>CM056377.1:131368247-131435747 GCA_029718625.1 Synaphobranchus kaupii
ACAGCCTAATAGGCAATCTTTATTTAGACAAACGCTTTAAAAACAATGTTGAGCGTGCTTATCAATGAGAGGATAACATGGAATTTGAATATAAAACATAAAGAAGGCCTATCTGAACAAACAACACTTATTCTGTGCTCTACTGCTTCAAAAGTGCTACATAAATAAAATAATAATTATTATTATTACTCGTTGAATGTTGGTAGTAGGCTACCAATCTTGCGGCTGTCAAATGTAGCTATAGATCGTTTGGCAGCAAATCACATAACCAGCAGCGCTCTCATCTTCTTTCACGATCTCTCCCAAACCCGGCTTTACTTGTCTGTTTTTTTTAATTAAAATTCTCCACTTTTCAGTTTGTCACAAACGCTCTTCAAATCTGCCACCATGTTAGCGTTGAATCCAACACTTGAGCACGCAGAGCGTGATTAGCTCTGTTTGTGTGCTCATGTTAGCGTTGAATCGAACACTTGAGCAGGCAGAGCGTGATTAGCTCTGTTTGCATGCTCAGTCGGTTGGGTGATTCAACAAAATTATTTTAAATGATATTGACACAATTTAAATCAGAGCATATAGGCAATCAAATTAAATTTTTATTTTTTTATTTTAACTGACTCGCCCACAACTTGCCCGCAAACCACTTTTGAATTTTTGTTTGACTTGTGACCCGCAGGTGACTGTAGGTACCCGTGCAGGCTACTTTGGATCAGCCCACATCATCACTGGCGTGAGTGGGTGTAAAGATCAGAACTTATTATTTTTAATTAAAGAAATCATGGGGGGAAAAGTGTTTCAGTAGTTCTAACCTGTTTGAGAGATTTTGACAAATTCCTTCTTGAAGACATCCTCCAGTCGCTCATTCAGTTCAGAGACAAATTTCCTCACAGCCTCAAAAGAGATTTGAGGACTGACAGTGATGCTGGGTAAGTCTCCAGGTCCAGGAGGGTCACAGAGAAACGAAAGCTCTACAGACAGACAGACAGACAGACAGAGAACAGTCTCAATACAGATTCCTGTGCAGATGCCAGGAGCAGATCTTTGTAAATGAGGAACACACTTCACCATTTATGTACAATGTACATAGTGCACTGTCAGAGAGCCAGTGATGTTACCTGGAGGAAATAGATGTGATCCTCTGTGTGTGAAATCTGCTTCAGCTCAGTGTCTCTCCTCCTCAGCTCAGCAATCTCCTGCTCCAGTTGCTTCCAGGAGTCCTTCAGCCCGACTCACTTCAGCCTTCTCCTGATCTCTGATCAGCTCTTTCACCTCAGAACACCTTCTCTCAATGGAGCGGATCAGCTCAGTAAAGATCCTGTCACTGTCCCTCCACTGCTGCCTGTGCAGAGCGCTGTTAGGAGACACAGAGAGAGGAGGGCTGTATGTGCAGAGCGCTGTTAGGAGACACAGAGAGAGGAGGGCTGTATGTGACAGAGCGCTGTTAGGAGACACAGAGAGAGGAGGGCTGTATGTGACAGAGTGCTGTTAGGAGACAGAGAGAGGAGGGCTGTATGTGCAGAGCGCTGTTAGGAGACACAGAGAGAGGAGGGCTGTATGTGCAGAGCGCTGTTAGGAGACACAGAGAGAGGAGGGCTGTATGTGCAGAGCGCTGTTAGGAGACACAGAGAGAGGAGGGCTGTATGTGCAGAGCACTGTTAGGAGACACAGAGAGAGGAGGGCTGTATGTGCAGAGCACTGTTAGGAGACACAGAGAGAGGAGGGCTGTCTGTGCAGAGCGCTGTTAGGAGACACAGAGAGAGGAGGGCTGTATGTGCAGAGCACTGTTAGGAGACACAGAGAGAGGAGGGCTGTATGTGCAGAGCACTGTTAGGAGACACAGAGAGAGGAGGGCTGTATGTGCAGAGCACTGTTAGGAGACACAGAGAGAGGAGGGCTGTATGTGACAGAGCCGTCTGTTGGTTTTCTTGTGTGGTGTGAAACCACACCTTCTATTACTCCTCCATACTTCTTATTATTCCGCAACTTTCTCCTCCTACACATTCATACCTCATACTATACCTTTATACACCATCCAGGTTGTTATTACTTTTTACCTTTATATCATACACTTTTTCAGGTAATTGACCTTCTATCGCCAAAAAAATGAATGGGAGTGAATGGGCACATTTTGAAAGCTGATGCAATAGAATATGGATGCTGTAACCAGATGATTTGACATTACCTTTTTGTGCTTCCATCACAATTCATTACTTCTTTGTATCACTTACAGGTTCTTTAGACCAGGGGTTCCCAAACCGGTCCAGGGGGACCCCCTGTGTATGCTGGTTTTCGTTGCAACCACAGTTGCAATCCCAGAATTTTAACAAGCTGTTAATTTTTCTTAATTAGGTGCTTGTCATGTTTGGAGGAATTATTCGCCCCTCTTAAGACTCATTATATCAGAAATAGCTATGGATGCCATGTAGAATAAACACCCCATGTTCACATTGTGCTTATTGTGCTATATTATTTAAAAAAGATAAGAAAATTATTTAACAGATCCATTTAAAAACTGATTTGAATCAATAGGCTCCTAATTGGTGAAAGTGTGGACACATGGCCACTAAAACTAACCATTTGGTAGATAATGAAGAATTCAAACACAAAGCAAATGATAACGAGCCAAACCTGCATTGTGTTAATAAGTTTTAAAGAAAACATTGAGTTAAACACATGTGTTCAAACAACCTAATTAGGAGCCTATTGATTCACTTCACTCTTTAATTTGAGTGAAAATACATTATTTTGTAACCTCTTTTTATGTAATTGTTGTAATATAGCACAATAAGCACAATGTGAACATGGGGAGTTTATTCTACATGGCATGCATAGCTATTTCTGACATAATGAGTCTTAAGAGGGCGAATAATTCCCCCAAACATGAAAAGCACCTAATTAAGAAAAATTAACACCTTGTTAAAATTCTGGGATTGCAACTGTGGTTGCAACGATAACCAGCATACACAGGGGGGTCCCCCAGGACCGGTTTGGGAACCCCTGCTTTAGACTACTTACCACAAAATAAATCACCATAACATCGTCATATTTTAACACTTTCACCTTCTTTAGATCCCATTATACCGCATTACCATTTAAACCTTTTAGTTACCACCTCACACTATACCATATTACCATCTTTCTTTACCATTTACAGCAATTGATACCACTGCGAAGCAACCACACCTACAATCTATTTAAGAATTGTTAATCTAGTTTCTTCTCCTCTCCATATTCCCTTCCTCTCCACTAGCTCCCCTCTCTAAACGTTTTCTTTCTCTTTCCAACATATGATTCCCATTCTCTTCTCATCTAGGCCGTTGCAGCAGTCTAACCAGGGGCGCACATCTGATCGGGACGCTAAACGCGGCTCCGCTAATCTATTAAAACGCGACTAAAACATCGCAAACAACGCATTACTTTTTACCGCTTCATTCGTTGACGGTTTCTCCTGTTACTGTAATTATCCAGTCCCATCTTATTTTAATCCTTCCGCTCAGTCAAATGCTGTGACCAGACCAGACGAACTCGCACTAGTTCCACAGTCGAGTCCAGCCGTAACAAACTTAATTTTCATTCGCGCCCGTTTACATGACTGTTTACCGCTGTTTACACCACATTTCCCTTCCGGTTACACCAAAATGGACCATGGGAATTAGAAAATAATGTTAGCAAAACAAGGTTTTAATGAAGACGTGCGATATATGTGAATGTATTAATGACTGAGTTTGTGTAAAATATATGGTAATTGGTTTTGTGGGAAATTGAATGTTTGACGAGGGGCTTGGTTATTTAAATTGGGGTAAATTATGAGGTAAATCCAGTCCACTTTGTCCGCTGTTCCAGGGAGGGAGGCGGCAGAACAGCGAGAATTACGAGAAGGAAGTGATAATTAGGCTTATTGTGGAGCCCGCAACCTGGACCAGTTATTGATTTCTTGTGTGTGCGTGTGTGCGTGCGTGTGTTTTAATTCTCCTGTTGCACACATACATATACATATATATATATATATATATATAATATATATATATATATATATATATATATATATATATATATATATATAATATATATATACATATAGTCTCTGGCTGGATCATTATAAATAATGAGTGGTGTGACGGACTGTATATAATTTTGCACTTACCCCACAATAAATATCACCCACAAAATTGGCCACTTTTGCCATTCCGACTGTTTGTTTTTGCCGGACACACACCAGGCCTCACCTGTCCACACTCGTGTTGTGTGACACTGTACATTTTAACTAGGACTTTCACTCAGCTCTTACTGGGACCCCAGGCAGCCTGTTCCCCACAGTGTGGCTCAGTGGGATTGAGCCCCACAGGGCTGGGAAAGTGGCCCAACACTGGGCTCCTCACTGTCTGACTGGAGGAGAGCCCTGACTGAGCCCTGAAATGGCTCTTCCAGCAGCCAGCTGTTGTCTTCTCCTCTGGTCAGTACCCACCTTGAGTGACTGCACAGCCTGTCTCAGATCCTGCAGCTCCTTCTCTCTCTCCTGGATTCTCTGCTGGAATTTACTCTGTGTCGCCCCCAGCTGCTTCTGTGGACATAATTATGTAATTTTTAATATTATGTAACAATATTCAACTTTTCAACAAATTTTTCATGTTTCAAATTATATAAAACACCATGGGTGTGTCCCAATACTCGAAAAATGCCCCCCCTTCCCTCCCACTACCACCTCCTCTCCACTGTGCCCCCGGAAACGGATCTTTGTTTTAATCTAATGTTGCTGATTTCATCTTAATTACGTATAAATGCTTACATATTAATTAATGGAGTGGAGGAAATGAGGAGAGGAGTGGTAGTGGGGGAGTGGAGGAAAGGAGGTGAGGAGTGAAGAATATTGGGACACACCCCATGACATATTTGTTGTACAGCAGGTCAGTGTGTAGAGTGTACTGGGCTTATAGTAAAGTTTCTAAACTGTGAGAGTGAACTAGCTGCTCCAGCTGTGTTGATCCCATTCAGGGAGTGAATAGGGGGGTGAGGGGTGTGAACAGAGCTGTCACAGAGAGCTGACTTGAGTTCACTTCCTGCTCTTACTGCTTTATCACTGTGGACTTCAGACCTCAAAGTCACTGTGATGTTTAGTACTTATTCAAACGGATCACACATTTCAAAATAAAATCTATTCACTAAATACATTAATCAAATTCAATAAAACGCAGGTCATAAATCTACATATTGCCAAAATAATATCTGTCAACAGTTTAAAAAAGTGTGAGTGTTGTGTGTAAGAGTTCAGTCCTTACCTGTTTCTCAGTCCTTTCTGCTGCAGCTGAGACTGTTTTATGGCCGCTGTGTTCATCCATCACACAACAGATGACAGATACACTGCTGATCGGTACGACAGTAAACCTTCAGAACTTCGTCATGATGAGAACAGATCTTCTCCTGCAGGTTTCCAGTGGCTTCGACCAGTTTGTGCTTCTTAAAGGCAGGAGATTCATAGTGAGGCTGGAGGTGAGTTTCACAGTAAGAGGCCAGACACACCAGACAGGACTTGACGGCTTTGCGTTTTCTCCCAGTGCAGACATCACACGCCACATCTCCAGGTCTAGCGTAACAGTGAGCAGGAGGAGCAGCTTGGAGTCCTGTCTTCTTCAGTTTCTCCACCATTTCAGCCAGCATGATGTTTTTCTTTAAAACAGGCCTTGGGGTGAAGGTCTGTCTGCACTGGGGACAGCTGTAGACACCAGTGTGATCCCAGCAGCCTTTAATACAGCCCATACAGTAACTGTGTCTACAGGGAATAGCCACCGGATCCTTCAGTAGATCCAGACAGATCGCACAGCTGTACTGGTCCTGATCCACTGAGATATTGGTTTCAGCCATTTTACTGCTCACACTGACAGAAACAGAGTTAAGTTTGCTTTCTCTGAAACTGCGTGACTGCGTGACAGAGTGAGTGAATTTCACTTTTTGTGAGTGACTTTCTGGTTCTGCCCCACAGCTGCAGGAGGTGTGGTGTTGGACTGAGGCCAGGTTGAGCGGAGAGAGGATATTTAGTCATAAATATCACACACACAAGCGCACACATAACAGAGTGATGATTGTTTTTTTAGCGACCTGTATGGTGATAAATATCACAGAATGACTGTGTGGAAACATGGAATACATTTACATATTTTAACTTATGTACTTACAGGTGTAACAAGATCCTAAAGACAGCTGTGATTTATACTTATCCCCCAACACACACACATACTCGTATACACACACGCGCACACACACATAGACAATTACACACACACACACACACACACACACACACACACACACACATATAGACAATCACACACACACACACACACACACACACACACACACACACACACACACACACACACACACACACACACACACACACACATAGACAATCACACACACACACACACACACACACACACACACACACACACACACACACACACACACACACACACACACAGACAATCACACACACACACACACACACACACACACACACATAGACAATCACACACAAACTCACTGTAGTGGAAATGGTTCAGGAATCGAGACGGAAGGAAGGATGTAAAACACAAGGCCAGTATAGGTTCAGAATCATTTATTCTTATGCTATACCAGCATCCACAGAGCCCCAGAGACTCTGCCTGCAGAAGCCTGTCTGTTGAGCTGTGGGTTTCTCTCTTATAGTAGATTAATCAGGTCAGTCTGAGGTTTGTGTAAGGATGAGCTGGGTTTCTCTCTTATAGTAGATTAATCAGGTCAGTCTGAGGTTTGTGTAAGGATGAGCTGGGTTTCTCTCTTATAGTAGATTAATCAGGTCAGTGTGAGGTTTGTGTAAGGATGAGCTGGGTTTCTCTCTTATAGTAGATTAATCCGGTCAGTGTGAGGTTTGTGTAAGGATGAGCTGGGTTTCTCTCTTATAGTAGATTAATCAGGTCAGTCTGAGGTTTGTGTAAGGATGAGCTGGGTTTCTCTCTTATAGTAGATTAATCAGGTCAGTCTGAGGTTTGTGTAAGGATGAGCTGGGTTTCTCTCTTATAGTAGATTAATCAGGTCAGTCTGAGGTTTGTGTAAGGATGAGCTGGGTTTCTCTCTTATAGTAGATTAATCAGGTCAGTCTGAGGTTTGTGTAAGGATGAGCTGGGTTTCTCTCTTATAGTAGATTAATCAGGTCAGTGTGAGGTTTGTGTAGGGATGAGCTGGGTTTCTCTCTTATAGTAGATTAATCAGGTCAGTCTGAGGTTTGTGTAAGGATGAGCTGGGTTTCTCTCTTATAGTAGATTAATCAGGTCAGTGTGAGGTTTGTGTAAGGATGAGCTGGGTTTCTCTCTTATAGTAGATTAATCAGGTCAGTCTGAGGTTTGTGTAAGGATGAGCTGGGTTTCTCTCTTATAGTAGATTAATCAGGTCAGTGTGAGGTTTGTGTAAGGATGAGCTGGGTTTCTCTCTTATAGTAGATTAATCAGGTCAGTCTGAGGTTTGTGTAAGGATGAGCTGTGTTTCTCTCTTATAGTAGATAAATCAGGTCAGTGTGAGGTTTGTGTAGGGATGAGCTGGGTTTCTCTCTTATAGTAGATTAATCAGGTCAGTCTGAGGTTTGTGTAAGGATGAGCTGTGTTTCTCTCTTATAGTAGATAAATCAGGTCAGTGTGAGGTTTGTGTAGGGATGAGCTGGGTTTCTCTCTTATAGTAGATTAATCAGGTCAGTCTGAGGTTTGTGTAAGGATGAGCTGGGTTTCTCTCTTATAGTAGTTTAATCAGGTCAGTCTGAGGTTTGTGTAAGGATGAGCTGGGTTTTTTTTATAGTAGATTAATCCGGTCAGTGTGAGGTTTGTGTAAGGATGAGCTGGGTTTCTCTCTTATAGTAGATTAATCAGGTCAGTGTGAGGTTTGTGTAAGGATGAGCTGGGTTTCTCTCTTATAGTAGATTAATCAGGTCAGTGTGAGGTTTGTGTAAGGATGAGCTGGGTTTCTCTCTTATAGTAGATTAATCAGGTCAGTCTGAGGTTTGTGTAAGGATGAGCTGGGTTTCTCTCTTATAGTAGTTTAATCAGGTCAGTGTGAGGTTTGTGTAAGGATGAGCTGGGTTTCTCTCTTATAGTAGATTAATCAGGTCAGTCTGAGGTTTGTGTAGGGATGAGCTGGGTTTCTCTCTTATAGTAGATTAATCAGGTCAGTCTGAGGTTTGTGTAAGGATGAGCTGGGTTTCTCTCTTATAGTAGATTAATCAGGTCAGTGTGAGGTTTGTGTAAGGATGAGCTGGGTTTCTCTCTTATAGTAGATTAATCAGGTCAGTGTGAGGTTTGTGTAAGGATGAGCTGGGTTTCTCTCTTATAGTAGATTAATCAGGTCAGTCTGAGGTTTGTGTAAGGATGAGCTGGGTTTCTCTCTTATAGTAGATTAATCAGGTCAGTGTGAGGTTTGTGTAAGGATGAGCTGGGTTTCTCTCTTATAGTAGATTAATCAGGTCAGTATGAGGTTTGCGTTTCCATGTTTAACATTTCACGGCTATTCTAATCCTCCCTTCATAACTATTCAGATAGAAATTAACATTCTTACTTGTCCGAGTAAATGCACGTCATGATCATTTCTTATAATTTAAAGTGGGGGGGGGGGGGGGGGGGGTGTATATTTGTATGTATGGTGTAGGTGTGCGTTGGGAGGGGTGGTGTGTGTGTGTGTGTGTGTGTGGGGTGGGGGTTTGTATATTTTTATGTATGGTGTGTGGGTGCGTGGGGAGGGGTGGTGTGTGTGTGTGTGTGTGTGTGTGTGTGTGTATATTATTTTATTTATCCTTTATTTTTACCGGACAGAGAGACAACAAGACCTTCTATCCTAGGAGGTAAACATACTCCTTGCCAAGGAATCTTGAAAACATTGTTTCTGCGCCATGAAGAAGTGACTTTAAGCTGAAATATATGTATATCCGGGTACCAAAACTAACAGCTATCCCAGGGAAGCCCTAAATAAGCTGAAATATATGCATATCCGGGTACCAAAACTAACAGCTATCCCAGGGAAGCCATAAATAAGCTGAAATATATGTATATCCGAGTACCGCAACTAACAGCTATCCCAGGGAGCCATAAATAAGGTTACTCCATCTGGTAAGTGAGACTATCTAAATATCCCGGACTATGGCCCCTCTATTACTTTATGAAATAACACGAGGATTCATCTGCACACTGACTCTAACAGCTATCCCAGAGCAGCTGCACACTGACTCTAACAGCTATCCCAGAGCAGCTGCACACTGACTCTAACAGCTATCCCAGAGCAGCTGCACACTGACTCTAACAGCTATCCCAGAGCAGCTGCACACTGACTCTAACAGCTATCCCAGAGCAGCTGCACACTGACTCTAACAGCTATCCCAGAGCAGCTGCACACTGACTCTAACAGCTATCCCAGAGCAGCTGCACACTGACTCTAACAGCTATCCCAGAGCAGCTGCACACTGACTCTAACAGCTATCCCAGAGCAGCTGCACACTGACTCTAACAGCTATCCCAGAGCAGCTGCACACTGACTCTAACAGCTATCCCAGAGCAGCTGCACACTGACTCTAACAGCTATCCCAGAGCAGCTGCACACTGACTCTAACAGCTATCCCAGAGCAGCTGCACACTGACTCTAACAGCTATCCCAGAGCAGCTGCACACTGACTCTAACAGCTATCCCAGAGCAGCTGCACACTGACTCTAACAGCTATCCCAGAGCAGCTGCACACTGACTCTAACAGCTATCCCAGAGCAGCTGCACACTGACTCTAACAGCTATCCCAGAGCAGCTGCACACTGACTCTAACAGCTATCCCAGAGCAGCTGCACGCTGACTCTAACAGCTATCCCCGAGCAGCTGCACACTGACTCTAACAGCTATCCCAGAGCAGCTGCACACTGACTCTAACAGCTATCCCAGAGCAGCTGCACAACCGGCTAGTGAAACTATCAATATGCCCAGTGAGTAACCCGTTAACGGCGTTACCCCTAAACCGAATATGAGACCACGACAGTCATTGGTTCTCACAGAGATGCCCCCCCCGATCAGCGTATAAGCGAACCACATACCTTAGATGTGCTGAAAAAGGGAAAACAGTTTATTATGGCACAAAATAACGAAGAATAGGCCGTTTCAATGATGGAAATAGGAAACATTTCATTTACAAGACAAGACAGTCAAAGAATGCTATTCTATACAAAGAGAAAAGACGTACAATCTAACAGACTAAGACAAAGAAAAGAAACACAAAGAGAATAATTATGTATGTCCTAAACGCTCGTACGAGGAGACTATGCTACCAGGAGAACTGTTAAGCAGATTCTCCCCGAATGTCCCTTTGGACTTCCCTTCAATCCCCAACAAGCCTTCCAAAATCCCTTTAGTTTCCCAAATTAACGTCTGTCCAGGAATAGGGATGTAACTGTTACGATCCTGAAACGGGTCGAACCCAAATGCAACGACCAAGAGGCAGATTCAAATAAAGGGGGTTTTTATTTAAGCTTTGGGGTAGTCCCAAAGCTGTACAGAAGGTATAAGAAAACAGGTTAGTACATAGAACACAAAAATCCCATAGGGACTGCTCCAAGCCGGAGCTGGACTTGTAAGTCCGGTGAGTTCCAAGCCGGAACAAAAGGGCTGCCCTGCTGCTCCAAGCCGGAACTGGAAACAGGAACTGGACTGGAACTGGACCGGGAGGTCCACTCAGGAAACGAGTGCTGGAACAGAATATGTTCCAAGCCGGAACTGGACAGGAACTGGACTGGAACTGGACAGGAACTGGACTGGAACTGGACCGGGAGGTCCACTCAGGAAACGAGTGCTGGAACAGAATATGTTCCAAGCCGGAACTGGACAGGAACTGGACTGGAACTGGACTGGAACTGAACTGGAACTGGACAGGAACTGGACTTGGACTGGAACGTGAAGTCCACACTGGAAACGGATGCTGGAACGGAATTCGTTCCAAGCCGGAACTGGAATTTACTGGAATGGTGGGTTAGCCACCGGGACGGTACTGTACTGGACCGCGAGTATCACACTGGTGCAGGTTCTGGAACGGCGCGACTGTTCCAAGCCGAAACTGGACTTAAGTTTCACTGGAGAACTCCCTCCGGGACTGAACAGGAACTGGACCGGGTTATTGACTTGGATAGGGGGACAAAGCAGAGGTTACAGGCAGGGTATACAGACTGGGTATTTGCATGAGAGGTGAGGATGTAGAATAGTCCGCCGCCTGTCTAGCTGACGAACACACCCCACGGAGCTGGTGAGGTGTAGCTTGGGGAGACCTCGTATGAGCCGGCTGAACTCCAGGGATCCTGGAACCGTAACCACAGTACAGGAGGTAGCTGAGGCCGGACAGGAACAACAACGGAAGCGAGCCGGCAGGCTAGACAGCGGGTCTCTCCCCGAGCTGGAGGTGGGAGTACCGCAACACACTCACACAACATAAAGGGAAAACAAAACACTGCTGCAGGGAGTTGGAATCGCAGCGTCTGGAGAGTTGAAGGGAGACAGGTAAGTAGCATGCAACAAAGACAGTTCAGGGAAGATAGCTACCAACCGCAGTTTACGTGAACAACATTTAGTGCAGCAAGCTGCACAAACTCCGGACCAGAAACGTGACAGGACATAGACAAGGTAGGTTAGTTAACGAACTGGCGCCGATTAGCAGCCAGCCAGGGGTTTAAATGGTGGATAAAATGAAAACATAAATGGGAAACAGGTGAGGTAATTAACAGGGAGTGATTACTAAACTCGAAGGTGAGGAATGTGAACACGGAGAAAGGAAACCGATAGGAGGAAACAAATGTGACAGAAAGCACGAACATGACAGGAAAAACGCCCATCCTGCAGCAGCAGGGAAAACACGGACAAGGGAATCCAACATGACACGGAGGGCAAACAGAAAAACCCGGAACACGGACAGGAAGGGAACGGAACGTTACAGTAACACCCCCACCCCACCACCAAGAGACCCCTCTGTCCTCCAGGAAGAGAGAAACTGCATAGTCTACTCCCTCATAATCTAGTGATAGTAATAAGATGCTTTGTACGACACCGTGCGATCTTATGATTTTGCCTATCGTTTCTCTAGATACCTTTCTATGGAGGTCCAAGGTCATGGACACTCTGCGATCCAGACACTCATGTAGACGAACACATCTCTGATAACTTACAATCCTCCTTCTGACCACATTCTTTATTCCTTTCAATAAATATCTAGTTTACCTCCTATACTTTCACATACCCCTCATTTGGGTTCATATTATTCCTGGTGCCCCACATTTATCATATTATCCAGTTATTTACATGCACATACATATAACGCTTTCTTTCAGTGCAGAATGTATTGTCTCGTTTGGACCTGTGGTGGCTGTGGTCATTTTTTACAGCCTTGTGTAAAGGTAAAATTACACCTCACAAAACAAGTACTTGAGACCTGGTACCATAGGATTCAAACGTAATTAAAGATGAGATAATGGGGAAGTTTCTTAAGTAGAGCCTTATAGATAAACTAAATGAATGTAGTTCCCTTCTCTTCCTTAAAGAGATCCATCCTACTTTTCCATATAAAACACAATGATGAGTGAGAAATGTGTCCCTGGTGTGAAACGCAATGCTGTCAATCATAAACTGCATCAAGGGGCTTTAAATTGGAAGGGGCAGCGTGCATATACAGAAAATCTCCATAATCAAATACAGATAAGACAGTTTATTGTACAATAGTCTTCCTATTAGCAAAAGAGAAGCATGCTTTATTTCTGTACAAGACAAATTTACCCAGTGAAACATTTTGGTATTCATTATTTTTCTCTTATCTGAATTTGTTCTTTGGTATGTGTTTGGAAATATCTGTCCTCACACTGACAGAGACAGAGTTTAGTTTAATTTCTCAGAAACTGCACAATACACCTGTGTCTCTACAAAACCTGTACATTGTGAACTTTGCAAAGCTGGTATTTATGGCATGGCTGCTATGAGGAAACTGCTAGTTTAATGTAAACCACAGAATGACTTTACAGAAACCTGGAATACATTTACATATTTTTGAGCTATTCTTAATGGGTACTTTAATTCATTTACGTACTTACATACTTACTGGTGTAACCAGTTTCTAAAGGAGTGGAGATTTATACTTAAACCCCCAAACACACAAACACACTCGTAAACAAGCAAACACACACACACACACACACACACACACACACGCATTCATACATGCACAATTACACTTGTACACACACATAAACACACATAATCTGGTGGTGGTCCTTATGTAGAGTGGGGGTGTATATTTGTATGTATGTGTGTGTATGCATGTGTCAGTGTGTATGTCTGCATGTGTATGTGTGTGTGTGTGTGTGGGGGGGTGAGTGTGTGTCTGTGTGTGCGTGCGCGTGCGCGTGTGTGTTGGGGGGGCATAGTGTGTTTGCATGTGTGTGTTTGTTTGCATGTGGGGTGTGTGTGTGTGTGTGTGTGTGTTGGGGTGTTGTAGTGTGTGTGTGTGTGTGTGTGTGTATGGGGGAGGGTGTTGTAGTGTGTGTGTGTGTGTGTGTGTGTGTGTGTGTGTGCGCGCACGTGTGTGTTGGGGGGGCATAGTGTGTTTGCATGTGTGTGTTTGTTTGCATGTGGGGGGTGTGTGTGTGTGTGTGGGGGGGGGGGGGTTGTAGTGTGTGTGTTTACTTTGGAAACATGCATACGGTCAGATTGGATTGTAATCTGTCCTCACACTGACAGAGACAGAGTTTAGTTTAATTTCTCAGAAACTGCACAACACACCTGTGTCTCAAAACCAGGACATTGTGAGCTTAGCAAAGCTGGTATTTATGGCCTGGCTGCTATGAGGAAACTGCTAGTTTAATGTAAACCACAGAATGACTTTACAGAAACCTGGAATACATTTACATATTTTTGAGCTATTATTAGTGGGTACTTTAATTAATTTACGTACTTACATACTTACTGGTGTAACCAGTTTCTAAAGGAGTGGAGATTTATACTTAAACCCCCAAACACACTCGTGCACACTTACACACACATACGCACTCACTCATACACACAAACACACTCGTGCACACTTACACACACATACACACTCACTCATACACACAAACACACTCGTGCACACTTACACACACATACACACTCACTCATACACACAAACACACTGGTGCACACTTACACACACACACGCACTCACTCATACACACAAACACACTCGTGCACACTTACACACACATACGCACTCACTCATACACACAAACACACTCGTGCACACTTACACACACATACGCACTCACTCATACACACAAACACACTCGTGCACACTTACACACACATACACACTCACTCATACACACAAACACACTTGTACACACTTACACACACATACGCACTCACTCATACACACAAACACACTCGTGCACACTTACACACACATACGCACTCACTCATACACACAAACACACTCGTGCACACTTACACACACATACGCACTCACTCATACACACAAACACACTCGTGCACACTTACACACACACACGCACTCACTCATACACACAAACACACTCGTGCACACTTACACACACATACGCACTCACTCATACACACAAACACACTCGTGCACACTTACACACACATACGCACTCACTCATACACACAAACACACTCGTGCACACTTACACACACATACGCACTCACTCATACACACAAATACACTCGTGCACACTTACACACACATACGCACTCACTCATACACACAAACACACTCGTGCACACTTACACACACATACGCACTCACTCATACACACAAACACACTCGTGCACACTTACACACACATACGCACTCACTCATACACACAAACACACTCGTGCACACTTACACACACATACGCACTCACTCATACACACAAACACACTCGTGCACACTTACACACACATACGCACTCACTCATACACACAAACACACTCGTGCACACTTACACACACATACGCACTCACTCATACACACAAACACACTCGTGCACACTTACACACACATACGCACTCACTCATACACACAAACACACTTGTACACACACATACACACACAAGGGCACCGCCAGGGATTTTGGGCCCCATGAAAAGATATATCACATTGGGCCCCACCACCACAGGCCACGCCAAGCCTGCACAATCGCTTTAACCACACACCTCCAGAACCCTATCGACCCATTCAAAGCTTTAAATAACTCTACCTTTGCAGGCTTGCAACTCTCTTGTAGTCCAATACTTACTGTACGATATTTACTGACAGTGAGCTGTGAAAATATAACACTGTGCAGACATGCATGCAACATTCTGCACACAGTGGAATTCACTCTTTGATGCAAGACTGATACCCTCTATAAGAAATGTGCTAAAGGCCATCTTTTACAGTCTAAATGTAATTTTAATGGTAAAATTCTTCAAATGGAAAATTCTCTTAACATTAATGAATAAATTAAAATAAATATAACTTAAATATACATGAACCTCTTCAATTAAAATAAATTAACATTATCATCTATAGAATGATATCACAAACAAAAGAATAAAATCAGCAGTAGATTTTTGAACTAGTTTACTAGGAATGAATACTCGGATCTACATGGACTGAAGAAAAAGAGCTGTTCTGGGTTTTTACTCAGTGCAGGTTATCAAGCTAACTCAGTAATTCTGCCTCGTGAAACAGCCCCTGCTCAGATAAATTTAGGATGAAGTTAAGCCACAATCGGTTGCCATAATATAGAGATACAATATGATAATAATAATAAAATAAACACAAATGTTCAATGAAGATGTTCTAAATTCCCACGAAACCTGGGTGTACCATTCTTTATTTATGACACAAGTAAAATGATTCTACAGGTAGGTTTCGGTAACCGATCCTGTCGCCTACACACTCAGGGCTAAAACCAGTTAAGGGTTTTCTAAACTTTTCCGATACTTGGACGGAGGAGGAGACACTTGGAAAGCGACAAATAATCCACGTGTTTCCAACTGTGACGTTAAATGTTGAAAGTTACCAAGGAATGCAGAACATAAAATGGGCTATCAAGGAAACATGCTGGGTGGAGCGCATTCTATAGGTTTTGAAAACCACAGAACAGAATGCATTTCTTCTCCTCTCATTCTCCACTCCCTTTAGAAACTGGTTACACCAGTAAGTCATCATCCCCTCCATACAGCGCCCCTGCACACACACAATCTGCTGTACACACACACACACACACACACACACACACACACACACACACACACACACACACACACAATCTGCTGTACACACACACAAACAATCTGCTGTACACACACACACACACACACACAATCTGCTGTACACACACACACACACACACACACACACACACACACACACACACACAATCTGCTGTACACACACACACACACACACACACACACACACACACACACACAATCTGCTGTACACACACACACACACACACACACACACACAATCTGCTGTACACACACACACACACACACACACACACACAATCTGCTGTACACACACACACACACACACACACACACACACACACACACACAATCTGCTGTACACACACACACACACACACACACACACACACACACAATCTGCTGCACACACACACACACACACACACAATCTGCTGTACACACACACACACACACACACACACACACAATCTGCTGGACACACACAATCTGCTGTACACACACACACACACACACACACACACACAATCTGCTGTACACACACACATACACACACACACACACACACACACACACACAATCTGCTGCACACACACAATCTGCTGGACACACACAATCTGCTGTACACACACACACACACACACACACACAATCTGCTGTACACACACACACACACACACAATCTGCTGCACACACACAATCTGCTGTACACACACACACACACACACACACACACACACACAATCTGCTGCACACACACACACACACACACACACACACACACACACACACACACACACACACACACACACACACACAATCTGCTGAAACAGAGAGCAGAAATGTTAGTGTTTAAAACAGGGAGCAGACATGTTAGTGTTAAAAACAGAGAGCAGACATGTTAGTGTTTAAAACAGGGAGCAGACATGTTAGTGTTTAAAACAGGGAGCAGACATGTTAGTGTTTAAAACAGGGAGCAGACATGTACACAGACATGTTAGTGTTAAAAACAGAGAGCAGACATGTTAGTGTTTAAAACAGAGAGCAGACATGTTAGTGTTTAAAACAGAGAGCAGACATGTTAGTGTTTAAAACAGGGAGCAGACATGTTAGTGTTTAAAACAGAGAGCAGACATGTTAGTGTTTAAAACAGGGAGCAGACATGTTAGTGTTTAAAACAGGGAGCAGACATGTTAGTGTTTAAAACAGAGAACATAAATGTTAGTGTTTAAAACAGGGAGCAGACATGTTAGTGTTTAAAACAGGGAGCAGACATGTTAGTGTTTAAAACAGGAAGCAGACATGTTAGTGTTTAAAACAGAGAGCAGACATGTTAGTGTTTAAAACAGGGAGCAGACATGTTAGTGTTTAAAACAGAGAGCAGACATGTTAGTGTTTAAAACAGGGAGCAGACATGTTAGTGTTTAAAACAGGGAGCAGACATGTTAGTGTTTAAAACAGAGAGCATAAATGTTAGTGTTTAAAACAGGGAGCAGACATGTTAGTGTTTAAAACAGAGAGCAGACATGTTAGTGTTTAAAACAGGGAGCAGACATGTTAGTGTTTAAAACAGGGAGCAGACATGTTAGTGTTTAAAACAGAGAGCAGACATGTTAGTGTTTAAAACAGAGAGTAGACATATTAGTGTTTAAAACAAAGAGCAGACATGTTAGTGTTTAAAACAGGGAGCAGACATGTTAGTGTTTAAAACAGAGAGCAGACATGTTAGTGTTTAAAACAGGGAGCAGACATGTTAGTGTTTAAAACAGGGAGCAGACATGTTAGTGTTTAAAACAGAGAGCATAAATGTTAGTGTTTAAAACAGGGAGCAGACATGTTAGTGTTTAAAACAGAGAGCAGACATGTTAGTGTTTAAAACAGGGAGCAGACATGTTAGTGTTTAAAACAGGGAGCAGACATGTTAGTGTTTAAAACAGAGAGCAGACATGTTTGTGTTTAAAACAGGGAGCAGACATGTTAGTGTTTAAAACAGGGAGCAGACATGTTAGTGTTTAAAACAGGGAGCAGACATGTTAGTGTTTAAAACAGGAAGCAGACATGTTAGTGTTTAAAACAGAGAGCAGACATGTTAGTGTTTAAAACAGGGAGCAGACATGTTAGTGTTTAAAACAGAGAGCAGACATGTTAGTGTTTAAAACAGGGAGCAGACATGTTAGTGTTTAAAACAGAGAGCAGACATGTTAGTGTTTAAAACAGAGAGCAGACATGTTAGTGTTTAAAACAGGAAGCAGACGTGTACACGGACGGACAGTCCTCCAGATTGTCTGTGGACTTTTGCCTTTCATAGTCGAGCGTACCAACCCCCCATTTGTAGACTACATTTCCCATCATTTTTGCACGCAAATTGCAAACAACAATGGCGTCCTTCATGGAAAAAGATGACGGTACGTGGAAAGTACGCGTGTAGGTGAAACGACAGGTCTATGCGAACACAAAAAAAACGACTGCTGTGCGGACTGCTGTGCGGACGGCCGCTCAGGGTCCGTTTTGTGTCTGCTATGATGTCATTTAGGTCCGAGCAGACCCTGCGGAAGTAGTCCGTACGCATACTTTGTTTGGCGACTATGAATTGGCCTTTACTGGCAGGGAAGGAGGATGCATGAGGTTCAGTTAAGGGTGCAATGCGCCCCTATCCTCCCCCGTAGACCCCGCCCTGAATCTCTGTATCACACACAAAAATATTTGTATCAAAACTGGATGGACTGTGTACATAGTGTTGCTTCCAATACAAAAGATTTCCCACACACACAAATATGAAAAATAACATTATTCATCAGTCTCATTGGGCACCCAGTCTCACCTCCCTGTTAGGCCACAACACTTCTTCAACATCACATCTGATGTCTTGCCTTTCAAGGCACAGAGGGAAAACCCTTCTTGCATGTCACAGCCACCCTCAGTAATCCTCAGCTGTGATGTCCTCACAACCAGCATCCATTGCCTCCAGTAAAGACAGCTGGTTATGGGCTGGAGATCATAATCCTTCCACCTCCATGCTGAGAAGAATTCCTCACTTGGATTGAAGAAGGGTGAATAGGGAGGGAGGTAGAAACTCCATCAGCGTTCGTTGGTGAGCAGCAAACCATTCCCTGACAAGCCTGGAGCGGTGAAAACTGACATTGTCCCAAATTACCACGTAATTTGACAAGTCAGGCGTCACTCTCCTCTAATTCTCAGGGATGAGTGCATTGTAAAGACCCCCCAAGAAATCAACAAGATGGGCTGTGCTGTAGGGTCCAATGGTCAGAACATGGTGGATTACACCATTCTCTGAGATTGCAGCACACATTGTTATGTTACCCCCACGCTGGCCTGGCGCATCCACTGTGGCTCAATGACTGATGATGTTCCTGCCACGTTGTCAAACGTTGTTGAGGTTGAATCCTGCCTCGTCCACATACACAAATGTGTGTGCGGTGTCACTTGCGTCCAGCTCCATCACCCTCTCTCTTCCCCTGCCTCCCTGGCCTCTATGCGCCCCTCTCCCTCCTGCCGTACCGCCACGCATTCGGACCACTCTCACAAGGCCGGGTTTTAGCCCCTGTCTGACACCAGCTTTCTGCTCCATTCTCAGCAACACCATGCACTGGAACCCTTAGCATTATATGTGCTTGTGAGTATTTAGTGTTCACAATAGGCACCTTTGGGATGGGATTGACAGCGTGTGTTCTCTGTTACTCTTCAGTTGTGGGAAGGGAAGTGACCCAATCACACATCATGCTGGCCTTCTCTTTTGTACAAACACAATGCTCATTGTACAGAGTATTTTGCATGCATTGATTTAGCGGATGAACAACTGTGTCAATGCGAGTGGGAAATGTACATACAGTAGCTGATTGAGAAAAATACAATCTGTTTTGACTGGCATGTCATAGCTGAATGAGAATTGCGTCTACACAATGACAATTGCGTTTAGTGTTTTGCAAAATGTTCTAGCTATTTATTTTTATGTAAACACAATGAGAACTGAAATAGTGATGTGGCCAATTGCAATAATGGTGAGGGGTTTGGAGGCACTGTTTAGAGAATGAGGTGATCATGTCTAAACGATTGAGAAACACTGTAATAAACCCAAATTAAAGTTGGAACAAACACAAGAAGAAAACAGGAATATAAACCTAACTCTATTTTGGAGTCTACCTTCACTTCTTCTTCTTCTCTGATTCCCTCCCTACACCTGGATCACTAAGTGCTTTACCAGAGCATCAAACAAACACAAAAGCACAATGGCTCTCAGAGTTGTTAAATCCATTCCAGTTTCAGAAAAGTCCAGGCCATTTACTTTTTATCCCCTAAAATGTGGGGACTATGTTTAAAAAGGGCCTCAATTGCTACACGGTTCACCCGATATGGATGTAAAAACCCTCAAATTAAAGATGAAAGTCTGCACTTTAACCTCATAGTCACTGTTCCATTTCAAATCTAATGTTCTGTCTGGGCCAATCAGAAACACACAGTAAAACTGAATAATCTAAAAAAAACTAAACAAAAAGTGAACATAATTCAGTGTTTCATGTCTCTTAAAAACCAGTTAGCCTTATTTTTTTATTTTGACACTAAGATTTTTCCTAATGTGTTGGGATTAAATAGCAAATATGCAATGAACATAATGCTATGTTTTGAAAGGTCTTGTAATACTTGGGAAACAAAGGTGTTGTATGGGGTCATTTGTGGTGTAGCTGTATTTTAAACTTCACAAACCTCCACTTACCTCAGGCTCTAAAATGAGATGTGAGATTTTTCTAAGTGTGATTTTTCATTTTTAGGGATAAAAGGTTGGTCAATTGGGAGACACACAAAATGTGAAACAGAAAATGTCAAAATGTTTCTATTGCAATAGTTGTGTGCCACTTTTGGGGTTAATTTGACACCAAACATAAAAGGCGTCATAAAATGTCAAGATAATCTGAGGGGTAAACCTCTAGCTGCCAGTGGGACAAACCATTCTTCCCCACAAAGAGAGAGAAATAAAAAACCTTGTGTTGTCTTGCACTTTTCTTCATGACCACACGAGGTCGCTGTTATACATATTATGGTTGGCAGCCTCGGTAGTTCAGGAATAATCAGGGAAAAGTGTCTTTCTAATGTAAGTCAACATCTGCATATACCTTGTTTATGGTTTATGGTTACCCATTCTCTTTATTCCTTAATATGTTCTTGTTAAACTCTTTATTGCACGAGAGAGCAGTGCTGAGATTGGGTTACAAAAACAGCGGTATTTACTCCTGGTTTAAATGTTTAAAAGTGCTGTTAGACACACTGACCTGTCCAGTGGAGTCCAGCCATGTTCCTGCTACTCCTGATTCTCTGTTAGTGCCACTAATATCAAGTCAAGTGAAACTTTATCATCTTTGAGGAATTATTGTCTCCTGCGTACAGTGGAGGAATTATTTGGTTACCATTTCCATACCATAACAAACAATCAAAATACACAATATAAAATATTATCTAAGATACAAAATGCAAAAGTGTAAAGCCTCATACCTGCAGGAGTGAATGAGTGTTCATGGCTTGTGTGTATTTTGTGTTTTTGTGTAACAGTCAGCCACTCCCCATGTACTCTTATTGCATAGGCTGGTATAGTGTAGTATCGCAAGGGGTAGCTAGTTACTGCACTGCCTGTTCGTGCATGCCTAATGTTAGACAAACTACTTATAAATCACATTAAATGTCATTACATTACAATCAGTGAGCAGATTATCTTATCCAGACTGAGTGATGCACAGAAGGGGAGAACATCAGTGTTAGTCTCAGGAATACAAAGTGTGACATCATCAAGGAGGGACAGAAGGCCCAGTAATAATCTCCCGGGGTGCGTCCCAATACTCGAAAAATGCACCCTCCTTTCCTCCACGACCACCTCCTCTCCTCCTTTCCTCCACTACCACATCCTCTCCTTCTTTCCTCCACTACCACCTCCTCTCCTCCTTTCCTCCACTACCATCTCCTTTCCTCCACTACCACCTCCTCTCCTCCTTTCCTCCACTACCACCTCCTTTTCTCCTTTCCTCCATTACCACCTCCTCTCCTCCGTGCCCCGGAAACGGATCTTTGTGTTTTAATCTAATGTTGCTGATTACATCTTAATTACCTATTAATGGTTACATATTAATGTCTTGATGCAAACCGCAACGTCAGGTACATTGTATACTGTACATGCAAAAAGTTTTGCATACTTCCGGGTAGGAGAGGAGTGGTAGTGGGGGAGTGGAGGAAAGGAGGTGGGGAGTGAAGAATATTGGGACGCACCCCAGGGCCGTGTCCGAATCAGCACTCTTCCACAATATTGAGTAGCCTTGGTGAGTAGATAGGACAAGTAAGTTGTTGAGTAGGTGAAAATTGTTCAAATTGCAGTACACTTGAAACACCCGGATGATACACTTACTTCCGGGGTTTCGCTGAGTACATTCGGAGCACACTTTTTAAGGAGTACACAAACATTTGGTCACATAATTATGACGTGAAGCTTTTAAAAAAATGAGGCGCAGCTTCACTGATTTTTTCCTTCAAATACGACAAAAACAACACGTGACATGGCAGCGCAGGGTTGCCAGATCTTGCAAGACTTACCAGCCAAATGGAGACTCAAAACTAGCCCAAAATATATTTTTAACCCAAACCAACGTAGATTAAATAGAATCTTATTTTTACTTTTTAAAATAAGTGCGTGCTTTGCGACTTTTCATTTTTACACATGACTACATTTGAAAGTATCCCAATTTAGCTGTAAAACCGCAAACATGGCAACACAGGTGGGACGTCTTATGACCTGCTTACGACACTTCCACAGTGCGGTTGGAAAATAGTATGGTGAATATTTTTCGCGAACTGCTAAACAGTGCTAAGTGAGATTAATCAGCACACTTCTGCCAGTGTACTGTACGCAGGAGACAGGGTGCAGTAGATAGGGCTCTGATTCAGACACAGTGCACTGTACGCAGGAGACAGGGTGCAGTAGATTTGGACACAGCCCAGAACTGAAGGTAAATTACACTATAATGGCACTGAGAGAGATGCAGACACCCGTGTGAGTGGGCAAAGCGCTGAACTCTATGATATCAAACAGACGTAACCGCTTGCTTCTATTGGAGATTACAGCAAACAATATGCTGTCCAGTGCACCTCACCTCTCAATTTCCCCTTAGGCCAGGGGGCCTCAATCTTATCCAGTAAGGGCTGGTGTGGGTGCAGGCTTTTGTTCCAACCAAGCAGTTCCACCTGATTCTACTGATAAAGGTCCTTAGTAAAGACTCTAGCGGTTGGTTAGTAGAATCAGGTGTAACTGCTTGGATGGAACAAAAGTCTGAACGCACACCGGCCAAAACAAAAGCACAAGCACTAATAATAAGAGCCATCGGGGTGAAAAGTTACACACGGCCAAAAGCAGTTTTGTTCATAGATTCCTGTGTTTTCTGACGTTTGATTAAATATCAGCTCAGATCACTCCTCCCTAAGGAGACTGTTATTAGGATGTGTTGCCACGGAAACACAGTTAATGAGGGACACACCTGGACCGGCACCAGAGGTTCTGCTGGATCACTCAAAACTCATGCAGTGTTTCCCCTAGATTTTTTTTCAGGCCGGGCGGTGAAAGTGCGCCATTTTACGTAGAGGCGGAAACTATAATTACACCCTCATAATATCAGCGCTGCCATTGAACATTTTAATTAACGGGAAACCGAAGCTGTTTTGGGTTTTTCCAGATGCTATTTTGATCATTCCCGCATTCTGCGGTAAGGGAAATATTGCAGCTACATTAAAAAAAATGAAAAAAGATTATATATTTTAAAAAAAGAATAATATACATTTTTTTTTTTTTTTCATTAAAATTATTTATTTTCCCTCTTGTCCAAGCCGGGCGGCACGTGAGTTTGGCCGGGCGGGCCGCCCGGCCAAGATAATGGTAGGGGAAACACTGTCATGAGATTAATATTGTGACCAAAAAATAAATGCCTTTGTTCTATTTTATGCATATTTCATTTATTTATGGAATTTGAATTCAGTACTTTTATGTCATTTTCTGTTTCATATCAAAATCTTTACATTTGCAATTTCTGCAGCAGATACCCCAGAAACTCAGAATAGCGTGATTATACCACTTGAATGAATACATTTTAAAAACAGTCATATTTTATTTCCCCATTTATAAATTCAATAAAATCTTTTTTGCAATAAAATGTTCAGTAACTTAGTAAACAAACTTAGAGAACATTTTATCCCTGTTAGAACTGAATGAACACTTTTGAAAATGTAAATTTTACTGTGCACTCGTACATAATATTGGAACACATGCATAAGAGTGTCTGCTTAACCCTTGTGTTGTCTTCATATTATATCTGCACCCCGTGTCCACAGGGTCAAAAATGACCCCCCTCACCAGACCCCCTGTGATAAAAGCCTCTTCACTGAGTTATAATTAAATAACCTGTCATTCATCAATAAACCAGTGAATAATAGTCCAGACAGACTGTACTTCTTCAGTCTACACCTAGAAAACAAACATCATAATTGATCTTTTTGCTGTAATAGATGGCGTGTCACTTAATTATGATGACATATGATTTCATAACTGCAGGGTTCAAAAGACTCATAAGACAATCTTTGTACCTTGATGATGTACCGCTTTTATGAAAAATGTACAAAAGTGCAATGTTTACCTTTTTTAATAGTAGGGTCACTCCAGGAAAAGCCATCAAATTGAGAAAATGACATTTAGGGGATTTTCACTGCTGTTGACCTCAGAAAAGGGTCAGTTTTGACATGAGAGCAACACAAGGGTTAAATATTGTGACAAACAACTGTTTTATCTATTTAAATTTGCTTTGTTTTTCTGTCTCATTTGAGTGTTTTTCCCTCTTTAATTAGAGCTGATGTTCCCTTCACTCTCTGCCTCATCCCAGATCACACAGTTTTACAGAGGATCCAACCCAATAAACCCTAAACCCAGGATAGAGGGGCTGAGTGAATGTGGTCTGGACTCTGTGCAGGAGGGTCATTGTGTCAGAGACGCTGTAGAAGGACAGAGTTCCTGCCCTGTGATCCAGGTACACTCCTATTCTGGAGGAGGAGGGAACAGGGAATTCAGTGCTCTTATTATTGTGCGAGAAAGAGTAACTGGAGGGAGAGCAGAAACAAACTCCAGGACTTGTTATTATATCCCAGATTACAGTCATTACCCGCTCCTTTCCTGCTGATCTCTTTATATGACACTGCTATAAAAACCCCATAATCCCCACTCCTCTCAGCCTCCCAGTAACAGCGACCAGACAGACCCTCTCTGCACAGCACTTGGGGCACATAGTAAAATCTCTCTGGATGAGCAGGATATGACTGCCTCTCTCTCACCCAGGTCACCTCTCTGTTCCCCTCAGACAGACGGAGGTAGTTATTCGCTGTGTTGGGGTCCAGTGTGAGCCGACAGGAATCTGATAGAGGAGAAGAAGGAGAGAAGAGAGCTCAGTGATCATAATAATAAACTTACATCACTTACATATTTTACAAACATTATCATATCATATTTTAATCCAAATACAGCCCTGTTGTCTGAGTCAGTACTGCCCCAAACAGGGGCAAATACAGCACCGCTGCACTGAGCCAGTACTGCCCCAAACAGGGGCAAATACAGCACCGCTGCACTGAGCCAGTACTGCCCCAAACAGGGGCAAATACAGCAACGCTGCACTGAGCCAGTACTGCCCCCAAACAGGGGCAAAATACAGCAACGCTGCACTGAGCCAGTACTGCCCCAAACAGGGGCAAATACAGCAACGCTGCACTGAGCCAGTACTGCCCCAAACAGGGGCAAATACAGCAACGCTGGCCTGAGCCAGGACTACCCCAAACAGGGGCAAATACAGCACCGCTGCACTGAGCCAGTACTGACCCAAACAGGGGCAAATACAGCACCCCCTGCCCTGAGCCAGTACTGCCCCCAAACAGGGGTAAATAAAACACCACTGCACTGAGTCAGTACTGCCCCCAAACAGGGGTAAATAAAACACCACTGCACTGAGTCAGTACTGCCCCAAACAGGGTCAAATACAGCACTGCTGCCCTGAGCCAGTACTGCCCCAAACAGGGGTAAATACAGCAACGCTGGCCTGAGCCAGTACTGCCCCAAACAGGGGCAGATACAGCACCGCTGCACTGAGCCAGTACTGCCCCAAACAGAGGTAAATACAGGACCACTGCCCTGAGCCAGTACTGCCCCAAACAGGGGTAAATAAAACACCACTGCACTGAGTCAGTACTGCCCCAAACAGGGGTAAATACAGTACCGCTTCCCTGAGTCAGTACTGCCCCAAACAGGGGCAAATACAGCACCACTGCACTGAGCCAGTACTGACCAAACAGGGGGCAAATACAGCACCCCTGCCCTGAGCCAGTACTGCCCCAAACAGGGGCAAATACAGCAACGCTGGCCTGAGCCAGGACTACCCCCAAACAGGGGCAAATACAGCACCGCTGCACTGAGCCAGTACTGACCCAAACAGGGGCAAATACAGCACCACTGCACTGAGCCAGTACTGCCCCAAACAGGGGCAAATACAGCAACGCTGGCCTGAGCCAGGACTACCCCAAACAGGGGCAAATACAGCACCGCTGCACTGAGCCAGTACTGACCCAAACAGGGGCAAATACAGCACCCCTGCCCTGAGCCAGTACTGCCCCCAAACAGGGGTAAATAAAACACCACTGCACTGAGTCAGTACTGCCCCCAAACAGGGGTAAATAAAACACCACTGCACTGAGTCAGTACTGCCCCAAACAGGGTCAAATACAGCACTGCTGCCCTGAGCCAGTACTGCCCCAAACAGGGGTAAATACAGCAACGCTGGGCCTGAGCCAGTACTGCCCCAAACAGGGGCAAATACAGCACCGCTGCACTGAGCCAGTACTGCCCCAAACAGAGGTAAATACAGGACCACTGCCCTGAGCCAGTACTGCCCCAAACAGGGGTAAATAAAACACCACTGCACTGAGTCAGTACTGCCCCAAACAGGGGTAAATACAGTACCGCTTCCCTGAGTCAGTACTGCCCCAAACAGGGCAAATACAGCACCACTGCAGTGAGCCAGGACTACCCCAAACAGGGGCAAATACAGCACCGCTGCACTGAGCCAGGACTACCCCAAACAGGGGCAAATACAGCACCACTGCACTGAGCCAGGACTACCCCAAACAGGGGCAAATACAGCACCGCTGCACTGAGCCAGGACTACCCCAAACAGGGGCAAATACAGCACCACTGCACTGAGCCAGGACTACCCCAAACAGGGGCAAATACAGCACTGCTGCCCTGTGCCAGTACTTCCCCAAACAGGGGCAAATACAGCACCACTGCACTGAACCAGTACTGACCCAAACAGGGGCAAATACAGCACCCCTGCCCTGAGCCAGTACTGCCCCAAACAGGGGTAAATAAAACACCACTGCACTGAGTCAGTACTGCCCCAAACAGGGGTAAATAAAACACCACTGCACTGAGTCAGTACTGCCCCAAACAGGGGTAAATAAAACACCACTGCACTGAGTCAGTACTGCCCCAAACAGGGTCAAATACAGCACTGCTGCCCTGAGCCAGTACTGGCCCCAAACAGGGGTAAATACAGCAAAGCTGGCCTGAGCCAGTACTGCCCCAAACAGGGGCAAATACAGCACCGCTGCACTGAGCCAGTACTGCCCCAAACAGAGGTAAATACAGGACCACTGCCCTGAGCCAGTACTGCCCCAAACAGGGGTAAATAAAACACCACTGCACTGAGTCAGTACTGCCCCAAACAGGGGTAAATACAGTACCGCTTCCCTGAGTCAGTACTGCCCCCAAACAGGGGCAAATACAGCACCACTGCACTGAGCCAGGACTACCCCAAACAGGGGCAAATACAGCACCGCTGCACTGAGCCAGGACTACCCCAAACAGGGGCAAATACAGCACCACTGCACTGAGCCAGGACTACCCCAAACAGGGGCAAATACAGCACCGCTGCACTGAGCCAGGACTACCCCCAAACAGGGGCAAATACAGCACCACTGCACTGAGCCAGGACTACCCCAAACAGGGGCAAATACAGCACTGCTGCCCTGTGCCAGTACTTCCCCAAACAGGGGCAAATACAGCACCACTGCACTGAGCCAGTACTGACCCAAACAGGGGCAAATACAGCACCCCTGCCCTGAGGCCAGTACTGCCCCAAACAGGGGTAAATAAAACACCACTGCACTGAGTCAGTACTGCCCCAAACAGGGGTAAATAAAACACCACTGCACTGAGTCAGTACTGCCCCAAACAGGGTCAAATACAGCACTGCTGCCCTGAGCCAGTACTGCCCCAAACAGGGGTAAATACAGCAACGTAAATACAGCAACGCTGGCCTGAGCCAGTACTGCCCCAAACAGGGGGCAAATACAGCACCGCTGCACTGAGCCAGTACTGCCCCAAACAGAGGTAAATACAGGACCACTGCCCTGAGCCAGTACTGCCCCAAACAGGGGTAAATAAAACACCACTGCACTGAGTCAGTACTGCCCCAAACAGGGGTAAATACAGTACCGCTTCCCTGAGTCAGTACTGCCCCAAACAGGGGCAAATACAGCACCAGTGCACTGAGCCAGGACTACCCCAAACAGGGGCAAATACAGCACCGCTGCACTGAGCCAGGACTACCCCAAACAGGGGCAAATACAGCACCACTGCACTGAGCCAGGACTACCCCAAACAGGGGCAAATACAGCACCGCTGCACTGAGCCAGGACTACCCCAAACAGGGGCAAATACAGCACCACTGCACTGAGCCAGGACTACCCCAAACAGGGGCAAATACAGCACTGCTGCCCTGTGCCAGTACTTCCCCAAACAGGGGCAAATACAGCACCACTGCACTGAGCCAGTACTGACCCAAACAGGGGCAAATACAGCACCCCTGCCCTGAGCCAGTACTGCCCCAAACAGGGGTAAATAAAACACCACTGCACTGAGTCAGTACTGCCCCAAACAGGGGTAAATAAAACACCACTGCACTGAGTCAGTACTGCCCCAAACAGGGTCAAATACAGCACTGCTGCCTAGCCAGTACTGCCCCAAACAGGGTCAAATACAGCACTGCTGCACTGAGCCAGTACTGCCCCAAACAGGGGCAAATACAGCAACGCTGGCCTGAGCCAGGGACTGCCCCAAACAGGGTCAAATACAGCACCACTGCCCTGAGCCATTACTGCCCCAAACAGGGGCAAATACAGCACCGCTGCACTGAGCCAGTACTGACCCAAACAGGGGCAAATACAGCACCCCTGCCCTGAGCCAGTACTGCCCCAAACAGGGGTAAATAAAACACCACTGCACTGAGTCAGTACTGCCCCAAACAGGGGTAAATACAGCACCGCTTCCCTGAGCCAGTACTGACCCAAACAGAGGCAAATACAGCACCGCTGCACTGAGCCAGTACTGACCCAAACAGGGGCAAATACAGCACCCCTGCCCTGAGCCAGTACTGCCCCAAACAGGGGTAAATAAAACACCACTGCACTGAGTCAGTACTGCCCCAAACAGGGGTAAATAAAACACCACTGCACTGAGTCAGTACTGCCCCAAACAGGGTCAAATACAGCACTGCTGCCCTGAGCCAGTACTGCCCCAAACAGGGGTAAATACAGGACCCCTGCCCTGAGCCAGTACTGCCCCAAACAGGGGTAAATAAAACACCGCTTCCCTGAGCCAGTACTGCCCCAAACAGAGGCAAATACAGCACCACTGCCCTGAGCCAGTACTGCCCCAAACAGGGGTAAATAAAACACCACTGCACTGAGTCAGTACTGCCCCAAACAGGGGTAAATAAAACACCACTGAACTGAGTCAGTACTGCCCCAAACAGGGGTAAATAAAACACCACTGCACTGAGTCAGTACTGCCCCAAACAGGGGTAAATACAGTACCGCTTCCCTGAGTCAGTACTGCCCCAAACAGGGGCAAATACAGCACCACTGCACTGAGCCAGGACTACCCCAAACAGGGGCAAATACAGCACCGCTGCACTGAGCCAGGACTACCCCAAACAGGGGCAAATACAGCACCGCTGCACTGAGCCAGGACTGCCCCAAACAGGGGCAAAAACAGCACTGCTGCCCTGTGCCAGTACTTGCCCAAACAGGGGCAAATACAGCACCACTGCACTGAGCCAGTACTGACCCAAACAGGGGCAAATACAGCACCCCTGCCCTGAGCCAGTACTGCCCCAAACAGGGGTAAATAAAACACCACTGCACTGAGTCAGTACTGCCCCAAACAGGGGTAAATAAAACACCACTGCACTGAGTCAGTACTGCCCCAAACAGGGTCAAATACAGCACTGCTGCCTAGCCAGTACTGCCCCAAACAGGGTCAAATACAGCACTGCTGCACTGAGCCAGTACTGCCCCAAACAGGGGCAAATACAGCAACGCTGGCCTGAGCCAGGACTGCCCCAAACTGGGTCAAATACAGCACCACTGCCCTGAGCCATTACTGCCCCAAACAGGGGCAAATACAGCGCCGCTGCACTGAGCCAGTACTGACCCAAACAGGGGCAAATACAGCACCCCTGCCCTGAGCCAGTACTGCCCCAAACAGGGGTAAATAAAACACCACTGCACTGAGTCAGTACTGCCCCAAACAGGGGTAAATACAGCACCGCTTCCCTGAGCCAGTACTGACCCAAACAGGGGCAAATACAGCACCGCTGCACTGAGCCAGTACTGACCCAAACAGGGGCAAATACAGCACCCCTGCCCTGAGCCAGTACTGCCCCAAACAGGGGTAAATAAAACACCACTGCACTGAGTCAGTACTGCCCCAAACAGGGGTAAATAAAACACCACTGCACTGAGTCAGTACTGCCCCAAACAGGGTCAAATACAGCACTGCTGCCCTGAGCCAGTACTGCCCCAAACAGGGGGTAAATACAGGACCCCTGCCCTGAGCCAGTACTGCCCCAAACAGGGGTAAATAAAACACCGCTTCCCTGAGCCAGTACTGCCCCAAACAGAGGCAAATACAGCACCACTGCCCTGAGCCAGTACTGCCCCAAACAGGGGTAAATACAGCACCGCTTCCCTGAGCCAGGACTGCCACAAACAGGGGCAAATACAGCACCACTGCACTGAGCCAGGGACTACCCCAAACAGGGGCAAATACAGCACCGCTGCACTGAGCCAGGACTACCCCAAACAGGGGCAAATACAGCACCACTGCACTGAGTCAGTACTGTCCCAAACAGGGGCAAATACAGTACTGCTGCCTTGTGCCAGTACTTCCCCGAACAGGGGCAAATACAGCCCCACTGCACTGAGCCAGTACTGCCCCAAACAGGGGCAAATACAGCACCGCTGCCCTGAGCCAGTACTGCCCCAAACAGAGGTAAATAAAACACCACTGCACTGAGTCAGTACTGCGCCAAACAGGGGTAAATAAAACACCACTGCACTGAGTCAGTACTGCCCCAAACAGGGGTAAATAAAACACCACTGCACTGAGCCAGTACTGCCCCAAACAGGGGCAAATACAGCACTTCTGCCCTGAGCCAGTACTGCCCCAAACAGGGTCAAATACAGCACCACTGCACTGAGCCAGTACTGCCCCAAACAGGGGCAAATACAGCAACGCTGGCCTGAGCCAGGACTGCCCCAAACAGGGGCAAATACAACACCACTGCACTGAGCCAGGACTGCCCCAAACAGGGGTCAAATACAGCACTGCTGCCCTGAGTCAGTACTGCCCCAAACAGGGGCAAATACAGTACTGCTGCCTTGTGCCAGTACTTCCCCGAACAGGGGCAAATACAGCCCCACTGCACTGAGCCAGTACTGCCCCAAACAGGGGCAAATACAGCACCGCTGCCCTGAGCCAGTACTGCCCCAAACAGGGGCAAATACAGCAACGCTGGCCTGAGCCAGTACTGCCCCAAACAGGGTCAAAATACTGCACCACTGCCCTGAGCCAGTACTGCCCCAAACAGGGGCAAATACACCACCACTGCCCTGAGCCAGTACTGCCCTGACCAGGGGCAAATACAGAACTGCTGCCCTGAGTAGAAAAACTGCACCAGAGACCTTTGGCGTGTTAGAAGAAAGCCATCAGGTGGTGACAGCGCCGCTAACCTATGCCACAATGCTAATGCTACCAGGCTGTTTAAAATCAACACCCGTCCTCTAAAGGAAACCTGTGGAAGAAGCCATTTCCACCTTGACATCCTGGCACATGCCTTTTCCAGCACACCCTCCCAGTTTCTCTGCATATACTGTCAAGTCCCCAGATGCACCCCCAAAATTACGTTTGTCATGAATATAGAAAATACATTCAATAATATTTTTCTTCGTATTACCTCATATTCTCATGTTGTTTAATTGTGTTAATTTAGGTTTAATTACAGACTCACATTGTAAGAAGTCCTCTCTGGTCCTGGGCTCTAGAATATGGACGTCTTCCACTGTAGAGAGAGATCACAAGAAAGATGAGCTCCTAAAGATAACCTTCATATCCTAATTCCTGGAGAAATGGAAATCTATTTTAATAAATAAAGTGCATGTAAATGTAACTGCAGCTCATTCATATATAATGTAAATATTAAATATAAAGTTTGATTAATATCACATAATATCTTGTTGAAGCTGAAGGTTCAGTAGTTTTTGGCAGTTGGGAATTTCCCTGGTTGCCATGGTGAGCAGACAGAGGGCAGGTAGCAGAGGCCTTGTTTACACTCATATCCAATACACACTCCCACACACTTATTATGGGATGTTGTTTGTCAGTAGAAGGCTGACAGGAGAAGACACACACTGGAGCGTTTACATTCAGATCCGATACCAGCAGAATCCAACCCAAATTACCTCCAGATGTGATTCATATCACAAATTTCACCCATATCCTAATTCTTACTTTTAGACTAAAGTAATCAAATGTAACGTATTTAACATATTGGATTCGTCAATAACTTGGATATATGTGGCATTATGTGCTATTATATTAGCAAGCTAGAATGGCACTCATAGAGATGCAGACACCTTAGAGTATGTAATATGTAGAGACAGCGATGCCAATAGAAACCTATGGGGAGCATATCTGAACCAGGAAGTATAATTGTTGCTCAACAGACATGCTCAGTTGTGTCCTTGGAGTCACATGTACAACATGGAAGGCACAGACGTGAAGAAGGCTACTTCAAAGCCTTAAGCGAATGCAAGTGGTTGCCAATTAGCCTGCAAAAATATGACATAGGCTAGAATAAATAATAATAAAAAAATGACTATCTTTATCAGTGTGGTAATAAAAAAATGTTTGACCATGGAAATATAATAAGTACTTTTTTTTTTAATGCATAGATACAGTGAGCACCATAATTCATTGGACAGTGACACATCTTTTCTTATTTTGGTTCTGTACTCTAGCAGTTTGAGTTTGAAAAAATACAATGACAATGAGGTTGAAGTGAGGTTGAGGGTATTTTCATATCAGATTAACCGTTTAGAAAATATAGAACCTTTTGTACACAGCCCCCAGCCCCCCCCCCCCCCCCATTTTCAAAAAGAAAGTAGTTTTTTGTGAGCACCAGTTCTGTGAGATCTTTTAAACATGCGGTGCTAGGTACAAGGTCAGTTCTTTTGTCCAGAAAATGTACAATGTCCTCTAAGAGAGCCTATACACCAACATTCCACACAATGGCCTCTAAGAGAGCCTATACACCAACATTCCACACAATGGCCTCTAAGAGAGCCTTTACACCAACATTCCACACAATGGCCTCTAAGAGAGCCTATACACCAACATTCCACACAATGGCCTCTAAGAGAGCCTATACACCAACATTCCACACAATGGCCTCTAAGAGAGCCTATACACCAACATTCCACACAATGGCCTCTAAGAGAGCCTATACACCAACATTCCACACAATGGCCTCTAAGAGAGCCTATACACCAACATTCCACACAATGGCCTCTAAGAGAGCCTATACACCAACATTCCACACAATGGCCTCTAAGAGAGCCTATACACCAACATTCCACACAATGGCCTCTAAGAGAGCCTATACACCAACATTCAACACAATGGCCTCTAAGAGAGCCTATACACCAACATTCCACACAATGGCCTCTAAGAGAGCCTATACACAAACATTCCACACAATGGCCTCTAAGAGAGCCTATACACCAACATTCCACACAATGGCCTCTAAGAAGGCGGTAGTGTAGTATAATGGTTAAGGAACTAGCCTTGTAACTGAAAGGTTGCAGGTTCGATTCCCAGGTAGGACACTGCCGTTGTACCCTTGAGCAAGGTACTTAACCTGAATTGCTTCAGTATATATCCAGCTGTACGAATGGATAAATGTAATATCTAAGAAGTTGTGTATGTTGCTCTTGATAAGAGCGTCTGCTAAATGCCTGTAATGTAATGTAATGGAGGACTAGAGGCCATTGTACATTTTCTGGACAAAAGAACTGACTACTTTCTTTTTGAAAATGACTTTTATTTACAGGTTAAGGGTACAGCCATGGGAAGCACAATGGCTCCAAATTATGCAAATCTGTTTGTTGACTTATTTGAAACTGACAGTCTTTAATCCTCAATGTAACCCTTTCTTATCTTCCATCAAATTGTGGAGACGATACATTGATGATATTTTTCTTATTTTTACTGGCCCTGAATCTCAATTGACAGCATTCCACAGTTTTCTGAACTCTAGCAATGAACATAGGGCTGACTCGCCACTGTCCTGTAAAGGGATTCTAGATGGGTTAAAGTTCCTACACGGACCTGTTAGTGTGTAGGACAAGAGGTCGGGGGACTTCCGGATAGAGACTTGAGAATAAACACACGCTACTGGTTAACCCGATCTCTGTCTTATTAAGATCTGTAATCTTCTACATCTAAAGATTACACAACATGGTGTCAGAAGCTCGGACGAGCTCACAAGGAAGGAAGTAAAATAAAATAAAAGTGTGAGGCGAACTAAACCTGTGAGTAAAAAGACTCAAGATGGCAGATGAAGCAGCTGCTCCAGCATTAGCTATACCGCAGCTAGCGCCGCCAGGCAAGTTTGACTTTACAAACGCTAATGAATGGCCGAGATGGACGAAGCGGTTTGAACGCTACCGAATAGCGTCGGGACTGGAAAAGCAGTCAGAGGAGTTTCAAGTGAATGCTTTTATGTATGCAGCGGGAGACGACGCTGAAGACATCCTGAATGTGCTGCCACTGACAGATGCACAGAAAACGTCGTACAGGCACGTCACGGCAGCCTTCTCCAAGTACTGCGTCAGCAAGCGGAACGTCATATATGAAAGAGCCTGCTTTAACAGACGGAATCAAGAGCCTGGTGAGAGTGTGGAATCTTTCATCACTGCAGTGCATACACTTGCTGAACACTGTGAGTTTGGTGCCCTGAGAGAAGAGCTAATAAGGGACCGAATAGTAGTGGGCATAAGAGATGCTAAACTTTCAGAGAATCTACAGCTTGATCCTGATCTAACATTGGAGAGAGCAATAGTGAAAGTAAAGCAAAGTGCAGCAATAAAGAAGCAACAGCCTGTATTGAGAGGAACAGAACAAGCATCAGGACAGGTGGAAGTGATATATAAAAAGACCACCAGAGGGCAGCAGAAATGGAAAAAAGAGAAAACTGACACACAGTCCTCAGAATGTGACAGATGTGGACAGGCGAAAAAAACATTTCTGGAGGGATTGTCCTGCTCGTGATGCTGAGTGCAGGACATGTCAAAAGACAGGACATTTTGCAAAGAAATGTAGGTCCGGAAAAAGTGTCCATGACGTCACTCAAGCACACGAAGAGAGATATCAAGAGGATGAGCATGAGGATTTCTCTTTCCTGGGCGAAGTGAATTCAGAAGAAAACAAAGATGAATGGATTGAACTGATAGAGCTGAATGGACAGGAGGCTAGATTCAAATTGGACACCGGGGCTGAAGTCACAGCAATTCCGAGCAGCACATACTCCAGTGAAAAGTATGGGAAACTGCAGCCATCACGTAAAGTGCTGTATGGCCCGGGAAGCTACAAATTGGATACAAGAGGCTGCTTTAAAGGGAAGCTGATGATCAAAAAGAGAACAACAGAACAACTAATTTATGTTGTTGAAGGACTAGCCAAGCCCCTACTAGGCCTGCCTGCAATAGAGGCTCTCGGACTCATAAAGCGTCTGCACACAGTTGAAGCTCAGCAGGAGGATGTTAAAGCTCAATATCCCAAAGTGTTCTCTGGCTTAGGGAAATTAAAGGAGCCCTACAAGATTGGGCTAGAGCCAGATGCTGTCCCATACGCCCTGTCATCTCCACGGCGCGTGCCCCTGCCCCTGCGTGACACAGTGCGAGCAGAGCTAGACCGCATGGAGAAGATGGGGGTGATTTCCAAGGTGACGCAACCCACACCATGGTGCGCCGGCTTGGTAGTCGTTCCCAAGCCCAAAGCGAAAATACCCGTGCGGCTGTGCGTGGACCTAACAAAATTGAACGAGTGGGTTCGACGTGAGAGACACATTCTCCCAAAGGTTGATGAAACACTGGCTATGCTTGAAGGGGCTAAGATATTCACAAAGCTGGATGCGACCTCCGGCTTCTGGCAGATTCCCTTGACAGAGGAAAGTAAGCTGCTAACGACCTTCATAACCCCGTTCGGGCGATATGTATTCAATCGTCTCCCGTTCGGGATTTCAAGTGCCCCTGAACATTTCCAACGCCGCATGTCTCAAATGTTGGAGGACTGCAAAGGCGTTGTGTGTCATGCTGATGACATCCTGGTGTATGGAGAAGACATATACCAACACAATGAGAGGCTTCATCAGGTCCTGAAAAAGCTGGAAGCGGAGGGCCTGACGCTGAACAGTGAAAAGTGTGAAGTTGCCAAGAACAGCATGATGTTCCTGGGCCACCGCATCACATCAGCCGGTGTAGCCCCGGATCCCGGCAAAGTCAGAGCGATCATGGAGATGCCAGAGCCTACTGACGTCGAGGGAGTGAAGCGACTGATGGGGATGGCCAACTACATAGGCAAGTTTCTACCCCATCTGGCATCATACACTCGCCCAATCCAAGATCTGCAGAGTGAAAAAAATGAGTGGTGTTGGGAAGCGCCACAGAAAGAAGCGTTTCAGAGACTGAAAGCTGAGCTGATCTCCCCACGGGTGCTGGCCCCATACACACACACAGCAGAGACGTGTGTATCCGCTGATGCCTCTTCCTTCGGCATTGGGGGTGTGCTGACTCAAAAACAAACAGATGGACGATGGAAGCCCATCATGTTCATCTCCAGAGGTCTGTCAAACGCAGAAAAGAACTACGCCCAGATAGAGAAGGAGGCTTTGGCTGCTACGTGGGCTTGCGAACGCCTGTCATCTTATCTTCTGGGGCTGAAATTCAGGCTTGAGACGGACCACAAGCCACTGGTGCCACTGTTGAGCTCCAAGGCACTAGATGAGCTCCCACCCAGAGTACTGCGGTTCCGACTGAGACTTCTGAGATTCACGTATGACGTGGTGCATGTGCCTGGTAAGTGTTTGATAACGGCAGACACATTATCCAGAGCCCCAGTGCAGCACACACTGACACAGGAAGAAGAGGACAATGAGAGAGATGTCAAAGTGTTTGTGGATATGATCGTTCAAAGCCTTCCTGCCACAGAAGCCAGGCTGAAGGTAATAGAAGAGAAACAGAAAGCAGACCCCATCTGTGCTAAGCTCATAAGATACTGTGAGACAGAGTGGCCCCAGAAAATTGATCTCCCACCAGAGTTGGGGGCTTACTGGCCGGAAAGAATGAACATCACCTTGGCCGGAGAGCTGCTGCTTAGAGGCCAGAGGATTGTGATTCCGCAGGAAATGAGACAAGAAATCCTCGAGGTCCTGCACAACGGCCACCAAGGAGTTGTTAAGTGCAGGGCAAGGGCCCGTCAGTCAGTCTGGTGGCCCGGAATTTCAGTTCACATTAATCAGCTGGTGGAGAGATGCGACGCATGTTCACAGCACAGAGCAGAACACAGAGAGCCCCTGCTCACTACACCGGTGCAGGAGAGACCCTGGCAGCGAGTCGGTACAGACTTGTTCTTCTGGGAAAAGAAGAACTACCTCCTCGTAGTGGATTACTTTTCACGCTATATTGAGGTAGCCCATCTTAATGTAGCTTCAGCTGAAACCGTCGTAGCTGCTCTTAGGGATGTATTCTGCCGACATGGGATACCAGAGACGGTCGTGTCCGACAATGGGCCGCAATACAGCGGCTTACCCTTCAAGAACTTTGCTATGGAGTATGGTTTCACCCATGTGACCAGCAGTCCACGCTATCCGCAGTCAAATGGAGAGGCGGAACGGGCAGTGGCTACGGTGAAAGGGCTGTGGAAAGGAGGAGGGGACAAAGCAAAGGCGTTGTTGACATACCGCGCCACACCCCTGGAGAGCGGTCATTCCCCTGCACAGCTCGTCATGGGGAGACAGATTCGCTCCACCATACCACAGATCCCGAAAGCACTACAACCTCGCTGGCCAAACATCAGGGAATTCAGGAAGTCGGAGAAGGGGACAAAGGAGAAACAACAATGGTACTACAACCGCCGTCACAGAGTCCGCCCCTTCCCACCACTTCAGGGTGGCGAAAAGGTGTGGCTCCCAAGAGAGAAGACACAAGGGACTGTAGTACAACAAGCGTCAACGCCGAGGTCATACGTCGTTGACACCGAAAATGGACAGGTCAGACGTAATCGCACACACCTGCGCACACTTCAGAGGACGCCACCTGAGGTCCCTGACACAACAGCCGAACCAGGTAATGCTGACACACACACACAGGAGCCAGCCCAAGGCACCAGAGACACTGGTAACAGACAGTCTGAGGGTACAAGGGCACCCTATGTGACTTCCTCAGGCAGAGTTTCACGTCCACCAGTGCGGCTGGACTGGTAAGAGACTGTTGTAAGAGACTGTTCATGTTCGAGAGATGTTCTCAGAGAGAAAAAAAAAGAAAAAAAAAAAAAAAAAAAGCAGAGAACGGAAAGAAATGTGTTAAAATATGTTTTGAATAAATGCATACTGCATGTTCTGGGATGTTGAAGAAGAAAAAGAATTGTTGGGGTTTAAGGGATGCTTTGTACTTAAAGGGGGAGGTGCCCTGTAAAGGGATTCTAGATGGGTTAAAGTTCCTACACGGACCTGTTAGTGTGTAGGACAAGAGGTCGGGGAACTTCCGGATAGAGACTTGAGAATAAACACACGCTACTGGTTAACCCGATCTCTGTCTTATTAAGATCTGTAATCTTCTACATCTAAAGATTACACAACAGCCACCACCACCCCCTCCTTCCCACTTTTTGAACAATGACCCCGATGGCAATTACAAGTGTGGACAGTGCGCACAATGTCATTTCACACACAAATGTCATACATTCAACCACCCTGCTACTGGTAAATCCTTTAAAATCAGTGGTGTAATTTCCTGCTCAACACCCAACACTATTTACAGGATCAAATGTGTTTGTGGTTTGGCTTACAAAGGGCAGTCTTCTAGGCCCCTCAAGACTAGAATCTGTGATCACAGAAGCCACATTAGGACAAGAGATTTTAAAAACCCTGTTGCTACTCATTTTATACAGGCCCAACATAACATCACCTCACTAAAATATATTGGCATTGAGCGGGTAAAAATGCCACACAGAGGAGGTAATATGTTCTGTATTTTCTTTTTTATTGTTGTGAAGCACTTTGGGCTGCATTTTATGTATGAAAGGTGCTATACAAATAAAGTTTATTATTATTATTATTACAGTGTTGCTGAAAAGGGAGGCGTTCTGGATCTCCACTTTAGACACTGGAGCGAAGGGCCTCAATGAATCTTTTGACATCAGACCTTTTCTGTAGACCATTCTTCCATTTCCTTTTTTAATGTGTAGAAATTGAGAATATAATGATTTGTTTATTTACACTTTTTGAGAACGTTGTGGCACCTGATTCTCATACAGTATTAACTGTTTTGGAAATTTTTGTGCTTTGATCACACAAACCACAATTACATCTTTCTTCTATCCTAGATCCCAAGGAGGATGTATGTCACAACATAATGACGTACTTTATGTATTATATATACTCTATATACATATATATATATATATATATATATACATATATATATATATATATATATATATATCTGTACTGTATTTACATTATATGTCACAACATAATGATGTACTTTATGTATTATATATACTCTATATATATATATATATCAGAGGAGGTTTCTCTAAGACAACAGGTGAAGCAGTGCTTCACCGAAAAAAAAAAAAAAAAAAAATCAATAAAAGAACATGCATAGCACACACAACACATCTTTATTTAATATTGAATTATCACCACAACTACCATTTACCTTGTGAAGCTAAAAAAAAAAGTGCCTCGATTCAAAAATGTGCCTTGTATCGTGAAAAACAGCGCCACCCTTAGACTTTTAAAAGGAACTTCAGTGAAGCACTGTGTCTGACTGCTTCACTAGACCATTGGAAATCAATGGGGGACTTTATAAAATATGATTGGATAATTGTGGATTATGACGCGTTTTTGAGCCCACCCGTGAAGCACTGCCTCACTAATGTATTTCAATCATGCGTGTTCTTGTGCGCGTTCTCGTCCTGATGATTGACATAATGTCTAACCATACAGAACAGGAGTTCATTTGTCCAGCAAGATATAATCATCCTACCCGCCAATTTTCCCTGTTGGTAGTAGAGACGTTAGTGTGTTACTGTATTGGAGAGAGAGAGAGAGAGAGAGAGAGAGAGAGAGAGAGCGATTTATTAAATTTATTCAATTTTTATGGTTGTGGCGTTGTCGGCGGTGATTTGTATATATTGTAAATAGTAATAAATTGTACCGGTGTTGTAGCGTTATCTTTTTTATCATTAGGCGACCTCAATAATTTTTTTTTACCTCAGCTAGCTAGCTAGCTAGCTAATTGCTAACGTGATTTAGCTTGCTGACGTTAGCCAAAACAAGCTGCTTAGGACCTTTGAGAGGATGCTTGAATCTGAGATGGTGAGAGAGGAGGACACAATCAATGCTGCAAATGGGTTCATCAGAACATTGGAGGATTTTAATTTTGTTTTTATGTTGCTGACCTATGAGCAGATTTTGTCTGAGACAGATGTGGTTTTTGATGTTGTGCAACAGAAGGCCACAGATGTTGTCTTTTGCAAAGCAAGGATTGACTCTCTTCTGTCCTTTGCAATGGAGAAGAAGTCTGATGCATCATTTCATATAATCTATGAAAAGGCTGTTGGCATGACAGAGGACCTGGAACATCATCCCAGGAAAAGACGAGGCCTAGGAATAGGCTTACAGGCTCAGGATCCCAAGCAGCACTACAGGGATGTGTACATGGCTGTCTTGAACAACTTAATTGAGCAGATCACTCAGCGTTATGCTAACATGGAAAACATGCGCTTCCTTGAGCTGCTCAATCCAGCAAAGTTTGAGGACATGGCGATGAACTTCCCCTTTGAGGCATTTGATTGTCTGTTGAAAGGCTACGGGCATTTCTTTGATTCAGACAGGCTGAAGGCAGAGTTACAAGTTCTTTACTCTGACAGTGGGCTTCATACCAACAAGGGAAAACTCTGTGTCACTCACAAGCAGCCTTCCTCAGGTCCAGCTCAGCCCTCCTCAAGTCCAGCTCAGCCCTCCTCAGGTCTAGCTCAGCCCTCCTGTGTCACTCACAAGCAGCCCTTCTCAAGTCCAGCTCAGCCCTCCTGTGTCACTCACAAGCAGCCCTCCTCAGGTCTAGCTCAGCCCTCCTGTGTCACTCACAAGCAGCCCTCCTCAGGTCCAGCTCAGCCCTCATCAAGTCCAGCTCAGCCCTCCTGTGCCACTCACAAGCAGCCTTCCTCAGGTCCAGCTCAGCCCTCATCAAGTCCAGCTCAGCCCTCCTGTGCCACTCACAAGCAGCACTCCTCAAGTCCAGCTCAGCCCTCCTCAGGTCTAGCTCAGCCCTCCTGTGTCACTCACAAGCAGCCTTCCTCAGGTCCAGCTCAGCCCTCATCAACTCCAGCTCAGCCCTCCTGTGTCACTCACAAGCAGCCCTCCTCAAGTCGAACTCAGCCCTCCTCTGGTCCAGCTCAGCCCTCCTGTGTCACTCACCAGCAGCCCGCCTCAAGTCCAGGTCAGCCCTCCTCAGGTCCAGCTCAGCCCTCCTGTGCCACTCACAAGCAGCCTTCTTCAGGTCCAGCTCAGCCCTCATCAAGTCCAGCTCAGCTATCTTGTGTCACTCACAAGCAGTACAAATTGTACACTTAAGTTGATATTTAAATTTTAATTAAAGAGATACTGCAGAGGCTTTTCTAAGGCCCTTTTTTCCGCTTCAATTTTGAACTGAAACTCGTGAGTAGGTGTGGTCATATGACGATGATGCCACGTAGTCATATTATGAATATTCATACTGTCAAGGAGTGAAAGGGTGTGTCTTGGTGAACTGACTCCTTCCAGCTCTCTCCTCACAACTAAATAAAATGGCTGTATTAGTTGAGCAACGTCTTCGCGAGGAGAGGACCCGGGATGTAACCGAATGGTAAAGCTAACGTTACCTAGCTAAGTTAGCTTGTTTGTCTGCCTAAAGTAACGTTACTATTGAATACATTCAAATACACAGCAAAACCCAGTCACACAGTAACGTTAGTATATTGAACATGGCTGGTTGTAGCGCCCTCATAACTTCACTTGGTCCGGAGAGAATTATCATTTATTAGCTAACATTATTCATAAATGATATAGCTAATATAACTAGCTAGCTAAGTTACCAGTTCTCTCTGGACCAAACGGGGCTAAACTCACACACAATAGACTGCCTTGCATTACCTAACTTATCGATACATTCCGTCCGAGTTACTGACCAACTGGTTACTGGTTTTGCTAGGGCTACATCAAATGTATTATTGCTATCGTTTATTAGCTAACGTTACGTTGTCATAAAATTTCTTCTTACCGTGAAAAAGGACGACATCTGACAGATGTTTAGGTAAATATATCACCACGGCGGCACTTTCGCCACAAGTCAGCAATTATACCGGGAAATGCCCTCTTTGATTAACAAAAAACGAATGAATATAAAAAGGTTAGTCTGTTACTGCATACCCGTTTTTGCTAAAGCTGCATCATAGCTATGATAACGCGGAGTTGTCAAAACTATAACAGCACGGAAACCCTTTAAAAAAAACAAAATAAAAACCGTAGCTAGGCTACACGTAGCCTATGGCTATGACAAATTATGGACTAAACAAGCCACATTTTAGTTAATAAAACTCAAGTAAGCTAATTTAGATATCCAGTGAGCACAAGTGGCATACAGAACTAGTTTACTTTTTTTTAGCAGCATTTTTTTGTAAGTATAAACCGAACTATTTTTAAAAAAAATACAATTTCTTTGATTCATTTATTTAAGTATGAGCCGAAGTATGCCTTCCTGGCGTGTCTCCCCGTGGCTTAGTCTGTAGCGTGGCCTAACTAGGATTCCCGTGCTCTTTGCGACATTGTCGGTTCGAATCCGACCTTTTCCTCTTGTCTCTACACTGTGCTGTCCAATAAAGCTCAAAGGCTATTACACCTATTTTAAGAAAGTATAGTCCATTTTAGTACTTATAAACTTTTGTAGCCACAATTTCCTCTATATTCTCAGCTACCTTGAATTGAGAGAAAATGCTGTTAGCTATAAGTTAGAGTGAAGGAAATGTAGAGACCTCGCTACTCACTCCAAAAGTCTCTGGGACCTCAGATGGATATCTGGCTTCTCTGTCAAACATGAGGTAGAATGCGGAGTGCTTGGTGGTGATCTGTACTTTGGTGCGCAAGCCAAACATGGCTGCACTGAGTTCCCAGTTCCAAGGATTCTCTTCCACCAATTTGGTGAGAGTTTTGAAACATATTGACATTGTTATGAAATACTATTTCGATTGTAAAGCATATAGCTTATGATTGCGATGTGTAACCCAAATCACACTGCTTAATACAATACCAAAATAGAATACTTAACACAGTGACTATAGTACCATGTAGTGGTGTAAATGTGTCAAGGTCAGTTTAGTGTCAAGTCCACATTACTTTGTCACTGTCCCATTCATTCTTTCACCAATCCACTGGTCTGTGGATGGTAAGGTGCGCAGAAGCTCCTCTCGATGTCCAGCTTCTGGCAGAGAGCCATATTCAGCTGAATTTAATGGACAACAGTCAGTTAGTACAAAAGAAAACTGAGTGAAGGGAGCCTCAGCCATGTTTTTGGGTAATGAGACGGACTGCACAGGGAAAGATATTGAGAAATGATTGAAAATGCATTGTAGTAGGACAATAGGACAGCACCTTATTCCTGAACTCCCCTCCTCAGTTGGTGAGAATTTGTTTTGGTGCCCCAAACTTGGATTTTACAATGAACTGTGCAAAGAATTCTACAATGCACTGTGCTACATCCTCGGCTTTCTTAGACTTCAGCGGATATGCCTCAGCCCACTTGGTCTTGTAGTCAATCATGACGTCCCTGTGCAGTCCTTCAGCTCTTTCACTACAGAGCGCCATCTCTCAATGGAGATCCTCTCACTGTCCTCCACTGCTGCCTGTGCAGAGCGCTGTTAGGAGACACAGAGAGAGGAGGGCTGTATGTACAGAGCGCTGTTAGGAGACACAGAGAGAGGAGGGCTGTATGTGCAGAGTGCTGTTAGGAGACACAGAGAGAGGAGGGCTGTATGTGCAGAGCGCTGTTAGGAGACACAGAGAGAGGAGGGCTGTATGTGCAGAGCGCTGTTAGGAGATACAGAGAGAGGAGGGCTGTATGTGCAGAGCGCTGTTAGGAGACACAGAGAGAGGAGGGCTGTATGTGCAGAGCGCTGTTAGGAGATACAGAGAGAGGAGGGCTGTATGTGCAGAGCGCTGTTAGGAGACAGAGAGAGGAGGGCTGTATGTGCAGAGCGCTGTTAGGACACACAGAGAGAGGAGGGCTGTATGTGCAGAGCGCTGTTAGGAGACACAGAGAGAGGAGGGCTGTATGTGCAGAGCGCTGTTAGGAGACACAGAGAGGAGGGCTGTATGTGCAGAGCGCTGTTAGGACACATAGAGAGAGGAGGGCTGTATGTGCAGAGCGCTGTTAGGAGACACAGAGAGAGGAGGGCTGTATGTGCAGAGCGCTGTTAGGAGACAGAGAGAGGAGGGCTGTATGTGCAGAGCGCTGTTAGGAGACACAGAGAGAGGAGGGCTGTATGTGCAGAGCGCTGTTAGGAGATACAGAGAGAGGAGGGCTGTATGTGCAGAGCGCTGTTAGGAGACAGAGAGAGGAGGGCTGTATGTGCAGAGCGCTGTTAGGAGACACAGAGAGAGGAGGGCTGTATGTGCAGAGCACTGTTAGGAGACAGAGAGAGGAGGGCTGTATGTGCAGAGCGCTGTTAGGACACACAGAGAGAGGAGGGCTGTATGTGCAGAGCGCTGTTAGGAGACACAGAGAGAGGAGGGCTGTATGTGCAGAGCGCTGTTAGGAGACACAGAGAGGAGGGCTGTATGTGCAGAGCGCTGTTAGTTGCAGCAGTCTAACCAGGGGCGCACATCTGATCGGGACGCTAAACGCGGCTCCGCTAATGTATTAAAACGCTCCTAAAACATCGCAAACAACGCATTACTTTTTACCGCTTCATTCGTTGACGGTTACTCCTGTTCCTGTAATTATCCAGTCCCATCTTATTTTAATCTTCCGCTCAGTCAAATGCTCTGTCCAGACCAGGCAAACTCGCACTAGTTCCACAGTCGAGTCCAGCCGTAACAAACTTCATTTTCATTCGCGCCAGTTTACATGACTGTTTACCGCTGTTTACACCACATTTCCCTTCCGGTTACACCAAAATGGACCATGGGAATTAGAAAATAATGTTAGCAAAACAAGGTTTTAATGAAAACGTGCGTGGTATATGTGAATGTATTAATGACTGAGTTTGTGTAAAATATATGGTAATTGTTTTTGTGGGGAAATTGAATGTTTGATGAGGGGCTTGGTTATTTAAATTGGGGTAAATTATGGGGTAAATCCAGTCCACTTTGTCCGCTGTTCCAGGGAGGGAGGAGGCAGAACAGCGAGAATTACGAGAAGGAAGGTGATAATTAGGCTTATTGTTGAGCCCGCAACCTGGACCAGTTATTGATTTCTTTGGTGTGTGTGTGTGTGTTTTTTTTTTTTATTCTCCTGTTGCACATATATATATATATATATATATATATATATATATATATATATAGTCTCTGGCTGGATCATTATCAATACTGAGTGGTGGGATGGACTGTATATAATTTTGCACTTACCCCACAATAAATATCACCACAAAATTGGCCACTTTGCCATTCCGACTGTTTGCCATTCCGACAAAATTGGCCACGCCAGGCCACGCCAGGCCTCACCTGACCACACTCGTGTTGTGTGACACTGTACATTTTAACTAGGCCTTTCACTCAGCTCTTACTGGGACCCCAGACCACCTGTTCCCCACAGTGTGGCTCAGTGGGATTGAGCCCCACAGGGCTGGAAAGTGGCCCAACACTGGGCTCCTCACTGGCTGACTGGAGGAGAGCCCTGACTGAGCCCTGAAATGGCTCTTCCAGCAGCCAGCTGTTGTCTTCTCCTCTGGTCAGTACCCACCTTGAATGATTGCACAGCCTGTCTCAGATCCTGCAGCTCCTTCTCTCTCTCCTGGATTCTCTGCTGGAATTTACTCTGTGTCTCCCCCAGCTGCTTCTGTGGACATATAATTTTTTATATTATGTAACAATATTCAACTTTTCAACTAAAGTTCATGTTTCAAATGATATAAAACACCATGGGGTGTGTCCCAATACTCGAAAAATGCACCGCCCTTCCTCCACTACCACCTCTTCTCCTCTGTGCCCCGGAAACGGATCTTTGTGTTTTAATCTAATGTTGCTGATTTCATCTTAATTACGTATAAATGCTTACATATTAATTAATGGAGTGGAGGAAAGGAGGAGTTGTGTAAGTGTGTAAGTCGCTCTGGATTAGAGCGTCTGCTAAATGCCTATAATGTATAATGTATGTAATGTAGGAGAGGAGTGGTAGTGGGGGAGTGGAGGAAAGGAGGAGAGTGAATATTGGGACACACCCCATGACATATTTGTTGTACAGCAGGTCAGTGTGTAGAGTGTACTGGGCTTATAGGTGAAGCTTCTAAACTGTGTGAGTGAACTAGCTGCTCCAGCCATGTTGATCCCATTCAGGGAGTGAATAGGGGGGTGAGGGGTGTGAACAGAGCTGTCACAGAGAGCTGACTTGGGTTCACTTCCTGCTCTTACTGCTTTATCACTGTGGACTTCAGACCTCAAAGCCACTGTGATGTTAAGTACTTATTCAAAAAGATCACACATTTCAAAATAAAATCTATTCACTAAATACATTAATCAAATTAAATAAAACGCAGGTCATAAACCTACATATTGCCAAGATAATATCTGTCAGCAGTGTAAAAAAGCGTGAGTGTTGTGTGTAAGAGTTTCAGTCCTTACCTGTTTCTTAGTCCTTTCTGCTGCAGCTGAGACTGTATCATGGCCGCTGTGTTCATCCCTCAGACACCGATAACAGATACACTGCTGATCAGTACGACAGTAAAAATCCAGAACTTTGTCATGATGAGAGCAGATCTTCTCCTGCAGGTTTCCAGTGGCTTTGACCAGATTGTGCTTCTTAAAGGCAGGAGATTCATAGTGAGGCTGGAGGTGAGTTTCACAGTAAGAGGCCTGACACACCAGACAGGACTTGACGGCTTTGCTCTTTCTCCCAGTGCAGACATCACACGCCACATCTCCAAGTCCAGCGTAACAGTCAGCAGGAGGAGCAGCTTGGAGTCCTGTCTTCTTCTGTTTCTCCACCATTTCAGCCAGCATGGTGTTTTTCTTTAAAACAGGCCTTGGAGTGAAGGTCTCCCTGCACTGAGGACAGCGGTAGACACCAGTATGATCACTCTGATCCCAGCAGGTCTTTATACAGCCCATACAGTAACTGTGTCCACAGAGAATAGTCACCGGATCCTCCAGTAGATCCAGACAGAACGGACAGCTCAACTCAACTCCACCTTCAGCCATTTTACTGCTCACAATGAGAGACAGAGTTAAGTTTAATTTCTCTGAAACAGACAGAGTTAAGTTTCGTTTCTGTGAAACTGCGTGACAGAGAGAGTGGGAGTGACTTCCTGGTTCTGCCCACAGCTGCAAGAGGTGTGGTGTTGGACTGGGGCCAGGGGAGTATTTGCTCAGTAATCCTGCTTTGTGAAATCCCCCCCCCCCCCCAGGCTGAGCAGGAAGTTGATTTATTCATAAATACCACACACACAACTGCACATATGACATGGTGATTTTTCTAGCAAACTGCATGCCAATGAATATCACAGAATGATATTCATACATATTCATATAACATGGAATATATATATAAAAAAATTATAGTAAATGTTTAATTTAAAGCTGCAGTCGGCAAGTTTGAAAATATACAAGGCAAAAAGACTTCCCCCTTTTGCTCTCCTCCCTCCTATCTTGCTCTCCTAAGCCCCTCCCACCAAATGATGCTCCAGTGCACGTGTGGAGACAGGCAGACAGGGAGGGGTTTATTCTACAGGGAGTTTTTGCTTGCAGATAGCTGCCCTGATTGGTAGCTACATAGCTAGCCCTGATTGGTAGCAACATCGCTAGCCCTGATTAGTTGGTTTTTGTAAGACTGGGGTGAGATTATTTGACAGCCTAGTACAGAGCCCAGGACACTCACAGAAACCAGATTTTTGCCCAGAACACTTGATTTATTGATAGCTGCTGGAATATAATGAGTAAATTTACCTACGTACTTTTGGGTGTCGCCAGTTTCTAAAGGGAGTTAAGATTTATCCTTCACCCCACCACACACAAGCAAGCTCATACATACTCACGCACTCATACACAATCACACACACACACACACAATCTGGACATGTTTGAGACAGTAGTTTTAGTATACATATGGGGTGGGGTAGAAGGACATGGTCCTGCCACAGTGAGTAAGTTCAGACTTCATAGCACATTCATTTTATGATAATATATTTATTATGATTTAAATGCAAATGGAATTATTTAGAGGGGGAAATATGTGAGTGTGTGTGTTTGTGTGTATGTGTGTTTCTTAAATGTATTTTGTGGTTTTGTACTTTTCCTCCATCTTTATTGATGAGTCAGAGTATTAGCGATGAGTCATAAGATTTTGTTTTTCATATCTCTGTCATACCGACTCAGAAAAGTGTTTCATTTGCCAGTCATATGTGATGTGCCCATAGCCATGATCATATCCCCCCCAATACACATTGCTAAACAAATTCAAAAGTGGTTTCATGAACACTGGAATAAAGATAAATAACTCCCAATAGTGCGGCAGATAAGCAAACCAATTGTGCATTTTATGACTAAAGCATGAAACTTTCAGCATATAATCTACATACCCCAAGGTTTTATTTCAGACGTGGAAACACTTTCTGTGCGACCTCTGGTGACCTTGAGAGGTCATTGACCTCAGCATTGCATTTTTCCACTTTTTGCCCCATCACTCACCGTTATAATAATGTATATCTTTGTTAAAATTGCACTTATGTTCTAATAAAGACATTTATTTGCTCAGCCATGGCCTTGTATCCATGTGTGTGTTGTAGCATGATAACACAGTTGCAGACCAGCAGAGGGCAGTAGAGCTAGCTGGCTGCAGCGTTTACTGTACTTCACCACATGGGTGCACATGGAAGTACATTTTTTTAAAACGATCTAAAATAAAAACTATAATAGCTAGAGTGTTCATTTTTGGCAGTTGAAAGCTAAGGCTTCTGTCTTTCGTGTCATCATGTTTATCATGTCCGTGAACAATGGGAAAGCAGCACAGGTACTTGGATCCAGCTTGTTGGCTACTTCATGAACACCAATATATCTGAAGCTGGTGCCTCTACCAAGAGCAATCCACATTTCCTCTGGCTTGATCTTCCTAAACATGGCCACGGCCAGGACAACAACATCGGTGTCTACAGTACGAATAGTCACCTTCTTGCAACCTTTCTGAACAGCATCTGACACATGCAGAAGCAAGCGTGTGTCTGCTTCCTCGTGAGAACATGGAGTGAGATTTGTCAAGTCACACTGGGCAGGAGAGCAGAGCACCATTTTGCCATGAGTTGCGTAAACTTCTTTTCCCTCATCTACTGGCATGCAAGTGACTTGCTGGGAGAGGAATCCAAACAATTCTGTTTTGTTCTCATGAACACGCAGGAAGTCTTTCCAGTGCTTTGGCAGTAGAGTGGTTGGCATCACCCTTCTCCTGATTCCCTTCCCTCTCTTCTGTCGGGTGGTTCCTTTCAGACTATCTGGGATGTAGACATCCAAGATAATATCAAGACGCCTTGTTTTCACAAGCTGGGATTTTGCATACGGCACAAAGACACTGTCTGCATAGTCCTGGAAGGTCTTTGCTGTACCAGGATTCAGCATCTGGACCACAGCTGCACCGTCAAGGAACACAGCATCAACCATGGGAGCAGGTTGTGAGTCAGTGTCATCAGTCATTATGCAGTGCAAGAGGTCTGCTTTTGTACCAAACCGCATCTTCCCTCCATGAGACAAAGATGGTGGTGCTTCCTGGTTTTCGTGGCTGAAGAATTGATCCAGATTGCCATCACGTATTTGGCAAGACACATACAGCCGAGAGAAGAGATTGCAATCACGCTTCAGTGCTTCCAGTTGTATCTTCTGCTTTGACTGTGTTTTCACTGGCGGGTGGCTGAAGAGAAGTATCTTGTTCTTGGGAAGGGTATCTGTGACTGGCTTTGTTTGCTGCTCCAGCCGTTCTTCCACAAATGTCTTGTACTGTTGTGCACCCAAGGACTCCACCTTCCTCACTGTGTCTGCAACTGATGAACTCATGATATCTTTGGAGTCAAGCACCAGAAGATCCTGACTCTCTTCAAGAAATGGGTTCCCCATCTCTTCGATCACTGCTGTGAGGGACCTAACATTCTTCATGAAGGCTTCTTGCACTGCTGGCTTCTGCTCATGGTGACGGTTTTCACTTTGTGGGGAGCTTTCATTCTCAAAATCTGTAGTCATTCTGGCAATTTCTGGACCAGCGACCATCCAGCGATGCAGTGCCCCAGGATTCTGTGTCAGGCCAACTGCTCCACCAGATCCTTGTGAAATATTATTATTGTGTAGGCTATATCAAAAATGCATAATAATAAAAGGTTCCATAGGTCCACATACCTTTCCCTCAGCGAAGGGAAACAATGCCACATTACATTGCTCTCAGCCCACTCCATCAACATCCAGGCGATGTGCGATGGTACGGGACAATGGCTATCCATTAAAAAGGAGCTGATAACACCTATAGCTATCAAGCCTAATGCGCGAATTGTCTTGGCACCTAATGCGTGAATTGTCATTCAATGGAAAACTCGCGCACGGCAATAGACGGACATTTAAGTTCTGAAAATGCGCTTCAGATGTCATTACAATACAGCTCTGTTTATCTATGAATACAGCCTGTAAGTAAATAGAATGGTTTGTGACTGAAAAAAGTTCAAAACCTTGTCCAGTGAATATTGCATTTATTGTTTTTCAAATAGCCTAGGCTACAGCGAATTCGCTGTGCATAAGGTTTTTTAGATAGACTATGGTTAAAAAACGGAGATGTCACCATGTTAACTAAATTGTAACCTTAGCTATTCTTCGTCCTTCATATTTTTTTAAATTACAGTGACCAGGTTTCCATACTCTCACCGTTTAAAACCCAGCTGATTTCACCCGTTATTCCTTAACTGAACAAAACGATTTTAAAGAGAACTAAGCGTCTAATTAGAAACTAAAACAAATTTGCAGCACGTTACACAATTAATTCACAATTAATTTTAATGCCATTCTCTGCACGTGAGCTGCATGTTCTGTTTCCCCTGCTGTAAGTCGCACGTTTAACGGTCTTCCTGGGAAAGTGGGTTGTTTTAAAGGATTATGCTACGAGTAAAACAGGTTGGTCACATTTCCATAAACAGGACATTATTAAACAAGGGTAAATATGCGTGAACTTATGGGTTGCGAACCTGACAGCTTTATTGTATGGCTATTTAGTGTCATCATTAAGGCAAAATAACGGTATGTATGTTATTCATCAATATTAGCCTACTATGCAGGTAGCCTAATGAACTTTGGATGAAGCTTGAACTTCGAGAACTCCATGAGAACAGCCTCTTGGAATTGATGTTTGACACTTTCATTGCATAATCAAACGAAATTCGCTGAACAAGCAGGCTAATTTGGCGTTTTCTAAGGTGAGACTGAAGCCATTGATAGCTTATTCTCAGCTGTTGCAGGTCCTTTTAACGAAATTTAACCGGACATATTTTGTAAAATAACAGCCCTGTCTGGAATTACCGGGAATTCATAGGCTAATGGTTAGTCCGAATAATATTGATCATACTCCATTTAGCCTATTCCTTGATCACACTAAACACGCACGAGCATGTCTGTTTCGCCATCATAAGCAATCCGCCAAGGTGGAAAAGCAGGCTTTTAAAGGGAATGGGATATGACATTTTGATTGGTTTATTGAATGTCACGCCCAAGACACACCTATAATTAATGAAGCGACTAGGTTCAGCCCAGTTGCGCCATGCGCCGTGCTTAGCGCCAAAAAAACACGCCGTTAAAATAGCAAAAGTGGACTTGGACACGCCCTAAATGGACTTAGCGCCATGCGCTTAAACTAAGCGCCAAGATCGCCAAGATAGGGCCCCAGGTGTTTTAAACAGTAGCCTGCCAAACACGTGTAAAAACCAGTGTTAAAATGCTTTTAAAAAGCTGTACAAACCAATGTGAAAAACTTTTTTAAAGCGCTGAAAAAAAACGGACGGAAATAAGTTTTATATATTTAGCCTACTGTGTTATCCTTGCTAATTTTGCTATTACTGCACCACGTGTGATCTTTCTGTAATATCTATTCAGGGATATGTGCGATTGGTTTAATGATCAAATAAAATCAATGAGAAGGAGAACATTTGCAGCACTTTTGCTAGCTATGTTACTAACACTATAGGCCTACTACTTAGCCTAACCATGCTTATAATGACAACACTATGCTACTAACACTAATAATGCTATGTTTATAAATCCAACTATGCTACTAACACTGATAATGCTATGTTTATAAATCCATCTATGCTACTAAAACTGATAATGCTATGTTTATAAATCCAACTATGCTACTAACACCGATAATGCTATGTCTATAAATCCAACTATGCTACTACCACTGATAATGCTATGTTTATAAATCCAACTATGCTACTAACACTGATAATGCTATGTCTATAAATCCATCTATGCTACTAACACTGATAATGCTATGTTTATAAATCCAACTATGCTACTAACACTGATAATGCTATGTTTATAAATCCAACTATGCTACTGACACTGATAATGCTATGTCTATAAATCCAACTATGCTACTGACACTGATAATGCTATGTTTATAAATCCAACTATGCTACTAACACTGATAATGCTATGTTTATAAATCAAACTATGCTACTAACACTGATAATGCTATGTTTATAAATCCAAATATGCTACTAACACTGATAATGCTATGTTTATAAATCCAACTATCCTAGTAACACTGATGCTAATAAGGCTTACTATGCTTATAACATTAACTACACTGTTAACAGTGTCTATGATTATAACATAAACTACACTATTAACAGTGTCTCTGCTTATAACATTAACTACATTATTAACAGTGTCTATGCTTATTACATTTACATTACAATTATTTGGCAGACGCTTTTATCCAAAACAACGTACAATAAGTGCATATTGAAGGTCATTGACGCGACTACAAAGCAGATCCGACAAAGCAACTTTCTCACAGCGTAGGAGCTATCCCTAGTAATGAACATGAGAAGTACACACAGTCAGCTATACATTCTGAACTATAAAATAACCCAAAAAAACACAAGTTAAATAGAAAACAAGCAAAAAACAGGAAGCAAGTACTATTGAATGGGCCTATATACGTAGGTAGTGCGTTTCCAGACCACGACGAAAAACAGACAGTGTTTCAGCTGAGCGCAGCAGAGTGGGGAGTTCATTCCACCACTGGGGAGCTAGGGTGGAAAAGCTCCGCAGTCGGGACGAGCGGGAGCCATTAACACGGAGGGAGGGAAGTGCAAGTCGCCCTGCAGCAGCAGAGCAAAGTGGTTGAGCAGGAGTGTAGTGCTGGATTAAGTCCTGTAGGTAGGAGGGGCCTGACTTTTTGGCTGCAGTGCATTGAACCTGATCCTGGCCACGACCGGCAGCCAGTGGAGTGACCTCAGCAGGGGGGTGACGTGCGAGAACTTCAGGAGGTTGAACACAAGCCGAGCAGCCGCGTTCTGGACCAGTTGTAGGGGCAGAATGGCGCAGGCTGGTAGGCTTGTGAGAAGGGAGTTTCAGTAGTCCCGACGTGAGGTGACCATGGTCTGGACAAGAAGCTGGGTGGAGTAAGTGGTCAGGTACGGCCGAATCCTCCTGATGTTGTACAGGAGGAACCTGCAGGACCGAGCCGTTGCCCTGATGTGTTCTTTGAAGTCCAGCTGGTCGTCCAGGACCACCCCCAGGTTCCTTGCAGAGCGGGAGGCGGTCACCATGGTTCAGTCGACGGTGATGGACAGGTCTAGAAGCGAGGAGGTCTTGTATGGCATGATGAGCAGCTCAGTCTTGTAACATTAACTACACTATTAACAGTGTCTATGCTTATAACATTAACTACACTATTAACAGTGCCTATGCTTATAACATTAACTACACTATTAACAGTGTCTATGCTTATAACATTAACTACACTATTAACAGTGTCTATTCTTATAACATTAACTACACTATTAACAGTGTCTATGCTTATAACATTAACTACACTATTAACAGTGTCTATGCTTATAATGGCAACTATGCCAATGCTGAAATAGCTAGTAATGCTAATTATGACGGTTGGCTAATCCACTGGACTGCACATTGATAAGCCCCAACACTGCCTCAGGGTACAGTGATGTCATTAAGCCTCAGGGTACAGTGATGACATTAAGCCTCGGGGTACAGTGATGTCATTAAGCCTCAGGGTACAGTGATGTCATTAAGCCTCGGGGTACAGTGATGACATTAAGCCTCGGGGTACAGTGATGTCATTAAGCCTCAGGGTACAGTGATGTCATTAAGCCTTAGGGTACAGTGATGTCATTAAGCCTTGGGGTACAGTGATGTCATTAAGCCTCAGGGTACAGTGATGTCATTAAGTCAACTGTTCAATGGACACAGACACACACCCTCTACACACACACACACACACACACGCACACACGCACACACACACACACACACACACACACACACGACACACACACACACACACACACACACACACACACACACACACACACACACACACACACACACACACACACACACAGCTTCTGAATATGACAAGGGAAATCACAAGTTATTGATGAGGATGATATTGAAGTGGGTTTTATTGAAGTATTTCTTGCCCTCCCTGTTCGCGTGGCTGGGAGGGTGATGGGGTGGGGGGGTGGGGGGTTACCTTGGTTTTAAGTGTGGGCGGGGTCGCAACCTTACTTCTCTCTTTCTGTCGAGGGGATGGTTGTTGGGATCATTTCAAATTAGACAACCCCCCCTCCCCCCATGTTACGGCCCAAACTCAGAGACCCAAACGCAGACCAGGATAAGGCAAAAAACTTTGTTTATTCCAGTCCAAGTCAAACAGCCAGGTAATCAGAATCCACACGAGACAAAATCAAAATCCTAAAGAATAATCAAGAACAGTCCAAAAGATCAAAACCAGGAAATCAGATAGACAAAGGTACAAGGGGGTAGGCAGAGGCGTAGTAAAAAAACGAAAGCAAAGGTCAATAAATCCAAAAAGGCAGAAAAGCAAACAAACAAAATCGGCAGGCAAAAACTTGAAATCAAACGGAAGGGTGTCTCGGAATTCACGAATAGTCACAGGCTTAGAAAGGCGTAGGCACTGGGAAAATCGATCAACGTTCTGACAAGGGACAAGTGAGACTGAAGGGTATATATAGATGGGGAACACTTAACTCAAGGGAAATCAGGTGCGAGTGGGAGGAGTAACAGGGAAGACTCACAGGTGCAGACAATGATACAATGAGGGAAGCAATGATAGAATAATGAGGGAAACACGGAAGACTCGGACTGGACTAAGCATGCAAACAAATAGACAAGACATGACCGGGAGTGTTGAAGACACGTGCATACGTTAAGAGAGTTAGTGAATAGCGGACGTAAGATATCAGTAGTAAGGAGGAAGCGTAAAATAGATAATTGAAAGATAGAAATGCAGAAAACGAGTGACAGCTAAGCCTTAGTAATTAGTGGATTAGTTAATACAGAGAGGACCGAAAACACCCGAAGGCTCCCGAAAAGTGAGACGAAGACCGGGGAGTGACATAAATGCAACTACGTGAACAGAAACTGGAATATGGAATGAAACAGTGAACACGTAAACAAACACAAAAGTAACTACACTAATAAATAATAAACCTGAGTACAGAGGCATACATGAATACAATAATTAACAATAATAATGAAAAATAATAAACAACAAGGAACAGAAATAACAAATGCAAGCAGACAAGACTCCCCAGGCTAAAAAACCTAACTCCCCAGGCTAAAAAACATGAGGTAATCAAGCACACGATGGGGCATGCTGATTACCTGCCGCCACGGCAACAATAGCTGCAACTGTGAACTGGGGACAGATCAGTGTTAACAGGAGCTGGGAGTGTCGTAACTTATACACATACAGTTGAAGCCGGAAGTTTACATACACTTAGGTTGAAGTCATTAAAACCAATTTTTTACCACTCCACAGATTTCATGTTAGCAAACTGTAGTGTTGGCAAGTCAGTTAGTACATCTACTTTGTGCATGACATAAGTATTTTTCCAACAATTGTTTACAGACAGATTATTTCACTTTTAATTCACTATATCACAATGCCAGTGGTCAGAAGTTTACATACACTAAGTAGGACTCTGCCTTTAAATCCTTAATATTTGGTTGCATATCCTTTGGCTTTGCATGCCATGACTTCCTGATGTATGTGACCCAACAACGTCAAAAGACTCTTGATGTTTTATTTTCTGGTACTCTTACAAGCGATACTATGACGTCTCTGCATTTGAATGGATCTCTATGGGAATTGGGGGGTGGTACTAGATTTAGCTGTAAATTACACTGGAACAGTATGGAACACATGGTTGGCTAAATGGCTATAAGTCAACAAGGGTCTGACTTATCAAACAAGCCTTAAATCATCACTCTGCTGCCAGAAATACAGTAGATATGGATGGATAACTTGAAGGGTTTCTTCTCCTGACTTATTTTTCCATAGAGTTCAATAGGAAAATTTGTCAGGAGAAACAACCCTTAAAGTGATCCATCCATATCCAAGTAAACTTCCGACTTCAACTGTACATCATCCTTTCACTCTCTCTCTCTCTCCCTCCCTCTATACTTCCCCCTCTCTATCTCTATCGCTGTCCTTCTCTCTCTCTCTGTACCTCTTTCTCTCTCTCTCTGTACATCTCTCCCTCTCTCTCTCTGTACATCTCCCTCCCTCTCTCTCGCTGTACCTCTCTCTCTCTCTCCCTCCCTCTATACTTCCCCTTCTCTATTTCTCTCTCTGTCCCTCTCTCTCTCTGTACATCTCCCTCCCTCTCTCTCTGTCCCTCTCTCTCTCTGTACCTTTTTCTCTCTCTCTGTACATCTCTCTCATTTCCTCCAACACTTATTCTACAATATGACTGAGTGCATATCCCAGTACTCCCTCCAACACTTATTCTACAATATGACTGAGTGCATATCCCAATACTCCCTCCAACACTAATGCACTCACATACTCATTCATTCACTCGTACAAATGCACAATTTTGACAAACTCATGCAGTGCTTTCTGGAAGACAAGCTTCACCAAGACGGTGAATTGACTGGCCTGCTTCTGTGACTGACATGTGTCAGCAAAGTCTTTATCTCCCCTGTTTCGCTGTCTTTATCTCCCCTGTTTTGCTGTCTTTATCTCCTGTTTCGCTGTTTTTATCTCCCGTTTCGCTGTTTTTATCTCCCCTGTTTCGCTGTCTTTATCTCCCTGTTTCGCTGTCTTTATCTTCCCTGTTTCGCTGTCTTTATCTCCCGTTTCGCTGTCTTTATCTCCCTGTTTTGCTGTCTTTATCTCCCGTTTCGCTGTTTTTATCTCCCCTGTTTCGCTGTCTTTATCTCCCTGTTTCACTGTCTTTATCTCCCCTGTTTCGCTGTCTTTATCTCCCCTGTTTCGCTGTCTTTATCTCCGTTTCGCTGTCTTTATCTCCCCTGTTTCGCTGTCTTTATCTCCCGTTTCGCTGTCTTTATCTCCCTGTTTCGCTGTCTTTATCTCCCCTGTTTCGCTGTCTTTATCTCCCCTGTTTCGCTGTCTTTATCTCCCCTGTTTCGCTGACACACTGTGTGAGATGCAAAGAATCAGAGCTGATGTTGATTCTGTTACAGAATACAGGGCCGCAATTTACAGAGGTGCTTAGACCACAGGATCCTGCAGTGTGTGTGTGTGTGTGTGTGTGAGTGTGTGTGTGTGTGCGCGTGAATGTGTGTGTGAGTGTGTGTGTGCGTGAATGTGTGTGTGAGTGTGTGCGTGTGTGTGTGAGTGTGTGCGCGTGAATGTGTGTGTGAGTGTGTGTGTGCGTGAATGTGTGTGTGAGTGTGTGTGTGAGTGTGTGCGTGTGAGTGTGCGTGTGTGAGTGTGTGTATGTGTGTGCGAGTGTGTGTGTGTGTGTGTGTGTGTAACCCACCTCCCGGAATGCCAGAGGGTTTTTGTTTGTTAATTTTCTTTTGTACGTATATGAGCTCTTAATCACATGGTTGGGCAAATTACAATATATGGGTGTCATGGCGACCATAGACTGGTCAAAGATGGTGTGTAAAGTAACAAGATTCGTGTGTCATAACGCAAATCAGTGGAGAACGGTGTCTGCAAGCTCAAGCCAGATTATCGTCCGTCTATTTCTAAATCTATTTTAAATCGTCACACTGGACATGCATGGAACATATGAATAAATATTTTCTTAAATATTATGTGAAGATTACGCAAAAGAATGTTATTGAGATATTGAGTTAAAGCAGGTTAAAGCTAACCAGTCTGTCGTTCCTAATATGATGCCATGAAGAGTCATTGAGTCATTTACAGGCATTTAGTAGACACTCTTACCCAGAGTGACTTACACAACTTCTTACATCTTATTACATTCATACAGCTGGATATATACTGAAGCGATTCAGGTTAAGTACCTTGCTCAAGGGTACAGTGTCCTACCTGGGAATCGAACCTGCAACCTTTCAGTTACAAGTCCAGTTCCTTAACCAGGGCAGGGTCACAAAAAATATTTTTTTTAAAGACAAAATTGTCTTAGCTTTTCCCAAACGTTTAAACACATTTCCAGAAACCGTGGCTCAATTTCTCAAAACACAAAACTGAAGAGTTACCCACTTTGTCAAAACTCCACAAATCTCTTGCAAAATAAACACAGCACTCAAAACCATGTTCTCTCTTCTCAAAACTGATTCTTTCCACCAAAACAATACACACAGCTATTATATGTTTATGTCTTACAGAGCATCAATTAAACACTGGTGTGATAAATTTAAAACACTACCATCAAAATAGTGTTCATGTATGTTTTGGCTTCATGAGGCCAGGTTACATATTCAAATGCATAAAATTGTGTGGAAATAGTTTTCTTTTTCTCGTTTTGGTAAAGTGTGGTTTTTTTGTCCGAAAATAGCATTTATTATAGTTGATGCAACACAAATGTTACCTATTTTAGCAAAACTCAGTAATTTCACTGATAAGTACAATGAGAAACACTGCAAAGAAAATGTTTAGACTGTCTTTCTGGGGATGTAATGATAAATCAGTGTACAGATACAAAAAGGTAACAAAGGAAATATTTATTTGTTACTGCAATACAAAATGTTCAGCTGACTGAACAACAAATATTGCAAAATGCAATGAAACAGATCACTCTGCATCCCCCCTCCGATCCTGGTCAGGCCAGAGGACCTCATCCACATCGGCTGCGATGTTCTTCCTGGCCAAGCAGCGGGGGAAAAAACGGCTGGCATGGCGGATCCATCCCTGGTATGCGTCAGCGTGGATGTCATCACATGCCTCCTCCATTGCCTGGAGTAGAGCCACACGCTCATGGGGTCTGCGGTCGTACACTCTCCACCGCCATGTTGAAAAGAATCCCTCTATCTGATTCACAAATGGGGAATATGGTGGAAGGTACAGCACTACAAAACATCGGTTGCCAGCAAACCAGTTGTGGACCAGAGCAGTCCGGTGGAAACTTATATCATCCCAAATGGCAACATAGGTGGGCTGCTCTGGTCCCTCGTCCTGTGGAGGGATGAGGATATTTTTGAGTTCGTCAAGGAATGTTAGCAAACGGGGAGTGTTATAGGGACCAAGTTGTGCATGGTGATGTATGACCCCATGGCGACCCATAGCTGCACACATGGTGACATTTCCGCCACGCTGCCCAGGGACATTGACAATGGCACGGTTACCGATGATGTTCCTCCCCCGCCGCCTGGTCTTCTGCAGGTTGAACCCTGCCTCATCAATGAAAATATATTTATGGGGAGCAGCACTGGCATCAAGTTCAAGCACTCTCTGAAAAAGAGAGAATGACCATATCAGACAAAAGGCCTACATCCAGGAACACTGAGGTACATAGTGACATGTCTATACAGAGTACTGAGAGGATGTGGTCAGTTACAGTAAGCTGCTGTACTCACTTGCACATATTGGTATCGTTGCTCCTTCACTCGGTCAGAGTTGCACTCAAATGGAACACGATATACCTGTTTCATCCGCAGCTGGTGTTTATTCAAGACACGGTCGACTGGACAGGCTGACCCGGTCAATGTTTGCGAAATGGACATTGTCTTGCAGGACCCCGTCTCTGATTTCCCTCAGGGTGATGGCATTATTTGCCAAAACCATGTTGATCATGGTGGCCTCTTGCTCGTCTGTGAATTTCCGGCCTCTGCCACCTCTTGCTGGCAGTCTTTCTATTCTGTGAAAAATATATACACATTATAGGCTACACATTTTATACATAAATGTAAGACAAAACAACATTACACTATAGGCTACATTTCTGTGAGCACTGTAGATATCCATAGAAACCATAAAGTTATACTGTAATTACTCTAGAGAGTATTGAAAACTACTCAAGTGGTTACTTGCCTATTCTCTTCTCTAAAGGCCCGGATAACTGAGGCTACTGTGAAGCGGCCCGGCTTCAGTCATGGTCAGGCTGTGATTGATTACGTGGTCCACCAGAGTATTTCATTGGTTATATTGGCTTTCCTTCCTCTTCCTCCTCCTCAGCCTCCTCTTACTCTCACTCTTCCTCTTCCTGTTCTTGCTGCTCCATCTTCTTGCCCAACACCTGTATAAGTCACCTGAGGCCTCTTTTATATTCTGACACATGATTGAAGTGTTTTTACAGTTGAGTTTGCACAGGTGAGACATGAGTGAGACCAATTGGTAATCAGGGTGTTGCATTTTGAAGGCCAGTGTTTTCCAGGTGAACAAAGTGTGCTAAATGATGCAATTTGTGTCTAGAGTTTTGCAAAAAATGTGGTTTATAATGATATTTGAGTGAGAACAATGGAATTGTGCTTAGAATTTAGCAGTTTGGAGTCATGTTGTTGATACATGAGCTTCAAGTTTTCAGAATTGTGTGCATAGTTCCATTTTTTTGTGTGCATACAATGGAGAAGAACTGTATTGCACCCCCCCCCCCCCCCCCCCCCCCCCCCAAACAGGAATAGGTCAGTTAGATATTGGATGGATGGATTGTCTTATTGCCTTTGTATTTTCATCAGAATATTTTATTGATCATTTGGGCAGTAGGCCCATAGCTACATTAATTACTCCAAAACCTGAGAAACAGCTTGTTTGTTTGCAAATGTTAAATAGTTACTAGCCTACAGGTTTGTACTCTTATTTGGTTTTTCGACTGTAAAGATCGTAGGTCACTGCTAATAAAAAAAATGCTGCTGATGGTAAACAATCGAGAGTTCTGGTTGGAAATGAGTCGGTTAACTACCGGCTTATTTAGATTTTTTTCCCACGGCGCCAGATGAATGCGTTTTGTTCACGTGCGAGGTCACGTTAGTGGAAGACGTGGGGGGGGGGGTCTCCTATTTCTGCTGTGCTTACCTATAGAGCTGCCCAAAAACCGCATAGGGATAGACCCACTCTAGAAAAAAACCTACTTCATATTCAAGAAGACATGACGATGTACACTGCACCTTATGAATAATCAACGAATGACGTAAACAATGCGGCTTTCTGCAGTGCTGCTCGTGGCGTTAGCAGCCACAAACGAAAGGAGGAGCTCTGCATAAATCATGACGCGCAGTGACGTCATGTACGACTTTCTATGCTCCGCTGCAGCAGCCGAGCCGGCGAAGAGAGGAGGGGGCAGGCACGGGCATTCGGAGAGCTATTAGAACTGCTAAATTAAGAAGAAAACATAACCCACGGTATATCAGAATAACAAAGAAATCTACAAAATAATTTAAAGAAAGACTTGAAAATTTTGCCTACATTGAAACGCCACAATCTAAACCCCTCCTCTCTCGAATAATTTACTGTAGCCTACCCTCTCATTGTTTATTGTCTTTATAAATAAATACGGGAATATAGAATCGTTATTTAACCTTTTCAGACCTCTGGCGTATTTTTACATAAATAAATGGGTGATTACGGGCTCGGCTTGTTACAGACGGCTAACATTAACAACAGCTCTACGATCTTTGGTGGGGGCGTTTTCAGGTCGTACACTACTCCCTCCTCGGCTTCGAGTGCCCGAGATTCCCTGGTTTCTGTCAGTGGTTTGTCGGTATCCACTAGCGGCAGCGCTGCCGTCGTGTCCTCGTTCTTGTCAGCCGCTGCCCATCAGCAAAACATGCAGGATGAGCTCGTCGCTGGGGTGAAAAACGCACAGCAACCTCCGTCAACCGAGAAAAACAACAGCAACAGCGCAACAAACAAAACCGGACAACAGCAACCAGGCAACAACAACAACCGCAACCACAACAGCAGCCCCGATTTCAGCAACCAGCTGCGCCAGAACATCCTGGACTACAATCAGCTTAATCACAGTCAGCAACAGTTGTCCGATTTTAGGGCGAGTGTAAATCAAGACAAATTCGGTCAGACGCAGCAGATCTGTGACCTTCAGCAAGGGCTGAGCCAACAGCCGCAGATTAGTCCGCTGCAGACAGGATTCAGCAGCGCACCGCCGCCCCCACCCCAAGGAGAGTTCAGTCACCTGACACACAAACAGCAGTACGCTCCCCTCGGCCATCAGCACCAAGGTACCCCCGAATCCGACCGCAGCCTGGACTCCAGTCCCGTTCAGATCAGCGCAGCGTCGGTGGAGGAGGCGGAAGCCAATGCGGTGGCCGCTGCGTCGCCATCGCAGTCTTCCGTGAATCCAAACAAGGTTAAAATCCAGATGGACTCCCCTACCGCCCACCTCATCAACAACGGCAATGGCATCAGCACAGCTAACGTGTTGCCCGGGGGTCTTGGTGCTGGTTTCACCACCATTCAGAACCAAGAGATGCAGAACCCACATCAGAACCCGAGTGGTTCCACGTCCCCAACCCTACCCGTATTTGGAACCCCTTGGTCCGTGCAAACAAGCTCCCCGCCGCCGCCCGTCACCAACTCCACAAATCCGAACCACGCGAACCCGCTGAACCAGGTCCACAACACTGAGACCGACAACGGCTTCTACCCCGGGATCCCTTCCTCAATTAACCCGGCATTTTTCCAGAGCTTTTCGCCGGTTTCGGCTAATCCCTGCGCGGGGATGAATGTGCACGGCTTCGGCAGCCCTTTCTCCCCGCAGATCAGCGTGCCCCCGCAGCAGCAGCAGAGCCGGAGGTCCCCAGTCAGTCCCCAGATGCACCAACAACATCAGGGCGCCTTTCTCCAGCAACGGAATAACTACAACCACCACCAGGTGAGCCCCTCCCCCTCCCCCCCTTAATTATTTTTTTTGTTATTAATAAGCTACTTTAGCCACCTTCACACTTACATAATTTGTGTAGCCTATGCATATATAGTCTGTGGCTATATGGAGGCCACGGGTTGTATTGTAGCATATCTACAACATATCTTCAGTTGACGCGCAGAGCGTTACAACAATGCAATTCATGCTGGCAGTATAGGCTAATGCGTAGCCTAATAAACAAATCTTAGCAAAAACGCCAAGTTTGTAATACGACAGTTTTAGCCACTGTCATCGTTGTGATTGACGGTAGTTCACCATGGGACGCGGGTGGGTGGGCAAACGGACATGGCGGCTCTGGATCACACAATGCGACGCGCCTGGCCTCCTGTACGTGAATCAACCCGAATCTGATGAGAATTTTTATGTTGCCCTCCTACCTCCTACTCAAACTGTCCGGCGCAGCGTCCATATCAGCTGCGGAAATGCGGCGCTTTACGCATCCTCCCCTGAAAACGAGGAGGGGCACGGGAGGTGTGTATGTATGCAGGTTTGCATGTGGTTAATACACAATGCCGGCTTTGTACAAACCGCCCTCTCGGGTCTCCCCATTCACGTATTTAAATCCCGAATACTTTACCTCCTTCCTATTCAGCTCGGACCGTAGGCCTACTACTGCATCCGACCGCCGATAGCATTAGAACACCGGTCACGTGATGTTCCTGAAATAACACGGCCCGCAGGATTAAGCGAATGTGGAGGGCCGGACTAAAAATAGAACGGCGACGAAAGCACGGACTCGGGAGCGAATAAGCAGGATAGTTGTTTAGTGACGCGATAAACATATGTATTGATGTAACGTACGTACATTTTAGGTCTGCATTTATTTGTTGTTGTGACCATCAATGTTTAAAATAAGAAAAAAGCCTTTACCTTCTTCAGACCATTACAGCGCGCATACGCGTACACAGACATTTTCCTAAATGAAAAATATCTTAGTTGTTTTGTGTTCACTGTGTTCTCAGATGGAGCTGTGATAATAGCACAATAAGAGGCAGACGGTGCGGGAGGGGGAGAGGAAGCGAGAGGGAGAGCAGATTACAGCATGTGCTCCTGTTGAGGTTGATGGCAGATCCTGTTCTGTCTGCAGTCAGACTGTGACCTCACTGAAATGCACCTCAGAGAAAAACTGTGACCTCACTCAAATGTACCTGAGAGACTGTGACCTCACTGAAACGTACCTGAGAGACTGTGACCACAAACAAAACTCCCAAATCAGGAGAAAGGGATGATAGGTAACAGGTTGGTAACTTTTAATGTAGTTACCTGCTCCCCCCCAGAGTGTGCGGATCATTGCTCAGAAACAGGGCTGGTGTCAGGCGGGGGGAGGGGGGGGGGGGGGGCGTTAATGTTCTTTACTGTTTGTCACGTTTGTGTTGTGGACATTTTAGTTTGAAAACTTCGATTCATCCAGAGATTCGACTTTGATTTGGTGGTTGGGTAGTTTTCATTGACTGAATAAAGGCATTAAAGGCAATAATGTCAATCAATTTAATTTGGATTATTTGGCTGATTTGGAGCTGACTGTAGATCTGCTCTGTGGCTGAATTGGAGCTGACTGTAGATCTGCTCTGTGGCTGAATTGGAGCTGACTGTAGATCTGCTCTGTGGCTGAATTGGAGCTGACTGTAGATCTGCTCTGTGGCTGAATTGGAGCTGACTGTAGATCTGCTCTGTGGCTGAATTGGAGCTGACTGTAGATCTGCTCTGTGGCTGAATTGGAGCTGACTGTAGATCTGCTCTGTGGCTGAATTGGAGCCGACTGCAGATCTGCTCTGCGGCTGAATTGGAGCCGACTGTAGATCTGCTCTGTGGCTGAATTGGAGCTGACTGTAGATCTGCTCTGTGGCTGAATTGGAGCTGGGGATCTAGGGCCGGATTCAGAGATGGCCAACTTAAGTCATGCGCTTGAGTGATGGGGAAGTCAGTGAACGTATTACAGTTTTTCACAATTGTTAACACACGTTTCTCAAAACAATAACGGCTTTCTCAAAACTGCACACACAAAACTGAAAACCTCACACACAAAATGCTAAACCTGACACTCCCTTTGCAAGATGACTCTTTGCCATCAAATCTCTTAACTGTTCACAAAATGGAACTCGTGTTTTCATTTGGTACACACAGCCATATTTTCAAATGACACACACATACCATTCATTGAGTACACACAACTAAGCATTTGCTGCACACTACCAAGCATTTACAGCACACTGAAGTGCAAAATTGAAAACACAATCATAGAAATGGAACACACCATATGAATGACAATGACTCTGGAGAATGAGCCATTTCTCCTTTTGTAAAATGTCTCAGTGTAGGCCTACTTTTTTCATAGTCAAACATAAAACAGCACACAAATATGCAGCAAAAACAAGTTTTATTTCGGTACACACAGAGACCAGTACAGTACTGTAAACCGGCCTGCTCAACCCCCCCCCCCCCCCCCACTCCCCCTTCACAAAAATGAATTATGCATCACGCCTCCGGTTCCTGTCTGGCCAGAGGGCCTCATCCACATCACAGGCAATGTTCTCCCTGTCCAAGCAGCGTTGGAAGAAACGCCTCGAGTGGCGCATGAAGCCCTGACAGGCCTCAACACTCACGACGCCACAAGCCTCCTCCATGGCCTGGAGCAGTGGGACCCGGCCCTGTGGGTTCCGTTCATATACCTTCCACCTCCAAGCTGAAAGAAACTCCTCAATGGGATTCAGGAAAGGAGAATAAGGTGGAAGGTATAGAACGGGAAAATGTGGGTGGTCCTGGAACCACTCACGCACTTGAGCAGCCCGGTGGAAGCTCACATTGTCCCAGATGACGACGTGATCGATCCGCTGTGGGCCATCTATCTGGCCAGGTGGTACCAGCAGGTCATGCAGGCCATCCAGGAAGGCGAGGAGATGGGCAGTGTTCCTCCTCTTCCTCCTCCTCCTCCTCTTACCCCTCTCCTTCTCTGG
>CM056377.1:131448247-131828247 GCA_029718625.1 Synaphobranchus kaupii
TGAGAGCAGCAGAGTAAACCAATTTTGCCGAAAGCAAGCAATTCGATTTGTACTAATGTTTTAATGTTTGCCATGCTTTAATATAATTTAGTAGTGTTTTTTTGTTAGAACGGGATTCAACTTTTTTATTGTTGTGTAGTTTGCATGTTCTTGCTTCATTAGTATTGCCCTATTATCATTTATCACACAGCAGACGATATTTTAACTCGAACGCCTACATTCGCCGTGTAGTTACAGCAAACGGGAGATGAGTTGGGTTTGGTATAGGAGGAATGGGTTTGGTATAGCAGAGTTGGGTTTGGTATAGGAGGAATGGGTTTGGTATAGCAGATTTGGGTTTGGTATAGGAGGAATGGGTTTGGTATAGCAGAGCTGTGTTTTGTATAGGAGGAATGGGGTTGGTATAGCAGAGCTGGGTTTGGAATAGGAGGAATGGGTTTGGTGTAGCAGTGGGTGGGCTCCACACAGAGACATGTAAAAATGTAGATTAGCCTACAGGATTCAGCCCTGGTCATGTGACAGGGGTGCTCCCTCCATGCCCTGTTCAGCCTCAGACCTGGTCATGTGACAGGGGTGCTCCCACCTCACCTTGTTCAGCCCTGAGAGCATGGATATTCAAATCTGGACATTGAATCCAAAGCCCAGGTTTTCTCTCTCCCAGGCAAATAACTGAACAATTAATGCTACTCATTGGCCAGAGTAAGATAAAGGGAGGTAAAGGGAGGGTGGAAAATCAGCAGTTCTCGGCCCTCAAGGACCGTGATTTGAATACCAGGGCCTTCGAGTATATAATATGTAGAGACAGTGATGCCAATAGAAACCTATGGGGACTGCATCCGAACCAGGAAGTTTTCATTTTGTGCTCAACTCACATGTGCAGTTGTGTCCTTGGAGTCACATGTACAACGAGGATGGCGCAGAAAGTGTCGTTGAGACAGCTATGCGAAAGCCTTACCAGTACGTAATTGGTTTCCAACTAACGCGCAAAAAATATGACGTTGGCCAGAATAAATAATAATAAAAAAATGTATATCTTTGTCTGTGTGGTAAGAAGTAAATAATTCACCACGGAAAAATAAGAAATTTTTAAAAGAAATATTAATGCACAGAGTTAACATCAATATATGACTGGAAGTATCATTTTTTTTGCTGTCAGAAATGAATGGAGCCCAATGGGGAAACCTTTTGACCTGAGGGCAGAGGGCCACATTATATCCGGTGCTGAGGTTGAGAGCCGAAAGCTAGCCCCTTGGTTCAGCGTGAGATCTGGTCATGTGACAGGGGTGCTCACACCTCGCCCTGTTTGGCCTCAGACCTGGTCATGTGACAGGGGTGCTCACACCTCGCCCTGTTTGGCCTCAGTGCGAAATCACTCCCTTGTTCACTCATTCCTTATCCCTACATCGTAAACACTCAATAGGACACTATAGGGAGCAGTAAATTAAGATTTCTGACACTTATGAATCATAATTTTACGCCACCATTGACGGTTGTGGCGTTGCATAAATATCTTAATTTTCAGCAAGTCTGTCTTCAAATTTATCTAAATAAACAGCAGTGAATGTTGTCATTTTTATTGTCAAAGGTGACGGTAAATATGAAGCATTGCATTGTGGTATTTTCTAACATTAATGGTGTACATGCTTTGCACGCTACATTTTCCGTTGCATTGTGGGAATATTTGAGGGCACTATATTGTGCATAAATTTTACAGATATAATTCGTACACTCAAATAAAATGGTGGGAAGTGAATATAGTGCCCTATATAGCGAATAGGGAGCTATTTTGGACGCAGCTGTGGCCTCGTTGCCACAACAGTGGTGATACCCACCTCACTCTGTTCTCCCTCTCTCTCTCTTGTTCTCTCTCTCTCTCTCTCTCTCTCTCTCTCTCTCTCTCGCTAGGTCGCATGGGATACCCTCACCCTGGGACAGACAGCCTGCTCATGCTAAATGGTAAATCACCCTCTTCTCCTCAAACTATTTCTTTGGCCTGTTGGCATTTCGGGGGAAATCGATAGTTAGTGAGTGTAAAACAGGCACACTTGTTTGTTAGTGTAAAATAAGCATACTGGTAGAGTTAGAGTTGTGCACACATGACCATAAGGTTAAGTTGTTAGGCAGGGTTGGTGGTGGTGGTGGTGGGGGGCTGGAATTTGGGTGAGCGTGGCTCTAGAGTGAGGTTCTTTAAATTATAAAAGAGCATTAGCTTACTGAGCCAACGGCCATACCACCCTGTACCCTTCTCATGGCTAACTGCCGAAGCTAAGCAGCCATACCACCCTGTACCCTTCTCATGGCAAACTGCTGAAGCTAAGCAGCCATACCACTCTGTACCCTTCTCATGGCTAACTGCCGAAGCTAAGCAGCCATACCACCCTGTACCCTTCTCATGGCTAACTGCCGAAGCTAAGCAGCCATACCACCCTGTACCCTTCTCATGGCTAACTGCCGAAGCTAAGCAGCCATACCACCCTGTACCCTTCTCATGTCAAACTGCCGAAGCTAAGCAGCCATACCACCCTGTACCCTTCTCATGGCTAACTGCCGAAGCTAAGCAGCCATACCACCCTGTACCCTTCTCAAGGCTAACTGCCGAAGCTAAGCAGCCATACCACCCTGTACCCTTCTCATGGCTAACTACCGAAGCTAAGCAGCCATACCACCCTGTACCCTTCTCATGTTAAACTGCTAAAGCACTCAATGACCACTTTTGTTGTTCTGATGACAGAAAATGGTAATGCCTGCAGGTCACGGCATGGTTGCCCGGCAGCAGCAAGCTGGTGTCAGCGAGAGCGATCGAGGCTCTCCAGGGAAGGGCGGGGTTAGGCCTGTTAGTAGAACCCTCCATGGTGCGTCCCAATACTCAAAAATGCACCATCCTTTCCTCCATTGCCGCCTCCTCTCCTCCATGCCCCGGAAACCCATCTTTGTGTCCTCCCTCCCTCCCTCCACTGTCCGAATGTTGGAGGAGACGAGCGAAGCCTTGTTCTCTCCTTTCCTCCACTCATCTCCTTTCCTCCACATACGACGAGTGGTAGTGGGGGAGTGGAGGAAAGGAGGAGAGGAGTGAAGAATATTGGGACGCACCCACCATACTTGAAAAATGCATCCTCCTTTCCTCCACTACCACCTCCTCTCCTCTGTGCCCCGGAAACTGATCTTTGTGTCCTAATCTAATGTTGCTGATTATATATTAATTACATATTAATGGTTACAAATGAATTAATGTCTCAACGCAAACCACAACGTCAGGTACATTGTATACTGTACATGCAACTACTTGTACTTGAAATGTACGGCCAGTGTTTCATACTTCCGGGTAGGAGACGAGTGGAGGAAAGGAGGAGAGGAGTGACGAGTATTGGGACACAGCTGCCATGCCTCTCCCAGTCGTTAGTGGGAGGAGTCATGTAAGGAGTGGGAGGAGTCATGTAAGGAGTGGGAGCAGGCAGGTACCTTAAAGAGCTGCTCGTCAGGGATCAGAGTCACTGTTACAATGTGCTCTGTGCTTTATTTACATGCAGCAAGGAGTTATGGGAGACGGCGAGGTAAAGCCCGTCGTGTCATTGGCTGTCTGAGCACATGGCATTGCAGTGCCTGTCCTGTTCTGTGTGTGTGCGCCTGTGCATGTGCGTGCGTGCATGTGTACACTTGTGTGTGTGTGTGTGTGCATGTGCGTGCGTGCGTGCATGTGTACACTTGTGTGTGTGTACCCCCCACAGGCATGTTGTGGCATTTTCAATCTTTTCTTGGCATGCATAAAAATGAATGTGTATGTTTTAATCATTTTTACTTTAATACAACAGATATTTTAGGTTATCTACAACATACTGTATATGATCTATATAGTGAAGTCAAGTCAATATAGTATGTAAAAGCTATTTGCACAGACTCTCTGGAGTGCTGTACAAATAAACAATTGGAAATTAATTCATATTTCTCAAAGCTTTTTTTGGGTTGCTGTTTATGCTCCATTTGAGATGGCTTTCATATTAAGTCACCCAGAACATTACCGGATCCTTTGAGAGTGTCACATGACCTCCCACCGGCATCACCCATTGGTCAGAGCAGCTCGGAACCTCTGCATGGCAGCCTGTGTGTACTGATGAGCAATGGGAGTGTGTGTGTGTGTGTGTGTGTTTGTGTGTGTATGCACTGTGCCTGTATGTCTTCTGCGTGTGCATTGTGAATGCGTTGCGTGTGCATTTTGCGTGTGTTGCCCATGTGCTGTATGGCCACATGCGTGTGCACTTTGCGTGTGTTGCCCATGTGCTGTATGGCCACATGCGTGTGCACTTTGCGTGTGTTGCCCATGTGCTGTATGGCCACATGCGTGTGCACTTTGCGTGTGTTGCCCATGTGCTGTATGGCCACATGCGTGTGACACTCCCTCCTCAGGTCGCTCCTCCCTCTTCCCCATTGACGACGGTCTCCTTGACGACGGTCACGGTAACCAGGGAGTCCCCGGGGTCATGAACTCGCAGGGCTGCTACCCGCACCAGAACGGGGACCGCATGGAGCGCTTCTCCCGCAAGGTCTTTGTGGGGGGTCTCCCTCCCGACATCGATGAAGGTGAGCAGGTCGGGGGTCAGGGGTCGGGGGTCAGGGGTCAGGGAAGTTGCATTCCTCCTGTTTTTGCGTTTCACGGCTGGGGAACGGGGGGGCAGGCTGACTCAATCCTCCCTCCTCTGTCCGTCCGTCCGTCCGTCCTCTCTGTGCAGACGAGATCACCACAAGCTTCCGTCGGTTCGGGCACCTGGTGGTGGACTGGCCCCACAAGGCGGAGAGCAAGTCCTACTTCCCCCCAAAAGGTACCCAATCACAGGAGCCTCCTGCTGACATCAGCTTCATGACATCATCCACGTTTCGAGATTCCAGCGCTTTCTTAATCTCTCTCTCCCCTTTCTTCTGATTCACTGGACTCGGGGCTCCACTGTGTCCACATGCACTCACAGAGCTAAACACACTCACAGAGCTATGTCTATACACACAGATATATGCACTCACAGAGATATGTCTATACACACAGATATATGCACTCACAGAGTTAAACACACTCACAGAGCTATGTCTATACACACAGATATATGCACTCACAGAGATATGTCTATACACACAGATATATGCACTCAATCAGAGTTACACTCACAGAGCTATGTCTATACACACAGATATATGCACTCACAGAGTTACACACACTCACAGAGCTATGTCTATACACACAGATATATGCACTCACAGAGTTACACTCACAGAGCTATGTCTATACACACAGATATATGCACTCACAGAGTTACACACACTCACAGAGCTATGTCTATACACACAGATATATGCACTCACAGAGTTACACTCACAGAGCTATGTCTATACACACAGATATATGCACTCACAGAGTTAAACACACTCACAGAGCTATGTCTATACACACAGATATATGCCCTCACAGAGTTAAACACACTCACAGAGCTATGTCTATACACACAGATATATGCACTCACAGAGTTAAACACACTCACAGAGCTATGTCTATACACACAGATATATGCACTCACAGAGTTAAACACACTCACAGAGCTATGTCTATACACACAGATATATGCACTCACAGAGTTACACTCACAGAGCTATGTCTATACACACAGATATATGCACTCAATCAGAGTTACACTCACAGAGCTATGTCTATACACACAGATATATGCACTCACAGAGTTACACACACTCACAGAGCTATGTCTATACACACAGATATATGCACTCACAGAGTTACACACACTCACAGAGCTATGTCTATACACACAGATATATGCACTCACAGAGTTACACTCACAGAGCTATGTCTATACACACAGATATATGCACTCACAGAGTTACACTCACAGAGCTATGTCTATACACACAGATATATGCACTCACAGAGTTAAACACACTCACAGAGCTATGTCTATACACACAGATATATGCACTCACAGAGTTACACTCACAGAGCTATGTCTATACACACAGATATATGCACTCAATCAGAGTTACACTCACAGAGCTATGTCTATACACACAGATATATGCACTCACAGAGTTACACACACTCACAGAGCTATGTCTATACACACAGATATATGCACTCACAGAGTTACACACACTCACAGAGCTATGTCTATACACACAGATATATGCACTCACAGAGTTACACTCACAGAGCTATGTCTATACACACAGATATATGCACTCACAGAGTTACACTCACAGAGCTATGTCTATACACACAGATATATGCACTCACAGAGTTACACACACTCACAGAGCTATGTCTATACACACAGATATATGCACTCACAGAGTTACACTCACAGAGCTATGTCTATACACACAGTTATATGCACTCACAGAGTTAAACACACTCACAGAGCTATGTCTATACACACAGATATATGCCCTCACAGAGTTAAACACACTCACAGAGCTATGTCTATACACACAGATATATGCACTCACAGAGTTAAACACACTCACAGAGCTATGTCTATACACACAGATATATGCACTCACAGAGTTAAACACACTCACAGAGCTATGTCTATACACACAGATATATGCACTCACAGAGTTAAACACACTCACAGAGCTATGTCTATACACACAGATATATGCACTCACAGAGTTACACTCACAGAGCTATGTCTATACACACAGATATATGCACTCACAGAGTTACACACACTCACAGAGCTATGTCTATACACACAGATATATGCACTCACAGAGATATGTCTATACACACAGATATATGCCCTCACAGAGTTAAACACACTCACAGAGCTATGTCTATACACACAGATATATGCACTCACAGAGATATGTCTATACACACAGATATATGCACTCAATCAGAGTTACACTCACAGAGCTGTCTATACACACAGATATATGCACTCACAGAGTTACACTCACAGAGCTATGTCTATACACACAGATATATGCACTCACAGAGTTACACACACTCACAGAGCTATGTCTATACACACAGATATATGCACTCACAGAGTTACACTCACAGAGCTATGTCTATACACACAGATATATGCACTCACAGAGTTACACTCACAGAGCTATGTCTATACACACAGATATATGCACTCACAGAGTTACACTCACAGAGCTATGTCTATACACACAGATATATGCACTCACAGAGTTACACACACTCACAGAGCTATGTCTATACACACAGATATATGCACTCACAGAGTTACACTCACAGAGCTGTCTATACACACAGATATATGCACTCACAGAGTTACACTCACAGAGCTATGTCTATACACACAGATATATGCACTCACAGAGTTACACACACTCACAGAGCTATGTCTATACACACAGATATATGCATTCACAGAGTTACACACACTCACAGAGTTATGTCTATACACACAGATATATGCACTCACAGAGTTACACACACTCACAGAGCTATGTCTATACACACAGATATATGCACTCACAGAGTTAAACACACTCACAGAGCTATGTCTATACACACAGATATATGCATTCACAGAGTTACACACACTCACAGAGCTATGTCTATACACACAGATATATGCACTCAGAGTTAAACACACTCACAGAGCTATGTCTATACACACAGATATATGCACTCACAGAGTTACACACACTCACAGAGCTATGTCTATACACACAGATATATGCACTCACAGAGTTACACACACTCACAGAGCTGTCTATACACACAGATATATGCACTCACAGAGTTACACTCACAGAGCTGTGTCTATACACACAGATATATGCACTCACAGAGTTACACACACTCACAGAGCTATGTCTATACACACAGATATATGCACTCACAGAGTTACACACACTCACAGAGCTATGTCTATACACACAGATATATGCACTCACAGAGTTACACACACTCACAGAGCTATGTCTATACACACAGATATATGCACTCACAGAGTTACACTCACAGAGCTATGTCTATACACACAGATATATGCACTCAATCAGAGTTACACACACTCACAGAGCTATGTCTATACACACAGATATATGCACTCACAGAGTTAAACACACTCACAGAGCTATGTCTATACACACAGATATATGCACTCACAGAGTTACACTCACAGAGCTATGTCTATACACACAGATATATGCACTCAATCAGAGTTAAACACACTCACAGAGCTATGTCTATACACACAGATATATGCACTCACAGAGTTACACTCACAGAGCTATGTCTATACACACAGATATATGCACTCACAGAGTTAAACACACTCACAGAGCTATGTCTATACACACAGATATATGCACTCACAGAGTTAAACACACTCACAGAGCTATGTCTATACACACAGATATATGCACTCACAGAGTTACACTCACAGAGCTATGTCTATACACACAGATATATGCACTCACAGAGATATGTCTATACACACAGATATATGCACTCAATCAGAGTTACACTCACAGAGCTATGTCTATACACACAGATATATGCACTCAATCAGAGTTACACTCACAGAGCTATGTCTATACACACAGATATATGCACTCACAGAGTTACACTCACAGAGCTATGTCTATACACACAGATATATGCACTCACAGAGTTACACACACTCACAGAGCTATGTCTATACACACAGATATATGCACTCACAGAGTTACACTCACAGAGCTATGTCTATACACACAGTTATATGCACTCACAGAGTTAAACACACTCACAGAGCTATGTCTATACACACAGATATATGCACTCACAGAGTTAAACACACTCACAGAGCTATGTCTATACACACAGATATATGCACTCACAGAGTTACACTCACAGAGCTATGTCTATACACACAGATATATGCACTCACAGAGTTACACTCACAGAGCTATGTCTATACACACAGATATATGCACTCACAGAGATATGTCTATACACACAGATATATGCACTCAATCAGAGTTACACTCACAGAGCTATGTCTATACACACAGATATATGCACTCAATCAGAGTTACACTCACAGAGCTATGTCTATACACACAGATATATGCACTCACAGAGTTACACTCACAGAGCTATGTCTATACACACAGATATATGCACTCACAGAGTTACACACACTCACAGAGCTATGTCTATACACACAGATATATGCACTCACAGAGTTACACTCACAGAGCTATGTCTATACACACAGATATATGCACTCACAGAGTTACACTCACAGAGCTATGTCTATACACACAGATATATGCACTCACAGAGTTACACACACTCACAGAGCTATGTCTATACACACAGATATATGCACTCACAGAGTTACACTCACAGAGCTATGTCTATACACACAGATATATGCACTCACAGTTACACACACTCACAGAGCTATGTCTATACACACAGATATATGCACTCACAGAGTTAAACACACTCACAGAGCTATGTCTATACACACAGATATATGCACTCACAGAGTTACACACACTCACAGAGCTATGTCTATACACACAGATATATGCACTCACAGAGTTACACACACTCACAGAGCTATGTCTATACACACAGATATATGCACGCACAGAGTTACACACACTCACAGAGCTATGTCTATACACACAGATATATGCACTCACAGAGTTACACACACTCACAGAGATATGTCTATACACACAGATATATGCACTCACAGAGTTACACACACTCACAGAGCTATGTCTATACACACAGATATATGCACTCAATCAGAGTTACACACACTCACAGAGCTATGTCTATACACACAGATATATGCACTCACAGAGTTAAACACACTCACAGAGCTATGTCTATACACACAGATATATGCACTCACAGAGTTAAACACACTCACAGAGCTATGTCTATACACACAGATATATGCACTCAATCAGAGTTACACTCACAGAGCTGTCTATACACACAGATATATGCATTCACAGAGTTACACACACTCACAGAGCTATGTCTATACACACAGATATATGCACTCACAGAGTTACACACACTCACAGAGCTATGTCTATACACACAGATATATGCACTCACAGAGTTAAACACACTCACAGAGCTATGTCTATACACACAGATATATGCATTCACAGAGTTACACACACTCACAGAGCTATGTCTATACACACAGATATATGCACTCAGAGTTAAACACACTCACAGAGCTATGTCTATACACACAGATATATGCACTCACAGAGTTACACACACTCACAGAGCTATGTCTATACACACAGATATATGCACTCACAGAGTTACACACACTCACAGAGCTGTCTATACACACAGATATATGCACTCACAGAGTTACACTCACAGAGCTATGTCTATACACACAGATATATGCACTCACAGAGTTACACACACTCACAGAGCTATGTCTATACACACAGATATATGCACTCACAGAGTTACACACACTCACAGAGCTATGTCTATACACACAGATATATGCACTCACAGAGTTACACACACTCACAGAGCTATGTCTATACACACAGATATATGCACTCACAGAGTTACACTCACAGAGCTATGTCTATACACACAGATATATGCACTCAATCAGAGTTACACACACTCACAGAGCTATGTCTATACACACAGATATATGCACTCACAGAGTTAAACACACTCACAGAGCTATGTCTATACACACAGATATATGCACTCACAGAGTTACACTCACAGAGCTATGTCTATACACACAGATATATGCACTCAATCAGAGTTAAACACACTCACAGAGCTATGTCTATACACACAGATATATGCACTCACAGAGTTACACTCACAGAGCTATGTCTATACACACAGATATATGCACTCACAGAGTTAAACACACTCACAGAGCTATGTCTATACACACAGATATATGCACTCACAGAGTTAAACACACTCACAGAGCTATGTCTATACACACAGATATATGCACTCACAGAGTTACACTCACAGAGCTATGTCTATACACACAGATATATGCACTCACAGAGATATGTCTATACACACAGATATATGCACTCAATCAGAGTTACACTCACAGAGCTATGTCTATACACACAGATATATGCACTCAATCAGAGTTACACTCACAGAGCTATGTCTATACACACAGATATATGCACTCACAGAGTTACACTCACAGAGCTATGTCTATACACACAGATATATGCACTCACAGAGTTACACACACTCACAGAGCTATGTCTATACACACAGATATATGCACTCACAGAGTTACACTCACAGAGCTATGTCTATACACACAGTTATATGCACTCACAGAGTTAAACACACTCACAGAGCTATGTCTATACACACAGATATATGCACTCACAGAGTTAAACACACTCACAGAGCTATGTCTATACACACAGATATATGCACTCACAGAGTTACACTCACAGAGCTATGTCTATACACACAGATATATGCACTCACAGAGTTACACTCACAGAGCTATGTCTATACACACAGATATATGCACTCACAGAGATATGTCTATACACACAGATATATGCACTCAATCAGAGTTACACTCACAGAGCTATGTCTATACACACAGATATATGCACTCAATCAGAGTTACACTCACAGAGCTATGTCTATACACACAGATATATGCACTCACAGAGTTACACTCACAGAGCTATGTCTATACACACAGATATATGCACTCACAGAGTTACACACACTCACAGAGCTATGTCTATACACACAGATATATGCACTCACAGAGTTACACTCACAGAGCTATGTCTATACACACAGATATATGCACTCACAGAGTTACACTCACAGAGCTATGTCTATACACACAGATATATGCACTCACAGAGTTACACACACTCACAGAGCTATGTCTATACACACAGATATATGCACTCACAGAGTTACACTCACAGAGCTATGTCTATACACACAGATATATGCACTCACAGTTACACACACTCACAGAGCTATGTCTATACACACAGATATATGCACTCACAGAGTTAAACACACTCACAGAGCTATGTCTATACACACAGATATATGCACTCACAGAGTTACACACACTCACAGAGCTATGTCTATACACACAGATATATGCACTCACAGAGTTACACACACTCACAGAGCTATGTCTATACACACAGATATATGCACGCACAGAGTTACACACACTCACAGAGCTATGTCTATACACACAGATATATGCACTCACAGAGTTACACTCACAGAGCTATGTCTATACACACAGATATATGCACTCACAGTTACACACACTCACAGAGCTATGTCTATACACACAGATATATGCACTCACAGAGTTAAACACACTCACAGAGCTATGTCTATACACACAGATATATGCACTCACAGAGTTACACACACTCACAGAGCTATGTCTATACACACAGATATATGCACTCACAGAGTTACACACACTCACAGAGCTATGTCTATACACACAGATATATGCACTCACAGAGTTACACTCACAGAGCTATGTCTATACACACAGATATATGCACTCACAGAGTTACACACACTCACAGAGCTATGTCTATACACACAGATATATGCACTCACAGAGTTACACTCACAGAGCTATGTCTATACACACAGTTATATGCACTCACAGAGTTAAACACACTCACAGAGCTATGTCTATACACACAGATATATGCCCTCACAGAGTTAAACACACTCACAGAGCTATGTCTATACACACAGATATATGCACTCACAGAGTTAAACACACTCACAGAGCTATGTCTATACACACAGATATATGCACTCACAGAGTTAAACACACTCACAGAGCTATGTCTATACACACAGATATATGCACTCACAGAGTTAAACACACTCACAGAGCTATGTCTATACACACAGATATATGCACTCACAGAGTTACACTCACAGAGCTATGTCTATACACACAGATATATGCACTCACAGAGTTACACACACTCACAGAGCTATGTCTATACACACAGATATATGCACTCACAGAGATATGTCTATACACACAGATATATGCCCTCACAGAGTTAAACACACTCACAGAGCTATGTCTATACACACAGATATATGCACTCACAGAGATATGTCTATACACACAGATATATGCACTCAATCAGAGTTACACTCACAGAGCTGTCTATACACACAGATATATGCACTCACAGAGTTACACTCACAGAGCTATGTCTATACACACAGATATATGCACTCACAGAGTTACACACACTCACAGAGCTATGTCTATACACACAGATATATGCACTCACAGAGTTACACTCACAGAGCTATGTCTATACACACAGATATATGCACTCACAGAGTTACACTCACAGAGCTATGTCTATACACACAGATATATGCACTCACAGAGTTACACTCACAGAGCTATGTCTATACACACAGATATATGCACTCACAGAGTTACACACACTCACAGAGCTATGTCTATACACACAGATATATGCACTCACAGAGTTACACTCACAGAGCTGTCTATACACACAGATATATGCACTCACAGAGTTACACTCACAGAGCTATGTCTATACACACAGATATATGCACTCACAGAGTTACACACACTCACAGAGCTATGTCTATACACACAGATATATGCATTCACAGAGTTACACACACTCACAGAGTTATGTCTATACACACAGATATATGCACTCACAGAGTTACACACACTCACAGAGCTATGTCTATACACACAGATATATGCACTCACAGAGTTAAACACACTCACAGAGCTATGTCTATACACACAGATATATGCATTCACAGAGTTACACACACTCACAGAGCTATGTCTATACACACAGATATATGCACTCAGAGTTAAACACACTCACAGAGCTATGTCTATACACACAGATATATGCACTCACAGAGTTACACACACTCACAGAGCTATGTCTATACACACAGATATATGCACTCACAGAGTTACACACACTCACAGAGCTGTCTATACACACAGATATATGCACTCACAGAGTTACACTCACAGAGCTGTGTCTATACACACAGATATATGCACTCACAGAGTTACACACACTCACAGAGCTATGTCTATACACACAGATATATGCACTCACAGAGTTACACACACTCACAGAGCTATGTCTATACACACAGATATATGCACTCACAGAGTTACACACACTCACAGAGCTATGTCTATACACACAGATATATGCACTCACAGAGTTACACTCACAGAGCTATGTCTATACACACAGATATATGCACTCAATCAGAGTTACACACACTCACAGAGCTATGTCTATACACACAGATATATGCACTCACAGAGTTAAACACACTCACAGAGCTATGTCTATACACACAGATATATGCACTCACAGAGTTACACTCACAGAGCTATGTCTATACACACAGATATATGCACTCAATCAGAGTTAAACACACTCACAGAGCTATGTCTATACACACAGATATATGCACTCACAGAGTTACACTCACAGAGCTATGTCTATACACACAGATATATGCACTCACAGAGTTAAACACACTCACAGAGCTATGTCTATACACACAGATATATGCACTCACAGAGTTAAACACACTCACAGAGCTATGTCTATACACACAGATATATGCACTCACAGAGTTACACTCACAGAGCTATGTCTATACACACAGATATATGCACTCACAGAGATATGTCTATACACACAGATATATGCACTCAATCAGAGTTACACTCACAGAGCTATGTCTATACACACAGATATATGCACTCAATCAGAGTTACACTCACAGAGCTATGTCTATACACACAGATATATGCACTCACAGAGTTACACTCACAGAGCTATGTCTATACACACAGATATATGCACTCACAGAGTTACACACACTCACAGAGCTATGTCTATACACACAGATATATGCACTCACAGAGTTACACTCACAGAGCTATGTCTATACACACAGTTATATGCACTCACAGAGTTAAACACACTCACAGAGCTATGTCTATACACACAGATATATGCACTCACAGAGTTAAACACACTCACAGAGCTATGTCTATACACACAGATATATGCACTCACAGAGTTACACTCACAGAGCTATGTCTATACACACAGATATATGCACTCACAGAGTTACACTCACAGAGCTATGTCTATACACACAGATATATGCACTCACAGAGATATGTCTATACACACAGATATATGCACTCAATCAGAGTTACACTCACAGAGCTATGTCTATACACACAGATATATGCACTCAATCAGAGTTACACTCACAGAGCTATGTCTATACACACAGATATATGCACTCACAGAGTTACACTCACAGAGCTATGTCTATACACACAGATATATGCACTCACAGAGTTACACACACTCACAGAGCTATGTCTATACACACAGATATATGCACTCACAGAGTTACACTCACAGAGCTATGTCTATACACACAGATATATGCACTCACAGAGTTACACTCACAGAGCTATGTCTATACACACAGATATATGCACTCACAGAGTTACACACACTCACAGAGCTATGTCTATACACACAGATATATGCACTCACAGAGTTACACTCACAGAGCTATGTCTATACACACAGATATATGCACTCACAGTTACACACACTCACAGAGCTATGTCTATACACACAGATATATGCACTCACAGAGTTAAACACACTCACAGAGCTATGTCTATACACACAGATATATGCACTCACAGAGTTACACACACTCACAGAGCTATGTCTATACACACAGATATATGCACTCACAGAGTTACACACACTCACAGAGCTATGTCTATACACACAGATATATGCACGCACAGAGTTACACACACTCACAGAGCTATGTCTATACACACAGATATATGCACTCACAGAGTTACACACACTCACAGAGATATGTCTATACACACAGATATATGCACTCACAGAGTTACACACACTCACAGAGCTATGTCTATACACACAGATATATGCACTCAATCAGAGTTACACACACTCACAGAGCTATGTCTATACACACAGATATATGCACTCACAGAGTTAAACACACTCACAGAGCTATGTCTATACACACAGATATATGCACTCACAGAGTTAAACACACTCACAGAGCTATGTCTATACACACAGATATATGCACTCAATCAGAGTTACACTCACAGAGCTGTCTATACACACAGATATATGCATTCACAGAGTTACACACACTCACAGAGCTATGTCTATACACACAGATATATGCACTCACAGAGTTACACACACTCACAGAGCTATGTCTATACACACAGATATATGCACTCACAGAGTTAAACACACTCACAGAGCTATGTCTATACACACAGATATATGCATTCACAGAGTTACACACACTCACAGAGCTATGTCTATACACACAGATATATGCACTCAGAGTTAAACACACTCACAGAGCTATGTCTATACACACAGATATATGCACTCACAGAGTTACACACACTCACAGAGCTATGTCTATACACACAGATATATGCACTCACAGAGTTACACACACTCACAGAGCTGTCTATACACACAGATATATGCACTCACAGAGTTACACTCACAGAGCTATGTCTATACACACAGATATATGCACTCACAGAGTTACACACACTCACAGAGCTATGTCTATACACACAGATATATGCACTCACAGAGTTACACACACTCACAGAGCTATGTCTATACACACAGATATATGCACTCACAGAGTTACACACACTCACAGAGCTATGTCTATACACACAGATATATGCACTCACAGAGTTACACTCACAGAGCTATGTCTATACACACAGATATATGCACTCAATCAGAGTTACACACACTCACAGAGCTATGTCTATACACACAGATATATGCACTCACAGAGTTAAACACACTCACAGAGCTATGTCTATACACACAGATATATGCACTCACAGAGTTACACTCACAGAGCTATGTCTATACACACAGATATATGCACTCAATCAGAGTTAAACACACTCACAGAGCTATGTCTATACACACAGATATATGCACTCACAGAGTTACACTCACAGAGCTATGTCTATACACACAGATATATGCACTCACAGAGTTAAACACACTCACAGAGCTATGTCTATACACACAGATATATGCACTCACAGAGTTAAACACACTCACAGAGCTATGTCTATACACACAGATATATGCACTCACAGAGTTACACTCACAGAGCTATGTCTATACACACAGATATATGCACTCACAGAGATATGTCTATACACACAGATATATGCACTCAATCAGAGTTACACTCACAGAGCTATGTCTATACACACAGATATATGCACTCAATCAGAGTTACACTCACAGAGCTATGTCTATACACACAGATATATGCACTCACAGAGTTACACTCACAGAGCTATGTCTATACACACAGATATATGCACTCACAGAGTTACACACACTCACAGAGCTATGTCTATACACACAGATATATGCACTCACAGAGTTACACTCACAGAGCTATGTCTATACACACAGTTATATGCACTCACAGAGTTAAACACACTCACAGAGCTATGTCTATACACACAGATATATGCACTCACAGAGTTAAACACACTCACAGAGCTATGTCTATACACACAGATATATGCACTCACAGAGTTACACTCACAGAGCTATGTCTATACACACAGATATATGCACTCACAGAGTTACACTCACAGAGCTATGTCTATACACACAGATATATGCACTCACAGAGATATGTCTATACACACAGATATATGCACTCAATCAGAGTTACACTCACAGAGCTATGTCTATACACACAGATATATGCACTCAATCAGAGTTACACTCACAGAGCTATGTCTATACACACAGATATATGCACTCACAGAGTTACACTCACAGAGCTATGTCTATACACACAGATATATGCACTCACAGAGTTACACACACTCACAGAGCTATGTCTATACACACAGATATATGCACTCACAGAGTTACACTCACAGAGCTATGTCTATACACACAGATATATGCACTCACAGAGTTACACTCACAGAGCTATGTCTATACACACAGATATATGCACTCACAGAGTTACACACACTCACAGAGCTATGTCTATACACACAGATATATGCACTCACAGAGTTACACTCACAGAGCTATGTCTATACACACAGATATATGCACTCACAGTTACACACACTCACAGAGCTATGTCTATACACACAGATATATGCACTCACAGAGTTAAACACACTCACAGAGCTATGTCTATACACACAGATATATGCACTCACAGAGTTACACACACTCACAGAGCTATGTCTATACACACAGATATATGCACTCACAGAGTTACACACACTCACAGAGCTATGTCTATACACACAGATATATGCACGCACAGAGTTACACACACTCACAGAGCTATGTCTATACACACAGATATATGCACTCACAGAGTTACACACACTCACAGAGATATGTCTATACACACAGATATATGCACTCACAGAGTTACACACACTCACAGAGCTATGTCTATACACACAGATATATGCACTCAATCAGAGTTACACACACTCACAGAGCTATGTCTATACACACAGATATATGCACTCACAGAGTTAAACACACTCACAGAGCTATGTCTATACACACAGATATATGCACTCACAGAGTTAAACACACTCACAGAGCTATGTCTATACACACAGATATATGCACTCAATCAGAGTTACACTCACAGAGCTGTCTATACACACAGATATATGCACTCACAGAGTTACACACACTCACAGAGCTATGTCTATACACACAGATATATGCACTCACAGAGTTACACACACTCACAGAGCTATGTCTATACACACAGATATATGCACTCACAGAGTTACACACACTCACAGAGCTATGTCTATACACACAGATATATGCACTCACAGAGTTACACACACTCACAGAGCTATGTCTATACACACAGATATATGCACTCACAGAGTTACACACACTCACAGAGCTATGTCTATACACACAGATATATGCACTCACAGAGTTACACACACTCACAGAGATATGTCTATACACACAGATATATGCACTCACAGAGTTACACACACTCACAGAGATATGTCTATACACACAGATATATGCACTCACAGAGTTACACTCACAGAGCTATGTCTATACACACAGATATATGCACTCACAGAGTTACACACACTCACAGAGCTATGTCTATACACACAGATATATGCACTCACAGAGTTACACACACTCACAGAGCTGTCTATACACACAGATATATGCACTCACAGAGTTACACACACTCACAGAGCTATTTTATGGGCGGCACGGTGGTGCAGTGGTTAGCACTGTCACCTCACAGCAAGAAGGTCCCGGGTTCGGATCCCAGACGGGACCTTTCTGTGTGGAGTTTGCATGTTCCCGTGTCCGCGTGGGTTTCCTCTGGGTACTCCACTTTCCTCCCGCAGTCCAAACACATGCAGGTTAGGCTAATTGGGGGGGTGTTAACAGGTGTGCTCAGTCAACCTACCCTGTATAAATAAAGGTTAATAAAATAAATAATATGTCTATACTCACAGAGTTACACACACTCACAGAGATATATCTATACTCACAGGGTTACACACACTCAGAGATATGTCTATACTCACAGAGTTACACACACTCACAGAGATATGTCTATACTCACAGAGTTACACACACTCACAGAGATATGTCTATACTCACAGAGTTACACACACTCACAGAGATATATCTATACTCACAGAGTTACACACACTCACAGAGATATATCTATACTCACAGAGTTACACACACTCACAGAGATATATCTATACTCACAGAGTTACACACACTCACAGAGATATATCTATACTCACAGTTACACACACTCACAGAGATATATCTATACTCACAGAGTTACACACACTCACAGAGATATATCTATACTCACAGGGTTACACACACTCAGAGATATGTCTATACTCACAGAGTTACACACACTCACAGAGATATGTCTATACTCACAGAGTTACACACACTCACAGAGATATATCTATACTCACAGAGTTACACACACTCACAGAGATATATCTATACTCACAGAATTACACACACTCACAGAGATATGTCTATACTCACAGAGTTACACACACTCACAGAGATATGTCTATACTCACAGAGTTACACACACTCACAGATATATGTCTATACTCACAGAGTTACACACACTCACAGAGATACAGTCAAGCCGGAAAGTCTGCACACCCCTTTCACCTTCTCCACGTTTTATTACGTTACAGACTTATACTACAATAGATTGAGTTCATTTTTTGCCTCAAACAACTACACACAATAGCCAATAATGACGAAGTGAAAACAGTTTTTTGGAAAATATGCAATTTTATTTTACTGACAAAAATAGGTTATTTAGGGGTTACATATCTGTACACACCCTTAGCCTAATACTTGGTTGCTGCACCTTTGGCAGCGATTACAGTTTCAAAGCGTCTTGGGAAAGAAGCTACGAGCTTGGCACACTTGTTTCTGGACATTTTTGCCCATGCCTCTTGGCATATCCTTGCAAGCTCCGTCAGGTTGGATGGGGAGCGTCGGTACACAGCCATTTTCAGCTCTTTCCACAGATGTTCAATTGGATTCAGGTCTGGGCTCTGGCTGGGCCACTCAAGGACATGCACAGACTTTCTCCGAAGCCACTCCTTTGTTCTCTTGGCTGTGTGCTTCGGGTCGTTGTCATGTTGGAAGGTAAACCTGTCCAGTAAACCTGACCAGTCTGAGGTCCAGAGCGCTCTGGAGCAGGTTTTCTTCAAGGATCTCGGTGTACTTAGCTGCATTCATCTTTCCCTCTATCAGGACTAGTCGCCCCGTTCCCGCTGCTGAAAAACATCCCCACATCATGATGCTGCCACCGCCATGCTTCACTGTAGGGATGGTATTAGCCAGGTGATGAGCGGTGCCTGGTTTCCTCCAGACGTGACGCTTGGTATTCAGGCCAAAAAGTTCAATTTTGGTTTCATCAGACCAGAGAATCTTGATTCTCATGGTTTGAGAGTCCTTTAGGTGCCTTTTGGCAAACTCCAAGCGGGCTGTGATGTGCCTTTTACTAAGGAGGGGCTTCCGTCTGGCCACTCTACCATAAAGGCCTGATTGGTGGAGTGCTGCCTGGATAGTTGATCTTCTGAAAGGTTCTCCCATCTCCACAAGGATACGCTGGAGCTCTGTCAGAGTGACCCTCGGGTTCCTGCTCACCTCCCTGGCCAAGGCCCATCTTCCCCGATTGCTCAGTTTGGCCGGGCAGCCAGGTCTAGGAAGATTCTTGGTGGCTCCAAACTTCTTCCATTTACGAATGATGGTGGCCACTGTGCTCTTTGGGACCTGTAAAGCTGCAGAGATTTTTCCGTACCCTTCTCCAGATCTATGCCTTGACACAATCCTGTTTCTGAGGTCTGCAGATAATTCCTTTGACCCCATGGCTTGGAGTTTGCTCTGACATGCACTGTCAACTGTGGGACCTTATATAGGCAGGTGTTGGCAATCCCCAATCATGTCCAATCAATTGAATTTATCACAGGTGGACTCCAATTGTAGAAGTTGTAGAAACATCTCAAGCAGTATCAGTGGAAACAAAATGCACCTCAGCTCACTTTTGGTGTCATATCAAAGGGTGTGCACATTTGTGTACATATTATATTTTACATTTAGATTTTTAATAAATTAGCACAAATGTCTAAAAACCTGTTTTCACTTTGTCATTATGGGCTATTTTGTGTAGAATTTTGAGACAAAAAACTCAATCTATTGTAGAATATGTCTGTAACGTAATAAAACGTGGAGAAGGTGAAGGGGTGTGCAGACTTTCCGGCTTGACTGTATGTCTATACTCACAGAGTTACACTCACAGAGATATGTCTATACTCACAGAGTTACACACACTCACAGAGATATGTCTATACTCACAGAGTTACACACACTCGCAGAGATATGTCTATACTCACAGAGTTACACACACTCGCAGAGATATGTCTATACTCACAGAGTTACACACACTCACAGAGATATGTCTATACTCACAGGGTTATGCCTATATTCACAGATATATGCCCATACGCACAGAGTTATACATTCACAAGGTTATGCGCTCACTCAGTTTTAGCGTTGGGAAAGTGATCTTGTAATGTAGAAGTTGCAGGTTTAATTCCGCTGTACCCCTGAGCTTAAGGTACTTAACCTGCACTGCTTCAGTATATATCCAGTACACTGCCGCTGTACCCCTGAGCTTAAGGTACTTAACCTGCACTGCTTCAGTATATATCCAGTACACTGCCGCTGTACCCCTGAGCTTAAGGTACTTAACCTGCACTGCTTCAGTATATATCCAGTACACTGCCGCTGTACCCCTGAGCTTAAGGTACTTAACCTGCACTGCTTCAGTATATATCCAGTACACTGCCGCTGTAGCCCTGAGCTTAAGGTACTTAACCTGCACTGCTTCAGTATATATCCAGTACACTGCCGCTGTACCCTTGAGCTTAAGGTACTTAACCTGCACTGCTTCAGTATATATCCAGTACACTGCCGCTGTACCCCTGAGCTTAAGGTACTTAATGTATCCCTAAATATCCAGCTGTATAAATGGGTTATATGTAAAAAAAATAAATAAAATAAAATAAGCTGCGTATGTTTCTTTCACTAAGAGCAGCTGCAAAATGGCAGACCATTGTGAAGCTATTCTGCTTATCGCCTAGGTTACGCCTTCCTGCTGTTCCAGGAGGAGAGTTTTGTGCAGGCCCTGATCGAGGCCTGTCTGGAAGAGGATGGCAAACTCTACCTGTGTGTGTCCAGCCCCACTATCAAGGACAAACCGGTGAGTTTAACAACACCTATCACAGCTCTACTGGTGAGATGAACAATATCTATCACAGCTCTAATGGTGAGATTAACAACACATATCACAGCTCTACTGGTGAGTTTAACAACACCTATCACAGCTCTACTGGTGAGATTAACACCTATCACAGATCTACTGGTGAGATTAACACCTATCACAGCTCTACTGGTGAGATTAGCAACACCTATCACAGCTCTACTGGTGAGATTAGCAACACCTATCAGAGCTCTACTGGTGAGATTAGCAACACCTATCACAGCTCTACTGGTGAGATTAACAACACCTATCACAGCTCTACTCCGTGCTCCCCTCCTGGTGTTCTGGGGTGCTGGCTGAATGCTGCTCTCATTGGCTACAGGTGCAGATCCGGCCCTGGAACCTGAATGACAGTGACTTTGTGATGGACGGCTCCCAGCCCCTCGACCCCAGGAAGACCATCTTTGTGGGAGGAGTCCCACGGCCCCTTCGAGCAGGTAACCCTTCCCCCCTCCCTGCACAGGTAACCACAACTCATACCCCACAGGTAACACCACACCCCCTCCCTACACCTGCTGTAATTCACCCTCCTTTTGAGGGTAGGATTCTATCTGTGGCCTTCAGGGGGGGGTGGGGGGTAGACTATTACTGAGTTAGCTGGATAACTGCACTGAGTAAAACCCGGAACCCTCCCAAATCTGGAACATGGACTGAAGTAAAAAGAGCTGTTCCGGTTAACTAAGTCCCGCTAACTCAGTAAGCCTGCTCCGTACTATACATTACATTACATTACATTACATTTATTTAGCAGACGCTTTTATCCAAAGCGACGTACAGTAAGTGCGTACAGAGACATCATCATCATTACAGAACAGACAAGGCAAAGCACATCCTTTGCATAATGTAGCAGCTATCCCTAGCAATGAACGTTGACTGTAGTTCACAGTAAGCTGTGGGCAAATCAGCAACACCACACTTTCATTCCAAATACTATTATAAACTATACTATTATAAACCATTCCAAATACTATTATAAACTATGCTATTATAAACCATTCAAAATACTATTATAAACTATACAATTATAAACCATTCCAAATACTATTATAAACTATGCGATTATAAACCATTCCAAATACTATTATAAACTATAATAAACAAACAGGAAAACACAGGGAACAGGGAACTGATATTCCTAGGTGAGGATATCAGTCAAGGTGGAGTCTGAAGAGGTGTGTCTTCAGGCCTCGACGGAATGCAGGCAGGGTTGGAGTAGAACGTAGGGGAATGGGAAGTTCATTCCACCACTGAGGTGCTAATGTGGAAAAACTCCGCAGTCGGGACAAGCGAGAGCCTTTGACACGGAGGGGGGGAAGTGCCAGTCGCCCTGCTGTAGAAGAGCGAAGTGGTCGAGCAGGACCATAGTTCTGGATTAAGTCCTGCAGGTAGGCGGGGCCTGTCCTATTTGCTGCAGTGTAGGCCAGGGTCAGAACTTTGAACCTGATCCTGGCTGCAACTGGCAGCCAGTGGAGAGACCTCAGCAGGGGGGTTACGTGGGAAAATTTCGGGAGGTTGAACACAAGCCGGGCAGCTGCATTCTGGATGAGTTGAAGAGGCAGAATGGCGCAGGCCGGTAGGCTTGCGAGCAGGGAGTTGCAGTAGTCCAGGCGTGAGGTGACCATGGTCTGGACAAGAAGCTGGGTGGAATAGGTGGTCAGGTACGGTCGAATCCTCCTGATGTTGTACAGGAGGAACCTGCAGGACCGTGCCGTCGCCCTGATGTGCTCTTTGAAGTCCAGCCGGTCGTCCAGGACCACCCCCAGGTTCCTTGCAGAGCGGGAGGCAGCCACCACGGTCCCATCAACGGTGATGGAGAGGTCATGTAGTGGGGAGGTCTTGTATGGCATGAAGAGGAGCTCTGTCTTGTCAAGGTTGAGCTTCAGGTGATGGGTAGCCATCCACTCAGAGATGTCAGTCAGACAAGCAGATATCCTCTCCTTAACCTGTGGGGTAGAGGGAGGGAAAGAGAGGAAGAGTTGAGTGTCGTCAGCATAGCTATGGTATGAGAAGCCATGTGAATGGATTACTGAGCCAAGAGACTTAGTATACATAGAGAACAGCAGAGGACCCAGTACAGATCCCTGCGGGACTCCTGTAGACAGGGGACGGGGAGCAGAGACGGAACCCTTCCAGGAGACTTGGTAGGATCTATCAGTGAGGTACGATACAAACCAAGAGAGGGCAGTTCCAGAAATGCCCATCTCAGCGAGTGTGGAGATCAGGAGTTTGTGGTTGACCGTGTCGAATGCCGCAGACAGGTCAAGGAGAATCAGAACAGAGGAGAGGGAGGAGGCTCTAGCAGTGGCGAGTGCCTCAGTCACAGCCAGGAGAGCAGTTTCGGTGGAATGGCCGGTCATACCCCCGGACTATACCCCCCTGGTCATTAAAGGGAATCTTTTACTTCACAGGATAACGATTTTGGAGTTCACAAAAACACATACTTGGTTAAATAAACAGGTGAAAAATGTATTTCCATTTTCCCAACAAGAGAAATAACAAGTTAGTTTGGGACAAATTTGACAGAAAGGTCAAGGAGAAGCAACCCAAGTGCAGTGCGTCTGTGGGAACTATAGTATGGGATCAAATTAGAGTCAATAAGATTTTGCACTTGCAAAAAAGTTTTGTACTCACAGGTATAATTTGCACGTCTGTAAAAAAGTTTTGTGCTTGTGTAAACAAGTTTTGTAGCTGTAAAAATATGTTGTGCCTGTGTAAAAAAGTTTTGTAGCTGTAAAAATATTTTGTGCCTGTGTAAAAAAGTTTTGTAGCTGTAAAAATATTTTGTGCATGTGTAAAAAAGTTTTGTAGCTGTAAAAATATTTTGTGCCTGTGTAAAAAAGTTTTGTAGCTGTAAAAATATTTTGTGCATGTGTAAAAAAGTGTTGTACTCACAGATATAATTTGCATGTGTGTAAAAAAGTTTTGCAGCTGTAAAAATAATTTGTGCATGTGCAAGCATTTCTTCAACGGACACACAAATTTCCTACCTTCCCGTGTGACATTGACGTTACGAGGTTGCAACACTGAAGTTACAAGTTTACAACACTCAAGTTACGAGTACGAATTTTGACCCTACTTTTACGCCTGAGCTGAATAGCCAATCAGCAGGTTGCATATTGACTCGCTGTGCCCACCTACCATCCAATCAAGCCAATGGACTGGTCAGTGCAGGAGTTAACTAACTCCACAAGATGACAGTGAATGCATCATTTTATTTTGTTTTTTTTAAGGGTTTCCGTGCTGTTATACTTTTGACAGCTCCGCGTTATCATAGCTATGATGCAGCTTTAGCAAAAACGGGTATGTAGTAACAGACTAACCTTTTTATATTCATTCGTTTTTTGTTTTCAAAGAGGGCATTTCCCGGTAGAATTTCTGACTTGTGACGAAAGTGCCGCCGTGGTGATAGATTTACCTAAACATCTGTCAGATGTCGTCGTTTTTCACGGTAAGAAGAAATTTTATGACAACGTTAGCTAAAACGTTAGCAACGAACACAGAGAATAAATAATGCAAATTAAGTGGAATGGACGCAAAGCTGTCTTGATATATCTAACGTTAACTATGATATAAAACTTTTCATACGATATTAACCCACCTGTGTGCTGCCACGCTCCTCCATGTTGCTGTTTCCTTCTAGTTCTTCTGGGGTCCAAGATGATGCATTCACTGTCATCTTGTGGAGTTAGTTAACTCCTGCACTGACCAGTCCATTGCCTTGATTGGATGGTAGGTGGGCACAGCGAGTCAATATGCAACCTGCTGATTGGCTATTCAGCTCAGGCGTAAAAGTAGGGTCAAAATTCGTACTCGTAACTTGAGTGTTGTAAACTTGTAACTTCAGTGTTGCAACCTCGTAACGTCAATGTCACACGGGAAGGTAGGAAATTTGTGTGTCCGTTGAAGAAATGCTTGCACATGCACAAATTATTTTTACAGCTGCAAAACTTTTTTACACACATGCAAATTATATCTGTGAGTACAACACTTTTTTACACAGGCACAAAATATTTTTACAGCTACAAAACTTTTTTACACAGGCACAACATATTTTTACAGCTACAAAACTTGTTTACACAAGCACAAAACTTTTTTACAGACGTGCAAATTATACCTGTGAGTACAAAACTTTTTTGCAAGTGCAAAATCTTATTGACCCTAATTTGATCCCATACTATAGCAGTGTTGGTGTGAACCTTCACAACCATATGACTGCTCTTGTAGAAAGAAATATGTTGAGCAGTGGCAATTTTGCTGAATATAAGATTTAGATAATTTGTTTTTTTTAAAATAAAAGGTGTTTTTTAATCTCTGAATGTAGGTGTGGGTGTACTAAACTTTTGGCTTGTAGTGTATTTTTCATTGGCAGTCCCAACACATTCTCTCTCCATCCCTCTCTCTCTCCCTCCATCCCTCTCTCCCTCCATCCCTCTCTCCATCCAGTGGAGCTGGCGATGATCATGGACAGGCTCTATGGGGGCGTGTGCTATGCCGGGATCGACACCGACCCGGAGCTGAAGTACCCAAAGGGGGCGGGGCGAGTGGCCTTCTCCAATCAGCAGAGCTACATCGCTGCCATTAGCGCCCGATTCGTCCAGCTGCAGCACGGGGACATTGACAAGCGGGTAAGAGCCCACGCCCACACACTTCATCTGAGTCTGTGTGAGGGAGGGAGGGAGGAAAGAGAGAGAGCTATGCTACACTATCACCCATTGGCCCAGCTCCCTAACCACTATGCTACACTATCACCCATTGGCCCAGCTCCCTAACCACTATGCTACACTGCCACCCATTGGCCCAGCTCCCTAACCACTATGCTACACTGCCACCCATTGGCCCAGCTCCCTAACCACTATGCTACACTGCCACCCATTGGCCCAGCTCCCTAACCACTATGCTACACTGCCACCCATTGGCCCAGCTCCCTAACCACTATGCTACACTGCCACCCATTGGCCCAGCTCCCTAACCACTATGCTACACTGCCACCCATTGGACCAGCTCCCTAACCACTATGCTACACTGCCACCCATTGGCCCAGCTCCCTAACCACTATGCTACACTGCCACCCATTGGACCAGCTCCCTAACCACTATGCTACACTGCCACCCATTGGACCAGCCCCCTAACCATTAGTGAAGTAAAAAATATAAAAACAGGGTTGTTTCTCCTGACTCATTTTCCTATTGAACTCTATGGAAAAATAAGTCAGGAGAAACAACCCTTAAAGTGATCCATCCATATCTACTGCATATCTGGCAGCAGAGTGATTGTTTGAGGCTTGTTTGATACCTCAGACCCTTGATGACTTACAGCCATTTAGCCAACCATGTGTCCCATACTGTTCCAGTGTAATTTACAGCTTAATCTAGTCCCACCCCCCAATTCCCATAGAGATCAATTCAAATGCAGAGAGGTTGTAGTATCGCTTGTAAGAGCACCAGAAAATAAGATATCAAAAGTCTTGTGATGTTGTTGGGTCATAGACATCAGGAAGTCATGGCATGCAAAGGATATGCAACCAAATATTAAATATAATGACTTTATTTAAATTTATGTTAACTACCTTTGGTGCCCTAAAATGGGGGGACTATGTGTAAAAATGGCTACAATTGCGAAAGTAGAAATAGAATGAAATATAAATAGTAGTTTATAACATTATCAATGTCTGGACTGTATTTTTTGATCAATTTTGGTGAATAAAAATTCAATTTCTTTCAAAAACATAAAAATGCCTCAGTGATTCCAAACATTTGAACGGTAGTGTATATATGAATGTACCTATATCTCTCTGTCTGTATTTACCTGTTCATTAGGTGGAGGTGAAGCCGTATGTGCTGGACGATCAGCTGTGTGACGAGTGCCAGGGGGCTCGCTGCGGGGGGAAATTCGCTCCCTTTTTCTGCGCCAATGTGACGTGCCTGCAGTATTACTGTGAGTTCTGCTGGGCCAACATCCACTCCAGAGCCGGCCGTGAGTTCCACAAGCCGCTGGTGAAGGAGGGGGCCGACCGGCCTCGCCAGGTACACTTCCGCTGGAACTAGGGTCCAGGAAACAGGAAGTGGCCCGGTGTCACAGAGCAGAAATAAGTGCACTCTTCTGCCCTGCCACGCCCAGTCTGTCACACACACACACACACACACACACACACACACACACACACACACACACACACACACACACACACACACACACACACACTACACTCACACCACACACACACACACTACACTCTCACACACACACACACACACACACACACACTACACTCACACACACACACACACACACGCAGACGCACACACACACACACACACACACACACACTACACTCACACACGCAGACGCACACACACACACACTCACACGCAGACGCACACACACACACACACACACGCGTACACACACTACACTCACACACACAGACGCACACACACACTACACTCACACGCACACATACACTCCACGCACACTCACACACTATGCACACACACACTCACGCACACACACATGCACACACACAAACTTATACGCACACATGCACATAAACACACACACTCATATATGTACACACACACACACACGCAAACTTATACGCACACATGCACATAAACACACACACACACACACACACACACATGCACACACACACACACACACACACACACACACACACAAACTTATACGCACACATGCACATAAATACACACACACACACACACTCACGCACACACACACAAACTTATAGGCACACATGCACATAAACACACACACATACACACACACACTCATATACGTACACACACACACAGCCCCAGCCGATATGCTTTTCAAACCCCTCCTCAGTTTCGCTCACAGAAACCTCACATCTCAGGCTCTGAATCACTTTTTTTTGTGAAACTTTCACGTTTTTAAGAGATGGGATGAGAAAAACAAACAAAGGCAAAAGTAGTAGTTTTTCCAGATTATTTTTCTATGTAAGATTTAAAAGTGGTAGATTTGAGAATGTTACTGCATGGGGCAGTGTTTTCTGCTGCTACCCCTGACCCCTGACCCCTGAGCAGGGAGGAAAGTGTGCACTTATTTCAGGAAAGCCCTTATATTTACCCTTCTGAGATCTGCCACAAGTCATTTACCAAAGGTAGCCAAGCATAGGAAGCATCTCTGCCACAAAACAAAACTTTATTTTTTATCGTTGCTGTTCGCTGTGTATTCTTATCGGGGGGAAAAAAACTGTAGGGTTTTGCTCTCCATTTTGACTTGCAAAAAATAATACCTCATTATTATTATGGTCATTTTTGGTATTATGAAATAAATCCGGTTTGTTATATGCTGTACTAAACATTTTAATCACAAGCTATATTAGAAGCTTTGCTGCTATAAATGATATATGAATATATCTACAGTAAAGGTGTTATATTTAATGCCGTCTATGATTACAGGATTGTGAAAGACAAAACTGCGCTGTGAATTTGAATGCAGTTGGCGCACACACACACACACACACACACACACACACACACACACACACACACACACACACACACACACACACACACACACACACAGTCCAGACATTATACACACACATGCACTGACATACACATAAACACACACACTCATATACGCACACACACACACACACACACACACACACACACACACACACACACACACACACACACATTCTCAACTGCCATGAAAGATTTGAATGTGAAGAAAAATAAACTGCATGTTTATGTGTGTACACCAAATGCATGTAATATAGAGATAAATTACACGTTTTAAGTAAACAAACAAGAAAAACCAGCTACAGAAATCATATTACAGAAAGACATTTCATAGCATGAACAAAAAAGACTATATAATGAAAGTATAAATTAAAAGAATAAAGGTACCGGTAAAAAATAATAATAATTCAAATGCAGTCCTTTGCATGCGCGGGTGTGCTCATTACAGGAGAGGCCTGTTCTGTGTATAATACTCATTAGGTAGATTAGACTGCAGTCGCTCTGTGACCTAGCCTTCAGTGCGGGATAAGCAGAATGATCGTTATATCGTAGTCTCCGTGTTGTGTGCTCTGTGGGTCCGTTTTGTGTGGAATGAGGTTTTAGCGTAGTTCTATCTTAGATGTAGAGATAATTCAATACGAATAAATCATATATTACCCATTGCGCTGCTATTAAACCACCTCGAGTGGAGCAGACTATTAGCGAGGTTTTTCCCCCATTGTTAGCTAATCTTGACAGATCTGGTAGCCTGTTAGCACGGGCGGAGGGCAGGCGTGCTGTCGGGACAAAGCGACAGACAGAGACGGCGACAGAGAATGTGGGGCCTGAGTGTCTTTGAAAAGAAAAGAAAAAATAAACAATCCCGACGTGAAACAGATTTTTGTTTCCGTTAATGCCGCAGTCAGCGTAATACACTGAGGTTAGACACACGCTGACAGGCTCGTAACGTTTAGAAAAAAGTAGACAGACTTTCAGAGGAACGACCGAAAAGATACAAACGGATGATCTATCGACACAGAGGAAGAATGTCTGAATTGAAATTGTGTGGTGAGATGCTGCGGCTTAGAATAAAACGAATGACCTGAGAACCGTAGAGAATTCCACGCGCTTATTTCGCTGTTGAAGGCACAACCCAAGTACAATTTTTTTAGTGAGGATAATTATCCACACACGGTGTATAGTGATGTCAGTGTTGTGCGTCTGTGGATGTTGCTGTAGGTGGCTAGTCGATGTAGAAAGCGGGCAGTGACTGACTGACCTGCTGCTTTTTGTAGCCTAGGCTACTGTGATTCTGTGATTCATGTCCAAGTTTGCTGTCATAGGTGGTCGTGATTCAACCTTTTAACGTGTAGCCTACTGTCACTTATCTGTTCAGGAGGTGGGATTTTAAGATCTTTTTTCTTTAAATATATAATTAGTGTATAATATTATTTACGTGTTTTGTCCCCAGTCTTTTGTCTTCAGTCCGTAATCAATTTGGACTGTTTTGCTGAATGCAGTTAATTTGTGGACACCCTCCTCCCCAACACTAATTTATCCGTTTTTTCTGCTTTTGTAATGGTTGGTTGGGTTTTAATGAATATATTTCAAACAATTTCTATATTTTTTAATTTGTTTTTGTTTTTACTGTGTCAATGCATTTTCAAAATCACTTTATTTTTTTCAGAACTTCTACGTATTTTATAATTAATTATACAAGATGATTTAAAGAAACTTTATTTTTTTCGTACTAAGTTATTTAAAAGTTCCCGGGCAAAAGGCCCTCGAGCCAGTTTTTCTATGTAAATGAAAATAGGTCATTTAATATATCTAATATATATATATAAATATATATAATTTATGTGAGGGCAAAGGATGACTGCAGATTGATTGACAGGCTTTGCAGAGCTCATGACAGGAACAAACCACATGACTTAAAATGGCCGCCTCCATGGTGGCTTCACAGGAGAGAGTATGTGAGCATATGAGAGCAGAAGCCTATTATCCTACATCACATCCCAAATCTCTTTCTCTCTGGTCCTTCATCATGTGACACACTGGCACTCTTATTGGGCGTTGAGTTTATAACATGACGGGGAGAAGGAAGAGAATCGCCCTTGGACTGTACCTCACAATTACCAGTTAATTTAGTTTTTTTTGTTGTTGTTTTTTTGGGGGGAACATAACATGTACCCTTTAAATGTTGAACACTGTTGCTGCATCTTCCTTCTTCTCATAAAGTACAGTTGCTCTGTTTTAAAAAAAAAAATAAAAAATGAAATAGGCTTTGCTCCTCCTGTCCCTGAATGATTGTGGGGGAAAAAACAGCAGAATCATTTCTAAATTCATGCATCTACATGTACATTGATGTATTAATATATACATTATAAATGTATATCAGCTGTTTTATTTAAAAGGAAGGAATGATTAAGTTTTTTTTTGCGTTAAAATGGAAGACACTTGAGATTTTCTCCCTGCTGTATCTAGCCACGACAGGCCTCTTCTCAAAGATACTATGAAACTTGAATATAACACATTTTGAACGGCTGATTAAGCTAACCTCTGTGTTGTGACGTGCAATACTGTTTCTAATGTTTGTATAAAAAAATAAGAATAACAGTGTAAACCTTTTTAATGCAGATTTATTTTTTTCATTGCATATTTTGCAGATTTATTATCCACAGTGTCAGAAAAGAAACCCCTTTTTGTCATTGCGACTATTTTTAAATCCAGATATCTTTGTACTGATGTAAATGATTGTAGTTATTTTGGATAGTGTTTTGCTAACAAAAGGAGAGAATTTTTCATGCATATTTTTTATTTTGTTTTGTTTCTTGTTTAAATCGGTTTTTCAATTTCATTATTTTAATAGTAGCAAAATATTTGGAATAATTTTTCATATTCTCTGTCATTAACATTATTTTGTATTTTTATGTGAAAATATATATATATATAATTTTATGATGCTAATTGCTAAGATTTTATTTTATGTTGAATTATTTTTGGAGCTAAAATCTTTGTAATATTGTTAAAGTAACTAGTTTCTAAATCAGAGTTTGTGTATAGATTCACACAAGTGGTTGACGAAGTGTTTGGATTGTAATTATTACTGAATGGTTCTTTGATATGCAAATTAATATCATGTTGATTTTTATTTTTGTTTTGTATTTAAATGGGGTGTTAATTAATCTTATTTCTTTCATTTCCTAAATAAAAACCCATTCTGTTTGGACACAAAATGGCCACTTTCTCAATTATTTCACCCATCCATTTGTGAGGCCATGACCGAATATGATCCCTGTGCCCTGTCCACTCAGACCCCTGTCTACTATGTGCCCTGTCCCCTGTCCACTCAGACCCCTGTCTACTATGTGCCCTGTTCCCTCACTTTGCAAGCAGTGTGCAAAAGAAATCCCACAAAACTCTTTTCAAACTAGTGAGGAAGTAGTTCGTAATATTTTTTAAAATTTTTTTATTGAGAATATCAATCAGTTAAAGGGTTAGTTCGGAATTTTGGACATGTCTCATTTACGACTTACTCATGATGTTGTTGATTGATGGAGACCGTTTTTACTTCCGGGTTACTTACTGAAATTGTCGGATGAGTGCACAGTTCTGCAGATGAGTGTGCTCCTGAATTCCCTCAACAAAATCCCGGAAATAAGGGGTTCATCCTGGTATTTTAAGTGCCCTCATTTGTGAGAAAAAGTCGCCCACTCAAAAGCTTTTTGACGAAGTGGACTGAAATATGCGCCCTCAAAAGGGTGTAGGGGTCGTATTCAGACACAGCCTTTGACGGTCTTGTGATCATGAAGTGAGAGGACAGCAGGCTGTCAGGACCAGCAGTGGGAGTACTCGATAGTGTGGTTAGAGTGACCTCCTGTGGACAGAGGCAGTACTGCGGCGCTTCCCTTCACAGTGCTACATCCAGGGCCTGTGATCTTTCATCTCAATCGCTGTTACTATATGCTAACCGCTAACAGCCAAATGTGCTGGAAGGGGGCTCCAGTGTGGAGAAAGGGGAGGAGCTACTGTGTGAGGAGTGGGACAGTGGTACGAAAAAGACTACTTTGGTAAGAGCATCTAAATAGTAAACAGTTAATGTGAATAAGTTTGTTAATGTATAACTGGGACTTCTGTAACCTCTGTTCATAATCCATTAGAAAAATATAGCAAGTGCAAATGTTTTTTTTTCCTCCAATCTTGTCCCCCGGTTCGATGTCTGATTTTCTCAGCTTGTTCCACGAACACACGTCAGCACTTTCAGTCACGTTCTGCAGTTTGTTCAGTCAGCGCTGATGTCACTTCCTGGCAAAGGCACAGAGAGAACGCATTGGCAACGCCTCCCCTGCTTACTGCAAATAAGCCATTTAATATTAAACTGGTGCATCCCTTCCCTGTGAGCTTAGTCACCGCGTGTGTTCCCTTCCCTGTGAGCTTAGTCACCGCGTGTGTTCCCTTCCCTGTGAGCTTAGTCACCGTGTGTGTTCCCTTCCCTGTGAGCTTAGTCACCGTGTGTTCCCTTCCCTGTGAGCTTAGTCACCGCGTGTGTTCCCTTCCCTGTGAGCTTAGTCACCGCGTGTGTTCCCTTCCCTGTGAGCTTAGTCACCGCGTGTGTCCCCTTCCCTGTGAGCTTAGTCACCGCGTGTGTTCCCTTCCCTGTGAGCTTAGTCACCGCGTGTGTTCCCTTCCCTGTGAGCTTAGTCACCGCGTGTGTTCCCTTCCCTGTGAGCTTAGTCACCGCGTGTGTTCCCTTCCCTGTGAGCTTAGTCACCGCGTGTGTTCCCTTCCCTGTGAGCTTAGTCACCGCGTGTGTTCCCTTCCCTGTGAGCTTAGTCACCGCGTGTGTTCCCTTCCCTGTGAGCTTAGTCACCGCGTGTGTGACTAAGACCTTTTCTTCTGCTCATCCCCCTCTGTAGTTCTCTGTAAAAAGTCACATTGTAAAATCTGCCACAGACAGATGTTCCAACACTGCGGCCAAGAGACGCAGTACAGTGTTTCCCGACATCGTCTCATCTTTGGAGCACTGCCACAATGTCAGCATGGGCACCACAATATAACAAGTCGGTAAAAAACTGGATTTATGTAGGAAAGTGTGTTTAGAGTCACAGTCATCTGAAATGAACAACCTCAGAAAACCACAACAAGGGCAGTGTATCCCCGAGGTTTGCTCTCAGATTAGATATCACAGTGTTTCCCTTACTGTTAAGAAGAAAAATATTTTTTCCTTGTTTGTCAAGTTTGAGTTTGTTTCATTGCATGAGTCATTTGGGTTTAAAAAAATATATAATTCTTTAAAATGGCTGAGAGCTCCTCTCTCTCTCTCTCTTTAATTACGAGCGGAACTGAGCGGGTTCTGCATTCCAGGAGATCTACAGGGCTCAAAATGTTTTTTGTCAGCTTATGCTGACGATGTGAATGTTTTTATCACAGGGCAGGAGGATGTTTCCTCTCTCAACAAAAACTTAGCCCTGTATGAGAGAGCCTCCTCAGCCAGGGTTAATTGTGCCAAGAGCCACGCATTCCTGGTGGGGCAGTGGGCAGAAAAAGGACCACCTCAGCTGCCTGGAGGGTTAACTTGGGTTAAGGAGGGGATGAAAGTACTGGAGGTCTATTTAGGCACACAGCAATTTCAACATAATAACTGGGAGGGCTTTCTGGATAAGGTGATAGCTAAGTTGTCTAAATGGAACTGGCTATTGCCTCAGATGTCCTACAGGGGGAGGGTCTTGGTCACCAATAACCTAGTCGCCTCAATGCTCTGGCACAGACTTATTGCCCTGGAGCCGCCAGGGGATTTAATAAGACAAATACAGCAACGGTTAGTGAATTTCTTCTGGTCTGGTCAGCACTGGATACGGGCCTCTGCACTTTACCTGCCAACACAGGAAGGGGGGCAGGGCCTCATAGACATCAGGAGCAGGATTAGTGCTTTTCAGCTACAGGCAGCGCAAAGGCTCCTTCTTAACAAAGAGCTGGCTTGGACCAAGACTGCCACGTGTCTCCTGCGGAAGGTGGGGAACCTGTGTTACGACCAGCAATTGTTCTTTTTAAACCTGGACGAAGTACGGCTGGAGCCTCTCACACCATTTTATGTGTCCTTGTTGAGAGCTTGGGCTCAGACACTGAAAGTACAAAGGGACATTTCACGACCTGGGGGATGGGTGATGGATGAACCTTTGTTCCACAACCCAATAATCCAGACCAAAATTCTGTTGTCGCCTAGCCTGAAGGGGAGCATGGTGAGAAATGGGCTCACAAAATTGTGCCACCTAAGAGATGGAGTGGGGTGGGTGAAGGCTGAAGTTCTCCAGCAGCTGCTGGATGTAAAATCAGAACGTGTAGTGAAGAAAATCTTGGAGGGAGTACGTTCTGCTTTGCCCACTAACTACAGGAAGTTCCTGGAGCAGGAAAATCAGCGAGACCAAGCAGATGGAGAGGAGCTCCCACCCATAGTCGTCTCTGCAGCTGTGAATCCTGAAAACCTTGAGTCTGATGTGGCGCTGCTCAGTCTTGGAACCCCTGAGCTAGGAGATTTCCAGTGTGTAGATAAGAAGACCCTTTACAGGACATGTGTCAAAGTAGCTCACCAGGGCTCACTGAGAGGGCTTCAGGCGGCTGGGTGGTCAGAGTTGGTGGGGCCAGACCCCTCTCTGAGGGGACGCTGGAGGGCCCTATATAAACCTCCCATAGAGAAATGCACAGCGGATCTCCAGTGGAGGGTTATTCATGGGGCCATAGCTACAAACAGACACGTGGCTCACCTAAGTCCAGCAGTGGGTGGGGAGTGTCCATTTTGTAACACATTTGAGACACTCAGTCATCTCTTTTTGCAGTGTTCACAGCTCAGTGCCTAATCATGGATTGAAGCGTTGGGGATTGCGTTCTCAGTTTAAGTTTTTATTGGGGGACCCAAATATAGTGTTCAATTGAAGAAACAGGTTAATTTGATAAACTATCTTTCAGGACAATCAAAACTAGCAATTTGGAAAACTAGGAAGAATAAAATGTTGGGAGCTGGGGGTGTAAATCCTGAGGCCATGTTAAGGGGATTTGTGGCTGCACGCATCAAAGTTGAACATGCCTATTACAAACTGGTAAATGACATACCCAGCTTCAGTGAAATTTGGGCGGTGGGGGGAGTTTTATGTGAGGTGGATGATGCAGGGCAGATTTCTTTAAAGTGCTAGTTTTTATCTTTTTTTTTTTTTTTAAGCTGATAATGGTATCAGGTAAAGTTTGCCATGGTTGACATGTTTTTTCTCTCTTGTGAACATGGTAGGGTGAATTGATTTTATGGAAAAAGGAAAATAAAGGAGTTTTTAAATCAAATCAAAAAAAACAAAACTCTCTCTCTCTCTTTCTGCTAAGCAGCCCAGCTGGACGTGAGTGTTTCCACACCCTCAACCGCCCACTACAGCAGATGCTATGATAGCCACCCCACCCCTCCCCCACCGGAACCACATCTGTCTGCCTGCACCAGAGAATCTGGATGACATCATCGCTGCTGTTTCCTGCTTTGATTGGCTTACATCATGACTACTGTCTCCTACTCTGATTGGCTAAGATAATCACGGCTGTTTCCTCCTTTGATTGGCTTACATCATGACTACTGTCTCTTACTCTGATTGGCTAAGATAATCACAGCTGTTTCCTCCTTTGATTGGCTTACATCATGACTACTGTCTCCTACTCTGATTGGCTAAGATAATCATGGTGGTTTCCTGCTTTGATTGGCTTACATCCTCATCACTATCTCCTACTCTGATTGGGTGAGATGGGGACATGGTAATGACGAGGTACTATCGGGCACTATAATGGGGAGTATGCATATTAAACATATTTATGCTAATTAGTCAGCATGTTAAACAATCTGTATGCTAATGAGGCAGCATGTTAAACAATCTGTATGTTAATCAGCCAGTGTGTCAATGACTCTGGAGGATAATGAGCCGGTGGTAATGACTATGTGACCATACATACACACAGAGACTGGGGTTATTACCATACGTACACACAGAGACTGGGGTTATTACTCTTTCTGTGCTGGGAAACACATGCTTCTGAACACAGGAAGGGAACCAAGAGGAATAGAAAGAGAGGGGGGGGGGGAGAGGGAGGGAGAAAGAGGGAGGAGAGAAGAACAGAGAGAGATTGAAAGGGAGAGAGAGAACAGAGGGAGAAGAGAGAGAGAGAGAGAGAGAGAGAGAGAGAGAGAGGAGAGACAGAGAGAAAGCGGGCTGAGAAAGAGGGAGAGAGAGAGAGGGAGAGGAAGAGGGGGAACACACAGATAGCACAGATAGAGGAGAGAGGGACAGAGACAGAGTGGGAGACTGCAATGATGCCCAAGAAAAACATTCAGATCTGCAGCTGGGCTGCTGGTACCTGATTTAGGCCAGGTATACGGGACGGGTCTACGGGACAGGTGTAAGGACTGTGCCCTTACCGACAGGAAGGTAGGAGTCACACTTTTAGTTTAAGGTGAAGTTTTATCTCAGTTATGGTGTGTTTATTTGAGATACAGCAGAAGGAGCTTGTGTGTGTTTCGCTGGTGTGTGCAACGCCAGAGCATTCCTGTGTTGCTGGCAGATTCGTGAGCTCTAAAATGTGTCTCTAGGATGCATTCACTCTCGTTTACCAAACATGGAGAGTGTCACAGGAATCTCTCAACTCCCCTTCTGTGGTCTTAAAGTCTGTCTGTGCTGCAAAAGTACAGTGCATTAGTGGCATTTAGCAGACGCTCTTATCTAGAGCGACTTAAAGGAGACTTAAAGGAGATATATGTAACATTGACACCGAGCGTTTAAAATGGGTACTGCAGTCCAAATTCACAATATTGGAGAGTTGTCTCCGCCCGTCCCCTCCTCCCCAGACTCGAAGCTCACACGAGTTGCCAGGTTGAGGACACTGAACGAACACGAGCGCAAGACGAGCCGAGCGCGACATTATATTTTGAGACTTATTCTATTTTGACAATGACAAGCGACGACGAGTCCTACACTGTAAGTTGATCAGCTAATGTATACGTTTAAAATGTATTTGTTGTTTGCAAATCATAAACCAGCTCATGTGGATTTTTTATAACTCTGTCAATGTTAGCTGCATGGCTGGCTATGTTTACGGTCACACAGATATAAGCTAACGTTAGTGGTATGTTTAGCTAGTAACTATATACATATACGTATATATATTTAAATCTTTAGCTAGCTAGCTAAATGAAAACGATGTTGAACTTAGCTTAGGCATTCGTAAATCGGCTGTCGGAGTGCCGGAGTACATCTGGTTGTTCGTAATGGGCAGTGGGCGGAGTCAACTCGGAGAATAGTGAATCACACAGGCCAAAACAAATACAGACGTTCCGACCCGGAATGGAAATTTCAAAGGAGAACATACTGGCTGTAGCACTGTTGTCAGAGAAGCCAGTATTTCAATTTAGCATGTTTCCTTAATCTCTGATGACATATCCTGGTCATTTTATGATTTAGTACAGTAAATTTGTTACATATAGCTCCTTTAAACAACTTTAACATAGCATCCATTTATACAGCTGGATATATACTGAAGAAATTCAGGTTAAGTACCTTGCTCAAGGTACCTGGGAATCGCACCTGCAACCTTTAGATTACAGGCACAGTTCCTTACCCATCATGCCGCTCTGCCACCACCTGGTTTTTGTAAAGCTCAAGCCATACGGTTCACATATATTCCAAAGATGGGGCACTGCTGCTGTTCCCTTCAGAAAGGTACTTAACCTGAATTTATTTCACTAATCCCAGCTGTACAATTGGATAGTGTGTAAAAATGTCACTCTGGATAAGTATGCAATGTAGCTTCCTGACAGAGAGCTTACCAGTTGGACTGAAAGCATAAAGACTGATGCTGCAGGTTACCTGACAGGAGTGATTTTAAAATGATTGATCTGAACATGGAACACAAAACAGGTGGGGAAGTTCAGTTTGGTTCCTCCCACCCTTACCTGTCCCAACAGGTGTACAATTTACAGTGATCTTACATCTGCTATATACCTGCTGACAGTGTGTTGGGTGTGTACGCGTGTGCATGTGTCTGTGTACAGTACTGAAAGAGAGAGAGAGAAAGAGAGAGAGAGATAGAGAGATGTTTAGATTTTCTTGCGTAAGATTTGTCCTTTGAGTAGGACTGCATCTCCTAAAAAAAGCAGAGTATCCATGGTTACACGTGAAATGTTTTGCAGGAAACAGGCTGTTCAGATGTTTGAAACATTAAGTAAACAAACAGTCCTGCGGAGACACGTGCACTCGACCAGCGTATGAATCGGCGCCGTGGAAAATATACCGTAGTGTATTTGCTCTTCCACACAAGGCGACTCTTTCTGTGAAACATGTTTCTAATTTGTGCGCGTAACAAGCTCAGCGGGGATACCACACAGCCTCTCGGTGCGTTTTACAGCTCTTGGGCGAAGTTTTTGTTGAAGTTCCTCCAAATGTTTAGTGTGCGAAACTCACATGATGTATAGGCCTACAGACAGCTCATAATGACACACCCACGCAAACACTCTTACCATGTGTGTGAAGAGCAATCTTCCCCAATGATTCACATTTGTAGGCGCTTGTTTCTGTTTTTTTATTTGTTCGTTGTTTCCGCAGTTTTATTGCTGCCAAAGTGAGCATGACGTGTCCTTATTAGAAATGTCGCAGATCTATAAAAAGGCCGTTTATACAGGGGATGAACTGGGGAGGGATGTAAAAGATGCAGATCCCTTCTATTTGGGTACATCTCATATGATGAGAATTGTAATTAATTTGTTTTCATTAACGGTAATTTAAGACAAGGTTGGGTTTGTATCAATTCATTGTAAGTATTCCGCCATGATTGGATAATACATTTTATTTTTTCGACCAAATATTTATGACCATCATCGTTGTCATAACTTAATTCGCTGCTAAAAGTATTTTAATGAGATTCATTGAAAAGAGTTGCACTGTAACCAAAACGGACTGGTAAAATATACCCCAAATACCTCGGGCCACTTCCATTGCTTAGTAAATCTGCCCTTTTTTGTGACACAAATTTAACTGAAAAAATATATATAGGCCTACGTATATATACAGTATATACAAACCCCAATTCCAAAAAGGTTGGGACAGTATGTAAAATGCACATAGCACAAAGCAGTGATTGTATCAATTATTATCAACTTTATTGAATTTTGTAAATATATGCTGATTCCAAATTTGATGCCTGCAAGACATTCCAAAAAAGTTGGGACAGGGGCAAAAAAAAAGACTGGGAAGTTCAAAAAACACCTGCTTGGAACGTTCCAAAGGTAAACAGGACCCAGTTGTTCAAAAAGTTTAATCTGGATCAGAATGATCCGGATTTGGAAATCCTATGATTTGCTGTCCAGGATCAGGTAATCCATCTTACTTTTGTGCCATTTTTTCAAAGCAACATTGGATTGGATCACCCTGATCCAGATACAAACTTTTCAAGATGACCAAATCCGTATTACCAGTGCTCTAAATGGGACTACATATCACAATGTAGGCTACTAGCTATGTAAAGAACAACAGGTAGAATAGCCAGTGTGGGGTCACTTTAAGTGTTTTTATTTGAAGAGACAGAAAACAGCACAATAAAACAATACAAACATCCTCTTCCATTTTCAATGTCTTTTAAACAATCAGACCCCTCATCTGACCCACAACAAATAAATAAAAACAAACAAATATACATTATTCACAAATACATTGTGGATATTTTGAACATGTGTTTTAAATCATAAAAAGGCTAATGTCCAATAGTTAACAAAATAAAGAACGATTATGGATGCAATTGTTAGAAACTACTTTTGACTGGTTCATCTCTGATGATTGTGTCATTGTAATTAATATACAGTGATAAACGACAGTTAAAATTAAGTATATTATTTTTGTTTGATATTGACAGCTGTTTGGGGGATTATTTTATGGGGGACAAAATCCTTTTTCTTTTTACTTTACTGTACTGAAAAGCTTAATAGGCCTAATGTCTACTTTATCTTATTTATCACTGTAACGGTTAAACAAATCAAGTGCAAAATATAAATAAATGTATATATACTACATGATACAAATGTTGTATTATTTGACCAATTTGAAAGTTTTATTACATTTTGTTCCTGAAATCCACCCTGAATCCACCCTTCTGCCGGGATCAGGATAATCCAGATTTTGTGGATCAAAGGTATCCCAATACTACTAAAAAGTTTTGAACAACACATACTGAAGGTTTGATCCAGATCAAAACCAAGACTGGTACGTGATCTAATCTGATATCAGAATCCTTTTTTTCTTTTGAACAACCCATTTTCAAGATTTGATCCAATCCGATAGCCGGAATCCGATCAGATTACTTCTGAACAACTGGGCCCAGGTGATGCTGTCATGACCGGGTATAAAAGGACATCAAAAGACTCTTGATATCTTATTTTGAGGTACTCTTAGAAGCGATACTACCTTTCTGCATTCTGTATGGGAATTGGGGGGTGAGACTAGATTAAGCTGTAAATTACACGGGAATAGTATGGAACCCATGGTTTGCTAAACGGCTGTAAGTCATCAAGGGTCTGAGGTATCAAATGAGCCTCAAACCATCACTCTGCAGCCAGATATGCAGTAGATATGGATGGATCACTTTAAGGGTTGTTTCTCCTGAGTTATTTTTCCATAGAGTTCAATAGGAAAATGTGTGTACATTTACAAAAATCAATAAAGTTGATAAGGTAAAACATTAAATATCTTTTCTTTGTACTGTTTTCAATTAAATGCATGTAAAAGAGAATTTACAAATCACTGCTTTCTGCTTTTATGTGCATTTTACATTTACATTACATTTTACATACTGTCCCAACTTTTTTGGAATTGGGGTTTGTATATTATCTCTGCTAAAAAATCAGCCCAAACTGGTGAAGCAGGTTTAAAATGTGTTTTTAACACTAGCTGGCTGACCAGCTGTTCACCAGTTGACCAGTCAGCTAAGGCCACCAGTTTGGCCACCGGTTTGCTCTACCAGCTTTGACAAGCCACAGACCAGCCTTTTCCAACCACAGGCCGGCTATGACCAGTCACAGGCCAGCTATGACCAGCTAAAAGTGTCAAAACACAGCTTAAACCAGCTTAGAACCCCAGCTGGTTTTAGCTGGAATTATCAGCAGGGGGCTGACCTTCACACTGTGGATTTGCTAAACCCCTTCCAGCCTCCTCTTTTGCCAGATTCTCTCTCTCCAGTTTAGACATATTTCAGACAGTTTGTCCTTTTCTCTCTGTGTTTTGACCGTCTGTATTTGCCTTCTGGAAAGCAATTTGATTTTTATAAACATTAGGCCCATGTGAGACAAATCCGTTCTCTTTCTCGCCAGTGAGCTTGTCTGGCAGTCAGACACAACCATGTTCATATAAACATGCTCAAACAAGCGCATGCATACGCACATATACAAATATGCACATGCATAAACACATGCAATACATGCACACACGCAGGTGCTGACCATGCACCAAATGCACACATTGACTACAGAAAACACAATACTCATGCACACATTTACACACACACACACACACACACACACACACACACACACACACACACACACACACACACACACACACACACACACACACACACACACACACACAAACACACACACGCCTGTATCGCATACTACCTGTGGCTGCCGCATTCCATTACTGACTATTAAACGGCTTTAAGCCTCTCAGTGAAAGTAGCTAGTATTTATTTGACAGAAATTACTATCATAAATGTAGCTGCACGCGATCACAGTTTAAAGTGAGTTCGCTGGCATTTGTACGATAGATTATGTCATTAATGTGCAGCTTAATAAGCGAGAGCAGAATTAGATTTCTCCACAAAGTGGGGTGTTCGAAGAAAAACTGTATGACGTAGGCTACTGCAGTCCGCCAGCGTTATGATGTCACGCATCGTTTCACTTGTTTTCACTCACACCAAGGACAAGCAGCCACCACTGCCCGGTTGGAGCAGTTTAAAAATAAAAACAACCCCTGAGTACAGGGGTTTGGCGCCCTGGGCTGCTCAGAACTCAGAAACGCCCTGAGAGAATCCCCCTGCTCCGCCGCGCTCATGCTATCCGCATAGCCTACTTGTGCGGTTAACAACAGGCGTTAAAAACCGACAGAGCGGCAATGCCTGTCCAAGTCTGTCCTCACCTCACCGTAGGCTACGCATCACGGGATCGGGTTTCATGACATAGCTGGCTCTTCACAGCTTTTGAGACGGTTATGTTATTGCTAAGGTATGCGTTCAATGAACGGCCGTGACCTGAAACTGTGAAACAGCACGCACCGGTGGGGGGTGGGGGGATGTTGGCTTGTTTCGTGGGACCCGCCGACTGCGAACATTGCCACAAGGGTTCCATGTTCTCCCTCTCCAGACCAGACGGAAAGCGCGATCTCTTAACCCACAGAGGAGAAGAATGAGGAAACCATCTGTCAGCTCGCGGACAGGGTGAAGCCGCGTGCTCCAGCGAGGAAAGCGCGTTTTTTCCCAAACTGCATCGAGCTGCGTGATCCTAGTTTGGCAGGAGAACTGTGGGGTATGTAAACCTGATAAATCAACTTGACTGTGTTTTTCACTTCTCTTTTTTTGTCTCCCACCGCTTAAATACTTTCTCACGCGGGACAAAGCCCAACGGTTGTGTGTTGTGCTTTTTATCAGCTGAACCTCCCGTCTCCTGTAGTTTTGTTCAGTTGAGCTGCTGTGGGAAAGAACTCAACTCTTCAAAGCAGAGTTTAAGCTAGAGTCCCTGGGTAGTCATAATAGTAATTATTACTTATAACAAATAAGCTACAGTGTGGGTTTTGCTCACACTGCATAGTACATTAATATGCACGCATGTTATTACACACGGAACACATTTACATAATTAAATAATGAAACATAGCTGGCCTTCTGAGTATCGTAGTCAGCTCAAAAACACTTGTTTCACAGTTCAGTGATGTTCCCTAAGGTTCCCGTCCTGATTGGACCATGACAACATCAGCTGTGGAATTATTGGCTGAAGCATCCACCAAGGAGGGAGGGTTTCCCCTTTCCGTTGCTAGGCAATAGCGCCCCCTCTGGTTGAGTTTGCTCTTCCTGTGCCAGTAGCGATAGATGTGCAGTCCTCCAGTGCAGTTCAACTGCAGCTCTGCACAGCACCATTACAGGGATTGTATGAATCAACAGTTTGCATAAAGGGTTTAGGTTTATGTGTCAATGGGGTTAGTTTTAGGTTTGGGGGTTGGGATTCAGGGATTCAATCAGAGTGGAAATTATACTTACATTACATTACAGTCATTTAGCAGACGCTTTTATCCAAAGCGACGTACAATAAGTGCATACAGAAACGTTATCGAAATCACTACAGAACAGACAAGACAAAGCATATCCTTCCCATAATGTAGCAGCTATCCCTAGTAATGAACATTGAATGTAGTTCACAGTAAGCTGTGGGTAAATCAGCTATACTACACTTCTATTCTAAATATTAGAAACTATAACAAACAGACAGGAAAACACAGGGAACTAGTACCATGAGGTCCTAGATTAGAATATCAGTCAAGGTGGAGTCTGAAGAGGTGTGTCTTCAGGCCACGACGGAACACAGGCAGGGTTAGCGTAGAACGTAGGGGAATGGGAAGTTCATTCCACCACTGAGGAGCCAGGGTGGAAAAGCTCCGCAGTCGGGACGAGCGAGAGCCGTTGACCCGGAGGGGGGGAAGTGCGTGTCGCCCTGCTGTAGAAGAGCGAAGTGGTCGAGCAGGAACATAGTTCTGGATTAAGTCCTGCGGGTAGGCGGGGCCTGTCCTATTGGCTGCAGTGTAGGCCAGGGTCAGAACTTTGAACCTGATCCTGGCTGCAACTGGCAGCCAGTGGAGTGACCTCAGCAGGGGGGTTACATGGGAACATTTCGGGAGGTTGAACACAAGCCGGGCAGCTGCATTCTGGATCACTTGAAGAGGCAGAATGGCGCAGGCTGGTAAGCTTGCAAGCAGGGAGTTGCAGTAGTGCAGGTGTGAGGTGACCATAGTCTGGACAAGAAGCTGGGTGGAGTAGGTGGTCAGGTACGGCCGAATCCTCCTGATGTTGTACAGGAGGAACCTGCAGGACCGTGCCGTCGCCCTGATGTCCTCTTTGAAGTCCAGCTGCTCGTCCAGGACCACCCCCAGGTTCCTTGCAGAGCGGGAGGCGGTCACCATGGTTCCGTCAATGTTGATGGAGAGGTCATGTAGTGGGGAGGTCTTGTATGGCATGAAGAGGAGCTCTGTCTTGTCAAGGTTGAGCTTCAGGTGATGGGTAGCCATCCACTCAGAGATGTCAGCCAGACAAGCAGATATCCTATCCTTAACCTGTGGGGTAGAGGGAGGGAAAGAGAGGAAGAGTTGAGTATCATCAGCATAGCTATGGTATGAGAAGCCATGTGAATTAATTACTGAACCAAGAGACTTAGTATAAATAGAGAACAGCAGAGGACCCAGTACAGATCCCTGCGGGACTCCTGTAGACAGGGCATGGGGTGCAGAGAAGGAACCCTTCCAGGAGACTTGATAGGATCTATCAGTGAGATACGATACAAACTAAGAGAGGGCAGTCCCAGAAATGCCCATCTCAGCCAGTGTGGAGATCAGGAGTTTGTGGTTGACCATGTCGAACACCGCAGACAGGTCAAGGAGAATCAGAACAGAGGAGAGGGAGGAGGCTCTAGCAGTGGCGAGTGCCTCTGTCACGGCCAGGAGAGCAGTTTCAGTGGAATGGCCGGTTCTGAAGCCGGACTGATGCGGGTCAAGCAGGTTGTTCTGGTGGAGAAAAACAGACAGTTGGTTAAGGACAGCTCGTTCAAGGGTTTTGGACAGGAAGGGCAAGAGAGATACAGGACGGTAGTTCCTGACATCAGAGGGGTCCAAGCTAAGTTTTTTAAGGAGTGGGGTTACACGGGCGGTTTTAAAGGCAGCAGGAACATGGCCACAGATTAGGGAGGTGTTAATAATGGAGGACAGATATGGAAGGAGCTCAGCGGATATAGACTGGAGGACTGCTGAAGGTATGGGGTCTAGTGGACAGGTGGTTGCGCGATGGCGCGTCACCAGCTGGAGCACATCTGCGTCCTCCAGAATCCTGAAGGACGACAGTGTAGCGATGGGTTCGGTATGGGGGATGTGGGGTGTCACCGGATGCGTGAAGGAGTTCCGGATCGTGGCCACCTTCTCCTCAAAGTGGGTCAGGAAGTCATCTGCAGAGAGGGAGGAGGGTGAAGGGGGTGGAGGGGGGATGAGCAGGGAGGAGAAGGTGGAAAAGAGTTTACGTGGGTTACACATGCATCAATTTTAGGCTGGAAAAATGAAGTTTTAGCTGATGTGGTTGCAGCCGTGAAGGCTGCCAGCAGAGTGTGGTAGGAGGCCAGGTCATCTGGGGATCTGGATTTCCTCCGCTTTCTCTCAGCAGCTCGCAGCATGGTTCTGCTGGATCTGAGAGAATCCGTCAGCCACGGGGAGGGGGGTGATGGTCGAGCTGGTTTGGAGACAAGAGGACATAGTGAGTTGAGAGACTGAGAGAGGCATGAGTTAAACACGGAGGTGGCAATATCAATAGGCATTTTAGCAAAGGTAGCAGGAGGAGGAAGTGCAGAGAGAGCAGAAGTAGTGAGAGAGGAGTGCGAGAGGGTGCGGAGATTTCTCCTGAACATAACAGTGGGTGGGTTGTTAGCGGAGTTGAGGGAGAGTGGGCAGGAGAGAGAGAATGAAATAAAGAAATGGTCCAATACGTGGAGCGGGGTCACCGTGAGGTCAGACGTGGCGCAACTCCTGGTGAGTACAAGGTCCAGTTGGTTACCACCATTGTGGGTGGCAGGCGATGGGGACTGAGTGAGAGCGAAGGACTGGAGGAGTGAGGTGACACTGGATAGCTGGGAACTGTCTGGTTGGAGGTTGAAGTCTCCCAGTAGGATTACAGGGGTGCCATCCTCAGGGAAGGAGCTCAGGAGAGTGTCCAGTTCATCCAGGAAAGCGCCGAGCGGACCTGGGGGGCGATAGAGAACAACAATGTTAAGTGCAGATGGGTGAGTTACAGTGACTGCATGAAACTCAAAGGAGGAGATATTCAGACAGTGTACAGTGGGAATAGAGAATTTCCAGGACGTGGAAATGAGCAAGCCAGTACCCCCCGCCTCGGCCAGAGGCCCTGGCGGTGTGGGAGAAGGAGTAGCCAGCAGACAGAGCAGCTGGAGTGGCTGTGTTATCGGGAGTGATCCAGGTCTCAGTGAGAGCCAGGAAGTGGAGGGACTTCACCTTGGCATAGGCAGTGATGAAGTCAGCTTTCTGGACAGCTGACCGGCAGTTCCATAATCCACCCACCACTGAGAGTTCCTTATGAGAGGACAGCGGTGGGCAGACCAGGTTAGCCGGACAGCGCCTACGGTGGTTGGGCCTCCTGTAGCGAGGCATAGAGCACAGAGGAATGGGGGTTAGGGGGTGATAAGACAGGTTAGGTGGGGAAAGGTCATTACAAACAGATAATTCAGACAAATTGCTGATGAGGTTGCCGTATTTACGGCAGCCTCTACTTTAACTTATACACTATTAGCTAATTTCCCGATTGTACTCAGCTGCTTGCAGGCACTCAGGTGAAGCTATTTTTAAATTAGCAACACAAAAGACCGGCAGCTGGCCTAAAAACACAAAGCAAGTTAACAACTGACCGCTAATGCTGCAATTTACTTCAACTACACAGTGACTACGCTACAAACAGTTTGATTAACTAACGCACAGCTGAAACCGAATGAAAATAAGACACTTAGCCTATCTGACGGTAGATAATTGACGACGCTGGTCTGATTGCCAATCTCTTATATATAACTATATAACTAGTAGTCATAATATGTATATTTCCCTCTAATATGCATATATTAGAACATCTATGCCTGTAATATATCATGTAAAGCATCAGCTGGAGAGGGAAATGTTCATGTGCACATTTTCTTATTTTGTCCATGTAATATCCGTGTAATATCCATGTAATAATCATGTAATTCACAACCATGACTGAACAGGCAGACAGCCATGTTGTTGTGTGACTGGCCCTGGTGCAGACACCACAGAATGAGGAGAAACAGACAGACAAATGGGCCTGAGACTGACATGGGCGAGGATGTGGCTGTTCTCCCTCCCTCCCTCTGCAGGGTTGAGGATGTGGCTGTTCTCCCTCCCTCCCTCTGCAGGGTTGAGGATGTGGCTGTTCCCTCTCCCTCCCTCTGCAGGGTTGAGGATGTGGCTGTTCCCTCTCCCTCCCTCTGCAGGGTTGAGGATGTGGCTGTTCCCTCTCCCTCCCTCTGCGGGTGTCAGGATGTGGCTGTTCTCTCTCCCTCCCTCTGCGAGTGTCAGGATGTAGCTGTTCCCTCTCCCTCCCTCTGCAGGGTTGAGGATGTGGCTGTTCTCTCTCCCTCCCTCTGCAGGGTTGAGGATGTGGCTGTTATCTCTCCCTCCCTCTGCAGGGTTGAGGATGTGGCTGTTCTCTCTCCCTCCCTCTGCAGGGTTTAGGATGTGGCTGTTCTCTCTCCCTCCCTCTGCAGGGTTTAGGATGTGGCTGCTGGTAGGCGTGTTTTTGTACCTCTGCCCATGCGCGATGGAGCAGCAACTGTGGAGCGGGGTGAAGGGAGCCATGCCCCGGTTCATCTGCAGCGCTCCGGGAGTTCCGGGGTCCCCAGGAAAACCAGGCCCCAGCGGGGCTGCGGGGCCCCATGGGGACATAGGCCTACCCGGCCGCGACGGGCGGGATGGGCGAAAGGGCGAGAAAGGGGAGAAAGGCAATGCAGGTATGACATCACTACAACGCCAAGCGCTAATACTTACAATCCTGCCTTCACAACAATGCTAAGCGCTAATACTAATACTTACAATCCTGCCTTCACTACAACGCTAAGCGCTAATACTTACAATCCTGCCTTCACTACAACGCTAAGCGCTAATACTTACAATCCTGCCTTCACTACAACGCTAAGCGCTAATACTTACAATCCTGCCTTCACTACAACGCTAAGCGCTAATACTTAAAATCCTGCCTTCACTACAATGCTAAGCGCTAATACTTACAATCCTGCCTTCACTACAACGCTAAGCGCTAATACTTACAATCCTGCCTTCACTACAACGCTAAGTGCTAATACTTAAATCCTGCCTTCACTTCAACGCTAAGCGCTAATACTTACAATCCTGCCTTCACTACAACGCTAAGCGCTAATACTTACAATCCTGCCTTCTCTACAACGCTAAGTGCTAATACTTACAATCCTGCCTTCACTACAATGCTAAGCGCTAATACTTACAATCCTGCCTTCACTACAACGCTAGGCGCTAATACTTACAGTCCTGCCTTCACTACAATGCTAAGCGCTAATACTTACAGTCCTGCCTTCACTACAATGCTAAGCGCTAATACTTACAGTCCTGCCTTCACTACAATGCTAAACGCTAACAAAGAGGGTAGGCGGAGCAAGAGGTCCAACTTAGGTGCTGGAACCTCCGCATTTGGAACTTATTAGACAGACAACAGGCGCTCATTGAATGACTGGAGGTCAATGGAGTTTTTACAAAACAGTTTGCTAAACGGGTCATTATCAGACAAACAAAATCAAAAGTCTCCTTTTTCTGTTTAGATTATATGCCTAAATTGTCAGGACCCAGTACTACTACTTACAACCCGTTATGATTTTGACTATCCAACGAAAATAAACTTTAAATGCGGCTAGCGCCGGTCAGTTGCACGCCACTTTAAGCATACGTTATATAACTTTAGTTGCTAAACTAACTGAAAACAGTACTGCACATGCCTGATCACTTCCCCTTGTGCAGACGAAAAATCCAATGGGGAAAATTGCCAGTTGCGTATCTTCTCATATCTAAAATCTTTGGCGCTAATACTTACAATCCTGCCTTCACTACAACGCTAAGCGCTAATACTTAGTATCCTGCCTTCTCTACAACGCTAAGCGCTAATACAATCCTGCCTTCTCTACAACGCTAAGCGCTAATACAATCCTGCCTTCTCTACAACGCTAAGCGCTAATACAATCCTGCCTTCTCTACAACGCTAAGCGCTAATACTCACAGTCCTGCCTTCTCTACAACGCTGAGCACTAATACTTAGAATCTTGCATTCTCTACATCGCTAATGTGCTAATAGTTGGATAGTTATGTAGGTTGAGTCAGTGCTGTAGATGTGACCCATGTTGACTGCATTTCTTTTAGGAGTGAAGGGGCGTGTAGGGTCTACAGGGAAGATGGGGCAGCGAGGGGATCGGGGTCCAGCCGGGAAGAGGGGACCAGGGGGCCCGGACGGGGACGGGGGCCCCACAGGCACTGGGGGCCCCCAAGGAGAGAATGGGGACAAGGGCCAGAGGGGCCCACGTGGGACTGCAGGGATTTGCCGGTGCGGGAGTCTGGTGCCCAAATCGGCCTTCTCCATGGGCATCACCACCAGCTACCCAGCCGAGCGGGCGCCCATCAAGTTCAACAAGGTCCTGTTTGACGAGGGCGGCCACTACAACCCGCAGACCGGCAAGTTCATCTGCGCCTACCCGGGCATCTACTACTTCTCCTATGACATCACGCTGGCTAACAAGCACCTGGCCATTGGGCTGGTGCAGAACGGCCAGTACAAGATCAAGACCTTCGACGCCAACACGGGGAACCACGACGTAGCGTCCGGCTCCACCATCATCTACCTCAACCCGGAGGACGAGGTGTGGCTGGAGATCTTCTACACCGACCAGAACGGCCTCTTTGCCGACCCCGGATGGGCCGACAGCCTGTTTTCGGGGTTCCTGCTCTACGCCGACGCCAACTACTTGGATGCGCTCTCAGAGGACTACGCCTGACGGAGCTCCACTCCTTTGTACCCCCCACGGATCCCCCTGTGTTTGGTGGGAGTCAATAGCATTGAGCTGTCAATCAGAACGGAGACCCAACACACTGTGTGCCGTGAACCAGGGAGAGACCTGCCAAAACATTCTAAACCATCACTACATCTGTCACTGAGAATACATGGCAGCTCACCACATTTTATAGCTGTTGAATTACACTCAGTTTAAGCCATCTGCACTCAGTCTACATCTCTACATGGCACTCAGTCTACATCTCTACATGGCACTCAGTCTACATCTCTACATGGCACTCAGTCTACATCTCTACATGGCACTCAGTCTACATCTGCACAAAGTTCACTCAGTCTACATTTCTACATGGCACTCAGTCTACATCTGCACAAAGTTCACTCAGTCTACATCTCTACATGGCACTCAGTCTACATCTGCACAAAGTTCACTCAGTCTACATCTCTACATGGCACTCAGTCTACATCTGCACAAAGTTCACTCAGTCTACATCTCTACATGGCACTCAGTCTACATCTCTACATGGCACTCAGTCTACATCTCTACATGGCACTCAGTCTACATCTCTACATGGCACTCAGTCTCCAGGGTACAGAGGTGAACAATTTTCTTGCAGCTTATAAACTCACAGGTATTATATTCACTGCAAAAAAAAAATCTGTCTTACCAAGTGTTTTAGCCTTGTAATGACACTTACATTCTTTTTAGAAATATATAGAAAATATTAACTTGTTTTCAGTTCCAGTTAAATTTTCTTACCCCATTGGCAAATTGTGAAATGAGTAAAATTGTCTCACCTCATTGGCAACCCTTTCGTCCTATTTAGCAAAAAAGCCATAGAAATAAGATTTTAGGTCTAAATAAGCCTAAAATGCTGGTAACGATTGACTTTTTTTTTTTTTTTTTTTTTTGCAGTTTTGCAGTGTTCCATTCAGTTGTATGTGAAGCCCATTGCTATTTTATTATGTACATTTTGAGACTCAAAAATTATATTTCTGGGTTTAACTAAAAGATATAATTGTTTTACTCGAAATGTATATTTCTGTATTCAGCTGCAAGGCTCTCTGTGTGAGTGTATATGAGAACCAGATATATTTGTAACTCACGCTTTTGGGTTTGTTTATAATATTAATTATACAAACAACTCGAGGGCATACGAGTCTCCCTTCAGTTGCCTTATATGGACTGGTATCTCAGAGGTGCTTTAATCAAGGTAAAGGTTCAGAGGTCAGACGCCAGGTTCAGAGGTCAGACGCCACGGTGACTTGTGTTTTGCCCTGCGGGTATTTGTACCTGGCATCTTGATCTTGCTTTTTTGAGTTCCACATGGAAATGCAGTTTTGTTTATTGAGTAGAAGAGACTGTAGTGCTGATCTGTGAAGCTGCAGCTGTTTTCATGTTGCAGGCAGATGGCATATGTACCTCTCTTCGCCTCCACAAACATCTTCACATGAAAACCAAAAAAGCCTAAAGAAATTCAATACACACAGCAGGGGAACTGTGTGTACAATAATGAGTAAATAAAACAAAATTACAACTTTATGTGAAAGTTTCTGTTTGGCTGCTGTTTCTAATCCTGAACTGCACAGCATTTTGTTCAACATGTACAGCACACACATTGCAGGCTACACAGTACACAGCTGGCATCTTTTAAATAAAATGTGAAATATGAAGAATTTTAGAGGGGTTGAATAAGGGTCTGCTTGGGAGAACTGCTTACAGAGGAAGGTCTGTATACTTTATAAACCGGTGACAGTTCATTGAGAATTACACACATTTCCAGTGTCGTTATACAGGCAAAGTGACTTCAAAGGCGCTGAAAGTTTTTAATAGCATAGGCTGTTAGTTATTTAATAGCATAGGCCGTTATATATTTAATAGCGTACACTAAATGTGACAACAACCAGGCTGCAAAATCTGCGCCTGACAGAATAACAAATGTTTAAAGCTCTTATTTATTATGAAGTTGATTGAAATACTCTTTTGTCATGAAAATAAAATGTTTCTTCATCCCTAAACTTGGGCAGGACTGTGTGACATCATTGTTTCCACTGATATCTCCTGAGTAGCCATCTCTCCCGTTGAATACCGGAAAGTACTAGAAAATACTGGAAAATGCCAGCTCGGGGGACAGAGTGAAGAGAAGGCCAGGAATCTTTGAGTTTTCCTTAAATAACTCTCAAACAAGCATAGAGTCCTGCATCTGTGTCTCGTTGGTTATGGTGCTAGAAAACATTCCCATCGGAACAGCATTCAATCTGGGGGACATTATTTTAAACATTAAATTGTGGGCATTGGGAATCATTAAATAAGTAGTGGTTCTATTACCACTAAGCACACCTTACCCCTCCCCAGATGTCACAGTGCATGTATATTAGGGTGTGTGCATGTTTGTGTGCCTGTTATTGTGCATTTGGGTCTGTATATGTACATTGTGTGTTCATGTGCTTGCATGTTAAGGTATATATACTGTACATGTATGTGTGCGCGTTAAGTGTGTGTGTATATGTGAGTTTGTATTAGGGTGTGTGTGTGTATGTGCTTGTGAGTTTGTGTGTGTGTGTGTGTATGAGCTTGTGTATTAGGTTGTGTGTGTATGTGCTTGTGAGTTTGTGTGTGTGTGTGTGTATGAGCTTGTGTATTAGGGTGTGTGTGTATGTGCTTGTGAGTTTGGGTGTGTGTGTATTAGGGTGTGTGTGTGTATGTGTGTGTGTGTGTATGAGCTTGCCAGTTGTGTGTGTGTGTGTGTGTGTATTAGGGTGTGTGTGTGTGTGTGTGTGCATGCACTTGCAAGTTAGGGTGTGTGTGTGTGTGTGTGTGTGTTAGTATGTGTGTGCATTAGGGTGTGTATTGGATGAGCTCCCATATTGTACACTGCTGGTCTCTTGGAGCATATCGGATGAATATTTGGAAATTAACCAATGGGAAAATCCAGCTCTTCCAAATCATATTAATTCTGCCAGAGCAGAGAGAGTAAAGGATTCATGTCAGATGGAATCACTTCTGCAGGGATTCAAGTGCTTCAAATATCATTTATTTTGGACATGTTTCAGACAAAAGTAGCCTATAATTATTTTGTTAAAGTTGTTATTTGTCGAGTATATTTTCAAGTGTACTTACTGTCTGTAAGATACCATATCAACATACTAAAATACTTGTCGATGTCGATGCAAGGAAGAGGCCCATGTTAAATACACAAAAACCTAAAACAGATAAATTAATAAAATCGGTTTCGTCCAACTCATCAACGGCGCAAACGAATTCCGTCCAAGCCACCGTAGGCAGGGAATGGTTAACGTCACCAGGACTTTATGACTGGCCTGAAGGAAAGGACCAATTGGATCTGGATATCCCACCCCTACTTGGATTGCTAGGTTTCCTCTGATCAAGTGTGGTTGAGGGGTAGAGCTTCTCCCGTTACTAGGCAGCGTTATAATAAGTGCAGGGTTGTTGTAGTGTAGTCCGTGATTTACTATGCAACATTTTTTTTTAAATGAGAGAATAGTGTCCTCAAATGTGGTTAAAATATAAATAACTTTCAGGAGGTCATTGAATTCCACCCAGAAAAATGCCCTGCAGTCGGATAGCTAAGTTACCTGGCTGGCTAACTTAGCGAACGCACCCTGAAGTTTGTATTACCAGAGGGCACCTTTTCCGGTTGTTGTGGCTAGTTGCCTAGGTGGCTAAGTTACTTATCGCGCCAGTACTGTGTAATTAAGGTATTGAGTTATTCCTCCACATTGTTCTGTTTCCTACCCCGAGTAACATTATACGGCAAGAAGAACAGTAAAACCGAATAACGGTAAAACACGAAACGTTAGCTTGCATGGGAGTGATGCTAATTGTTGTTAGCTAGGTAGCGTGCTTGATGTCGCTGCGAGACCGCTGGTGATGGACGGATGCGACATTCATTAATAGTCCAGCTCAGCAGTGACCAGCTGTTCCGTTGTTCTGGACCATGTCGTCCTCCAGGTAAAATTTCCCTGTTGCAGAGGAATAACAGGACTTAACAGTATTTTTAACTGTTCAATTTAAACAACGACAAATTTAACGAAATTATTCGCAGTAAATCCATGCTTTTCACTCAGATTGACTAAAATAGATAACGAATTCACTGGCTAAATTAACGAATAAATTTGGTAACGTTAACACTGATTTGCTAATGTATGTAATGTTATTTGCTAACTTACTCCGTCTCGGATCCACAAAACGATGCATTGACTGAAAATGAGAAAATTAAATATACGAGCTACATCAGGACAACAAACTGCTGCTAAGCTTTTGCTTGCTTACATATATAGAGCTGGATCATGGCCATGCAAGCATTAGATCAGCAATGTTTTCGTAAATGGTTTATGCGTTGAGATATTATTCGGAGTAAACTCAGAGACATCTTCACACGGGTTGCCCTCGTCTCTTTCAGCAGCGATCTTCGAGAGAAAATTAAGCAGAAGAGACGGGCCCTGCGCGACTCTCTGGCGAAGGACAAAGGTGGCGCGGACACACAGGTAGCCACCATGAGGACCCCCACTCCCCGGGGTTTACAAATCAGATTACAGCCCCGCGCCACATGGATTTGGCGGTGGTACACCTGTCGGTGAAGTAGATTAATGTTCGCTGACACAGGATTATTAGATTATAAACTTGTGCGCATTTCACACGTGTTCCCTCCCACCCACTCAAACACAACATCACCAGGCTTCTGACAACCTAAAGTCTCCATTCAAAACCTTAAAACTGTGAGCTGAATAAGAGCTGAAGGCCCCTCCCTCAGCAGCTGGGGGGAGGAAGGGAGTAGGAAGGGGTGTGGTCTGGGGGATGCAGTGAGAGGTGATTGGTTAATATCGGGGGCACAGTGCCGAAGGAAGGTTCTGCTTTATACAAGACCCAGCATGCACTGAGAGACATGGTGTACTGCCAGACGCACACAACCACACTGCAGACCTTCACAAACACACACACACTCTACACACTCTCACATACACACAACCACACTGCAGACCTTCACAAACACACACACACACACACACACACTCTACACACTCTTACATACACACAACCACACTACAGACATTCACAAACACACATATACACACACTCACACTGCAGAGACTCGCAAGCACACAAACAGATACAGCACACGCAAGTAGAAGTGGGCGTGGTCTCCAAGTTTCACCCCGCTGTGTTCCGTCCCGCCAGGCTCTGGTTGCCACGGAGATGGAGGTGAGTAAGGAGAAGGCCCGGTCGGCGGTCCAGGTCGGTGTTTGTTGTGTATTCTGGAACATTCTGAGCTCCGCGCTGTAGTTCTCTGTCCGATAGACAGCCGCGAACCTCTCTGGATCCTTCCCGCTGCTTTCTAAACCCTCTCCACCCCAGCATACTGCCTCTACACCCTCTCCACCCCAGCATACTGCCTCTACACCCTCTCCACCCCAGCATACTGCCTCTACACCCTCTCCACCCCAGCATGCTGCCTCTACACCCTCTCCACCCCAGCATACTGCCTCTACACCCTCTCCACCCCAGCATACTGCCTCTACACCTTCTCCACCCCAGCATACTGCCTCTACACCCTCTCCACCCCAGCATGCTGCCTCTACACCCTCTCCACCCCAGCATGCTGCCTCTACAACCCTCTCCACCCCAGCATACTGCCTCTACACCCTCTCCACCCCAGCATGCTGCCTCTACACCCTCTCCACCCCAGCATGCTGCCTCTACACCCTCTCCACCCCAGCATACTGCCTCTACACCCTCTCCACCCCAGCATACTGCCTCTACAACCTCTCCACCCCAGCATGCTGCCTCTACACCCTCTCCACCCCAGCATGCTGCCTCTACACCCTCTCCACCCCAGCATGCTGCCTCTACACCCTCTCCACCCCAGCATGCTGCCTCTACACCCTCTCCACCCCAGCATGCTGCCTCTACACCCTCTCCACCCCAGCATGCTGCCTCTAAACCCTCTCCACCCCAGCATGCTGCCTCTACACCCTCTCCACCCCAGCATACTGCCTCTACACCCTCTCCACCCCAGCATGCTGCCTCTACACCCTCTCCACCCCAGCATGCTGCTTCTACACCCTCTCCACCCCAGCATACTGCCTCTACACCCTCTCCACCCCAGCATGCTGCTTCTACACCCTCTCCACCCCAGCATGCTGCCTCTACACCCTCTCCACCCCAGCATGCTGCCTCTACACCCTCTCCACCCCAGCATGCTGCCTCTACACCCTCTCCACCTCAGCATACTGCCTCTACACACCCTCTCCACCCCAGCATGCTGCCTCTACACCCTCTCCACCCCAGCATGCTGCCTCTACACCCCTCTCCACCCAGCATGCTGCCTCTACACCCTCTCCACCCCAGCATGCTGCCTCTACACCCTCTCCACCCCAGCATGCTGCCTCTACACCCTCTCCACCCCAGCATGCTGCCTCTACACCCTCTCCACCCCAGCATGCTGCCTCTACACCCTCTCCACCCCAGCATGCTGCCTCTACACCCTCTCCACCCCAGCATGCTGCCTCTACAACCCTCTCCACCCCAGCATGCTGCCTCTACACCCTCTCCACCCCAGCATGCTGCCTCTACACCCTCTCCACCCCAGCATGCTGCCTCTAAACCCTCTCCACCCCAGCATGCTGCCTCTACAACCTCTCCACCCCAGCATGCTGCCTCTACACCCTCTCCACCCCAGCATGCTGCCTCTACACCCTCTCCACCCCAGCATGCTGCCTCTAAACCCTCTCCACCCCAGCATGCTGCCTCTACACCCTCTCCACCCCAGCATGCTGCCTCTACACCCTCTCCACCCCAGCATACTGCCTCTACACCCTCTCCACCCCAGCATACTGCCTCTACACCCTCTCCACCCCAGCATACTGCCTCTACACCCTCTCCACCCCAGCATGCTGCCTCTACACCCTCTCCACCCCAGCATGCTGCCTCTACACCCTCTCCACCCCAGCGGGCTGCCTCTACAACCTCTCCACCCCAGCATGCTGCCTCTACACCCTCTCCACCCCAGCATGCTGCCTCTACAACCTCTCCACCCCAGCATGCTGCCTCTACACCCTCTCCACCCCAGCATGCTGCCTCTACACCCTCTCCACCCCAGCATGCTGCCTCTACACCCTCTCCACCCCAGCATACTGCCTCTACACCCTCTCCACCCCAGCATACTGCCTCTACACCCTCTCCACCCCAGCATACTGCCTCTACACCCTCTCCACCCCAGCATGCTGCCTCTACACCCCTCTCCACCCCAGCATGCTGCCTCTACACCCTCTCCACCCCAGCGGGCTGCCTCTACAACCTCTCCACCCCAGCATGCTGCCTCTACACCCCTCTCCACCCCAGCATGCTGCCTCTACACCCTCTCCACCCCAGCATGCTGCCTCTAAACCCTCTCCACCCCAGCATACTGCCTCTACACCCTCTCCACCCCAGCATACTGCCTCTACACCCTCTCCACCCCAGCATGCTGCCTCTACACCCTCTCCACCCCAGCATGCTGCCTCTACACCCTCTCCACCCCAGCGGGCTGCCTATACAACCTCTCCACCCCAGCATGCTGCCTCTACACCCCTCTCCACCCCAGCATGCTGCCTCTACAACCTCTCCACCCCAGCATGCTGCCTCTACACCCTCTCCACCCCAGCATGCTGCCTCTACACCCTCTCCACCCCAGCATGCTGCCTCTACACCCTCTCCACCCCAGCATGCTGCCTCTACACCCTCTCCACCCCAGCGGGCTGCCTCTACAACCTCTCCACCCCAGCATGCTGCCTCTACAAACCCTCTCCACCCCAGCATGCTGCCTCTACACCCTCTCCACCCCAGCATGCTGCCTCTACACCCTCTCCACCACAGCATGCTGCCTCTACACCCTCTCCACCCCAGCATGCTGCATCTACACCCTCTCCACCCCAGCATGCTGCCTCTAAACCCTCTCCACCCCAGCATGCTGCCTCTACAACCTCTCCACCCCAGCATGCTGCCTCTACACCCTCTCCACCCCAGCATGCTGCCTCTACAACCCTCTCCACCCCAGCGGGCTGCCTCTACAACCTCTCCACCCCAGCATGCTGCCTCTACACCCTCTCCACCCCAGCATGCTGCCTCTACACCCTCTCACACCCCAGCATGCTGCCTCTACACCCTCTCCACCCCAGCATGCTGCCTCTACACCCTCTCCACCCCAGCATGCTGCCTCTACACCCTCTCCACCCCAGCATGCTGCCTCTACACCCTCTCCACCCCAGCATGCTGCCTCTACACCCTCTCCACCCCAGCATACTGCCTCTACACCCTCTCCACCCCAGCATGCTGCCTCTACACCCTCTCCACCCCAGCATGCTGCCTCTACACCCTCTCCACCCCAGCATACTGCCTCTACACCCTCTCCCCCCCAGCATACTGCCTCTACACCCTCTCCACCCCAGCATACTGCCTCTACACCCTCTTCACCCCAGCATGCTGCCTCTACACCCTCTCCACCCCAGCATGCTGCCTCTACACCCTCTCTACCCCAGCATGCTGCCTCTACACCCTCTCCACCCCAGCATGCTGCCTCTACACCCTCTCCACCCCAGCATACTGCCTCTACACCCTCTCCACCCCAGCATGCTGCCTCTACACCCTCTCCACCCCAACATGCTGCCTCTACACCCTCTCCACCCCAGCATGCTGCCTCTACACCATCTCCACCCCAGCATACTGCCTCTACACCCTCTCCACCCCAGCATACTGCCTCTTCACCCTCTCCACCCCAGCATGCTGCCTCTACACCCTCTCCACCCCAGCATACTGCCTCTACACACCTCTCCACCCCAGCATGCTGCCTCTACACCCTCTCCACCCCAGCATGCTGCCTCTACACCCTCTCCACCCCAGCATGCTGCCTCTACACCCTCTCCACCCCAGCATGCTGCCTCTACACCCTCTCCACCCCAGCATGCTGCCTCTACACCCTCTCCACCCCAGCATGCTGCCTCTAAACCCTCTCCACCCCAGCATGCTGCCTCTACAACCTCTCCACCCCAGCATGCTGCCTCTACACCCTCTCCACCCCAGCATGCTGCCTCTACACCCTCTCCACCCCAGCGGGCTGCCTCTACAACCTCTCCACCCCAGCATGCTGCCTCTACACCCTCTCCACCCCAGCATGCTGCCTCTACACCCTCTCCACCCCAGCATGCTGCCTCTACACCCTCTCCACCCCAGCATGCTGCCTCTACACCCTCTCCACCCCAGCATGCTGCCTCTACACCCTCTCCACCCCAGCATGCTGCCTCTACACCCTCTCCACCCCAGCATGCTGCCTCTACACCCTCTCCACCCCAGCATACTGCCTCTACACCCTCTCCACCCCAGCATGCTGCCTCTACACCCTCTCCACCCCAGCATGCTGCCTCTACACCCTCTCCACCCCAGCATACTGCCTCTACACCCTCTCCCCCCCAGCATACTGCCTCTACACCCTCTCCACCCCAGCATACTGCCTCTACACCCTCTTCACCCCAGCATGCTGCCTCTACACCCTCTCCACCCCAGCATGCTGCCTCTACAACCCTCTCTACCCCAGCATGCTGCCTCTACACCCTCTCCACCCCAGCATGCTGCCTCTACACCCTCTCCACCCCAGCATACTGCCTCTACACCCTCTCCACCCCAGCATGCTGCCTCTACACCCTCTCCACCCCAGCATGCTGCCTCTACACCCTCTCCACCCCAGCATGCTGCCTCTACACCATCTCCACCCCAGCATACTGCCTCTACACCCTCTCCACCCCAGCATACTGCCTCTTCACCCTCTCCACCCCAGCATGCTGCCTCTACACCCTCTCCACCCCAGCATACTGCCTCTACACCCTCTCCACCCCAGCATGCTGCCTCTACACCCTCTCCACCCCAGCATGCTGCCTCTACACCCTCTCTCTCCGGCAGTCGCACGTCTGCCTTCGCTAAACCGCATGCACAACTTTGAGTGAAGTTCTGTGTGCAGTGGGACTGGGGAGAGGTGCAGGGTCCTTTCTCCGGTTGTTTGCTATCACAGTAATCCCAGTAGGGTGTGAAATTAACTGCCACCAGCCAACTGCTGTTAAAATAATGATTGTGGCTGGTAAGAGTTTCTCACTCTTAAGAGCCACTTTGGCAGGTAACCAATCAGGGGTGGCTTTCCCGATTCCGATGTGTCTTCAGAACTGAAGACACACTTCACGATCTTTTTGAAGACATGTCTTGAAATTTTCAGGACTCTTTCCCAAAGTATATCGTGGACTGAACATTTCAAGACACACTTTCACGACAAACTTTGAGTAACACAGACCCGACAGGTCGATGTAGAAAAGCCGATTCACACCACAGAAAGCATCACACATCGTTATCAGCCACTTTCCAAAAAGCATTGTATGAGTTATGATTATCTTTGAATATTTTTTTCTTTGCTTTTCGTTTTAAATCTGATCAAACCTAACTGACAAAAAAAGACATAGACAAAGAGAAGAGCGAGAAAGAAAAATAAATATAATAAGCAAATAATAGGTTCGTCAGGCAGCCTAACTCTTCCGCTGACAGTGAATTCATCTTTGGCGTAGTGGTTAGCGCCATGGCCTCTCCCGCTGAAGTTCAGTGGTTCGAGCCCCGCCAGAACCTCGTTCATTGCGTATGCACCGAAAGAAAAACAAAATAATCTAATATTATCTTAACTTTATAATGCTTTTGGCAAACTGATAGGATCCATTTATTGCTGTCTACATTTATTGAAATTATTTTGCCTATTGTGAATGTACAATGTACATGTAAGCGCAGGTCACAATAAGTCCTTATAAACCCTATGATGGGATAATTGATTACACCTGCTCTAGACTAAGTTGTTGTTGTTGTATCTATCGCGTAGATTAGCGCCCTCTGTCTGGAGAGGTGGGACTTGCACGAAGTACCGAATCTCAAGCATAGACTGTATAAAAATAGATCTCAAGACACATTTGAGATTTCACGACTAGTCCAATGTTGTCTTGAACTCGCGACACATTTCACGATCTCTTTGAGTTACGAGCACTTTCGGGAAAGCGTTGTGAATGGCAAGTATATCTTCACGACACGTTTCACGACATACTTTTCATTACGACATGCTTTGGGAAAGCCACCCCAGGTTGTGTTATATTGTAAAAGGTAATGTGGCTGCTAAAATATTGGCTGCCGATTTTTAGAATCCACAAACCACTCTGGCCAGTGGGTGAATAAATTAATTGTATTCACTGAATCCCAGTGAGATGTGTGTGACATCACAGACTCTACAGACTCTACTCATTGGATACTCAGGTCCTCTGCTTCTGTCCTCTCTGCTTCTTAACTACAGGAGCTTCTGCTGCTTTTATTACAGTACAGAACATCTACTGCCACAGTGCTGTGCCTGACCACGCCCCCTTTATGAATATTCAGCAGCTGTATTACAGTACAGAACATCTACTGTCACAGTGCTGTGCCTGGCCGTGCCCCCTTCATGAATATTCAGCAACTGTATTACAGTACAGAACATCTACTGCCACATTGCTGTACTTGGCCACGCCCCCTTCATGAATATTCAGCAGGTGGCAGCCAATTGGAATGCTTCAGCAGTAGAGACAGAAGTGTCAATGTTAAGGCCAGTTTATAGTCCAGCGACAGAGTGTCGCTTGACTGAAATCGCAGAACTTTCATAAACATTCTATTGTCGCATAACATACACTGTGGTTGTTGCCGTTCGCAAAAAGTATAAACGCACTCCAGCGACATTCCAGCGACAGTTTACACTCAGGGGACAATGGAGGAAGAAGCAGCTTTAATAGGCTAGCCTACATCTCATTATGTCTTCTGCTTTACCCCTTTTTTGTCGGAGGCCTCTGAAATAAAGTTTATAAATGTCCATTTCGAGGGCACCGTACATTGTTTGAAATATCATTCACTGCGTCTTTCATACACTTGTAGGATGTGGGTTTTGAACGAGTTAGCAAATAAAACATTGATGCAACTCATATTAAATGTTATTTAGTAGGAAAACACTGAGGGCATAGCCTACGTTAGGGATGTAAATAGCTAGCTACAAGACGGGACTCATTGGGGGAGCAGCCTACAATTTCCTAGTTAGAGAATGAGGTTCAAGAATGTGGAGTAGCCTATTTCACTCGCTATCAGAATGCCACGGATCAGATGGGCTGTCACTGAGTCGTTGCACAAAGTTTAATCTGGCAAATCTAAGTTAGCGTACTGTGAAAGCAAATAATTTTGCAATGCATTCGCAGGCGCCTACAACGCTACAAATGTGTAGTCAAGCTGCAAATGTGTCTTTGTAACCATTCACAATAGCCTACAGACTAATAGGCTATTGGTAGGATAACTTGTAGCATTGGAAGTGAGCTGCTTCTTGTTTTGGATTGTAACGTTTTCTCAACCTCTAGCAAAGCATCAATCGGTGATATTACATCGTTATTATTGTTAGGCTATTAATAATAATAATATTAAATTGTGCTAATTTAAAATGATATTCACGCGCTTGCTAGGTAGGTACGCTATGGGTAGGTAAGCCGACCCTATGGCTGCACGCACAAAGTTTTCCAACAGAGAAATCTGTCCATTAACAGTTATCTTATGTGCCAGCTAGTAAGTTGACAGCTTGACCGAAGTCTCCGCTTTCCGAGACAAACGTTACCATAACAACAGAGGCAGCAACAGGGTCAAAGTTGAATTAATTTCATGTCTCAGCGACCGTCGCAGCGACCACAGGACGACAGTCGCCCGAAGTATAAACCAAATGTCGCTGCGACCAGCGACGTCCATGGCACGTCGTCGGTTGCAGCGACACTCTGTCGCTGGACTATAAACTGGCCTTTAGCAATGTGGATCTGAGTAATCCGGTGAGGTGAACCTTTGCCATGCGTGTGGTCATGCGTGTGTGATGTATATGTGACGTGAGACACGCATGTTCTCGTGTCCCAGGAGCTGACAACAACGGCGGAGGAGCAGGTGGAGAGCCTGAAGAGGAGCCTGAAGGACCAGAGGCAGCGGAGGAAGAAGAAGGTGAATCTTCCTCACAAGCGTAGCGTGGCCTATGAGTGTGTCTGTGAACCAGACCTTGGTTAGACCTGGGTCAGACCCGGGTTGCATGCACATATGAAATGCTTACCTCTTAGGAACCAAATAAGAAAATAGACTAGGGTCTTTGAGACTGTTCAGCTGAAGCTGCTACTGACCAAATGGTACAAGCATGCAGAGGGAAGGACATGGGAGAAAGAGTCCTGGCCCTGAAGCTCCACCTTCAGTCTCTGACCTCTGCCGTTACATTACATTGTTACAATACAATGTGACATCACATGGTTCCATTACATTGTTACAATACAATGTGACATCACATGGTTCCATTACATTGTTGATTTGCTTGGCCTTAGCAGATGCTCTTACCATTCTGTTACATACAGTCCATTTATATATATATATACTGCCTGGCCAAAAAAAAAGTCGCACAATATAATATTTCGTTGGACCGCCTTTAGCTTTGATTACGACGCGCATTCGTCGTGGCATTGTTTCGACAACCTTATGCAACGTCAGAACATTTATTTCCGTCCAGAGTTGCATTCATTATTGGCCGAGATCTTGTATTGACGACGGGAGAGTCGAACCACTCCGTAAAGTCTTCTCCAGCACATCCCAAAGACTTTCAATGGGGTTAAGGTCAGGACTCTGGTGGCCAGTTCATGTGTGAAAATGATTCCTCATGCTCCCTGAACCACTCTTTCAATATTTGAGCCCGATGACTCTTGGCATTGTCGTCCTGGAATATGCCCATTGATGGGATAACCCGGTCATTCAGTACATTCAGGTACTCAGCTGACTTCATTTTATTGCTGCATAACGTTGCTGAGCTTAGACCTGACCAATTGAAGCAACCCCAGATCATAACACTGCCTCCAGAGGCTTGTACAGTGGGCACTATGCCTCCAGATGCTTGTACAGTGGGCACTATGCCTCCAGAGGCTTGTACAGTGGGCACTATGCCTCCAGAGGCTTGTACAGTGGGCACTATGCCTCCAGAGGCTTGTACAGTGGGCACTATGCCTCCAGAGGCTTGTACAGTGGGCACTATGCCTCCAGAGGCTTGTACAGTGGGCACTATGCCTCCAGAGGCTTGTACAGTGGGCACTATGCCTCCAGAGGCTTGTACAGTGGGCACTATGCCTCCAGAGGCTTGTACAGTGGGCACTATGCCTCCAGAGGCTTGTACAGTGGGCACTATGCCTCCAGAGGCTTGTACAGTGGGCACTATGCCTCCAGAGGCTTGTACAGTGGGCACTATGCCTCCAGAGGCTTGTACAGTGGGCACTATGCCTCCAGAGGCTTGTACAGTGGGCATTATGCCTCCAGAGGCTTGTACAGTGGGCACTATGCCTCCAGAGGCTTGTACAGCGGGCACTATGCCTCCAGAGGCTTGTACAGCGGGCACTATGCATGACGGGTGCAGTGTATATATGTATATTTACTGAAGCCATTCAGGTTAATGACCTTACTCAAGGGCACAGCAGCACAGTGCCCCACCTGGGAATCAAACCTGCAACCCCTGAGTTCCTACCCACAATGCTGTGCATCGTCCTACGTGCAGCTGCTGAAGGACGTGTCCACAGAAGATTCGGTGGAGGAGTTGGCGGGGGGCGAGGCCGGGGGCTGAGCTCAGAAAGCCGAGGCATGTCAGACAGAGCGGGGCTGCGCTGGAACCCGTGGCCTCCACCAGTGGCGTTGGACGCAGCTCCAGAGGTCAGAGGTCACTCGCCTCACCCCGTGTCCACCCAGGGAACAGAAACCTTATTGGCTCACCCCAGTCTTGGAGGGCTGACGTTATATCAGAGCTTAAATCTGGGGTAACGGGGTAAAAATGGTCCTGTTGTTCCCCTCACAGACCTGCCCCCGCTGTCTGCGTCCCCCCTGGGCTCCAGCCAATCAGAGGTCTCCATGAGGCAGCGCATGCAGGAGAAGCTGCAGGCGGCTCGGGTAACTCCCACTAACCACACCCCTCTCCCTAAAACACATCCCACTAACCACACCCCTCTCCCTAAAACACATCCCACTAACCACACCCCTCTCCCTAAAACACATACCACTAACCACACCCCTCTCCCTAAAACACATCCCACTAACCACACCCCTCTCCCTAAAACACATCCCACTAACCACACCTCTTTCCCTAAAACACATCCCACTAACCACACCCCTCTCCCTAAAACACATCCCACTAACCACACCCCTCCCCCTAAAACACATCCCACTAACCACACCCCTCTCTCCACCCTCTAAAAAACACTTTGATTCCATCTATGCCCCCTGTCTGTGAGTTCTGAGTACTGGTTGTTGGGGGTGGTGTTGTGCAATGATTGGTTGTTGTGTGCATCAGTACTGTGTTCTGATTGGTTGTTGTGTTGGTCAGTGCTGTGTTTTACAGGCATTTTTTTTAGCAGATTGATTGTTGCAAGGATCATTCCTATGTAATGATTGGTTGTTGTGTGGTCAGTCTTGTGTACTGATTGGCTGTTGTATGGGTCAGTGCTGTGCTCTGATTGGTTGTTTTGTGTTGTATGCTCAGTCTAAGAGCCTCCAGCAGGACTCTGCTCTGGAGCCGGCCAGCCGCCTGCAGTCCCTCAGAGACAGGGACACCCTCACCAGGTTCGACAGAGAGGTGAGCCCCACCCATTCCGCTGAGCCCCGCCCACTCAGCCTGTATACTGAGCCCCTCCCCCTCTACTGAGCCCCGCCCACTCAGCCTGTATACTGAGCCCCTCCCCCTCTACTGAGCCCCGCCCCCTCAGCCTGTATACTGAGCCCCTCCCCCTCTACTGAGCCCCGCCCCCTCAGCCTGTATACTGAGCCCCTCCCCCCTCTACTGAGCCCCGCCCCCTCAGCCTGTATACTGAGCCTTGCCCCCTCTACTGAGCCCCGCCCCCTCAGCCTGTATACTGAGCCTTGCCCCCCTCTGCCTGTATACTGAGCTCTGCCCCCTCAGCCTGTATACTGAGCTCCGCCCCCTCAGCCTGTATACTGAGCCCCTCCCCCTCTACTGAGCCCCGCCCACTCAGCCTGTATACTGAGCCCCTCCCCCTCTACTGAGCCCCGCCCACTCAGCCTGTATACTGAGCCCCTCCCCCTCTACTGAGCCCTGCCCCCTCAGCCTGTATACTGAGCCCCTCCCCCTCTACTGAGCCCCGCCCACTCAGCCTGTATACTGAGCCCCTCCCCCTCTACTGAGCCCTGCCCCCCTCAGCCTGTATACTGAGCCCCTCCCCCTCTACTGAGCCCTGCCCCCTCAGCCTGTATACTGAGCCCCTCCCCCTCTACTGAGCCCTGCCCCCTCAGCCTGTATACTGAGCCCCTCCCCCCTCTACTGAGCCCCGCCCACTCAGCCTGTATACTGAGCCCCTCCCCCTCTACTGAGCCCCGCCCCCTCAGCCTGTATACTGAGCCTTGCCCCCTCTGCCTGTATACTGAGCTCTGCCCCCTCCGCCTGTATACTGAGCTCTGCCCCCTCTGCCTGTATACTGAGCTCCTCCCCCTCCGCCTATATACTGAGCTCTGCCCCCTCCGCCTGTATACTGAGCTCCTCCCCCTCCGCCTATATACTGAGCTCTGCCCCCTCCGCCTGTATACTGAGCTCCTCCCCCTCCGCCTATATACTCAGCTCTGCCCCCTCCGCCTGTATACTGAGCTCCGCCCCCTCCGCCTGTATACTGAGCTCTGCCCCCTCCGCCTGTATACTGAGCTCTGCCCCCTCCACCTGTATACTGAGCTCCGCCCCCTCAGCCTGTATACTGAGCTCCTCCCCCTCCGCCTGTATACTGAGCTCTGCCCCCTCCGCCTGTATACTGAGCTCTGCCCCCTCCGCCTGTATACTGAGCTCTGCCCCCTCCACCTGTATACTGAGCTCCGCCCCCTCAGCCTGTATACTGAGCTCCTCCCCCTCCGCCTGTATACTGAGCTCTGCCCCCTCCGCCTGTATACTGAGCTCTGCCCCCTCCGCCTGTATACTGAGCTCCGCCCCCTCTGCCTGTATACTGAGCTCCGCCCCCTCCGCCTGTATACTGAGCTCCGCCCCCTCCGCCTGTATACTGAGCTCTGCCCCCTCCGCCTGTATACTGAGCTCTGCCCCCTCCGCCTGTATACTGAGCGATGTGTATGCTCACTGTCTCTCTCCCCCAGGCAGAGTCACAGTTTGTGTTGCCGTGGCGATGTGTATGCTCACTGTCTCTCTCCCCCAGGCAGAGTCACAGTTTGTGTTGCCGTGGCGATGTGTATGCTCACTGTCTCTCTCCCCCAGGCAGAGTCACAGTTTGTGTTGCCGTGGCGATGTGTATGCTCACTGTCTCTCTCCCCCAGGCAGAGTCACAGTTTGTGTTGCCGTGGCGATGTGTATGCTCACTGTCTCTCTCCCCCAGGCAGAGTCACAGTTTGTGTTGCCGTGGCGATGTGTATGCTCACTGTCTCTCTCCCCCAGGCAGAGTCACAGTTTGTGTTGCCGTGGCGATGTGTATGCTCACTGTCTCTCTCCCCCAGGCAGAGTCACAGTTTGTGTTGCCGTGGCGATGTGTATGCTCACTGTCTCTCTCCCCCAGGCAGAGTCACAGTTTGTGTTGCCGTGGCGATGTGTATGCTCACTGTCTCTCTCCCCCAGGCAGAGTCACAGTTTGTGTTGCCGTGGCGATGTGTATGCTCACTGTCTCTCTCCCCCAGGCAGAGTCACAGTTTGTGTTGCCGTGGCGATGTGTATGCTCACTGTCTCTCTCCCCCAGGCAGAGTCACAGTTTGTGTTGCCGTGGCGATGTGTATGCTCACTGTCTCTCTCCCCCAGGCAGAGTCACAGTTTGTGTTGCCGTGGCGATGTGTATGCTCACTGTCTCTCTCCCCCAGGCAGAGTCACAGTTTGTGTTGCCGTGGCGATGTGTATGCTCACTGTCTCTCTCCCCCAGTTGGACGGCAAGCCTGGAAGTAGTCTCCATGACGACGCCTTGCCCACGGCTGCAAGAGTGAGGTTTCAAGAGGCTGCCCACAGAGTGAGGCAGAAGACTGAGGTAGGAGTGTGTGTGTGTGTGTGTGAGAGAGAGTGTGTGCATGTTTAGGTTTCCCTGTCTGAGTGTATGCGTGTTGCATGACAGAATGTGTCTTTCGACTGATTTCAGAGTAAAATTATTCTGTAGTCAGGAAGTATCTGTCCAGTGAACTACAAAACTTAAAAGCCAGGAAGTTGTACATCTCCACAGTGTGTGTTCTGCCTTCTGATTGGGCAGGCAGAGACGGGCGTACCAACGGCTGAGGAAGCGTACAACTTTTTCACCTTCAACTTTGACCCCGAACCTCAGGAGGAACCTGTAAAGGGCAGGAGGAAGAGGAGGATGAAGGTCAGAGAAGGTGAGGAGGAGGAGGAGGAGGAGGGAACAGGAGAGGAAGAGGAGGACGGTGAGGAGATGTGCGGAGAGCCAGAAGAGGAGGAGGAGACAGAGAACAGGGTGAGGCACCTTTTCCCTTCACACTGTGTGGATCTTTCTGTTCTTATCAGGCCTGGGCCAGACCTGGGCCAAACCTGGGCCAGACCTGGGCCAAACCTAGGCGACACCGTTTCTTCTTATCCCCACTCTCAGAGTAGATTTTCTCTCCCCAGATGAAAGCAGTCATAAGTTTAGGTCTGGGGAGATAAGCTGTGTTTTCTGTTGCCTTTAAAGCGCGACTTAACACTTAATAAATAAATAAATCAATTTGTAGTTTTTCTCCCTTTTCATATTGAAAACTAGAGATTGCACTGAAGTTGTCTGGACCAACTGAATTGGTACTTGTGGGTAGTTGTGATGTCACACGTGAGTGCCAATGACTGATCAGCAGTGCAGCTATGTTTGTTTGGCCAGTGGATGTGGGGAAAGGGGTTTAGTTACCCTTTAAGGACGCTGGAGGATCTGGGTGAACAGAGTAACGGTGCTTATATTCAGTGTGTGATTTACTCACCATGAATCAGATGGAAAATTTTTTTTTTCTTCTCTTGTTGAAGATTTTCTTCTTTGATCTCCCATGTTTTTGGGGACTTCATCTTGAACTAATCGTTAGGTCATCAGCTGAGAGCGTAAATCTGTCAGGCTGTTTCTCAGAGCTGAGGAGCGTTCCTCACCAGGGGGGTGACCTGGCCGTTTGTGTCTGGGGGGGGGGGGGTGTGTTTTTTTAAACATGAAGACGAGAACACGGAAAGCGTCAGTATGTGACCTCTCCTCAGGATATGATTGTGTTTGCGCGTTCATGCCTGTCCCAAACACAACCACGCCTGTGGATCACATGTCTGTCTGTCGTGCATGATTGCATGTATGTCCATGGGTGTAATGGTGTGTGTAACGGTGTGTACAGGTGTGTTTAACGGTATGTACAGGTGTGTGTGTACAGGTGTGTGTAACGGTGTGGTGTGTTTAACGGTGTGTACAGGTGTGTGTAACGGTGTGTACAGGTGTGTGTAACGGTATGTACAGGCGTGTGTAACGGTGTGTACAGGTGTGTGTAACGGTATGTACAGGTGTGTGTAACGGTGTGTATAGGTGTGTGTAACGGTATGTACAGGTGTGTGTAACGGTGTGTACAGGTGTGTGTAACGGTATGTACAGGCGTGTACAGGTGTGTGTAACGGTGTGTACAGGTGTGTGTAACGGTATGTACAGGTGTGTGTAACGGTATGTACAGGCGTGTACAGGTGTGTGTAACGGTATGTACAGGTGTGTGTAACGGTGTGTACAGGTGTGTGTAACGGTATGTACAGGTGTGTGTAACGGTGTGTACAGGTGTGTGTAACAGTATGTACAGGTGTGTGTAACGGTGTGTACAGGTGTGTGTGTACAGGTGTGTGTAACGGTGTGTACAGGTGTGTGTAACGGTATGTACAGGTGTGTGTAACGGTGTGTACAGGTGTGTGTAACGGTATGTACAGGTGTGTGTAACGGTGTGTACAGGTGTGTGTAACGGTATGTACAGGTGTGTGTACAGGTGTGTGTAACGGTGTGTACACGTGTGTGTAACAGTATGTACAGGTGTGTGTAACGGTGTGTACAGGTGTGTGTAACGGTATGTACAGGTGTGTGTACAGGTGTGTACAGGTGTGTGTAACAGTATGTACAGGTGTGTGTACAGGTGTGTACAGGTGTGTTTAACGTGTGTACAGGTGTGTGTAACGGTATGTACAGGTGTGTGTACAGGTGTGTGTAACGGTGTGTACAGGTGTGTACAGGTGTGTGTAAGGGTGTGTACAGGTGTGTACAGGTGTGTGTAACGGTATGTACAGGTGTGTGTACAGGTGTGTGTAACGGTATGTACAGGTGTGTGTAACGGTGTGTACAGGTGTGTGTAACGGTATGTACAGGTGTGTGTAACGGTATGTACAGGTGTGTGTACAGGTGTGTGTAACGGTGTGTACAGGTGTGTACAGGTGTGTGTAAGGGTGTGTACAGGTGTGTGTAACGGTGTGTACAGGTGTGTGTACAGGTGTGTGTAACGGTATGTACAGGTGTGTGTACAGGTGTGTGTGACGGTGTGTACAGGTGTGTGTAAGGGTGTGTAACGGTGTGTACAGGTGTGTACAGGTGTGTGTAAGGGTGTGTACAGGTGTGTACAGGTGTGTGTAAGGGTGTGTACAGGTGTGTACAGGTGTGTGTACAGGTGTGTACAGGTGTGTGTAAGGGTGTGTACAGGTGTGTGTAATGGTGTGTACAGGTGTGTACAGGTGTGTGTAATGGTGTGTACAGGTGTGTGTAACGGTGTGTACAGGTGTGTGTAGAGGTGTGTGTAACGGTATGTACAGGTGTGTTTAACGGTGTGTACAGGTGTATACAGGTGTGTGTAACGGTGTGTATGGCCCTACAGGTAGACAGTATCCCGCTGGTTGGAGAGGGGGAGGAGGAGGAGGACCTGTTCCTGCTGGGCCAGACTGTGCAGGACTTCCTGGAGGTGAAGCGGGCGGAGTATCAAAGCTACAGCAGCCGACTGCAGCAGGAGAGAGACCTGCTCTTTACCCCAAGCGTACGGCCAGGTAGGGTACACTAGAGCCAGGTACACTACACTACAGCCAGGTACACTACACAACAACTCTCTCTCTGTCTCTATATATATCTCTCTTTGTCCAACTCTCTCTCTATCTCTATATTCAAATTCAAAATCAAATATTTGTCTTTATCGTTCTCTCTGTCTATCTACTTGTGTGTGTATGTGTGCATGTGGTGTGTGTGTGTGTGTGTATGTCTGTATGTGTGTGTATGTGGTGTATGTCTGTATGTGTGTGTATGTGGTGTATGTGTGTGTGTGTGTGTGTATGTGGTGTATGTGGTGTGTGTGTGTGTGTCTGTATGTGTGTGTATGTGATGTATGTGTGTGTGTATGTCTGTATGTGTGTGTATGTATGTGGTGTATGTGGTGTGTGTGTGTGTGTGTGTGTGTGTGTGTGTGTGTGTGTGTGTGTGTGTTTGTGTGTGTGTGTGTGTGTGTGTGTGTGTTTGTGTGTGTGTGTGTGTGTGTGTGTTTGTGTGTGTGTGTGTGTGTGTGTGTGTGTGTGTATGTGTGTGTGAGTGTGTGTGTGTGTGTGTGATATAGTGCCAGCCTCCAGTAAGGTTGGGGAGAACATGCAGCCTCGGTACCTGGAGGAGGAGGGGCTGTATGTGGGGGAGCGGCCCACGGTTTCCCGCTCCAACCAGAACATTCTGGAGAACCGGATCCTTCAGCAGGAGGCGGTACGAACTTGCCTGCCTTGCCGCCGAAAATATAGCGAACATTTAGGAGGACCTCTTACCGCTCTCCACAGGCCAATCAGAACCCGTATCTATCTCTCTCACAGTCAGTGATATCTGCTCTCTCTGCCTCCCAACCACAGCAGGCCTGTTCAGCATTTACACACATTTGCACACAAGTTCACAAGTTTCATTCATTATTGGAGTACTTTGTTTTTTTAGAAAAATACCGGGTAACGGTCATGCTCAGTTGGTAGCAGTCACAGAAAGAGCTGCTGTGAGAGAAATCCAGCACCATGCAGTGAGTTTATACCCTCAAATTCTGCCTGCTAAAATCCAGCTATTCGGCCCAAATTTTTGTTTTCAAAACAAAGTAGCTCATGACACAATCTAATGGAAGAGATGGGCCGGTCCCACGTTCACCACGAGGTCTGGGGAAGCGGTGGGGGGTGTGTCTCTTTCTCTGTGGGCGGGGCCAAGAGATGTTATGACTTTGAAATGTTTTGACAACAAATTTGACCTTTGAGAAAGTTGCGAACTCGCTTTAATGCTGGTTAATTAGTTGTTGATTAGCCTTAGCCCCTTTGCCCTCATTAGCCCCCTTGCCCTCATTAGCCCCTTTGCCCTCATTAGCCCCCTTAACTGCCTGTGTGCCATCACCGCTCTGAAGAGCAGGTTATCGACAATTGATTATTCATGCCTGCTCAGGGGAGGAAGTGGTTTGGAGATGACGGACAGGTCCTGGCTCTGCCCGACCCCATCAAAGAGTCTTCCACCCGACCTCCCCTCTACAACCTGGAGCAAGACCTGGACCCCGCCCTAAACACCATCTACAGGAAGGTAAGAGTATTACCTGGACCCCGCCCTAAACACCATCTACAGGAAGGTAAGAGTATCACCTGGACCCCGCCCTAAACACCATCTACAGGAAGGTAAGAGTATTACCTGGACCCTGCCCTAAACACCATCTACAGGAAGGTAAGAGTATTACCTGGACCCCGCCCTAAACACCATCTACAGGAAGGTAAGAACCTCACCTGGACTCCGCCCTAAACACCATCTACAGGAAGGTAAGAACCTCACCTGGACCCCGCCCTAAACACCATCTACAGGAAGGTAAGAGTATCACCTGGACCCCGCCCTAAACACCATCTACAGGAAGGTAAGAACCTCACCTGGACTCCACCCTAAACACCATCTACAGGAAGGTAAGAGTATCACCTGGACCCCGCCCTAAACACCATCTACAGGAAGGTAAGAGTATTACCTGGACCCCGCCCTAAACACCATCTACAGGAAGGTAAGAACCTCACCTGGACTCCGCCCTAAACACCATCTACAGGAAGGTAAGAACCTCACCTGGACCCCGCCCTAAACACCATCTACAGGAAGGTAAGAGTATCACCTGGAACCCGCCCTAAACACCATCTACAGGAAGGTAAGAACCTCACCTGGACCCCGCCCTAAACACCATGTACAGGAAGGTAAGAACATCATCTGGACCACATACGCTCCACAAATGTCTAGGTGCGTATGTAACGTATGTGAATAATTGCATTTATGTATAGTAAGGCTGAGACTAAATTAAGATAATATTGTAAAAATACATGTATAATAGTTTGATTGATTGATTGATTGATTGCATTGATTGATTATCTGTGGCGTTCTCTTGGTTTGATTGTATTGACTGATTGGCTCCTTTGACTGTTTTGTTCTCTTGGTTTGATTGTATTGACTGATTGGCTCCTTTGACTGTTTTGTTCTCTTGGTTTGATTGTATTGACTGATTGACTCTCTGCGGCGTTCCCTTGCTCCAGTACGCCAGCCGGTATCTCCCGGGCGTGGGGGATCCGGAGGGGGATTACCAGCTGGACATCGATGTTTCGGGCCTCATCTTTACCCACCACCCCCTCTTCAGCCGTGAGCATGTCCTGGCTGCCCAACTGTCCCAGCTGTACGACCAGCACCTGACCCGACTGCACAAGAGCCTCACCAGGCTGCTCACCGACAAGGTACCACCCAGCCTACTACCTCTTCATCTGCTCCTCCTCCTCCTCTTCCTCCTGCCCACCACCAGAATTGATTATTGATCCAGACAGCAGTATTGATTGTTGGTGAAATGTTAGTGATGATTATAGATCATAATGGCAATATTATCTGTAGTAATGTTAGCATGGCTTATTGACACTAGCGGTAGTAATGTTAGCATGGCTTATTGACACTAGCGGTAGTAATGTTAGCATGGCTTATTGACACTAGCGGTAGTAATGTTAGCATGGCTTATTGACACTAGCGGTAGTAATGTTAGCATGGCTTATTGACACTAGCGGTAGTAATGTTAGCATGGCTTATTGATACTAGCGGTAGTAATGTTAGCATGGCTTATTGATACTAGCGGTAGTAATGTTAGCATGGCTTATTGACACTAGCGGTAGTAATGTTAGCATGGCTTATTGACACTAGCGGTAGTAATGTTAGCATGGCTTATTGACACTAGCGGTAGTAATGTTAGCATGGCTTATTGACACTAGCGGTAGTAATGTTAGCATGGCTTATTGACACTAGCGGTAGTAATGTTAGCATGGCTTATTGACACTAGCGGTAGTAATGGCGATTGATAGCTGTGTGCTTTGCTGTGTTTCAGCTCAATGGTTTGAGGAACGCCGTTAGCAGGATGACTGAGCTACACAGTGGGCAGGGCCTCACACCTGTCACTCAGCAGAGAATATCCGAGTACAGACAGGAAATCAGGTACCCACCCACCCCTGTTCTATCCGAGTACAGACAGGAAATCAGGTACCCACCCACCCCTGTTCTATCTGATTACAGACAGGAAATCAGGTACCCACCCCTATTCTATCTGAGTACAGACAGGTAATTATGGTCACGTTGCACTGTGTAATGCCGTTGCCATGGTGACTGCAGGAGCACGCGGAAGCTCCGTGACGCAGAGCAGGAGAAGGACAGAGCTCTGCTGAAGAGCATCCTCAGGGTCTGGAGGGAGATGAAAGCACTGAGGGAGTTCCAGAGGTTTACCAACACGCCCTACAAGCTCTACCTGCGCAGGTATGCCCTATAAACACACGTACACCTGCACAGGTGCGCTATACACACCTATACCTACACATGTATGCCATATACACACACCTGTACCTGCACAGGTACACTATACACACACCTATACCTGCACATGTATGCTCTATACACACCTGTACCTGCACAGGTATGCTCTATACACACCTGTACCTGCACAGGTACACTATACACACCTATACCTACACATGTATGCTATATACACACACCTATACCTGCACAGGTATGCTCTATACACACCTGTACCTGCACAGGTATGCTCTATACACACCTGTACCTGCACAGGTACGCTATACACACCTATACCTACACATGTATGCTATATACACACACCTGTACCTGCACAGGTACACTATACACACACCTATACCTGCACAGGTATGCTCTATACACACCTGCACAGGTACACTATACACACCTATACCTGCACATGTATGCTATATACACACCTGTACCTGCACAGGTATGCTATATACACACCTGTACCTGCACAGGTACACTAGACACACCTATACATGCACTGGTATGCTATATATGCACCTATACAGGCACAGGTAAACTATGCACACCTATACCGGCACAGGTACACTATACACACCTATACCTATACAGGTATGATGTATACTCATATACTCAGGCAGGTAGGGCTGACGGGGCAGGTGGTGTTGATGTTATGTCCTAGGGAGGAGGTGCTGAGGGTGGAGGATGAGCAGAGGTATGAGGAGGAGATCCAGGTGGAGGTGTGTGAGCTGCAAGAGGAGTGTGTGGCGGAGTATGAGAGGCAGCTTGCTGAGTACAGGAGACAGTTGGAGGTGTGGAAAACCTGGAGGAGGAGACAGGTGGGTCCTGTATACACACACACACACACATACGCACGCACACACATACACACACACACACACACACACACACACACACGCATACAGACACACATGCACGCACGCACGCACGCACGCAAACAGGTTTGCTCTCACTGAGTGGGCTTGGCTTCCTGTCTCCAGAAAGCCAGAAAGAAGAAGAAGGGGAAGAAGAATAAAGAGGTTGAGGAAGAGGAGGAGGATCAGGAGGAGGAGGAAGAGGAGGAGCTGGGGGAGGAGCCTCCAAAGCCGGCCCCCCCTGAGAGGCAGGACCCGGGGGCCGTGGAGCAGCAGGTGCGGGAGAAGGCCTCCCGAATCCGCAGGAAACCAGGAGAGCCCATCCTGCTGCCCGAGCTCACTGCGTCCGGCAGCATCACGCCCAACCAGCACTGCCCCAGGTGAGTGCCACGTGTGTGCTATAGATGTGTGCTATAGATGTATACGTGTACTATAGATGTGTGCTATAGATGCATATGTGTACTATAGATGCATACGTGTGCTATAGATGTATACGTGTGCTATAGATGTGTGCTATAGATGTGTGCTATAGATGCATATGTGTGCTATAGATGTGTGCTATAGATGCATACGTGTGTTATAGATGTGTGCTATAGATGCATACGTGTGCTATAGATGTGTGCTATAGATGCATACGTGTGCTATAGATGTGTGCTATAGATGCATACGTGTACTATAGATGTGTGCTATAGATGCATACGTGTGTTATAGATGTGTGCTATAGATGTATACATGTGTTATAGATGCGTGCTATAGATGTATACGTGTGCTATAGATGTGTGCTATAGATGCATACGTGTGCTATAGATGTGTGCTATAGATGCATACGTGTGCTATAGATGTGTGCTATAGATGCATACGTGTACTATAGATGTGTGCTATAGATGCATATGTGTACTATAGATGCATACGTGTGCTATAGCTGTGTGCTATAGATGCATACGTGTGATAGATGTGTGCTATAGATGTATACATGTGTTATAGATGCGTGCTATAGATGTATACGTGTGCTATAGATGTGTGCTATAGATGCATACGTGTGCTATAGATGTGTGCTATAGATGCATACGTGTGCTATAGATGTGTGCTATAGATGCATACGTGTACTATAGATGTGTGCTATAGATGCATATGTGTACTATAGATGCATACGTGTGCTATAGCTGTGTGCTATAGATGCATACGTGTGTTATAGATGTATACGTGTGCTATAGATGTGTGCTATAGATGTGTGCTATAGATGCATATGTGTGCTATAGATGTGTGCTATAGATGCATACGTGTGTTATAGATGTGTGCTATAGATGCATACGTGTGCTATAGATGTGTGCTATAGATGCATACGTGTGCTATAGATGTGTGCTATAGATGCATACGTGTACTATAGATGTGTGCTATAGATGCATATGTGTACTATAGATGCATACGTGTGCTATAGCTGTGTGCTATAGATGCATACGTGTGTTATAGATGTGTGCTATAGATGTATACATGTGTTATAGATGCGTGCTATAGATGTATACGTGTGCTATAGATGTGTGCTATAGATGCATACGTGTGCTATAGATGTGTGCTATAGATGCATACGTGTGCTATAGATGTGTGCTATAGATGCATACGTGTACTATAGATGTGTGCTATAGATGCATATGTGTACTATAGATGCATACGTGTGCTATAGCTGTGTGCTATAGATGCATACGTGTGTTATAGATGTGTGCTATAGATGCATACGTGTGCTATAGATTGTGCTATAGATGCATATGTGTGCTATAGATTGTGCTATAGATGCTTACGTGTGCTATAGATGTGTGCTATAGATGCATACGTGTGCTATAGATTGTGCTATAGATGCATACGTGTGCTATAGATGTGTGCTATAGATGCATACGTGTGCTATAGATGTGTACTATAGATGCATACGTGTGCTATAGATTGTGCTATAGATGCATACGTGTGCTATAGATTGTGCTATAGATGCATACGTGTGCTATAGATGTGTGCTATAGATGCATACGTGTGCTATAGATGTGTGCTATAGATGCATACGTGTGCTATAGATTGTGCTATAGATGCATACGTGTGCTATAGATTGTGCTATAGATGCATATGTGTGCTATAGATTGTGCTATAGATGCATACGTGTGCTATAGATTGTGCTATAGATGCATACGTGTGCTATAGATTGTGCTATAGATGCATACGTGTGCTATAGATTGTGCTATAGATGCATATGTGTGCTATAGATTGTGCTATAGATGCATACGTGTGCTATAGATGTGTGCTATAGATGCATACGTGTGCTATAGATTGTGCTATAGATGCATACGTGTGCTATAGATTGTGCTATAGATGCATATGTGTGCTATAGATTGTGCTATAGATGCATACGTGTGCTATAGATTGTGCTGTTATTCAGAGCTGTCAGGTGCTCTTCAGGTGAGACCGTGTCTGCTCTGCTCCACAGGGCAGAGTTTGCCAGGAGAGAAGACGTGGCAAGACGGTCTCTCTTTGCCAAGATTTTGTACAATGATAAAGAGGTGTCTCGCACAGACAGCCGAACCCTCTCCCCAGAGTTCAGGGTCCACTTTGGCCAGATATTCAACCTCAAAATCGTCAACTGGCCCGAGAGCATCAGGATACAGGTGTGCAAGCACATTTCATTTGTAATGAAGTGACTCTCTCTCTCACACACACACACACACACACACATCTCATTTGTAATGAAGTGACTGGTCGTTTAATGTGGTTCTAAAACGAACCTTCTATTTACCTTTATGGTTTTTATGTTATGTATTAAAGGTATACTACGTAGTTTCCGAACACCAGATGGCGATATAGAGCACGTAGGAGAAAAGGGCTCCCCGAAAATTGTTTATCACATGTTCTTCTCAGACATGCACGACAACGCATGACCATTGTGACGTTACACACATATTTTCTCTGACCGTGGACTCAATTCAATTTGCTTTATTGGCATGACAAGACATTGCATCTGTATTGTCAAAGCATACTGCATTAAAACAGTCAGACATACATCTAACTCTGAACAATACAAAACAGCAAAGACTAGAAACGCATGAACAGTTACCATACATGAAAACAATAACTTTTCTTTGATTATGGATTTAGAAATAACAATAATGTAAAATAATAAAGTGCAATTAAAAATAATAATAATTATCAATAGAAATGATAATAATGATGATGAGAACGACACATATGATATTATAAAGTGAATATAATAAATATAAAAAATTAAAATTGGTTTATAATGATCTCTGTCACTCACTGTCCCTAAGACGATGGCAGGCAGCTATATATTGTGCTGCCAGGTCACAGCACGTCCTCTCCTCTCCTGAGGATGGGGCGTTTTTGGATGTCTGTTACATTTTTTAATTGAGGGTATCTCTGATTTATTTTGGGAAAATATTTATTTCTGATTTGATTGTATTTTTCGCATTTTGTGATAAAGTGCCGCTCCGTCTCAACTTCGTTGAGATGGCAATGTTTCTCCTCCCGGATTCTGTTGACTCTATCACGGTCACTCAAGCTGTCCTCTTCCCCTGGCCCTGCCTCGCCCACCACGAACACGATTGTCGCTTTGGATAAAAGCGTCTGCTAAATGACTGTAATGTAATGTTTATGTAATGACTGCCCCTCACCCTTACTCTGGGGCCGCGACCACTGGATGTTGATGGCTACAGAATGAACCGAGCAGAATTACAAAATTATGATTTAGAATTATTTTATGTAAATGAACAGTGGTCAAATTTACAGAGCAATAGCTAAGATTACTAACTTGCTTTGAGCATGTAACGTAGTCTCCATTTACATGATCAAGGTTTGGTCAAACATGATAAATTGACTATTGTCAACAATAAACAAACATCACGACAATAGATAGCCTTAGCTATCGATAGCTGCTACATTATGGGAAGGATGTTCTTGGTCTTATCTGTTCTGGAGTGACTTCGATGACGTTTCTGTATGCATTTATTGTATGTCGCTTTGGATAAAAGCGTCTGCTAAATGACTATAATGTAATGTAATGTAGCTAGGTGTATGGTCGCTATTTCTATAATGATATTGTTACCTCCTCGGCTGAAAACATCTTGCTAATGAGTAAGGGCAGAAACATACCTCACGCAAATAGCTACCCGAACGTGGACGCTTCGAACTATGTGAACGGTTTTTCTTTTGCCATGACATTTGTGAAAGACAAACCAGAGGAAAGCACAGATCGAACAAGAAAGTTGTTTACTGTTGTTGCTGCTATAGCGTCCCTTGCTGCAACACTCTGGCTTGTCTTTCACAAATGTCATGGCAAAAGAAAAACTGTTCGCGTAGTTTGAAGCGTCCACGTTCGCGTATTTGCGTGAGGCATGTTTCGATCCTAAGCTAAAATAAGAGTTTACCTGGAAGCCTGCCCACATGGCCTGGCCATGTCAATCAAATGAGCAGGAACCGCCCATTCATGATGTTTACACAATTTTAGCTGTTTCTGGCTTTTAAAATGGCAACGGGATGGCAACGGGATGGCAACAGTGTAACATTCAAAACATTAACAAAAAAACACTTTGCAAACAACTTATGAGGTAGGAAATACATTCAACATGTTTATTAGATCACAAGGACACATTCAATGTTTTTTGGGGAGAAAATTTGAATGTAAACAAAGAACAAGTTGTTTACAATGAAACTACATAGTATACCTTTAAACTGATTTAGAGATCACAAATTAGCATCTGGTGTGTGAGTGCAGGTGAGGACAGGTGTGTGAGTGTAGAGGTGAGGACAGGTGTGTGAGTGTAGAGGTGAGGACAGGTGTGTGTGTTTAGAGGTGAGGACAGGTGTGAGTGTAGAGGTGAGGACAGGTGTGTGTGTTTAGAGGTGAGGACAGGTGTGTGAGTGTAGAGTTGAGGACAGGTGTGTGTGTTTATAGGTGAGTACAGGTGTGTGTGTTTCTCTTTGCAGTGTCTTTGTGACAGTTCTCTGTAAAAAGCACTATACAAATACATTGAATGAAATATGAATGAATGAAGGTGTGTAAGTGTACAGGTGAGCTCAGGTGTGTGCATGTAGAGGTGAGGACAGGTATGTGAGTGTAGAGTTGAGGACAGGTGTGTGTGTACAGGTGAGGACAGGTGTGTGAGTGTAGAGGTGAGGACAGGTGTGTGTGTGTGTGTGTGTGTGTGTCTACAGATGAGGACAGGTGAGTGTAGAGGTGAGGACAGGTGTGTGTGTGTGTGTGTGTGTGTGTACAGGTGAGGACAGGTGTGTGAGTGTAGAGGTGAGGACAGGTGTGTGTGTGTGTGTGTGTGTGTGTACGGTGAGGACAGGTGTGTGTGTGTGTGTGTGTGTGTGTGTGTACAGGTGAGGACAGGTGTGTGAGTGTAGAGGTGAGGACAGGTGTGTGTGTGTGTGTGTGTGTGTGTGTGCGTGTGTGTGTGTGTGTGTGTGCGTGTGTGTGTGTGTGTGTGTGTACAGGTGAGGACAGGTATGTGAGTGTAGAGGTGAGGACAGGTATGTGTACAGGTGAAGACAGGTGTGAGTCTAGAAGTGAGGACAGGTGTGTGTGTTTAGAGGTGAGGACAGGTGTGTGTGTACAGGTGAGGACAGGTGTGTGAGGGTAGAGGTGAGGACAGGTGTGTGTGTGTACAGGTGAGGACAGGTGTGTGAGGGTAGAGGTGAGGACAGGTGTGTGTGTACAGGTGAGGACAGGTGTGTGAGGGTAGAGGTGAGGACAGGTGTGTATGTACAGGTGAGGACAGGTGTGTGAATATACAGGTGAGAAGAGTTATGTGCCCCCCAGGTGTTTGAGGCGACAGGTTCGTCCCCCTCCCTGCTGGCCGAGGTGTTTGTGCCCCTCCCAGAGCCCATGGTCCTGACGGGCAGTGCCCCAACTGAGGAGCTGGAATTCAGCAGCAACCAGCGCGCCACGTTTAACCATGAGGGAGTGGGGAGCGGTACGTCCTGTACACTATTTACTACACTATACACCCAGCGCCATGTTTAACCATGAGAAACTATATACTACACTATACACCCAGCGCCATGTTTAACCATGAGAAACTATATACTACACTATACACCCAGAGCCATGTTTAACCATGAGAGACTATATACTACACTATACACCCAGCGCCATGTTTAACCATGAGAGACTATATACTACACTATACACCCTGAGCCATGTTTAACCATGAGAGACTATATACTACACTATACACCCAGCACCATGTTTAACCATGAGAGACTATATACTACACTATACACCCAGCGCCATGTTTAACCATGAGAGACTATATACTACACTATACACCCAGCGCCATGTTTAACCATGAGAAACTATATACTACACTATACACCCAGCGCCATGTTTAACCATGAGAGACTATATACTACACTATACACCCAGCGCCATGTTTAACCATGAGAGACTATATACTACACTATACACCCAGCGCCATGTTTAACCATGAGAGACTATATACTACACTATACACCCTGAGCCATGTTTAACCATGAGAGACTATATACTACACTATACACCCAGCACCATGTTTAACCATGAGAGACTATATACTACACTATACACCCAGCGCCATGTTTAACCATGAGAGACTATATACTACACTATACACCCAGAGCCATGTTTAACCATGAGAGACTATATACTACACTATACACCCTGAGCCATGTTTAACCATGAGAGACTATATACTACACTATACACCCTGAGCCATGTTTAACCATGAGAGACTATATACTACACTATACACCCTGAGCCATGTTTAACCATGAGAGACTATATACTACACTATACACCCAGAGCCATGTTTAACCATGAGAAACTATATACTACACTATACACCCAGCGCCATGTTTAACCATGAGAGACTATATACTACACTATACACCCTGAGCCATGTTTAACCATGAGAGACTATATACTACACTATACACCCAGAGCCATGTTTAACCATGAGAGACTATATACTACACTATACACCCAGCGCCATGTTTAACCATGAGAGACTATATACTACACTATACACCCAGCGCCATGTTTAACCATGAGAGACTATATACTACACTATACACCCAGCGCCATGTTTAACCATGAGAAACTATATACTACACTATACACCCAGAGCCATGTTTAACCATGAGAGACTATATACTACACTATACACCCAGAGCCATGTTTAACCATGAGAGACTATATACTACACTATACACCCAGCGCCATGTTTAACCATGAGAGACTATATACTACACTATACACCCAGAGCCATGTTTAACCATGAGAGACTATATACTACACTATACACCCAGCGCCATGTTTAACCATGAGAAACTATATACTACACTATACACCCAGAGCCATGTTTAACCATGAGAGACTATATACTACACTATACACCCAGAGCCATGTTTAACCATGAGAGACTATATACTACACTATACACCCAGAGCCATGTTTAACCATGAGAGACTATATACTACACTATACACCCAGCGCCATGTTTAACCATGAGAGACTATATACTACACTATACACCCAGAGCCATGTTTAACCATGAGAGACTATATACTACACTATACACCCAGCGCCATGTTTAACCATGAGAGACTATATACTACACTATACACCCAGCGCCATGTTTAACCATGAGAGACTATATACTACACTATACACCCAGCGCCATGTTTAACCATGAGAAACTATATACTACACTATACACCCAGAGCCATGTTTAACCATGAGAGACTATATACTACACTATTCACCCAGTGCCATGTTTAACCATGAGAGACTATATACTACACTATACACCCAGCGCCATGTTTAACCATGAGAGACTATATACTACACTATACACCCTGAGCCATGTTTAACCATGAGAGACTATATACTACACTATACACCCAGAGCCATGTTTAACCATGAGAGACTATATACTACACTATACACCCAGCGCCATGTTTAACCATGAGAGACTATATACTACACTATACACCCAGCGCCATGTTTAACCATGAGAGACTATATACTACACTATACACCCAGCGCCATGTTTAACCATGAGAAACTATATACTACACTATACACCCAGCGCCATGTTTAACCATGAGAAACTATATACTACACTATACACCCAGCGCCATGTTTAACCATGAGAAACTATATACTACACTATACACCCTGAGCCATGTTTAACCATGAGAGACTATATACTACACTATACACCCAGCGCCATGTTTAACCATGAGAGACTATATACTACACTATACACCCAGCGCCATGTTTAACCATGAGAGACTATATACTACACTATACACCCAGAGCCATGTTTAACCATGAGAGACTATATACTACACTATACACCCAGCGCCATGTTTAACCATGAGAGACTATATACTACACTATACACCCAGCGCCATGTTTAACCATGAGAGACTATATACTACACTATACACCCAGCGCCATGTTTAACCATGAGAAACTATATACTACACTATACACCCAGCGCCATGTTTAACCATGAGAAACTATATACTACACTATACACCCTGAGCCATGTTTAACCATGAGAGACTATATACTACACTATACACCCAGCGCCATGTTTAACCATGAGAGACTATATACTACACTATACACCCAGCACCATGTTTAACCATGAGAGACTATATACTACACTATACACCCAGCGCCATGTTTAACCATGAGAGACTATATACTACACTATACACCCAGAGCCATGTTTAACCATGAGAGACTATATACTACACTATACACCCAGCACCATGTTTAACCATGAGAGACTATATACTACACTATACACCCAGCGCCATGTTTAACCATGAGAGACTATATACTACACTATACACCCAGCGCCATGTTTAACCATGAGAGACTATATACTACACTATACACCCTGAGCCATGTTTAACCATGAGAGACTATATACTACACTATACACCCAGCACCATGTTTAACCATGAGAGACTATATACTACACTATACACCCAGCGCCATGTTTAACCATGAGAGACTATATACTACACTATACACCCAGCGCCATGTTTAACCATGAGAGACTATATACTACACTATACACCCAGCGCCATGTTTAACCATGAGAGACTATATACTACACTATACACCCAGAGCCATGTTTAACCATGAGAGACTATATACTACACTATACACCCAGAGCCATGTTTAACCATGAGAGACTATATACTACACTATACACCCAGCACCATGTTTAACCATGAGAGACTATATACTACACTATACACCCAGCGCCATGTTTAACCATGAGAGACTATATACTACACTATACACCCAGCGCCATGTTTAACCATGAGAGACTGTATACTACACTATACACCCAGCGCCATGTTTAACCATGAGAGACTATATACTACACTATACACCCAGCACCATGTTTAACCATGAGAAACTATATACTACACTATACACCCAGCGCCATGTTTAACCATGAGAGACTATATACTACACTATACACCCAGCGCCATGTTTAACCATGAGGGACTGTATACTACACTATACACCCTGAGCCATGTTTAACCATGAGAAACTATATACTACACTATACACCCTGAGCCATGTTTAACCATGAGAGACTATATACTACACTATACACCCAGCGCCATGTTTAACCATGAGAAACTATATACTACACTATACACCCTGAGCCATGTTTAACCATGAGAGACTATATACTACACTATACACCCAGCGCCATGTTTAACCATGAGAGACTATATACTACACTATTCACCCAGCGCCATGTTTAACCATGAGAGACTATATACTACACTATACACCCAGCGCCATGTTTAACCATGAGAGACTATATACTACACTATACACCCAGCACCATGTTTAACCATGAGAAACTATATACTACACTATACACCCAGTGCCATGTTTAACCATGAGAGACTATATACTACACTATACACCCAGCGCCATGTTTAACCATGAGAGACTATATACTACACTATACACCCAGCGCCATGTTTAACCATGAGGGACTATATACTACACTATACACCCTGAGCCATGTTTAACCATGAGAGACTATATACTACACTATACACCCAGCACCATGTTTAACCATGAGAGACTATATACTACACTATACACCCAGCGCCATGTTTAACCATGAGAGACTATATACTACACTATACACCCAGCACCATGTTTAACCATGAGAAACTATATACTACACTATACACCCAGTGCCATGTTTAACCATGAGAGACTATATACTACACTATACACCCAGCGCCATGTTTAACCATGAGAGACTATATACTACACTATACACCCAGCACCATGTTTAACCATGAGAGACTATATACTACACTATACACCCAGCGCCATGTTTAACCATGAGAGACTATATACTACACTATACACCCAGCGCCATGTTTAACCATGAGAGACTATATACTACACTATACCATGAGAGACTATATACTACACTATACACCCAGCGCCATGTTTAACCATGAGAAACTATATACTACACTATACACCCAGCGCCATGTTTAACCATGAGAAACTATATACTACACTATACACCCTGAGCCATGTTTAACTATGAGAGACTATATACTACACTATACACCCAGCGCCATGTTTAACCATGAGAGACTATATACTACACTATACACCCAGCACCATGTTTAACCATGAGAAACTATATACTACACTATACACCCAGCGCCATGTTTAACCATGAGAAACTATATACTACACTATACACCCAGGGCCATGTTTAACCATGAGAAACTATATACTACACTATACACCCAGCGCCATGTTTAACCATGAGAAACTATATACTACACTATACACCCTGAGCCATGTTTAACCATGAGGGACTGTATACTACACTATACACCCTGAGCCATGTTTAACCATGAGAGACTATATACTACACTATACACCCAGCGCCATGTTTAACCATGAGAAACTATATACTACACTATACACCCAGAGCCATGTTTAACCATGAGAGACTATATACTACACTATACACCCAGAGCCATGTTTAACCATGAGAGACTATATACTACACTATACACCCAGAGCCATGTTTAACCATGAGAGACTATATACTACACTATACACCCAGCGCCATGTTTAACCATGAGAAACTATATACTACACTATACACCCAGCGCCATGTTTAACCATGAGAAACTATATACTACACTATACACCCAGCGCCATGTTTAACCATGAGAAACTATATACTACACTATACACCCAGTGCCATGTTTAACCATGAGAGACTATATACTACACTATACACCCAGTGCCATGTTTAGCCATGAGAGACTATATACTACACTATACACCCAGCGCCATGTTTAACCATGAGAGGCTATATACTACACTATACACCCAGCACCATGTTTAACCATGAGAAACTATATACTACACTATACACCCAGAGCCATGTTTAACCATGAGAAACTATATACTACACTATACACCCAGAGCCATGTTTAACCATGAGAAACTATATACTACACTATACACCCAGAGCCATGTTTAACCATGAGAAACTATATACTACACTATACACCCAGCGCCATGTTTAACCATGAGAAACTATATACTACACTATACACCCAGCGCCATGTTTAACCATGAGAAACTATATACTACACTATACACCCTGAGCCATGTTTAACCATGAGAGACTATATACTACACTATACACCCAGCGCCATGTTTAACCATGAGAAACTATATACTACACTATACACCCAGCGCCATGTTTAACCATGAGAAACTATATACTACACTATACACCCAGAGCCATGTTTAACCATGAGAAACTATATACTACACTATACACCCAGCGCCATGTTTAACCATGAGAAACTATATACTACACTATACACCCAGTGCCATGTTTAACCATGAGAGACTATATACTACACTATACACCCAGTGCCATGTTTAGCCATGAGAGACTATATACTACACTATACACCCAGCGCCATGTTTAACCATGAGACTATATACTACACTATACACCAAGCGCCATGTTTAACCATGAGAAACTATATACTACACTATACACCCAGCGCCATGTTTAACCATGAGAGACTATATACTACACTATACACCCAGCGCCATGTTTAACCATGAGGGACTATATACTACACTATACACCCAGCGCCATGTTTAACCATGAGAGACTATATACTACACTATACACCCAGCGCCATGTTTAACCATGAGAGACTATATACTACACTATACACCCAGCGCCATGTTTAACCATGAGAGACTATATACTACACTATACACCCAGCGCCATGTTTAACCATGAGACTATATACTACACTATACACCAAGCGCCATGTTTAACCATGAGAAACTATATACTACACTATACACCCAGCGCCATGTTTAACCATGAGAAACTATATACTACACTATACACCCAGCGCCATGTTTAACCATGAGAAACTATATACTACACTATACACCCAGTGCCATGTTTAACCATGAGAGACTATATACTACACTATACACCCAGTGCCATGTTTAGCCATGAGAGACTATATACTACACTATACACCCAGTGCCATGTTTAGCCATGAGAGACTATATACTACACTATACACCCAGCGCCATGTTTAACCATGAGACTATATACTACACTATACACCAAGCGCCATGTTTAACCATGAGAAACTATATACTACACTATACACCCAGCGCCATGTTTAACCATGAGAGACTATATACTACACTATACACCCAGCGCCATGTTTAACCATGAGGGACTGTATACTACACTATACACCCAGCGCCATGTTTAACCATGAGAGACTATATACTACACTATACACCCAGCGCCATGTTTAACCATGAGAGACTATATACTACACTATATACCCAGCGCCATGTTTAACCATGAGGGACTGTATACTACACTATACACCCAGCGCCATGTTTAACCATGAGGGACTATATACTACACTATACACCCAGCGCCATGTTTAACCATGAGAGACTATATACTACACTATACACCCAGCGCCATGTTTAACCATGAGGGACTGTGTACTACACTATACACCCAGCGCCATGTTTAACCATGAGAGACTATATACTACACTATACACCCAGCGCCATGTTTAACCATGAGAGACTATATACTACACTATACACCCAGCGCCATGTTTAACCATGAGAGACTATATACTACACTATACACCCAGCGCCATGTTTAACCATGAGAGACTATATACTACACTATACACCCAGCGCCATGTTTAACCATGAGGGACTGTATACTACACTATACACCCAGCGCCATGTTTAACCATGAGGGACTATATACTACACTATACACCCAGCGCCATGTTTAACCATGAGAGACTATATACTACACTATACACCCTGAGCCATGTTTAACCATGAGAAACTATATACTACACTATACACCCTGAGCCATGTTTAACCATGAGAGACTATATACTACACTATACACCCAGCGCCATGTTTAACCATGAGAGACTATATACTACACTATACACCCAGCGCCATGTTTAACCATGAGAGACTATATACTACACTATTCACCCAGCGCCATGTTTAACCATGAGAAACTATATACTACACTATACACCCAGAGCCATGTTTAACCATGAGAGACTATATACTACACTATACACCCAGCGCCATGTTTAACCATGAGAGACTATATACTACACTATTCACCCAGCGCCATGTTTAACCATGAGAAACTATATACTACACTATACACCCAGCGCCATGTTTAACCATGAGAGACTATATACTACACTATACACCCAGCGCCATGTTTAACCATGAGAAACTATATACTACACTATACACCCAGCGCCATGTTTAACCATGAGAGACTATATACTACACTATACACCCAGAGCCATGTTTAACCATGAGAGACTATATACTACACTATACACCCAGAGCCATGTTTAACCATGAGAGACTATATACTACACTATACACCCAGAGCCATGTTTAACCATGAGAGACTATATACTACACTATTCACCCAGCGCCATGTTTAACCATGAGAGACTATATACTACACTATACACCCAGCGCCATGTTTAACCATGAGAGACTATATACTACACTATACACCCTGAGCCATGTTTAACCATGAGGGACTGTATACTACACTATACACCCAGCGCCATGTTTAACCATGAGGGACTGTATACTACACTATACACCCAGCGCCATGTTTAACCATGAGAGACTATATACTACACTATACACCCAGCGCCATGTTTAACCATGAGAGACTGTATACTACACTATACACCCAGCGCCATGTTTAACCATGAGAGACTATATACTACACTATACACCCTGAGCCATGTTTAACCATGAGAGACTATATACTACACTATACACCCAGCGCCATGTTTAACCATGAGAGACTATATACTACACTATACACCCAGCGCCATGTTTAACCATGAGAGACTATATACTACACTATACACCCAGCGCCATGTTTAACCATGAGAGACTATATACTACACTATACCATGAGAGACTATATACTACACTATACACCCAGCGCCATGTTTAACCATGAGAGACTATATACTACACTATACACCCAGCGCCATGTTTAACCATGAGAGACTATATACTACACTATACCATGAGAGACTATATACTACACTATACACCCAGAGCCATGTTTAACCATGAGAGACTATATACTACACTATACACCCAGCGCCATGTTTAACCCTGAGAGACTATATACTACACTATACACCCAGCGCCATGTTTAACCATGAGAGACTATATACTACACTATACACCCAGAGCCATGTTTAACCATGAGAGACTATATACTACACTATACACCCAGCGCCATGTTTAACCATGAGGGACTGTATACTACACTATACACCCAGCGCCATGTTTAACCATGAGAAACTATATACTACACTATACACCCTGAGCCATGTTTAACCATGAGAGACTATATACTACACTATACACCCAGCGCCATGTTTAACCATGAGAGACTATATACTACACTATACCATGAGAGACTATATACTACACTATACACCCAGCGCCATGTTTAACCATGAGAGACTATATACTACACTATACACCCAGCGCCATGTTTAACCATGAGAGACTATATACTACACTATACCATGAGAGACTATATACTACACTATACACCCAGCGCCATGTTTAACCATGAGAAACTATATACTACACTATACACCCTGAGCCATGTTTAACCATGAGAGACTATATACTACACTATTCACCCAGCGCCATGTTTAACCATGAGGGACTGTATACTACACTATACACCCAGAGCCATGTTTAACCATGAGAGACTATATACTACACTATACACCCAGCGCCATGTTTAACCATGAGAGGCTATATACTACACTATACCATGAGAGACTATATACTACACTATACCATGAGAGACTATATACTACACTATACCATGAGAGACTATATACTACACTATACCATGAGAGACTATATACTACACTATACACCCAGCGCCATGTTTAACCATGTGAGACTATATACTACACTATACCATGAGAGACTATATACTACACTATACACCCAGCGCCATGTTTAACCATGAGAGACTGTATACTACACTATACACCCAGCGCCATGTTTAACCATGAGAGACTATATACTACACTATACACCCAGCGCCATGTTTAACCATGAGAGACTATATACTACACTATACACCCAGCGCCATGTTTAACCATGAGAAACTATATACTACACTATACACCCTGAGCCATGTTTAACCATGAGAGACTATATACTACACTATACACCCAGCGCCATGTTTAACCATGAGAAACTATATACTACACTATACACCCTGAGCCATGTTTAACCATGAGAGACTATATACTACACTATTCACCCAGCGCCATGTTTAACCATGAGAGACTATATACTACACTATTCACCCAGTGCCATGTTTAACCATGAGGGACTGTATACTACACTATACACCCAGCGCCATGTTTAACCATGAGGGACTGTATACTACACTATACACCCAGTGCCATGTTTAACCATGAGAGACTATATACTACACTATACACCCAGAGCCATGTTTAACCATGAGAGACTATATACTACACTATACACCCAGCGCCATGTTTAACCATGAGAGACTATATACTACACTATACACCCAGAGCCATGTTTAACCATGAGAGACTATATACTACACTATACACCCAGTGCCATGTTTAACCATGAGAGACTATATACTACACTATACACCCAGAGCCATGTTTAACCATGAGAGACTATATACTACACTATTCACCCAGCGCCATGTTTAACCATGAGGGACTGTATACTACACTATACACCCAGCGCCATGTTTAACCATGAGAGACTATATACTACACTATACACCCAGAGCCATGTTTAACCATGAGAGACTATATACTACACTATACACCCAGAGCCATGTTTAACCATGAGAGACTATATACTACACTATACACCCAGCGCCATGTTTAACCATGAGAGACTATATACTACACTATACACCCAGCGCCATGTTTAACCATGAGAGACTATATACTACACTATACACCCAGAGCCATGTTTAACCATGAGAGACTATATACTACACTATACACCCAGTGCCATGTTTAACCATGAGAGACTATATACTACACTATACACCCAGAGCCATGTTTAACCATGAGAGACTATATACTACACTATACACCCAGCGCCATGTTTAACCATGAGAGACTATATACTACACTATACACCCAGCGCCATGTTTAACCATGAGAGACTATATACTACACTATACACCCAGCGCCATGTTTAACCATGAGAGACTATATACTACACTATACACCCAGCGCCATGTTTAACCATGAGAGACTATATACTACACTATTCACCCAGCGCCATGTTTAACCATGAGAGACTATATACTACACTATACACCCAGCGCCATGTTTAACCATGAGAAACTATATACTACACTATTCACCCAGCGCCATGTTTAACCATGAGAGACTATATACTACACTATACACCCAGCGCCATGTTTAACCATGAGAGACTATATACTACACTATACACCCAGAGCCATGTTTAACCATGAGAGACTATATACTACACTATACACCCAGCGCCATGTTTAACCATGAGGGACTGTATACTACACTATACACCCAGCACCATGTTTAACCATGAGAGACTATATACTACACTATACACCCAGAGCCATGTTTAACCATGAGAGACTATATACTACACTATACACCCAGCGCCATGTTTAACCATGAGACACTATATACTACACTATACACCCAGCGCCATGTTTAACCATGAGAGACTATATACTGCACTATACACCCAGCGCCATGTTTAACCATGAGAGACTATATACTACACTATACACCCAGCGCCATGTTTAACCATGAGAGACTATATACTACACTATACACCCAGCGCCATGTTTAACCATGAGAGACTATATACTACACTATACACCCAGCGCCATGTTTAACCATGAGACACTATATACTACACTATACACCCAGCGCCATGTTTAACCATGAGAGACTATATACTGCACTATACACCCAGCACCATGTTTAACCATGAGAGACTATATACTACACTATACACCCAGCGCCATGTTTAACCATGAGAGACTATATACTACACTATACACCCAGCGCCATGTTTAACCATGAGAGACTGTATACTACACTATACACCCAGCGCCATGTTTAACCATGAGAGACTATATACTACACTATACACCCAGAGCCATGTTTAACCATGAGAGACTATATACTACACTATACACCCAGCGCCATGTTTAACCATGAGAGACTATATACTACACTATTCACCCAGCGCCATGTTTAACCATGAGAGACTATATACTACACTATACACCCAGCGCCATGTTTAACCATGAGAGACTATATACTACACTATACACCCAGAGCCATGTTTAACCATGAGAGACTATATACTACACTATACACCCAGCGCCATGTTTAACCATGAGAGACTATATACTACACTATACACCCAGCGCCATGTTTAACCATGAGAAACTTTATACTACACTATTCACCCAGCGCCATGTTTAACCATGAGAGACTATATACTACACTATACACCCAGCGCCATGTTTAACCATGAGAGACTATATACTACACTATTCACCCAGCGCCATGTTTAACCATGAGAGACTATATACTACACTATACACCCAGCGCCATGTTTAACCATGAGAGACTATATACTACACTATACACCCAGCGCCATGTTTAACCATGAGAGACTATATACTACACTATACACCCAGCGCCATGTTTAACCATGAGGGACTATATACTACACTATACACCCAGCGCCATGTTTAACCATGAGAGACTATATACTACACTATACACCCAGCGCCATGTTTAACCATGAGACACTATATACTACACTATACACCCAGCGCCATGTTTAACCATGAGACACTATATACTACACTATACACCCAGCGCCATGTTTAACCATGAGAGACTATATACTACACTATACACCCAGCGCCATGTTTAACCATGAGAGACTATATACTACACTATACACCCAGCACCATGTTTAACCATGAGAGACTATATACTACACTATACACCCAGCGCCATGTTTAACCATGAGACACTATATACTACACTATACACCCAGCGCCATGTTTAACCATGAGAGACTATATACTACACTATACACCCAGCGCCATGTTTAACCATGAGACACTATATACTACACTATACACCCAGCGCCATGTTTAACCATGAGAGACTATATACTACACTATACACCCAGAGCCATGTTTAACCATGAGAGACTATATACTACACTATACACCCAGCGCCATGTTTAACCATGAGAGACTATATACTACACTATACACCCAGCGCCATGTTTAACCATGAGACACTATATACTACACTATACACCCAGCGCCATGTTTAACCATGAGAGACTGTATACTACACTATACACCCAGAGCCATGTTTAACCATGAGGGACTATATACTACACTATACACCCAGCACCATGTTTAACCATGAGAGACTATATACTACACTATACACCCAGCGCCATGTTTAACCATGAGACACTATATACTACACTATACACCCAGCGCCATGTTTAACCATGAGAGACTATATACTACACTATACACCAAGCGCCATGTTTAACCATGAGAGACTATATACTACACTATACACCCAGCGCCATGTTTAACCATGAGAGACTGTATACTACACTATACACCCAGAGCCATGTTTAACCATGAGGGACTATATACTACACTATACACCCAGCACCATGTTTAACCATGAGAGACTATATACTACACTATACACCCAGCGCCATGTTTAACCATGAGACACTATATACTACACTATACACCCAGCGCCATGTTTAACCATGAGAGACTATATACTACACTATACACCCAGCGCCATGTTTAACCATGAGAGACTATATACTACACTATACACCCAGCGCCATGTTTAACCATGAGGGACTATATACTACACTATACACCCAGCGCCATGTTTAACCATGAGAGACTATATACTACACTATACACCCAGCGCCATGTTTAACCATGAGGGACTGTATACTACACTATACACCCAGCGCCATGTTTAACCATGAGAGACTATATACTACACTATACACCCAGCGCCATGTTTAACCATGAGAAACTATATACTACACTATACACCCAGCGCCATGTTTAACCATGAGAGACTATATACTACACTATACACCCAGCGCCATGTTTAACCATGAGAGACTATATACTACACTATACACCCAGTGCCATGTTTAACCATGAGAGACTATATACTACACTATACACCCTGAGCCATGTTTAGCCATGAGAGACTATATACTACACTATACACCCTGAGCCATGTTTAACCATGAGAGACTATATACTACACTATTCACCCAGCGCCATGTTTAACCATGAGAGACTATATACTACACTATACACCCAGCGCCATGTTTAACCATGAGAGACTATATACTACACTATACACCCAGAGCCATGTTTAACCATGAGGGACTATATACTACACTATACACCCAGCGCCATGTTTAACCATGAGAGACTATATACTACACTATACACCCTGAGCCATGTTTAGCCATGAGAGACTATATACTACACTATACACCCAGTGCCATGTTTAACCATGAGAGACTATATACTACACTATACACCCTGAGCCATGTTTAGCCATGAGAGACTATATACTACACTATACACCCAGTGCCATGTTTAACCATGAGAGACTATATACTACACTATACACCCTGAGCCATGTTTAGCCATGAGAGACTATATACTACACTATACACCCAGTGCCATGTTTAACCATGAGAGACTATATACTACACTATACACCCTGAGCCATGTTTAACCATGAGAGACTATATACTACACTATACACCCTGCGCCATGTTTAACCATGAGAGACTATATACTACACTATACACCCTGAGCCATGTTTAGCCATGAGAGACTATATACTACACTATACACCCTGAGCCATGTTTAACCATGAGAGACTATATACTACACTATTCACCCAGCGCCATGTTTAACCATGAGAAACTATATACTACACTATACACCCAGCGCCATGTTTAACCATGAGAGACTATATACTACACTATACACCCAGCGCCATGTTTAACCATGAGAAACTATATACTACACTATACACCCTGAGCCATGTTTAACCATGAGAAACTATATACTACACTATACACCCTGAGCCATGTTTAACCATGAGAGACTATATACTACACTATACACCCAGCGCCATGTTTAACCATGAGAAACTATATACTACACTATACACCCAGCGCCATGTTTAACCATGAGAGACTATATACTACACTATACACCCAGAGCCATGTTTAACCATGAGAGACTATATACTACACTATACACCCAGCGCCATGTTTAACCATGAGAAACTATATACTACACTATACACCCAGCACCATGTTTAACCATGAGAGACTATATACTACACTATACACCCAGCGCCATGTTTAACCATGAGAAACTATATACTACACTATACACCCAGCACCATGTTTAACCATGAGAAACTATATACTACACTATACACCCAGCACCATGTTTAACCATGAGAGACTATATACTACACTATACACCCAGCGCCATGTTTAACCATGAGAAACTATATACTACACTATACACCCAGCACCATGTTTAACCATGAGAAACTATATACTACACTATACACCCAGCACCATGTTTAACCATGAGAGACTATATACTACACTATACACCCAGCGCCATGTTTAACCATGAGAAACTATATACTACACTATACACCCAGCGCCATGTTTAACCATGAGAAACTATATACTACACTATACACCCTGAGCCATGTTTAACCATGAGAGACTATATACTACACTATACACCCAGCGCCATGTTTAACCATGAGAAACTATATACTACACTATACACCCAGCGCCATGTTTAACCATGAGAGACTATATACTACACTATACACCCAGAGCCATGTTTAACCATGAGAGACTATATACTACACTATACACCCAGCGCCATGTTTAACCATGAGAAACTATATACTACACTATACACCCAGCACCATGTTTAACCATGAGAGACTATATACTACACTATACACCCAGCGCCATGTTTAACCATGAGAAACTATATACTACACTATACACCCAGCACCATGTTTAACCATGAGAAACTATATACTACACTATACACCCAGCACCATGTTTAACCATGAGAGACTATATACTACACTATACACCCAGCGCCATGTTTAACCATGAGAGACTATATACTACACTATACACCCAGCGCCATGTTTAACCATGAGAAACTATATACTACACTATACACCCAGCACCATGTTTAACCATGAGAGACTATATACTACACTATACACCCAGCGCCATGTTTAACCATGAGAGACTATATACTACACTATACACCCAGCGCCATGTTTAACCATGAGAGACTATATACTACACTATACACCCAGCGCCATGTTTAACCATGAGAGACTATATACTACACTATACACCCAGCGCCATGTTTAACCATGAGAGACTATATACTACACTATACACCCAGCGCCATGTTTAACCATGAGAGACTATATACTACACTATACACCCAGCGCCATGTTTAACCATGAGAGACTATATACTACACTATACACCCAGCACCATGTTTAACCATGAGAAACTATATACTACACTATACACCCAGCGCCATGTTTAACCATGAGAGACTATATACTACACTATACACCCAGCGCCATGTTTAACCATGAGAGACTATATACTACACTATTCACCCAGTGCCATGTTTAACCATGAGAGACTATATACTACACTATTCACCCAGTGCCATGTTTAACCATGAGAGACTATATACTACACTATTCACCCAGCACCATGTTTAACCATGAGAGACTATATACTACACTATTCACCCAGTGCCATGTTTAACCATGAGGGACTATATACTACACTATACACCCAGCGCCATGTTTAACCATGAGAAACTATATACTACACTATACACCCAGCGCCATGTTTAACCATGAGAGACTATATACTACACTATACACCCAGCGCCATGTTTAACCATGAGAGACTGTATACTACACTATACACCCAGCGCCATGTTTAACCATGAGAGACTATATACTACACTATACACCCTGAGCCATGTTTAACCATGAGAGACTATATACTACACTATACACCCAGCGCCATGTTTAACCATGAGAGACTATATACTACACTATACACCCAGCGCCATGTTTAACCATGAGAAACTATATACTACACTATACACCCTGAGCCATGTTTAACCATGAGAGACTATATACTACACTATACACCCAGCGCCATGTTTAACCATGAGAGACTATATACTACACTATACACCCAGAGCCATGTTTAACCATGAGGGACTATATACTACACTATACACCCAGCGCCATGTTTAACCATGAGAAACTATATACTACACTATACACCCAGCGCCATGTTTAACCATGAGAGACTATATACTACACTATACACCCTGAGCCATGTTTAACCATGAGAGACTATATACTACACTATACACCCTGAGCCATGTTTAACCATGAGAGACTATATACTACACTATACACCCAGAGCCATGTTTAACCATGAGAGACTATATACTACACTATACACCCAGCGCCATGTTTAACCATGAGAAACTATATACTACACTATACACCCAGCGCCATGTTTAACCATGAGAGACTATATACTACACTATACACCCAGCGCCATGTTTAACCATGAGAAACTATATACTACACTATACACCCAGCACCATGTTTAACCATGAGAGACTATATACTACACTATACACCCAGCGCCATGTTTAACCATGAGAGACTATATACTACACTATACCATGAGAGACTATATACTACACTATACACCCAGCGCCATGTTTAACCATGAGAGACTATATACTACACTATACACCCAGCGCCATGTTTAACCATGAGAGACTATATACTACACTATACACCCAGCGCCATGTTTAACCATGAGAGACTATATACTACACTATACACCCAGCGCCATGTTTAACCATGAGAGACTATATACTACACTATACCATGAGAGACTATATACTACACTATACACCCAGCGCCATGTTTAACCATGAGAGACTATATACTACACTATACCATGAGAGACTATATACTACACTATACACCCAGCGCCATGTTTAACCATGAGAGACTATATACTACACTATACACCCAGCGCCATGTTTAACCATGAGAGACTATATACTACACTATACACCCAGCGCCATGTTTAACCATGAGAGACTATATACTACACTATACACCCAGCGCCATGTTTAACCATGAGAGACTATATACTACACTATACACCCAGAGCCATGTTTAACCATGAGGGACTGTATACTACACTATACACCCAGCGCCATGTTTAACCATGAGAGACTATATACTACACTATACACCCTGAGCCATGTTTAGCCATGAGAGACTATATACTACACTATACACCCAGCGCCATGTTTAACCATGAGGGACTATCAATCATTCACTCATTCAGTCATTCACTCACTCATTCAGACAGTAACTCATTCATCATTCACCCATTCACTCATTCACACAGTAACTCATTCAATCATTCACCCATTCACACAGTAACTCATCCAATCATTCATTCACACAGTAACTCATTCTCTTATTCACACATTCACTGATTCACTGATTCAGCCTCACCCTACCTGTGTTTCTCTGTGCCCCTCACCTGTGGGCTCAGGTGTGCCGTTCTCCTTTGAGGTGGACGGCGGTAACAGGCTGACCCTGTTGACCTCTGGGAAGCTGGCCTGCTCTGTGTCCTGGGCTGTAGGGGACGACCACGCCCCCCTGGCCCCGCCCATCACCCAGCCATCCGCAGGCATGCATAGGTACAACATCCCCTCCCCAAAACACACACACACACACACACACACACACATATACACAGTCACTCAGACACATGCATGCAAACATATATGTCCATATTATGGTGTGTGGGATGTTGACAGGTGTCATGTTTTGGGGTTCAGGATGCTGACAGGTGTCATGTTTTGGGGTTCAGGATGTTGACAGGTGTCATGTTTTGGGGTTCAGGATGTTGACAGGTGTATGTTTTGTGGTTCAGGATGTTGACAGGTGTATGTTTTGTGGTTCAGGATGTTGACAGGTGTATGTTTTGTGGTTCAGGATGTTGACAGGTGTACGTTTTGGGGCTCAGGATGTTGACAGGTGTATGTTTTGGGGTTCAGGATGTTGACAGCTGTATGTTTTGTGGTAGTGCTCTGAAACAGGTGGACGCTATCGCCTGCATCGGGGCGTCAGGGCTGAATGACATGAAGAAGTTGGGCAAGTGGGCAGCAGAGTCTCGACTGGATCCCAATGACCCCAATAATGCTGCACTCATGCAGCTTCTGACGGTGAGAAACTACTGTACCCACTGTCCAGAGTGTTAGAGACTACATTACCCACTGTCCTCTCAGAAAGTGGGAGACTACTGTACCCACTGTCCAGAGTGTTAGAGACTACATTACCCACTGTCCTCTCAGAAAGTGGGAGACTACTGTACCCACTGTCCAGAGTGTTAGAGACTACATTACCCACTGTCCTCTCAGAAAGTGGGAGACTACTGTACCCAATGTCCAGAGAGAGCTAGAGACTACATTACCCACTATCAGAGTGTGTGAAACTATAGTATCCAGCCTTAGAGTGTGCAGCAGTTTGAGAGAATATCAGGACCCATATCATCATTTGACAAAAGCATAGTCATTCAGCTGTGCTCGCTCTCTCTCCAGGTAGCCGGCAGTGGAGAGCTGCAGGTACCGGCGTATTTCCGTCTGGAGCAGTTGCAGGAAGAGTTTAACTTCGTCTCCACGGAGGAGCTGCAGCGCTCCAGGAGGTTCCGCCTGCTGAGCCTGAGGAGCCAGGATGTGGCCGAGTTCCGCAACTACAAGGGCGTGCCTGCTGTGGAACGAGAGGTCTCCGACAAGGTGTTCCAGGTGAGATAGAGCTCAAGGTGTTCCAGGTGAGATAGAGCTCAAGGTGTTCCAGGTGAGATAGAGCTCAAGGTGTTCCAGGTGAGATAGAGCTCAAGGTGTTCCAGGTGAGACAGAGCACAAGGTGTTCCAGGTGAGACAGAGCACAAGGTGTTCCAGGTGAGATAGAGCTCAAGGTGTTCCAGGTCAGACAGAGCACAAGGTGTTCCAGGTGAGATAGAGCTCAAGGTGTTCCAGGTGAGATAGAGCTCAAGGTTTTCCAGGTGAGACAGAGCTCAAGGTGTTCCAGGTGAGATAGAGCACAAGGTGTTCCAGGTGAGATAGAGCTCAAGGTGTTCCAGCTGAGATAGAGCACAAGGTGTTCCAGGTGAGATAGAGCACAAGGTGTTCCAGGTGAGATAGAGCACAAGGTGTTCCAGGTCAGACAGAGCACAAGGTGTTCCAGGTGAGATAGAGCTCAAGGTGTTCCAGGTCAGACAGAGCACAAGGTGTTCCAGGTGAGATAGAGCTCAAGGTGTTCCAGGTCAGACAGAGCACAAGGTGTTCCAGGTGAGATAGAGCTCAAGGTGTTCCAGCTGAGATAGAGCACAAGGTGTTCCAGGTGAGATAGAGCACAAGGTGTTCCAGGTGAGATAGAGCTCAAGGTGTTCCAGGTGAGATAGAGCACAAGGTGTTCCAGGTGAGATAGAGCTCAAGGTGTTCCAGGTGAGATAGAGCTCAAGGTGTTCCAGGTGAGACAGAGCTCAAGGTGTTCCAGGTCAGACAGAGCTCAAGGTGTTCCAGGTGAGATAGAGCTCAAGGTGTTCCAGGTGAGATAGAGCACAAGGTGTTCCAGGTGAGATAGAGCTCAAGGTGTTCCAGCTGAGATAGAGCACAAGGTGTTCCAGGTGAGATAGAGCTCAAGGTGTTCCAGGTGAGATAGAGCTCAAGGTGTTCCAGGTGAGACAGAGCTCAAGGTGTTCCAGGTCAGACAGAGCTCAAGGTGTTCCAGGTGAGATAGAGCTCAAGGTGTTCCAGGTGAGATAGAGCACAAGGTGTTCCAGGTGAGATAGAGCTCAAGGTGTTCCAGGTGAGACAGAGCTCAAGGTGTTCCAGGTCAGACAGAGCTCAAGGTGTTCCAGGTGAGATATGGCACAAGGTGTTCCAGGTGAGATAGAGCTCAAGGTGTTCCAGGTGAGATAGAGCACAAGGTGTTCCATGTGAGATGAAGCTCAAGGTGTTCCAGGTGAGATGGAGCTCAAGGTGTTCCAGGTGAGACGGAGCTCAAGGTGTTCCAGGTGAGACAGAGCATAAGGTGTTCCAGGTGAGACAGAGCAGAAGGTGTTCCAGGTGAGATAGAGCACAAGGTGTTCCATGTGAGATGAAGCTCAAGGTGTTCCAGGTGAGATGGAGCTCAAGGTGTTCCAGGTGAGATAGAGCACAAGGTGTTCCAGGTGAGATAGAGCTCAAGGTGTTCCAGCTGAGATAGAGCACAAGGTGTTCCAGGTGAGATAGAGCTCAAGGTGTTCCAGGTGAGATAGAGCTCAAGGTGTTCCAGGTGAGACAGAGCTCAAGGTGTTCCAGGTCAGACAGAGCTCAAGGTGTTCCAGGTGAGATAGAGCTCAAGGTGTTCCAGGTGAGATAGAGCACAAGGTGTTCCAGGTGAGATAGAGCTCAAGGTGTTCCAGGTGAGACAGAGCTCAAGGTGTTCCAGGTCAGACAGAGCTCAAGGTGTTCCAGGTGAGATATGGCACAAGGTGTTCCAGGTGAGATAGAGCTCAAGGTGTTCCAGGTGAGATAGAGCACAAGGTGTTCCATGTGAGATGAAGCTCAAGGTGTTCCAGGTGAGACGGAGCTCAAGGTGTTCCAGGTGAGACGGAGCTCAAGGTGTTCCAGGTGAGACAGAGCATAAGGTGTTCCAGGTGAGACAGAGCAGAAGGTGTTCCAGGTGAGATAGAGCACAAGGTGTTCCATGTGAGATGAAGCTCAAGGTGTTCCAGGTGAGATGGAGCTCAAGGTGTTCCAGGTGAGATGGAGCTCAAGGTGTTCCAGGTGAGATAGAGACCCAAAGACAGGGAGGTTATTTCTTTCCAGGTGACACTGAGGTTGTGTTTTGAGAGAGCTGTTTTCTGTTAAACTCTGACAGGACTATGAGAAGAGACTGCGGGACGGAGAGGTCATTGATACCAAAGATCACCTGGACGCCCACAGGGCCCTGGTGGCCAAATACCTGCAGAAGGTGAGAAACGGCTTCTCCCAGGTGTACCCCACACCTGCCTGCTATACTCTTCCTTATTACTTATTTACCTGTGGTTTTACCTGGTCAATCCCCCTGAGAGCACCTTCTCTTTACTGTTATAAATTATACTCTGCAGTAATTACACTGATATTATACTCTGCAGTAATTACACTGATATTATACTCTGCAGTAATGTATTACACTGATATTATACTCTGCAGTAATGTATTACACTGATATTATACTCTGCAATAATGTATTACCTTTTTTTTTTTTTCTTTCTCTTCAATAATGCAATGCAATAATGTATTACCAATATGTCTGTATGTTTAAAATGTAAACTCTGTTATGGCTCAAACTGGGAAAGAAAAAGTTCTTATTGTTTTAGTAGGAAAGAATGAGGACCTCAGTATGAGAATTTTGAGTTATGAAGATTCCTCTGGAATTCCTCAATGTTGACCATCTTCATTTGTCTGTCTGTCTCTCTCTCTCTCTCTCTCTTCCTCCTTAATCTTCACCTGTCCATCTTTTCTCTCTCTCTCAGGTGCGAGAGTCCGTTGTTAACCGTTTCCTTATCTCCAAACATCACTTCCTCCTCTCTGACCTGGTCCAAGAAGAAGAGGTCCCCAGCATCGGGTAATGCCCAAAAACCCTTAAATCCATTTAATCACACATTCTGCGCTCAGCTCCACCTCTTTGTTTCAGACTTGGGTCAAATAAACTATGACGGAAATACTTTAAACATTAAGATTCCTGCAGATTACTGACCATTGAAAAAAACTCTATCTGTGTTCTGTATCTGTGTTCTGTGTTCACCAATATTCGGAACAAGATTCTTCTTTTCAACGATTGTACTTTTTTCTTGTCCGTAAAATAATTCATTGAAATTTCCCAGGGAGTGTTTTCAAATCGTACCGCCCTTTAAAGGGTTAAAATATCTCTAGGTCTGAGATTGTGTTCCTCTGGGGAATGTCATTTTAACACGGTGCCTTGCTGAGGTCTGAGGAGAACAGCTCATCGCTAGTGCCTGGAACACTGTTGCTGTATTTTAGCATGGTTTTTTTGGTGTGTTTTTGGTGTTTGGTGTAAAATGCATAATTAACTTTTATTTTCTTTTACCTTCATCATTTTTTGTGATCTCGCCTGTACTACTAATGCTATGTTATTCATGTCATATTCATTTATTCATAATGTAGATGTGTATGTATATTTGCGTATTGCTTCCTTACACCTTTTCCTGTGAAATCTTGAACATTTATTTATTCAATCTTCTGCCTCATGTTCATTTTTTCCTTGTTATTTTGCACTTCCTGGTTTTGCTTTGCCTTGTGTGTGTAGCGGAGCGGGCTCTGGGTACGTTCCACAAGCTCCTCCTCTCTGTCCACACCACTCATCTGTTGTGTCCCTTTAGAATGTGCTGTGTTTCTAACTCTGTTATGTGTGCCTGTGTCAGTGATAACATAGTGTGTCAGCATCAGTGAAAAACTGCTGTGTCTGTAGCTGTCTGATTACTGCGTGCCGTGTGTTATCTGGTAGCTGTGATTACCGCGTGCCGTGTGTTATCTGGTAGCTGTGATTACCGTGTGCCGTGTGTTATCTGGTAGCTGTGATTACCGCGTACCGTGTGTTATCTGGTAGCTGATTACCGCGTGCCGTGTGTTATCTGGTAGCTGTGATTACCGCGTACCGTGTGTTATCTGGTAGCTGTCTGTGATTACAGTGTGCCGTGTGGTATCTGGTAGCTGTCTGTGATTACCGCGTGCCGCGTGTTATCTGGTAGCTGTGATTACCGTGTGTTATCTGGTAGCTGTGATTACCGTGTGTTATCTGGTAGCTATGATTACCGTGTGTTATCTGGTAGCTGTGATTACCGCGTGCCGTGTGTTATCTGGTAGCTTTCTGTGATTACCGTGTGCCGTGTGTTATCTGTTAGCTATCTGGGATTACCGCGTGCCGTGTGTTATCTGGTAGCTGTGATTACAGTGTGCTGTGTGTTATCTGGTAGCTGTGATTACCGTGTGCCGTGTGTTATCTGGTAGCTGTGATTACCGTGTGCCGTGTGTTATCTGGTAGCTGTGATTACCGTGTACCGTGTGTTATCTGGTAGCTGTGATTACCGTGTGCCGTGTGTTATCTGGTAGCTGTGATTACCGCGTACCGTGTGTTATCTGGTAGCTGATTACCGCGTGCCGTGTGTTATCTGGTAGCTGTGATTACCGCGTGCTGTGTGTTATCTGGTAGCTGTCTGTGATTACAGTGTGCCGTGTGGTATCTGGTAGCTGTCTGTGATTACCGCGTGCCGCGTGTTATCTGGTAGCTGTGATTACCGTGTGTTATCTGGTAGCTGTGATTACCGTGTGTTATCTGGTAGCTATGATTACCGTGTGTTATCTGGTAGCTGTGATTACCGCGTGCCGTGTGTTATCTGGTAGCTGTCTGTGATTACCGTGTGCCGTGTGTTATCTGTTAGCTATCTGGGATTACCGCGTGCCGTGTGTTATCTGGTAGCTGTGATTACAGTGTGCTGTGTGTTATCTGGTAGCTGTGATTACAGTGTGCTGTGTGTTATCTGGTAGCTGTGATTACAGTGTGCTGTGTGTTATCTGGTAGCTGTGATTACAGTGTGCTGTGTGTTATCTGGTAGCTGTGATTACAGTGTGCTGTGTGTTATCTGGTAGCTGTGATTACAGTGTGCTGTGTGTTATCTGGTAGCTGTGATTACCGCGTGCCATGTGTTATCTGGTAGCTGTGATTACAGTGTACCGTGTGTTATCTGGTAGCTGTGATTACCGCGTGCCATGTGTTATCTGGTAGCTGTGATTACCACGTGCCGTATGTTATCTGGTAGCTGTCTGTGATTACCGCATGCCGTGTGTTATCTGAGACGTTGAGCGTTGCCGTAGTTTCAGTGTTGGTGTAACAGAGGTTCATGCAGCGACACGCCAGGTATCACTGATCCTGAAAATAAAACACTACAGCCACTGTAAGAGATGAATCATTCTGTCTAATAATGTGCTGCATTAATATGGCACCTTTGTAGCTCCTGATCTAAAAGTGCTTTGCAGTAAAGGCAGGAAACTCCCCTCGACCTCAGTTAAAAATAATATATACTAGGAAAAACACTAAACGTAGTATAACACGGTCAAAATGTAGTTTAGGGATCTAACACAGTGTGATTGCAGTGTAGGGACCTAACACAGTGTGAATGCAGTGTAGGGTCCTAATACAGTATGTGCAGTGTAGAGACCTAATACAGTATGTGCAGTATAGGGACCTAACACAATGTGAGTGCAGTGTAGGGACCTAATACAGTGTGAGTGCAGTGTAGGGACCTAACACAGTCTGAGTGCAGTGTAGGGACCTAACACAGTGTGAGTGCAGTGTAGGGTCCTAACACAGTCTGAGTGCAGTGTAGGGACCTAACACAGTCTGTGCAGTGTAGGGACCTAATACAGTGTGTGCAGTGTAGGGACCTAACACAGTCTGTGCAGTGTAGGGACCTAATACAGTGTGTGCAGTGTAGGGACCTAACACAGTGTGATTACATTATCATCATCATCATCATCACAGGCATTTAGCAGACGCTCTTATCCAGAGCGACTTACACAACTTCTGATTGCAGTGTAGGGACCTAACAACGTGTGAGTGCAGTGTAGGGACCTAACACAGTGTGAGTGCAGTGTAGGGACCTAATACAGTATGTGCAGTATAGGGACCTAACACAATGTGAGTGCAGTGTAGGGACCTAATACAGTATGTGCAGTGTAGAGACCTAACACAGTGTGAGTGCAGTGTAGAGACCTAATACAGTATGTGCAGTATAGGGACCTAACACAGTGTGAGTGCAGTGTAGGGTCCTAATACAGTATGTGCAGTGTACAGACCTAACACAGTGTGAGTGCAGTGTAGAGACCTAATACAGTATGTGCAGTATAGGGACCTAACACAGTGTGAGTGCAGTGTAGGGTCCTAATACAGTATGTGCAGTGTAGAGACCTAACACAGTGTGAGTGCAGTGTAGAGACCTAATACAGTATGTGCAGTATAGGGACCTAACACAGTGTGAGTGCAGTGTAGGGTCCTAATACAGTATGTGCAGTGTAGAGACCTAATACAGTATGTGCAGTATAGAGACCTAACACAATGTGAATGCAGTGTAGGGACCTAATACAGTATGTGCAGTGTAGGGACCTAACACAGTGTGAGTGCAGTGTAGGGACCTAATACAGTATGTGCAGTGTAGGGACCTAACACAGTGTGAGTGCAGTGTAGGGTCCTAATACAGTATGTGCAGTATAGGGACCTAACAACGTGTGAGTGCAGTGTAGGGACCTAACAACGTGTGAGTGCAGTGTAGGGACCTAACAACGTGTGAGTGCAGTGTAGGGACCTAACACAGTCTGCTTTGACTGCCAGTGTTCTAGGGTTGAACCTGTTCAAACTAGCCGAACCCAAGCGACCTCTGAAACCACAGAGGAAGGAGAGGAAGAAGGTGACGGCCCAGAACATGACTGACGGTGACATCAGAGTGCTGGTGAACATCATCAGAGCCTACGACATCCCCACACGCAAGCCACACACCAGGTACCACTGTCTCACCTGTAAACTACACACCAGGTACCACTGTCTCACCTGTAAACCACACACCAGGTACTATGCCCTCACCTATAAGCCACACACCAGGTACCACTGTCTCACCTGTAAACTACACACCAGGTACCACTGTCTCACCTGTAAACCACACACCAGTTACCACTGTCTCACCTGTAAACCACACACAAGGTACCACTGTCTCACCTGTAAACCACACAACAGGTACCACTGTCTCACCTGTAAACTACACACCAGGTACCACTGTCTCACCTGTAAACCACACACCAGGTACCACTGTCTCACCTGTAAACTACACACCAGGTACCACTGTCTCACCTGTAAACCACACACCAGGTACCACTGTCTCACCTGTAAACCGCACACCAGGTACCACTGTCTCACCTGTAAACCACACACCAGGTACCACTGTCTCACCTGTAAACTACACACCAGGTACCACTGTCTCACCTGTAAACTACACACCAGTTACTATGCCCTCACCTGTAAACTACACACCGGGTACTATGCCCTCACCTGTAAACCACACACCAGGTACTATGCCCTCACCTGTAAACTACACACTAGGTAACATTGTCTCACCTGTAAACTACACACCAGGTACCACTGTCTCACCTGTAAACTACACACCAGTTACCACATTCCAATGCTCACCTGTATGTGCTAACCTTTATGTGCTCACCTGTTTGTCCGTCTCCAGTAAAGCCTCGGTGGGGTCCAGATCAGCCCGGTCCTTTGCAGAGCCGTTTGCTGCAGGACAGACCTCCCAGACTGCAGTACAGGGCAGCGACTGGCCCCTCAACCAGGTACATAATACCTGCTCTACACTGAACTCACCTTTACCTGCCCTACACTGAACTCACCTTTACCTGCCCTACACTGAACACACCTTTACCTGCTCTACATTGAACACACCTTTACCTGCCCTACACTGAACACACCTTTACCTGCCCTACACTGAACACACCTTTACCTGCTCTACACTGAACACACCTTTACCTGCCCTACACTGAACACACCTTTACCTGCCCTACACTGAACACACCTTTACCTGCTCTACACTGAACACACCTTTACCTGCCCTACACTGAACACACCTTTACCTGCCCTACACTGAACACACCTTTACCTGCCCTACACTGATCACACCTTTACCTGCCCTACACTGATCACACCTTTACCTGCTCTACACTGAACACACCTTTACCTGCCCTACACTGAACACACCTTTACCTGCTCTACACTGAACACACCTTTAACATACAGTGAAACAGGTACTGAACACACCTTTACCTGCCCTACACTGAACACACCTTTAACATACAGTGAAACAGGTACTGAACACACCTTTACCTGCCCTACACTGAACACACCTTTAACATACAGTGAAACAGGTACCGAACACACCTTTACCTGTCTCATTCAGGTGTTGGTCCAGCCCTTTGTGGAGGTGACTTTTCAGCGCTCGGTGCGCCACACCACAGCTGCAGATGGACCGAACCCCTGCTGGAACGAGGAGCTGGACCTGCCCTTCAGGTCTGCCTCAAACCCACTGACCCAGGATCAGTCCTGAGCCACCCTGTCCACTGTCTCAAACAAAGACCCACTGACTCAGGATCAGTCCTGAGCCACCCTGTCCACTGTCTCAAACACAGACCCACTGACTCAGGATCAGTCCATTTAAAAGTACCATATGAATGCATGTATTCTATTGGCTACGGGCCTACGGCTGAGCTCTGACTCCGCCCCCTTAGTGCCCCCAATGGAGATTACAGCACATCCAGTCTGCAGTCTGTGAGGGACGAGGTCTTCATCAACATCTTCGACCAGGTGGTGTACGATGTGGTGGAGGTGAGTCACAGGTGAATTATTGAGGTGGTGCAGGACGAGGTGACAGGTGAGTTATTAAGGTGGTGCAGGTGAATGTGACAGGTGCATTATTAAGGTGGTGCAGGTGAATGTGACAGGTGCATTATTAAGGTGGTGCAGGTGAATGTGACAGGTGAGATATTAAGGTGGTGCAGGTGGATGTGACAGGTGAGATATTAAGGTGGTGCAGGTGGATGTGACAGGTGAGTTACTAAGGTGGTGCAGGTGAATGTGACAGGTGCATTATTAAGGTGGTGCAGGTGGATGTGACAGGTGAGATATTAAGGTGGTGCAGGTGGATGTGACAGGTGAGTTACTAAGGTGGTGCAGGTGAATGTGACAGGTGCATTATTAAGGTGGTGCAGGTGGATGTGACAGGTGAGATATTAAGGTGGTGCAGGTGGATGTGACAGGTGAGTTATTAAGGTGGTGCAGGTGAATGTGACAGGTGCATTATTAAGATGGTGCAGGTGAATGTGACAGGTGCATTATTAAGGTGGTGCAGGTGGATGTGACAGGTGAGTTATTAAGGTGGTGCAGGTGAATGTGACAGGTGAGATATTAAGGTGGTGCAGATGGAGGTGACAGGTGCATTATTGAGGTGGTGCAGGTGGAGGTGACAGGTGAGATATTAAGGTGGTGCAGGTGGATGTGACAGGTGAGTTATTAAGGTGGTGCAGGTGAATGTGACAGGTGAGATATTAAGGTGGTGCAGGTGGATGTGACAGGTGAGTTATTAAGGTGGTGCAGGTGAATGTGACAGGTGAGATATTAAGGTGGTGCAGGTGGATGTGACAGGTGAGTTATTAAGGTGGTGCAGGTGGATGTGACAGGTGAGTTATTAAGGTGGTGCAGGTGAATGTGACAGGTGAGTTATTAAGGTGGTGCAGGTGAATGTGACAGGTGAGTTATTAAAGTGCTGCAGATGAATGTGACAGGTGAGTTATTAAGGTGGTGCAAGTGGATGTGACAGGTTAGTTATTAAGGTGGTGCAGGTGGATGTGACAGGTGAGTTATTAAGATGGTGCAGGTGGATGTGACAGGTGAGTTCTTAAGATGGTGCAGGTGGATGTGACAGGTGAGTTATGAAGGTGGTGCAGGTGGAGGTGAGTGACAGGTGAGTTAAGTTGTTTACTCTGTTTGCGCAGGATGATCGGGAGAGAGGCAGTGCTGTTCACACTCGCATTGAGAAGCACTGGCTGGGCTCTGTGAAGATTCCTTTCACCACAATATACATTCAGTCCAGGGTAAACCACTCACTCATTCACCTACATACTCGCTCACTCACTCACTCACTCACTCACTCACTCACTCATTCACCTACATACTCGCTCACTCACACACTCACTCACTCACTCACTCACTCATTCACCTACATACTCGCTCACTCACTCACTCACTCACTCATTCACCTACATACTTGCTCACTCACACACTCACTCACTCACTCACTCACCTACATACTCGCTCACTCACTCACACTCTTTCACCTACATACTCGCTCACTCACACACTCACTCACTCACTCACTCACTCATTCACCTACATACTCGCTCACTCACTCACTCACTCACTCATTCACCTACATACTTGCTCACTCACACACTCACTCACTCACTCACTCACTCACCTACATACTCGCTCACTCACACTCTTTCACCTACATACTCGCTCACTCACACACTCACTCAGTCTTCTAACCAGTCTGTGTGCTGATTCTCTGATTGGATGGCAGTCTGTGTACTGATTCTCTGATTGGCTGACTGTGTACTGATGCTGTTGATTGGCTGTTGTAGATTGACGGGACATTTAAGGTGCACACGCCACCGGTGTTGCTGGGATACAGTAAGGAGCGCAGCCTGGCCAGCGAGGGGGGGTATGATTCCGTGCACTCTCTCAACGAGGGACCCTTCCTCACCCTCTTCATCACCATCCAGCCGCAGCTTATTCCTGGGGAGACCATCCGAGAAAAGGTCAGCTCCGCCCCACCCACACACCTGTCAGCCCTGCCCTGTCAGCTCCGCCCCACCCACACACCTGTCAGCCCCGCCCTGTCAGCTCCGCCCCACCCACACACCTGTCAGCCCTGCCCGGCTAGGCTCCACCCACACACCTGTCAGCCCCGCCCTGTCAGCTCCGCCCCACCCACACACCTGTCAGCCCCGCCCTGTCAGCTCCGCCCCACCCACACACCTGTCAGCCCAGCCCTGTCAGGCTAGGCTCCACCCACACACCTGTCAGCCCCGCCCCACCCACACACCTGTCAGCCCTGCCCTGTCAGCTCCACCCCACCCACACACCTGTCAGCCCCGCCCAACCCACACACCTGTCAGCCCTGCCCTGTCAGGCTAGGCTCCACCCACACACCTGTCAGCCCCGCCCTGTCAGCTCCGCCCCACCCACACACCTGTCAGCCCTGCCCGCTCCACCTCACCCACAGACCTGTCAGCCCCGCCCTGTCAGGCTCCGCCCCACCCACACACCTGTCAGCCCCGCCCCACCCGACTAGACCCCACCCACGCACCCGTCAGCCCTGCCCTGTCAGGCTAGGCTCCACCCACACACCTGTCTCTCTCTCCACTCGCTCCCCACCTCCTTTCCTCCACTCCCCCACTACCACTCCTCTCCTACCCGGAAGTATGCAAAACTGCCTGAACGTTCGGAGTACAAGTATCTGCATGTACAGTATACAATGTACCCGACATTGCGGTTTGCGTCGAGACATTAATTAATTTGTAACCATTTGTAATTAGTATATAGCCTAATCAGCAACATTAGATTATGACACAAAGATTGGTTTCCGGGGCACAGAGGAGAGGAGGTGGTAGCGGAGGGAAGGAGGATGCATTTTTCGAGTATTGGGACTCCGTCTCTCCGTCTCTCCGTCTGTCTGTCCGTATATCTTCAGCTTCCTGACCCTGCGGGGAGCTGTTGTCTGGCTGATCGATGCAGTCGTCATCTCTAGTGGGATAATCGCTCATGTTATTGATTATTCATCTCTAGTGGGATAATCGCTCATGTTATTGATTATTCATCTCTAGTGGGATAATCGCTCATGTTATTGATTATTCATCTCTAGTGGGATAATCGCTCATGTTATTGATTATTCATCTCTAGTGGGATAATCGCTCATGTTATTGATTATTAATCTCTAGTGGGATAATCGCTCATGTTATTGATTATCATTAACATGTTTAAATCTTTTACATATCGGCAGTGAAAATGGTTCTGTGGTTTCTGTTTGTGGGGGCTATATGTACAAAAGAGTGAGCGGTATAACTGCTGTTTGTTCCTCTGTGTTTCTCGTTTCTTCTCTCTGCTTCCTGTTTCCTGTCTCCTACTTCCTGTTTAGATTAAGGAAATGCAGGTAAATGCCACCTCCACTGCAATGGAATGGAAAATAAGAGTGCAGTGTCATGCTTTGAGCAGCAGGGGGCAGTGCTGAGGCACTGCTAAACAGTAGAATTTGGTACAATACATGGGGGTGAATGGAGCGAAATGCTATAAAATTATCATCACAGTCGATTTCAAATATTTTCGCGGAACTGGATTATTACTGCCAATGTTACGAGGCCTAATGCTTATAATTAATACATAACTATAAGCCAATATGCAATCGACGGTTGTGTTATGATCTCACTTTCAAAACATTTCCACTAGCATTGATGCTACGCGATGTTGATTGGGTAGCCGGTTCATGAATATTCATTACCGGCTCCTCAGGCAACAATCCCATCCCGTTTGCCGCTAGCCAACTAGCTAGTAGCTGGTTAGGGTAGCAAACAAGCACTATGACACAGATGGTTTATTATACATCTACCTAGCTAGGTTATATAAACTTTGTATAACAACACGGTTGAAATATAAATGTACTGAACATTGTAATAAAGTGAATAGTTGTGTTGTCGATGTGAATAGTGATAGATGTGCACTGCAGCTTGCTCAGTAAAACCAGAGATTCTCTAGAAGCTTCTAGAAGGTAAAACCGGATTGTCTATAAGATATAAGGTGATGTACCGCCGGTACTAGCTAGCTAGTACTTTGTTCGTCCACATAACTGTCATTCTTGTGCTGTTATTAACGAACGACTCTGACTGGCTGTGGCGCCGTCCATGTTGCTTTTGATTCTCATGTCCAAAGCGGTCATATTTGTATAATCAAAAAATAAAAGTATTTTTTTCATAAACAGTTCAAGATTTCATTAATCTAAGTGCATAGAAAAGCGCATTTTATTATCTGCCTTCTGCAAATTTTGTCCAACTTGCAAGAAAAAATTATTATCTCTTATAGAGTTGGTGTTATGGAAAACTTTTATGGGGGTTTCTTCGCCTGACTTTTTCAATAGGAAAATGAATTAGGAGAAACAACCCTTAAAGTGATCCATCCATATCTACTGCATATCTGGCAGCAGAGTGATGGTTTAAGGCTTGTTTGATACATCAGACCTTTCATGACTTAGTCATTTAGCCAACCATGGGTTCCATACTGTTCCAGTGTAATTTACAGCTTAATCTAGTCCCACCCCCCAATTCCCATAAAGATCCATTCAAATGCAGAGAGGTTATAGTATCGCTTGTAAGAGTACCAGAAAATAAGATATCAAGAGTCTTTTGATGTTGTTGGGTCACAGACATCAGGAAGTCTGAGTTTATGTTCATTTGTCCAGTTACTTTTGGTCCCCTAAAATGGAGGGGGGGCGCTGTGTATAAAAAGGGCTACACAGTTCCCCGATATGGATGCAAACTGTTCCATTTCAAATACAATGTGCTGGAGTACTGAGCCAAAACAACAAAAAATGTGTCACTGCACTGTAAATATAATACTCCCCATGCTCTAGCTGAGGTGAACATGTCGTTTGACCTTTGACCTCAGCGTACATTAATGCTTCACATCGCAGGGTTCAGTTTGTAACGAGTGTAAAATAGAGCAACCTTCTTTATGCTCACCAGATACTCAACTCCAGCCTTTGTTCCACGCTCTGTTTCTGCAGTACAGGGGTGCATCCCAATATTGTTCACTCCCCACCTCCCTTCCTCCACTCCCCCACTACCACTCCTCTCCTACCCGGAAGTATGCAAAACTACCTGAACTCTTCAAGTACAAGTATTTGCATGTACAGTATACAATGTCCCTGACATTGTGGTTTGCGTCGAGACATTAATTAATTTGTAACCATTAATTCATAATTAAGATGTAACCAGCAACATTAGATTAAAACACAAATAACCGTTTCCGGGGCACGGAGTAGAGGAGGTGGTAGTGGAGGAAGGGAGTAGAGGAGGTGGTAGTGGAGGAAGGGAGGGTGCATTTTTCGACTATTGGGACGCACCCCAGGAGGGCTCAGGGAGGCAGTCATCTGATGAGTCTGTAGCCTGTGACCTTGCCTGACCCCTGACCTCTGACCTCCCCTCAGTTTGACACGCAGGAGGAGGAGAAGCTGCTGTTGATGGCGGACAGCTTTGAGAAGGACGGCGCTCTGCGCTTCCCTGGACGGCCGTGCCTCACCACCGTCATCGACCTGAGCGGCAAAACCGTCTTCATTACGCGCTACATCCGCCCCCTCACCCCACCGCAGGAGCTGCTCGACGCCTTTCCCAGCAGCCCCCAGGAGACCATGGTGTGCCAGCGTGCGGTCACATGATCACACGGTCTCTCTCTCTGCGGTCACATGATCACACGGTCTCTCTCTGCGGTCACATGATCACACACTCTCTCTCTGCGGTCACATGATCACACGCTCTCTGCGGTCACATGATCACACGCTCTCTTTGCGGTCACATGATCACACGCTCTCTCTCTGCGGTCACATGATCACATGCTCTCTCTGCGGTCACGATCACACGCTCTCTGCAGTCACATGATCAAAGTCTCTCTCTGCGGTCACATGATCACACGGTCTCTCTCTGTGGTCACATGATCACACACGCTCTCTCTGCGGTCACATGATCGCATGGGCTGTGTCCGAATACGACCCCTGTTCCCTGCCCCCTGTCCACTCAGACCCCTGTCTACTATGTGCCCTGTCCGCTGTCCACTCAGACCCGTCTACTATGTGCCCTGTCCGCTGTCCACTCAGACCCCTGTCTACTATGTGCCCTGTCCCCTCAGACCCGTCTACTATGTGCCCTGTCCCCTGTCCACTCATCCTGCAAAACTCTTTCGAAACTAGTGAGGAAGTAGTTTGTAATTAAAAAAAAAAAATTTCATTGAGAATATCAATCAGTTTACATATGACGATTGTTACAAAGTGTAGATTATGAATGAAGATAGAATTAACTAAAGTAAAACAGTAGTTTGTAATATGAACCTATCTTGTACCATAGATATGCATATACGCTCTATGTCTTTTACGTTTTTACTTCCGGGTTACTTACTGAAATTGTCGGATGAGTGCACAGTTCTGCAGATGAATGTGCTCCTGAATTCCCTCAACAAAACCCCGGAAATAAGGGGTTCATCCTGGTATTTTAAGTACCCCCGTTTGTGAGAAAGTCGCCCACTCAAAAGCTTTTTTGACGAAGCGGACTCAAATATGCGTACTCAAAAGGGGTGTAGGGGTCTTATTTGGACACAGCCATGGTCTCTCTCTGTAGTCACATGATCACAGTCAATGTCATTGACCTGCTGTATGTTTCCATCTGCTGTCTCAAATGGTAGTGACTCTCCCCCTCCCCCTCTCTCTCTCAGGAGTTGGTAGCTCACTACGTGTCTCTAATCCCTTCTCTGCCGGACAGTGTGTCCTTCTCAGGAATCTGTGATCTGTGGAGCACCTGTGATGTAAGTGCACAGGCTTGACTTAAAGGTCAAAGGAACCCCATACTGATGATCTCTCACTCACACACACACACACACACACACACACACACACACACACACACACACACACACATTCACTGCCCTGCTGTGTGTGTGTGTGGGGATCTGCAGCAGTTCCTGTCGTTGCTGGCGGGAGATGAGGAGGAGCATGCTGTGTTGTTGTGTAATTACTTCCTGGCGATGGGAAAGAGGGCGTGGCTTATCATCGGCACCGCCATTCCTGAGGTGAGACCGGCGTGCGTGTAACATTACATGTGTGTGAGTTTCACACTTCTCCTGCTCTCCACAAATACACACACACCTTTACAGTCTGCAATATTGACCTCGTACATGCAATTAAACAGAAACCTTCAACAATTTCCACTGTAGCTACCAATACACAGTGCTGTAGCTGTAGTCTCAGGCTGGTTTCTCCTGCGCTCCTGTAGTCTCAGGCTGGTTTCTCCTGCCCTCCTGTAGTCTCAGGCTGGTTTCTCCTGCCCTCCTGTAGTCTCAGGCTGGTTTCTGCTTACACATACTGCTGTAGCTGTAGTCTCAGGCTGGTTTCTCCTGCCCTCCTGTAGTCTCAGGCTGGTTTCTCCTGCGCTCCTGTAGTCTCAGGCTGGTTTCTCCTGCGCTCCTGTAGTCTCAGGCTGGTTTCTCCTGCCCTCCTGTAGTCTCAGGCTGGTTTCTGCTTACACACAGTGCTGTAGCTGTAGTCTCAGGCTGGTTTATCCTGCCCTCCTGTAGTCTCAGGCTGGTTTCTCCTGCGCTCCTGTAGTCTCAGGCTGGTTTCTCCTGCCCTCCTGTAGTCTCAGGCTGGTTTCTGCTTACACACAGTGCTGTAGCTGTAGTCTCAGGCTGGTTTCCCCTGCGCTCCTGTAGTCTCAGGCTGGTTTCTGCTTACACACAGTGCTGTAGCTGTAGTCTCAGGCTGGTTTCCCCTGCGCTCCTGTAGTCTCAGGCTGGTTTCTGCTTACACACAGTGCTGTAGCTGTAGTCTCAGGCTGGTTTCCCCTGCGCTCCTGTAGTCTCAGGCTGGTTTCCCCTGCGCTCCTGTAGTCTCAGGCTGGTTTCTGCTTACACACAGTGCTGTAGCTGTAGTCTCAGGCTGGTTTCCCCTGCGCTCCTGTAGTCTCAGGCTGGTTTCTGCTTACACACAGTGCTGTAGCTGTAGTCTCAGGCTGGTTTCCCCTGCGCTCCTGTAGTCTCAGGCTGGGTTCTGCTTACACACAGTGCTGTAGCTGTAGTCTCAGGCTGGTTTCCCCTGCGCTCCTGTAGTCTCAGGCTGGGTTCTGCTTACACACAGTGCTGTAGCTGTAGTCTCAGGCTGGTTTCCCCTGCGCTCCTGTAGTCTCAGGCTGGTTTCTGCTTACACATACTGCTGTAGCTGTAGTCTCAGGCTGGTTTCTCCTGCCCTCCTGTAGTCTCAGGCTGGTTTCTGCTTACACACAGTGCTGTAGCTGTAGTCTCAGGCTGGTTTATCCTGCCCTCCTGTAGTCTCAGGCTGGTTTCTCCTGCGCTCCTGTAGTCTCAGGCTGGTTTCTCCTGCCCTCCTGTAGTCTCAGGCTGGTTTCTGCTTACACACAGTGCTGTAGCTGTAGTCTCAGGCTGGTTTCCCCTGCGCTCCTGTAGTCTCAGGCTGGTTTCTGCTTACACACAGTGCTGTAGCTGTAGTCTCAGGCTGGTTTCCCCTGCGCTCCTGTAGTCTCAGGCTGGTTTCTGCTTACACACAGTGCTGTAGCTGTAGTCTCAGGCTGGTTTCCCCTGCGCTCCTGTAGTCTCAGGCTGGTTTCCCCTGCGCTCCTGTAGTCTCAGGCTGGTTTCTGCTTACACACAGTGCTGTAGCTGTAGTCTCAGGCTGGTTTCCCCTGCGCTCCTGTAGTCTCAGGCTGGTTTCTGCTTACACACAGTGCTGTAGCTGTAGTCTCAGGCTGGTTTCCCCTGCGCTCCTGTAGTCTCAGGCTGGGTTCTGCTTACACACAGTGCTGTAGCTGTAGTCTCAGGCTGGTTTCCCCTGCGCTCCTGTAGTCTCAGGCTGGGTTCTGCTTACACACAGTGCTGTAGCTGTAGTCTCAGGCTGGTTTCCCCTGCGCTCCTGTAGTCTCAGGCTGGTTTCTGCTTACACATACTGCTGTAGCTGTAGTCTCAGGCTGGTTTCTCCTGCCCTCCTGTAGTCTCAGGCTGGTTTATCCTGCCCTCCTGTAGTCTCAGGCTGGTTTCTGCTTACACACAGTGCTGTAGCTGTAGTCTCAGGCTGGTTTCCCCTGCGCTCCTGTAGTCTCAGGCTGGTTTCTGCTTACACATACTGCTGTAGCTGTAGTCTCAGGCTGGTTTCACCTGCCCTCCTGTAGTCTCAGGCTGGTTTCCCCTGCGCTCCTGTAGTCTCAGGCTGGTTTCTGCTTACACACAGTGCTGTAGCTGTAGTCTCAGGCTGGTTTCCCCTGCGCTCCTGTAGTCTCAGGCTGGTTTCTGCTTACACATACTGCTGTAGCTGTAGTCTCAGGCTGGTTTCTCCTGCCCTCCTGTAGTCTCAGGCTGGTTTCCCCTGCGCTCCTGTAGTCTCAGGCTGGTTTCTGCTTACACATACTGCTGTAGCTGTAGTCTCAGGCTGGTTTCTCCTGCCCTCCTGTAGTCTCAGGCTGGTTTCCCCTGCGCTCCTGTAGTCTCAGGCTGGTTTCCCCTGCGCTCCTGTAGTCTCAGGCTGGTTTCTGCTTACACACAGTGCTGTAGCTGTAGTCTCAGGCTGGTTTCCCCTGCGCTCCTGTAGTCTCAGGCTGGTTTCTGCTTACACACAGTGCTGTAGCTGTAGTCTCAGGCTGGTTTCTGCTTACACACAGTGCTGTAGCTGTAGTCTCAGGCTGGTTTCTGCTTACACACAGTGCTGTAGCTGTAGTCTCAGGCTGGTTTCTGCTTACACACAGTGCTGTAGCTGTAGTCTCAGGCTGGTTTCTGCTTACACACAGTGCTGTAGCTGTAGTCTCAGGCTGGTTTCTGCTTACACACAGTGCTGTAGCTGTAGTCTCAGGCTGGTTTCTGCTTACACACAGTGCTGTAGCTGTAGTCTCAGGCTGGTTTCTGCTTACACACAGTGCTGTAGCTGTAGTCTCAGGCTGGTTTCTGCTTACACACAGTGCTGTAGCTGTAGTCTCAGGCTGGTTTCTGCTTACACACAGTGCTGTAGCTGTAGTCTCAGGCTGGTTTCTGCTTACACACAGTGCTGTAGCTGTAGTCTCAGGCTGGTTTCTGCTTACACACAGTGCTGTAGCTGTAGTCTCAGGCTGGTTTCCCCTGCGCTCCAGGGCCCTACCGCGTACGTACTGACCAGTGAGCAGAGCCGCTTTGTGATCTGGAACCCCATCAGCGGCCAGTACTACGGCCAGTACGACACCTTCTGCCCCCTGCAGGCCGTGGGCTGCCTTGTCAACGCAGAGAACGTGAGTTTTACACCTGTCACACACGCCTCAGGTAGATAACGCAGAGGGCGGGAAAGTTAGTTAATATTCAGGCCACGCCAAGAGCCTCTAGGCAAGTTACGCGCAGACTTGGAAATGCAAACACTGTTTAGCAAAACAAACGATAGCTAAATAGCCTAAAAAAGAAAGTGTGTGGTGCAACCGTACCATATGTTTGAGCCACCGAACTAAAGAAGATCAGTTCACATAATAATACTAACATTAATACCACGTCTTTCAAATATTAACGTTACCGGTACTGACATAGCATGCGTATTGTGTATCAGCTTAATGCAGGGGTGTCAAACTCCAGTCCTGGAGGGCCGCAGTGTCACAGGTATTTGTGGTTTCCTTTCAATCAGCACCCAGTTAAAGCATTGAGAACAAGGTGTGTGGACTTCTTAGCCAATTAGTGACTTAAATTAATCACTTGTGCTTAAACGCACCAAAAACCAGCAGACACTGCGGCCCTCCAGGACCGGATCTTGACACCCCTGGCTTAATGGGATTGTCCTGAGACACAGCAATAAAATCCCTGCATAAATAAAAAAAGACAAACAACAAAAGATATGTTTTGTAATGTATATAACAAAAATGTTAACCGATTCTATGACATCACTACCCAGCATCGAGCGGGAAACATACAGTGTTAAATTTGACTTGATCTGGCGACATGCCTCTGGCTTCAGTCTTCCAAGTTCCAGCGAAATAAACATCAACAATTTTCTTTTTTGACATTTCAGTGTGCTAACTGTTAACATTACTGAGACCAGAAAGTAGTTATTTCTTAAGCTACATATGTATTTGCTACATATACCAATTTTGAGAAGTGTAAAACAGGTCTCACTTACGTGCTAGTTTTCGTTAGCGCGTCTATGGGGTTTTCCATAGTAGTTGTTAGCATTAAGCTAATTACCATGAACAGCAAAACTGTATTTCTGTGTTTGATTCCTGAGGGGAATAGCTGCTATTGTGTTGCATGCCAGTTATCATCAGTAAACATGTACAATTTACCGTTGGCCTTTGGATGTTTCTTAGTTAGCTAGGCTATATCTCTAGCTACATTTAGCCTAAAGAGGGCATATTAAGTGCACTGACCCAATCGGAACAGTGAGCTCAAGTTTCGGGCGACAGTTATTGTTGAAGCCTGTAGTTTTAACTATCCATATTATGTGACGTTTATTTAGCCTACCTGTTAAAATGTGCTTTCCGCAGACATAATGTGGAGATGCAGGACACCATATCGTTTCCTTCCACCTGCTCTCTCACAATAGCATGTTGCTACAGGGCCCGTCTTTTGGGATTTATGATTGGACATGGCAAACGTGCAAAATGCAAGTGCGGTTTTTTAAATTGCATTGGCTGTTCAGTTCACAATTCAACATCTTTTGGGAATTTTCTACGGGTTTTTTTCCCCCTGATCTTTGTTGTCTTCTTCCTGCACCGTTGTTTTCTATGGGAGCGAGTCTGAATTATTCCCCCAAAGTGGAGCGTGGCATTCACAGAAACGCTTCAGTCAGTGACGTATGACCGCGGTTCTCTATTAGCTGAGAGGACAGATGACGTGTATTGGTCGCGTTTTAATCCCGCCCACTCAAAACCTTGCCTGATCAATTACAGGCAATGGTGAGAAAAAAGGAAAGCATATCACTTAGTACTGATATTTGGGTTATGTTTATTCCACCCCAGGATGACAACAATTAACCATTGAAAAGCTGAATCATTGATTTGAGTTGGCAATCCCTTTAATGAAGAGCAGGTAGATCATTGAGCTTGGAGCTGACGGTTCAGTTAATGCAACACCTCAGACTCTACATGGACTTGCACAAATGTTCGGCTGTGACACGTTTGAGCTTTCAAAACCTTGCAGGAATTCTTTACACGGTTGAGACTAGAGGTATATTTATTCCACAAACTAGTTTAAATTTATTTATTTCCATGTTTTTATTTTGAAAAGGCAGTGCTGAAATGACGTTTGTTCCTCCCATTGTTTTCTTGAGAGTTGCTGTGCGTTTGGTTTCCCACAGAACATCACCTTCCCCAGGTTTAATCTACACTATAATCCTGTGCTCCTGGAGCTGGTGCAACTCCAGCTTGTACCTGTGTGTGTGTGTGTGCGCGTATGCATGTGTGTGTGTGTGCGTGTGCGTGTGATGGTTAGCATGTTTGTACCTGTGATTAACTGGACTAATAATGAGAAGCTTGCAGGTTCAAATCCTGCTTGGGGGCACTGTTGTTAGCCTGAGCAGTGTGTAAAATGGCTGCTGTGTGAATCACCATGGATACGAGCTGCTGCTAAGCAAAGGCTTAATGGTGGTTCTTTTTGCCCCCTCTCCCACAGGTGTGGTTTAACACGCAGGTGTATGACGCCCCGATGAGGATGAGTTTTGACATCAGTAAATCCAAGTTTTGGAAGCCCTTTTTCTCACGAGCTTTCTCTGACCCAGGGCTGTCCAGTGTCCAGGTGAGACTGCCATGGGTGTTCCCATTACAGCACATCTGGGGCTGATCCTTAAAGACTATAGCACTGCACTAGTTACACACAGCACACCTGAGGCTGATCCTTAAAGACTATAATACTGCACTAGTTACAGCACACCTGGGGCTGATCCTTAAAGACTATAGCACTGCACTAGTTACACACAGCACACCTGGGGCTGATCCTTAAAGACTATAGCACTGCACTAGTTACACACAGCACACCTGGGGCTGATCCTTAAAGACTATAGCACTGCACTAGTTACACACAGCACACCTGAGGCTGATCCTTAAAGACTATAATACTGCACTAGTTACACACAGCACACCTGGGGCTAATCCTTAAAGACTATAGCACTGCACTAGTTACACACAGCACACCTGGGGCTGATCCTTAAAGACTATAATACTGCACTAGTTACACACAGCACACCTGGGGCTGATCCTTAAAGACTATAATACTGCACTAGTTACACACAGCACACCTGGGGCTGATCCTTAAAGACTATAATACTGCACTAGTTACACACAGCACACCTGGGGCTGATCCTTAAAGACTATAATACTGCACTAGTTACACACAGCACACCTGGGGCTGATCCTTAAAGACTATAATACTGCACTAGTTACACACAGCACACCTGGGGCTGATCCTTAAAGACTATAATACTGCACTAGTTACACACAGCACACCTGAGGCTGATCCTTAAAGACTATAATACTGCACTAGTTACACACAGCACACCTGAGGCTGATCCTTAAAGACTATAGCACTGCACTAGTTACACACAGCACACCTGGGGCTGATCCTTAAAGACTATAGCACTGCACTAGTTACACACAGCACACCTGGGGCTGATCCTGACTGTGTTTCCCTGTGTCTCTGGAAGCCGGAGCAGCTGGTGCATCGACACACCGACAAAGCAGCTGCTGTGGAACTGCAGGACAGGTAAGCGACTTAGACACACTGTACACACCTACACACTATACACTATACACACACACACACCCTCTCCTTCATACATGTGGCCCCGCCCCCACAGGATTGAGAAGATTCTGAAAGAGAAGCTGATGGAGTGGCGCCCCCGTCAGCCCACCCGCTGGAACCGCTACTGCACCTCCACCCTGCGCCACTTCCTGCCCAAACTGGAGCGCAGTGGCGGCCGCCACCTGGGGGAAGAGCACCGCCTGGAGCTGCAGAGCATGCTGGGAGATTACAGGGTGAGTCCAGCCCTGGGGCTGCAGAGCATGCTGGGAGATTACAGGGTGAGTCCAGCCCTGGGGCTGCAGAGCATGCTGGGAGATTACAGGGTGAGTCCAGCCCTGGGGCTGCAGAGCATGCTGGGAGGTAACAGGTGAATTCTGGGATAGGGGGTTTTGGCTGAGCTCATCTCATGTGTTTGTCTCTTGTGGACAGATCTCAGGATTCCCACTGCATCAGCCCTTCTCTGAGATCCAGCCGCTGGTAGAGGCAGTTTACAGCACGGGGGTCCACAGTGTGGAGGTGTCCAACGTGGAGTTTGCCCTGGCCGTGCACGTGCATCCGTACCCCAACAACGTGCTGTCCGTGTGGGTGTACCTGGCCTCGCTCATCCGCTGCCCATAGCATCCGTACCCCAACAACGTGCTGTCCGTGTGGGTGTACCTGGCCTCGCTCATCCGCTGCCCATAGCATCCGTACCCCAACAACGTGCTGTCCGTGTGGGTGTACCTGGCCTCGCTCATCCGTACCCCAACAACGTGCTGTCCGTGTGGGTGTACCTGGCCTCGCTCATCCGTACCCCAACAACGTGCTGTCCGTGTGGGTGTACCTGGCCTCGCTCATCCGTACCCCAACAACGTGCTGTCCGTGTGGGTGTACCTGGCCTCGCTCATCCGTACCCCAACAACGTGCTGTCCGTGTGGGTGTACCTGGCCTCGCTCATCCGTACCCCAACAACGTGCTGTCCGTGTGGGTGTACCTGGCCTCGCTCATCCGTACCCCAACAACGTGCTGTCCGTGTGGGTGTACCTGGCCTCGCTCATCCGTACCCCAACAACGTGCTGTCCGTGTGGGTGTACCTGGCCTCGCTCATCCGTACCCCAACAACGTGCTGTCCGTGTGGGTGTACCTGGCCTCGCTCATCCGTACCCCAACAACGTGCTGTCCGTGTGGGTGTACCTGGCCTCGCTCATCCGCTGCTGATAGCAGCCGCTAAATATGCTGCTCTCTCCGGCACCAGGGATGTCAAGACACATGTATATTATTTATTTTAAATGTGATTTTAATGTAATTCTCCTTTTAAAGCAGTTTTTTATGGCAGCACCATGCTGATTTATAATAAATAAAAACCTGTGACATTTTCTCTGTGTTTCACCCTTTTACATACGGTCAAAGCTCTGAAGCTACGGCTTTATATTTTACCCACCAATCATAACGACCCAGAGACCGCCTTGTTGGGTTCATCAATTGTTCCAACTGTGAAGCAACTATGATATTCATTCACGAATGCACAGACACAAGTTTGTCATGGAGAATCTTTATTCACAAGGTGGTGCAGGTTTTACACATTTCTCTTGTGTAGGATTCATTCACCTGCTAAGTGGTCTCATGTGCACAACACAAAGCAAAGCCAGGGAATGCCTCACCTGTGCACCTGCTCAGGACCGCAGAATGACACACCTGTGCACCTGCTCAGGACCGCAGAATGACACACCTGTGCACCTGCTCAGGACCGCAGAATGACACCTGTGGACCTGCTCAGGACCGCAGAATGACACCTGTGGACCTGCTCAGAACCGCAGAATGACACCTGTGGACCTGCTCAGAACCGCAGAATGACACCTGTGGACCTGCTCAGAACCGCAGAATGACACCTGTGGACCTGCACAGGACCGCAGAATGACACCTGTGGACCTGCTCAGTACCGCAGAATGACACCTGTGGACCTGCTCAGGACCGCAGAATGACACCTGTGGACCTGCTCAGAACTGCATAACAAAGGTGAGCCATGGTCAAACAAACCATCACTTTAGGAGCACAGCAATCACCATTAGTGTTATGAGACTAAGAGCGGAGGTGAAACTCAGACTAAACTACTGCACCTGCCGTTATACTGAGCGAATGTCACTGAACAAACTGCAAAACAAGTGTCTAAAAGAAAACACTGGACCAGGAATAAACAAAGAGAAGTAAGACAACACTGGCATGTTACTTTTCGTCCGTTAAGTCTGAGAAACACAGATGGAAACGGACCTTTTCTCCTCCTCTTCCTCCTCCTCTTTGTGAAAGTCAGAACGTTTGGGAGGGAAACACTATGGCTGAGTAAAGTAAAGTGCAGACGGGGAGCCGTGAGGCGGAGCTACAGCGTAGAGGGGGCGGGGGCCATGTGTGAGGGGGCGGGGCTTGTTCACTCTCCTGAGCGGCAGCAGGCTCTGAATCCACACTGCAGGTTCTGGCAGCCGCTGGCTGTGTCGGCATGGGGACCTGGGGGCAGGGTCAAACAGAGAGGTGCATTGTGGTTACAGCCTCACCATGGCAACATGCACCCTCTCCTCAAGCACCAATCACATGCCTGCAACACTACACATAAAAATACATACATAAAAACCCCAAATATTACACACACGAGTGTATGTGTCCAAACAAGATATCTACATACATACGGTTACATTCTTTACTACCAAAAACAGCCCTTTTATACCACAACCAATCAAACATTTTAAATTCAGTATCCATGGAGATTTAAACTGCATATCATGGAGATTTGAAATGAGACCATGGCCTACAGCTTCCTACTGCATATCATACAAGCTACATTATGCACCACACACACACACACACACACACACACACACACACACGTACGTACGCAAATATATACACACACACAATTAATTTAATGACACAAAACACACTAAGTTTAAAAAAAAGACCTCTACTGGACAAGATACACATTATTGTGTTGTGGGAGTTAACTTAGGGAACATTACTGGTGACAAGTAGTTAATATTCACTTAGGACTCGCAGAATACAGCAGACCTACAAGCGCTAACGCCCTGGCCTGTACTTACCCCTCTCCAGTGCCACAGCCTTCCTGTAGGAAGTGAACTGTGAGGTTGGGACACTACATTTCCCATACAGAGACATAGGCTGTGTCCGAATCAGAGCCCTATCTACTGCGTCCTGTCTCCTGTATACAGTGTACAGGCAGATGTGCCCTTTTTAATGTGCAGCGTTTAGTATGTGACGTGCAGTACGCAAAAAAAATATCCTCCATACAATTATCCAACCGTATTGGGGAAGTGTGGTAAGACGTCCCGCCCTTGTGTGGCCGTGTCACGTGGTGTTTTTGCTGTTATTGAAGGAAAACGTCAGCGAAGCTGCGCCTCAGCTTTTAAAATGAAGCTGCACGTCATATTTATGCGACCAAAGTTTTTGCGTACTTCTTGAAATGTATGTTCCCAAATATATTCAGCTATTGGCTAAGTATATCATAAGGAGGTTTTAAGTGTACTGTATTTAGAAAATATTTTGCCTATATAACTTTCTCGTCCTGTCTACTCAAAAAGCCTACTCAATAGTATGGAAGGGTGCTGATTCGGACACAGCCATACAGAGACATACAGAAAGATCAGCATCTATAAAGCAAGCGGGTTACGGGGTGCAGGGATCCCCAGCAGCATTACTGTTGGGGTATCATTTCATTTATTTATACTTCACTTCCTGCTTTTAGAACATTTCAGTTTAGTGTTTTGAGTTGCTGTTTTCTGTGTGCGATGTGATGAGACATTTTGTACGATGGCAGGTAGAGAGAGAGCTTTGGGGGGGGGGGGCAGGTAGAGAGAGCTTTGTGGGGGGGGGGGGCAGGTAGAGAGAGCTTTGTGGGGGGGGGGGGCAGGTAGAGAGAGCTTTGGGGGGGGGCAGGTAGAGAGAGCTTTGGGGGGGGGCGAAGGTAGAGAGAGCTTTGGGGGGGGGCGCAGGTAGAGAGAGAGCTTTGGGGGGGGGCGCAGGTAGAGAGAGAGCTTTGGGGGGGGGCAGGTAGAGAGAGAGCTTTGGGGGGGGGCGCAGGTAGAGAGAGAGCTTTGGGGGGGGGGCGCATGTAGAGAGAGAGCTTTGGGGGGGGGGCAGGTAGAGAGAGAGCTTTGGGGGGGGGGGGGGCGCAGGTAGAGAGAGCTTTGGGGGGGGCAGGTAGAGAGCTTTGGGGGGCGCAGGTAGAGAGAGCTTTGGGGGGGGCAGGTAGAGAGAGCTTTGGGGGGGGCAGGTAGAGAGAGCTTTGGGGGGGGCAGGTAGAGAGAGCTTTGGGGGGGGGGGGGCGCAGGTAGAGAGAGCTTTGGGGGGGGCAGGTAGAGAGAGCTTTGGGGGGGGGGGGGGGCGCAGGTAGAGAGAGCTTTGGGGGGGGGGGGGGGGCGCAGGTAGAGAGAGCTTTGGGGGGGGCAGGTAGAGAGAGCTTTGGGGGGGGCAGGTAGAGAGAGCTTTGGGGGGGGCAGGTAGAGAGAGCTTTGGGGGGGGGGGGCGCAGGTAGAGAGAGCTTTGGGGGGGGGCAGGTAGAGAGAGCTTTGGGGGGGGGGGGGCGCAGGTAGAGAGAGCTTTGGGGGGGGCAGGTAGAGAGAGCTTTGGGGGGGGGGGGGGCGCAGGTAGAGAGAGCTTTGGGGGGGGGGGGGGGGGCGCAGGTAGAGAGAGCTTTGGGGGGGGCAGGTAGAGAGAGCTTTGGGGGGGGGGGGGGCGCAGGTAGAGAGAGCTTTGGGGGGGGCGCAGGTAGAGAGAGCTTTGGGGGGGGGCAGGTAGAGAGAGCTTTGGGGGGGGGGCAGGTAGAGAGAGCTTTGGGGGGGGGGGGGGGGGGGGGAGAGAGAGCTTTGGGGGGGGGGGCAGGTAGAGAGAGCTTTGGGGGGGGGGGGCGCAGGTAGAGAGAGCTTTGGGGGGGGGGGGGGCGCAGGTAGAGAGCGCTTTGGGGGGGGGCAGGTAGAGAGAGCTTTGGGGGGGGGGCAGGTAGAGAGAGCTTTGGGGGGGGGGGGGGGGGGCAGGTAGAGAGAGAGCTTTGGGGGGGGGGCAGGTAGAGAGAGCTTTGGGGGGGGGGGGGGGGGGCAGGTAGAGAGAGAGCTTTGGGGGGGGGACTGTGGTCTAAAAAAAAAAAAAAATACCCATCAAGTAACTCCAGAGCAGCTTGTACAGCGACGTTATGTTTGTGTGTGTGTGCAGTGTAGTGTGTGTGTGTGTTTGTGTGATATAGTGTGTGTGCGCAGTGTGTGTGAGAGAGTGTGTGTGTGTGTAGTGTAGTGTGTGTGTGCAGTGTGTGTTTGTGTGATATAGTGTGTGTGCGCAGTGTGTGTGAGAGAGTGTGTGCGCGTGCAGTGTGTGTGAGAGTGTGTGTGTGTAGGTGTGGGTACCGTCGATGTTGTCGCAGTAGTAGAAGTGTTGGTCGTTGAGGGAGGGACAGGCCGTCACCAGCTCCTGTAGGCCTCGCTCTGTGATGAAGAGGCAGCCAGAGAGGTTCAGATGCTCCAGCCTGGGAAGACCACCGCGCTGAGAGAGAGCCCTGAAACACACACACACACGCACACGCGCGCGCGCGCACATGCACACGCACACACAGGCACACACACGCACAGACACACACACACACACACACACACACACACACACACACAAACGTTGTAACATAACACACGTGCACAGGTTCACCCTCAATTTAATGTCAGTTTACTAACTCAACCACACCTCTGCTTTCTGCAATACTGTTGGGTTACTGCAGGGCTACTGTACAATACTGTTGGGTTACTGCAGGGCTACTGTACAATACTGTTGGGTTACTGCAGGGCTACTGTACAGTAGTGTTGGGCTACTGCAGGGCTACTGTACAATACTGTTGGGTTACTGCAGGGCTACTGTACAGTAGTGTTGGGCTACTGTACAATACTGTTGGGTTACTGCAGGGCTACTGTACAGTAGTGTTGGGTTACTGCAGGACTACTGTACAGTAGTGTTGGCTTACTGCAGGGCTACTGTACAGTATCTAATGTAGTCCCGTTGCAAAATAACCATGTATATATCCAATGTAATCCAGCTGCAAAATGACCATGTAAGTATCTAATGTAGTTCAGCTGCAAACCTATGTGAAGAAAGGCGTATGTGTCAGCATGTGCAAGTACGAATGTGTAATGTTTCTGTGTGTGTGTGTGTGTATACATGTGTGTGTATACGTGTGCATGCGTGTGTGCAATGATTATGTAGAAATTAAGAGCAGAAGGAAATGGAGTTGGAGGGGTTATGAAACGCTTGGCTTCCTGTTGGTGACGTCATCGTTCTGAAGTGCAGAGTTGCACACGGAGTTAGGGTGAAGGTCACACATCCTCAGACGAGATTGCCTGGCATCGTTCTCGCCTCCCACAATCTGTCGCTTGTGGGTACGTCTTCCTTTTTTGACACACTGGCCGTGTCCGAATACGACCCCTACACCCTTTTGAGGGCGCATATTAGAGTCCACTTCGTCAAAGAGCTTTTGAGTGGGCGACTTTTTCTCACAAATGGGGGCACTTAAAATACCAGGATGAACCCCTTATTTCCGGTGTTTCATTGAGGGAATTCAGGAGCACATTCATCTGCAGAACGGTGCACTCATGTGACAATTTCAGTAAGTAACCCGGAAGTAAAAACATTTAGAGCGTATATGCATATCTATGGTACAAGATACTTTTTTTTATTTTTGTTAATTCTATCTTCACTTTGTACCAATCGTCAAATGTTAACTGATTGATATTCTCAATAAAAATAAAAATAAATATTGCGAACTACTTCCTTACTAGTTTGGAAAGAGTTTTGTGGGATTTCTTTTTCGCACACTGCTTGCAAAGTGAGGGGACAGGGCACATAGTAGACAGGGGTCTGAGTGGACAGGGGACAGGGGTCGTATTCGGACACAGCCACTGTGTTTGTATATGGGGCGTATGCTGTGGGAAACCCCCACACAGCCACTGTGTTTGTATATGGGGCGTATGCTGTGGGAAACCCCCACACAGCCACTGTGTTTGTATATGGGGCGTATGCTGTGGGAAACCCCCACAGCCACTGTGTTTGTATATGGGGCGTATGCTGTGGGAATCCCCACACAGTCACTGTGTTTGTATATGGGGCGTATGCTGTGGGAAACCCCCCCCACAGTCACTGTGTTTGTATATGGGGCGTATGCTGTGGGAAACCCCCACACAGTCACTGTGTTTGTATATGGGGCGTATGCTGTGGGAAACCCCCACACAGTCACTGTGTTTGTATATGGGGCGTATGCTGTGGGAAACCCCCACACAGCAATAATTAACGTGTCCTCCATGACAGAATTATGAAATGGGGAAATTACATTTTAAATTCCAATTTACACGTTAGATCTTCAATATGATTGGTTATCACGCCGCAAAGTTGACTGGCTTTGGGGTCAAAGTTCCCCCAGCGCAGTGTTCCCCGTCCCTTCGCCTGATATCCCATCATACCTTGTGGATGCAACAAATTGCCTCTCATTGAAAATGAATGAAGGCGATGTCGTCACCCGAGAAATTTGCTCCTGGTCAGAGGATATGTGGCTTCAGCACTTAGTATCAGAGAATGAGAATGCACCTCCACCAGGAGCAGGGCGGGGCTGTCCACCTACACCTGTGAGCAGGGCGGGGCTGTCCACCTACACCTGTGAGCAGGGCGGGGCTGTCCACCTACACCTGTGAGCAGGGCGGGGCTGTCCACCTACACCTGTGAGCAGGGCGGGGCTTTTTTGCAGCACCTTCTGAAAATGGCAGACTAGGGGTGCGTCCCAATATTCTTCACTCCCCACCTCCCCACCACCACTCCTCTACCACCCGGAAGTGTGTGGAGGAAGGGAGGGGAGGAGGGGAGTGGAGGAGAGGAGCCGTGAACAAAATTGGGACAGCGAATCTGCTTCACCGTCATCAAAATCACCGTCGACTATTGATGAAGTTGCCCTATCATAACTTTGACTGACGCCGAGCCCACAAATATTCCCAAAGCCAATCACAGATCTTCCACATGGTCAGCCCGTTTAAAGATGCAAAATGTATTTTTAGTTACAAATGCAAGTAACCTATAGTTGCATCAGTGTAAACAACTCTGAATTGCGGTTTGCGTCGAGACACTAATTAAATATAGCTAATCAGCAACATTAGATCAAAGTAAACATGTTGTAGGCTACTATAGGCTACGCAAACATAACAATTTACTGTAATTCCAGAATCCCGATTACCGTGCACTAATTCACCTATAGGCATAGGCTACTGTAACTTCTGAAATCAAATTTAAAAACGTCCTTTGGAATGGTTGAATAAAGTAATTAATGCATATTCACATAGCTACTGAAATGGTAGCTGTCATGCTTAGGCAATATTTATGTAGGCCTACAGTCATGTTCGTTAATAAGCAACGTTGAGCAACGTTAATGTGCAAGCAAATAAATAAAGCTGTTTCCCCGACTTAAATTGCTGAATTTTTATGTAGGATATGAACCACAAAAACGGACTGGCATTTTGTTATCCGTTGTAGGATGCTATGTCCTATGTGTACTAATAACCTACTGAAGCACACACAATTTAGGCTAAATATTTTGCATTGGGGCATCATTATCTTGGGGAAATTCATATGAGGCAGAGCGACGCATCATCACTGTTGCCTCTGTGGGCGTGAGCGCGATGATGTCACCCAAAAATGTGAAAAAACATATGCTTCGCCGGAGGGGAGGAAAAGCTGAGTTTGAAGCCGCTTTGCTGGTCATCTACACTATTGGGACAGTGGAGGGAGGGAGGAACCAAAGATGGGTTTCCAGGGCATGGAGTAGAGGAGGTGGTAGTGGAGGAGGAAAGGTTGCATTTTTCGACTATTGGGACACACCCTAGAAGGGCCCAGGGGAGAGGGGTAAGTGGGCGTGGCCGTACACAGGTGAGCCCTTATACTCAGGCTCAGGGGAGAGGGGTAAGTGGGCGTGGCCATACACAGGTGAGCCCTTATACTCAGGCCCAGGGGAGAGGGGTAAGTGGGCATGGCCGTACACAGGTGAGCCCTTACCTGAGGCCCTGGTCTGTAATTTTGATAGCATCCCGAAAGGCTGAGCAGCCTCAGTTTGCGGCAGGATTCCCTCCGGGGGCGGGGCGACTCCGCCTCCTCGGCCAGTTTAGTCCGAAAGTTGGCCGCGCCCCTGGCGGGCGACACAGTCCTCAAGGCGGCCTGACTGCCGCAGCAGGAGGAGTGGCCGCATCGGGCCCCTCCCATACCGCCATACTGCTGCCAATAGGAGGCAGCGTTAGTCCTCAGGCCCCTCCTCCTGCTCCTCCTGCAGCAGCACGACCCGGCGGTGGGCGGGGCCAGGGGCTCTGGGAGGCCCTGCTCCCCGTCAGAAGCCCCGCCCCTGCGCCGCCACTCAGCCGCGTCCTCGATGTCAGCCAGCTGTGCGGGGTCCAGCACCCAGATGTGGGCGGGGCCGTGGCCACGCCCCCCAGGACGGCGCCGGAACACCAGGGCCTGTCGCACGCGAGGCTCTGCCCGCAGGGAGGTGGGCGGGGCAGCCGGTGGGGTAGTGGGCGGGGTCAGGTCACCCTGGGCCAATGACAGCCTCTTCAAGGTGAGGTCTGTGATCTTCTCGCAGCCTGATAGGTCCAGGTGCTCCAGCATCTGACATGCCCCTAGACACGCCCAGCTGAGAGAGAGAAAGAGAGAGAGAGAGAGAGAATGTAAACTAAACGTGTAAAATGTCTCGTCATGCAAAGACATGCCTTTCACACGCCCCACGCCGGTTCTCAGGTGAGATATAAGGTATGGGTTACCTGTCGAAGGCGGAGTCTGTGATGTCAGTTTGGGTAAGGTCCAGGTGAGTCAGGTTCGGACAGAGGCTCAGGATCTGCCTCACCTGGAGCAGTGGTACAGACAGTAAATGACCCTTTCACAGGTAAGCACTGTATATATAGCTATATCCATAAAGGCAATATATACAGTCAGCACCATAATCCATTGAACAGTGACACTTTTTTGTTATTTTGGTTCTGCACTCTAGCACTGAGTTTGAAAGGATACAATGACATACAGGATACAATCAGATTGAATTTGAGGGTATTTTCATCCATCTCGGATGAACCGTTTAGAAATTATAGAACCTTTTGTACATAGTCCCTCAGGTTAGTCCCTTTGCATGCAGTGACTTCCTGGTGTCTGTGACCCCAACAACATCAAAAGACTCTTGATATCTTATTTTCTAGTACTCTTACAAGTGATACTATAACTTCTCTGCATTTGAATGGATCTCTATGGGAATTGGGGGGGGCGGGACTAGATTTATCTGTAAATTATGCTGGATCAGTATGGAATACATGATTGGTAAAATGGCTGTAAGTCATTAAGGGTCTGAGTTATCAAACGAGCTTCAAACCATCACTCTACTGCCAGATATGCAGTAGATATGGATGGATCACTTTAAGGGTTGTTTCTCCTGACAAATTTTCCAATTGAACTCTATGGAAAAATAAGTCAGGAGAAGAAACCCTTCAAGTTATCCATCCATATCTATTGTATTTCAGGCAGCAGAGTGATGGTTTAAGGCTTGTTTCCTTTCTAACTCAAAGTGCTAGAGTACAGAACCAAAAAAAAAATGTGTCACTGTCCAATGAATTATGGTGCTCACTGTAATTAAAGGCGTTACATCAATACATAATCTATAAAAAGAATTATATAATTAAAGTCATTATATATGGAGTTACATGAATCATGGACGTAGATCCCGGAGGGGATGGGGATCTAACCAAACCCTAACGTCCCCCTCAAGTTTGGAAAAACAACAAATGTGCAAAAAATTATGTTGTATTGGGTGGTTAAATATTAAATATTACTGTTAATGCCAAGCCCCCCCCCCCCCCCCTCCAAAAAAAAAAAAAACATTTCTAATGAGTGTCCCTCCCAAAAAATGATATCTACGTCCTTGACACCAATACAGAATTTATATAAATAATCATATAATAATTTGGTGCTATATAATGATAATGGTGTTTTGTGTTAAGTACCATTTTGCTTGAGAGGGCGGAGCTATAGGCCAGGACCAGGGATTTGACAGAGGGTCCGACTGCAGGCAGAAGGTTCTGGATAAGCCCGTTGAGCAGCTTCTTTTCCCTCTGAATGGCGCCAAAGGCGGAAGAGTCCTCCAGCGCCCCCTCTGCAAACAGAACTCTGCTCAGTACCGCACCAGCGCGCGCATCAGGGGCTGATGGGAAGTGTAGTCTTGGCACTCTCTAATTCATTGCTGGTATCACTTGTGTTCCTGTGTGTGTTTAACGATGACTGTGTCATAGGACACGTGTAGCTTTATTAGCGACACTGACAGGACAAGCATAGCTTTATTAGCTCAGGTTAGCGCACTGATAGGACACACATAGCTTTATTAGCTCAGGTTAGCGCACTGATAGGACACACATAGCTTTATTAGCGCATGTTAGCACACTGATAGGACACATAGCTTTCTTAGCTCAGGTTAGCGCACTGATAGGACACATAGCTTTATTAGTTCAGGTTAGCACACTGATAGGACACATAGCTTTCTTAGCTCAGGTTAGCGCACTGATAGGACACATAGCTTTATTAGTTCAGGTTAGCACACTGATAGGACACATAGCTTTATTAGCTCATGTTAGGGCACTGATAGGACACATAGCTTTATTAGCACATGTTAGCGCACTGATAGGACACACAGAGCTTTATTAGCGCATGTTAGCGCACTGATAGGACACACATAGCTTTATTAGCTCATGCTAGCAGTGTTGTTAGGGCACTATGGGGTCGTTATTGGAATATTACTGGGGTGTTATGCTGCATTCAAGTGATGTCAGGTCATAGTTTTCTCCGAGTCGGGAATAAGTCACAACCCGGCCAACCGACTCGTTTTTTTAGAGAATCACCGCTACGCGCCCTGTCAGCCTCTAGAGAATCACCGCTACGCGCCCTGTCAGCCGCTAGAGAATCACCGCTACGCACCCCGTCAGCCGCTAGAGAATCACCGCTACGCACCCCGTCAGCCTCTAGAGAATCACCGCTACGCGCCCCGTCAGCCTCTAGAGAATCACCGCTACACACCCCGTCAGCCTCTAGAGAATCACCGCTACACACCCCGTCAGCCTCTAGAGAATCACCGCTACGCGCCCCGTCAGCCTCTAGAGAATCACCGCTACGCGCCCCGTCAGCCTCTAGAGAATCACCGCTACGCACCCCGTCAGCCTCTAGAGAATCACCGCTACACACCCCGTCAGCCGCTAGAGAATCACCGCTACGCGCCCTGTCAGCCTCTAGAGAATCACCGCTACACACCCCGTCAGCCTCTAGAGAATCACCGCTACGCGCCCCGTCAGCCTCTAGAGAATCACCGCTACGCACCCCCGTCAGCCTCTAGAGAATCACCGCTACGCGCCCTGTCAGCCTCTAGAGAATCACCGCTACGCACCCCGTCAGCCTCTAGAGAATCACCGCTACGCGCCCTGTCAGCCTCTAGAGAATCACCGCTACGCGCCCTGTCAGCCGCTAGAGAATCACCGCTACGCGCCCCGTCAGCCGCTAGAGAATCACCGCTACGCACCCCGTCAGCCTCTAGAGAATCACCGCTACTGCGCCCCGTCAGCCGCTAGAGAATCACCGCTACGCACCCCGTCAGCCTCTAGAGAATCACCGCTACGCGCCCCGTCAGCCTCTAGAGAATCACCGCTACGCGCCCTGTCAGCCTCTAGAGAATCACCGCTACGCACCCCTTCAGCCGCTAGAGAATCACCGCTACGCACCCCTTCAGCCTCTAGAGAATCACCGCTACGCGCCCTGTCAGCCTCTAGAGAATCACCGCTACGCGCCCTGTCAGCCTCTAGAGAATCACCGCTACGCACCCCGTCAGCCTCTAGAGAATCACCGCTACGCGCCCCTGTCAGCCTCTAGAGAATCACCGCTACGCACCCCTTCAGCCTCTAGAGAATCACCGCTACGCACCCCGTCAGCCTCTAGAGAATCACCGCTACGCGCCCCGTCAGCCAGTAGTAGGACGGAGGGCGCCATGTCCTCTTCAGGGCGCGGCTCCTCGAACTCCTGACCGTGATTCCAACTCGCCCAGGGCCCGTTCTGTGCGCAACAATTCTCTCCGGGCCCCTCCCGCCGGCAGCAGCCGCCAAATGCCGCTCCCTCAGGCACCGGCCATGCTCGGAACTGGCAGGACCGGGGATCGAACCCCCCGATCGTCGGGGCGCAACCGCACAGACTGAAAATTGTCCGCTGCACCACCGTGGCGCCCCCCCCCCGCGTTCACGTGTTTTAAGGTCGGAAGATCTCCTGCATAATGTTAGCTCAACTGTCAACAAACATTTTTTTGTAGTCCAATCTTCTAGACTAGCAATCGAATAGCTAGTTTTAGCAAGCAATCCTCAGCTATTTCAGGGGGTTAAGAATGTGAATACCACATGGAATTGAATGCTGCAGTACTACAGTTATCAAAGAATGTCTGTGTGTTTTTAAATTTGTAGCTGTGCTTCACTTAGGGCTTTATTGTATGAAATCTATTGCCGTTCACACAGGACTCCGTTTTTGTTTGGCCATTTTGGCAAAAGCGAATGTCACAACTCGGCCAATTCGTGTTGCATATAGAATCTCTATAGAATTTCTCCGACTTGATCATCCGACATGAGGTGTTCATGTGGACCTTACTGGTGGGAAACTCGTGTAAACCATAAATCCGACAACCCATGAATGCAGCACTATTAATGTGGTGTCGGGACATTATTTGGGGCGTTATTGGGGCGTTGCGCGTTACGTTGCCAGGGACACTGTCGCCATACCAGACTCGTCGATGTCGGCATCTTCGTCCCACTCCTGGAAGGCCCGGCCCTCATCCTCCCGGCTCTGGACCCAATCAGCGTCCGGCTCCTGCTCCTGCTCCTCTGGAGGCCCTCTGCAGTACTGCCCTGAGCACAGTCACAGGGGCAGGTTAGAGCTAACAGCGCCATCTGCAGCAGGGAGGTAACCACTGCACTTGCACACACAAATACACATATATACTCACGCGTGCATACAGTATAAACAAACAAACAAACAAACAAACAAACAAACAAACAAACAAACACACACACAGATACAGAGATACACACACACACGTAGCGATGCTGTTCCTTACTCACCTCTTGCCCAGCGCACCGGATACAGGTGTTTCCATAGTGACCCGGTCTTTGCCAGGTGAGACCAGGATGTGCACACCTGGCCAGAGCGGCACAGGTCCTCTGGACCCAGGTAACGGAACACCTTCAGCAGGACCTCTGGGGGCAGGAGGAGCACAGGCTGCTCGGGGCGGTCATCCAACTCTGCCCAAAAAATACAGCAATCACTCAGACCAGCTAACCAACCCGACTCACTCAGACCAGCCAACCAACCCGACTCACTCATAATCACTCACTCAGACCAGCCAACCAACCCGACTCACTCAGACCAGCCAACCAACCCGACTCACTCATAATCACTCACTCAGACCAGCCAACCAACCCGACTCACTCATAATCACTCACTCAGACCAGCCAACCAACCCGACTCACTCAGACCAGCCAACCAACCCGACTCACTCAGACCAGCCAACCAACCCGACTCACTCAGACCAGCCAACCAACCCGACTCACTCATAATCACTCACTCAGACCAGCCAACCAACCCGGCTCACTCATAATCACTCACTCAGACCAGCCAACCAACCCGACTCACTCAGACCAGCCAACCAACCCGGCTCACTCATAATCACTCACTCAGACCAGCCAACCAACCGGACTCACTCAGACCAGCCAACCAACCCGGCTCACTCAGACCAGCCAACCAACCCGGCTCACTCATAATCACTCACTCAGACCAGCCAACCAAACTGACTCACTCATGACTCACCATGACCCGCCTTCTCGTGAGCAGAGTACTTGAAGGCGCGGTGCAGGCCTTCTGCCTGGCTCCACAAGCTCAGGCCCTTTAACACCTCAGCAGTACTGTCCTCTTGCGGGCACCCGCAGTCCACAGTGCTGTCCGCTTGGGGACACCTGCAGTGCTGGGCCATCACCGTCTTCTTAATGTCCTTCAGCTCCTCATAGGTGAAGTACTCCATCAGCATGGGCTGGAACACCTGTCAGACACACCCTATCATTTAAAACCCCCGCCAGACACATCCCACTCTTTAAAACCCCCGCCAGACACCCCCCACTCTTTAAAACCCCCGCCAGACACCCCCCACTCTTTAAAACCCCCGCCAGACACCCCCCACTCTTTAAAACCCCCGCCAGACACCCCCCACTCTTTAAAACCCCCGCCAGACACACCCCATTGTGGTCGCAGTGATTTTGTGAAAACGTGGGAATATCAGAGTTGTTTTAGGTAATTTGGGGAGATGTTGTGGGAACATTGCGGGGAACGTTGTGGGAACATTGCGGGAGTGTAATACTGAGCACATACCAACGTTGTGGGAACATTGCGGGAGTGTAATACTGAGCACATACCTCTTCTTCCTCCTTCATGTGGGGCAGGAAGTCCTGAGTGAAGTCCTCCAGCCTCTCCTTCAGCTGCTGGGCGTAATTCAGCTGCTCACACTCATTCTGCAGAGAGAGAGAGAGAGAGAGAGAGAGAGAGAGAGAGAGAGAGAGAGAGAGAGAGAGAGAGAGAGAGTGCACACAGTACAGTGAGTGCACACAGCTCGCCATAAAATAAATAAAACAATCAACTTCTAATTTATCATTTCCAATTACCTAAAATAACTAATTCCCCATGAAAACTATACTTCCCTGTCTAAATTTGTGTCTTATCTCATTTTAAAATAATAGTTAATTTTGTTAAATTGTAAAATTTGCTGTTTAAATGAATACCTTAGCTATCACATCATGGAACATCCAGGGTATTAACTCATCCTTATTTGGATGTAAAAGCAAGACCCTGGAGTTCAGGAAAAACACACAAAACATAGACATCATTATCCTCCAGGAGACTTGGTGTAAATCAGATTCCATCACTCACTGTCCCCCAGACTACAAAGAAATCATAATATCATCCACCAAACACCCCACAATCAAACGTGGCAGAGATTCAGGGGGAATCATAATTTGGTATAAATCAGAGCTTAAAAATTTCATAACAACAATTAAAACACAGAAATCGCATGTCTGGCTTAAAATCAAGAAAGAGAAAACAAACACAGAAAAAGACATATTCCTCTGTGCAATTTACATCCCCCCAAGTGAATCTCCATACTACGAAGATGATACCTTTCCTTGCCTCCAAAATGAGATCTGCAGATTCCAGGCTCAGGGGAATGTGCTGATCTGTGGAGATTTGAATGCCCGAACAGGCTCCTTACCTGATTTCAACATTGAAACAGGTAATATTCACATAATGGGCAATAACTATATGAAAAATGTTACTAACTTCCCTAGAAACAGCTCTGACCCACAGGTTAACAAGAACGGGAAAGACCTCCTGCAGCTCTGTCGAAGCCTGGGTCTGTACATTGTCAACGGTAGGTTACGAGGGGACTCTCTGGGAAGAAATACCTTTTGCTCTCCTCTTGGCAGCAGTACAGTTGATTACATGGTAACAGATCTAGACCCTTTCTCTTTCAGAGCATTCACTGTTAAAGCACTAACCCCTCTGTCAGATCACAGCCAAATTACCGTGTTTCTCAAAAAGACAGAAAATAACACAACCACACACACAAAGCCCAGCGAGCTGTTCAATCTTACCAGATCATACAGATGGGCTCAAAACAGCACAGAAGAGTTCCAGAAAGCAATCAACAGTCAAAACATTCAAACACTATTAGACAACTTTCTGGATACCACATACATTCACAGTAAAGAAGGAGTCAATCTAGCAGTAAAACAAATTAATTACATATTTGGAAAAACAGCAAAAATATCCCAACTGAAACAATCAAAAATGAAACAAAAACACCAGGAGGATAATTGGTTTGATTTGGACTGTAAGAATATGAGAAAAGAACTTAGAAAATTATCAAATCAAAAACATAGAGATCCAAACAATATAGATTTACGCCTTAATTACTGTGAAACTCTAAAACAATACAAACGTATGCTCAGAATAAAAAAGGCACAGTATACCCGCAAACAACTGACACTAATCGAAGAGTCCATAAACACAAACCGTTTCTGGGAAAACTGGAAAACCCTCAATAAAGCAAAACCAGAAGAATTGGCCATACAAAATGGAGATGAATGGATTAACCATTTTAAAACTTTGTATGAAACAATACCATTAGTCATAAATTCAGAACAAAATCATATCCAAGAAAAATTACATAATTTAGAATTGGCTGTAAAAGATAACCAAAATCCATTGGACTCTCCCATTACTGAGCAGGAACTGAAGGAAAGACTTCAGAACCTCAAAACTAATAAATCAAGCGGGCCTGATAGTATCCTAAATGAGATGCTTAAAAATAGCAGCAAAAAATTCCAATTGGCTCTTCTCAAATTGTTTAATTTGGTTCTGAGTGTAGGTTACTTCCCTGAAATTTGGAATCTTGGACTCATAACCCCTATTTTTAAAAATGGAGACAAATTCGACCCCAACAATTACCGAGGCATTTGTGTGAACAGTAACCTGGGGAAGGTTCTCTGTAGCATAATTAACAAAAGACTAATAGACTTCCTTACAAAGCACAATGTCTTGAGTAAAAGTCAAATTGGATTTCTTCCAAATTGCCGCACATCTGACCACATTTACACCCTACATACCCTAATTGACATATATGTTAACCAAAAAAAAGAAAAAATATATGCCTGTTTTATAGATTTCCAAAAGGCATTCGATTCTATTTGGCACAATGGTCTTTTCTACAAAGTTATTGAAAGTGGTGTAGGGGGTAAAACATACGACATAATTAAATCAATGTACACAGACAATAAATGCGGCATCAGAATTGGCAACAAAAGAACAAATTTATTCACCCAGAGACGTGGAGTACGCCAAGGCTGCAACTTAAGCCCAACTCTATTTAACATATACATAAATGAATTGGCGACTAAGTTGGAGCAATCTGCAGCACCTGGTCTTATACTTTACGACACAGAAATTAAATTCCTGCTCTATGCAGATGACCTAGTTCTACTGTCACCCACCATCCAAGGGCTACAGCAGAACTTGAACCTGCTAGAACAGTACTGCCAGACCTGGGCCCTGGCAGTAAACATGAAAAAGACTAGAACCATGACCTTCCAAAAAAGGTCCAAATCTCAGGGAACTATATCAAATTTCACACTAGGGACATGCTCCATAGAAACATGCACACAATACAATTACTTAGGGTTGAAATTAAGTTCCACAGGAAATTTCAATCTTGCAGTGAATGAACTGAAAGAGAAAGCACGCAGGGCTTTTTATGCCATAAAACGACAAATTTACATTGAAATTCCAATTAGAATTTGGCTTAAACTATTTGAATCAGTAATTGAACCAATTGCCCTATATGGCAGCGAGGTGTGGGGTCCACTCTCAAATCAAAATTTTGCAAAATGGGATAAACACCCGATTGAAACCCTGCATGCAGAATTCTGTAAGAACATCTTACATGTACAAAGAAAAACAGCAAACAATGCATGCAGGGCGGAATTAGGCCAATATCCATTAGTAATCAGAACTCAAAAAAGAGCAATCAAATTTTTGAACCATTTAAAAAATAGTGACCCCCTCTCATACCATTACAAAGCCCTGCAATGCCAAGAGTTGAGCAAAGAAAAGAGCCCCCTCTATCAGCTGGTCCTGACGCTTAGTTCACTCACCCAGACTAACAACCCACAGCCTCAGGACCAGCACATAGATATTAAATCAATTAGAGTGAACCAAATTATAACCTACCAAAAACAAAATTACATCAACTATTGGAACAAACAAACACAAACACAAAGCAAATTGCAGTGTTATCTGGCCCTAAAAAGACAGTACGCAATGGCAGATTACCTGACCATGACGGATAAGAAGCTGAGAACCACCTTGACAAAGTACAGACTCAGTGAGCACAGCTTGGCCATTGAAAAAGGTCGCCACCGAAAATCGTGGCTTCCTATTGAGGAAAGGCTGTGCCAACACTGCTCTCTGAGGGAGGTGGAGACAGAGCTGCACTTCACAACCAAATGTGAAAAGTATAAAAACATCAGAGAAAAATACTTCCCTAAATTCAACCGGATCTGCCCATTTTTCAATGACCTCCCTGATCAACTAAAATTAAAAGTAGTTCTGGGGGAGAGAGCGGAGTGCTCTACACTTGCGGCACATTTTATTGCTGCCTGCCACAGTCTGAGGGACAGTGAGTGATGGAACGCAACCAGTTACTGACATGCACACAATATGAACAAACACACACGCACGGACACAAAAATCCATGCATATGCACATACAAACACAAACGCACACACACATACATACAAACCGATTACTGCTTCACACACACACACAACACACACACACACACACACACACACACACCTGTTACTGTATATACTGTATAATATCCAGATGTGTTATCATTGTTATTTTGTTTTGTTTCTTTCTTCTGTTGACATGTTCCTTTCTGTCATGAACAAGCTTTGGCAATACAATTGTAAAAATTTTGTCATGCCAATAAAGCATACTAAATTGAAATTGAAATTGAAATTGAAATTGAAATTGAATTGAGAGAGAGAGAGACAGAGAGAGAGACAGAGAGACAGAGAGAGAGACAGAGACAGAGAGAGAGAGAGAGAGAGAGAGACAGAGAGAGAGAGAGAGACAGAGAGAGAGACAGAGACAGAGAGAGAGACAGAGAGAGAGACAGAGAGAGAGACAGAGAGAGAGAGAGAGAGAGAGAGAGAGAGAGAGAGACAGAGAGAGAGAGAGAGAGACAGAGAGAGAGACAGAGACAGAGACAGAGACAGAGAGGAGAGAGAGAGAGAGAGAGAGAGAGAGAGAGAGAAGCTATCTCAGAGCTTTCAGACAGTGCTGGGAACACCACCCACGCTTTGAGAGCCAAAGGGGCAGATCCATAGTCCATGGATAAATAACTGAATAGATAGTGCTACTGACTGGCCAGACTGTCCTCAGACCTGCCTCCCAGGTAAATAACTGAACAGATAGTGCTACTGACTGGCCAGACTGTCCTCAGACCTGCCTCCCAGGTAAATAACTGAACAGATAGTGCTACTGACTGGCCAGACTGTCTTCACACCTGCCTCCCAGGTAAATAACTGAACAGATAGTGCTACTGACTGGCCAGACTGTCCTCACACCTGCCTCCCAGGTAAGGGAGTGTGGAAAAGCAGCAGTTCTGGGCCCTCGAGGACCGTGAGATATAGAGTTTACTGGCACATCATTACACTTCACTGGTATGATAAATTATTGCACCATTGGGGCCATTACAGCAGTGCAGAATGCATTACACACATTATAACATGCTTTCCTAACAGTGCCACAATAAACTGTCAATTATGTTTTCCAAATGTCCCTAAGCTTACAGACAATTCAATATCCAGCAAGTCAATAAGATACTAAACAATTCATCTGTGATACCTGCCTGCCATTAATCTGTGATACCTGCCTGAGATTAATCTGTGATACCTGCCTGCGATTAATCTGACTGTGATACCTGCCTGAGATTAATCTGACTGTGATACCTGCCTGCGATTAATCTGACTGTGATACCTGCATGAGATTAATCTGACTGTGATACCTGCCTGCGATTAATCTGACTGTGATACCTGCCCGCGATTAATCTGACTGTGATACCTGCCTGAGATTAATCTGACTGTGATACCTGCCTGAGATTAATCTGACTGTGATACCTGCCTGCGATTAATCTGACTTTGATACCTGCCTGCGATTAATCTGACTGTGATACCTGCCTGAGATTAATCTGACTGTGATACCTGCCTGCGATTAATCTGACTATGATACCTGCCTGCGATTAATCTGACTGTGATACCTGCCTGAGATTAATCTGATTGTGATACCTGCCTGCCTGAGATTAATCTGTGATACCTGCAATTCAAGGAAGATGCTAAAAGACAAAATCATCCCATCTACATTTGGACCTCATACATGTTACCTCATGTCAAACTTCAAGTGAAAAACCCGTTATTATTATTAGTAGTAGTATTATTATTATTATTATTATTATTATTATAAATAGCCACCTTGACGTTGCACAGGCCTTTGTGGAAGAGGGACAGCATGTCAGACAGCTTGTTGTCGGAGTGCACGTTGTAGACCGTGTGACTGCGCTGCTGCAGCTGGCAGATGATGTAATCGTTCTCGATCTGCTCGTGCATTTTAAACTCGGTGAAAGTGGCGCACAGCGACTGCAGGAACGAGCGGAAGTCCTGATTGTTGGAGAAGTTTGTCTTCGAAAGCTGGGAGAGAGAAAAAAAAGAGAGGTAAATTCATTATAAACACAAAGTCTTTGGCAGTCTGGGGCTTCTGTTGGCTGCAGACTGAAGGGACACCTGTTCAGACCGCGAACAGCCCTGGATATAATGCTATATTTAGCACTCTACCCTCCAATCCAATCGCTACTTAAAGCACCATATCGTCCATCTCCTACTACTAACTACTACTATTATCCTGTGGCCCAGTGTAGCGTAACTACTACTATTATCCTGTGGCCCAGTGTAGCGTAACAGGGGGTTTGGAACTCTGAGGTTGCAGGTTCGACTCTTAAATGGGGCACTGCTGATGTACTCTTGTGCTTCAGTAAGTATCCAGCAGTATGACTGGATGAATGCTTTTGGATAAGAGTCTCTGATAAATGCCTAAAATGTAGGCCTAAATGTTGCGGCCTCTCTCAATCTGGCAGCCTATTCACCCACTGGCTTCTCTCAATCTGGCAGCCTAATCACGCTCTGGTTTAATGCACCCCTCCTACTCTACCACAGCTGGTATGTGGCGAGCATTCTGCTGCAAAATGGCTGCCGTGCATCGCAACAGTGCGGTGAATATGTTGACCTTCACCACTTCACCATTAAACACAGTTTGAGAAAGGCGCTATATATATTATTGTTAGTATTATTATTGCCCATTATTATAGCCGGCACCTCCAAACAGACAGAAGAATGCAGAAATATGTCCAATTCCAACCCTAATTTGGAATGCCCAATTGTCCCCAAACCGCGTTCATACAGGTATCAAACCTTGGTGCAAACCCACGGCTTTCCTTCAAAACGTGCGGTTCAGCCCAGCACAGCGACTAATCCAATCCCATCCCAATCATAGACTGTATAAAAATATGGACAAAGCCACTGTGACGTCACCCATTTCCTTCCCACGGCCTCGTAAAAACTGAATTGAGGCTCCGGACGTCTTTTTCGCCGCCCGTTTGTACAAACTGCGTCTGCTCCGTGGAGCCGAAGAGGACTCAACCTGTACCTCTGATTGGTCCTGAACAAATGTTAATACCCTGTCCGAACGACACAATATAAAAAAAAAAAAATCAGCACATGCAGAGGCATTAGATGAAGGAAAGGCACCTATTGCAATAACATTTTTTTGTGGGAAAAATGTATTGACTGTGTATTTTGACCACATTGCTGCCATTGACGTACATGGTGAAAGACCTATACTGGAGCCAATCGCAGTGGAGCTACTGAGCAACTTCACAATTCCTGCTCCTAGTCCAACCAGGAAGTGAGCTTCAAAACGAAAGCCCGGGCTGCGTCCCAATCAAGTTTTTACTCCACCCTTGTAAACTTCACTTGCAAACTTCACTTGGGGGAATCCCTTTTGAGACCAGGATGTACCCTTAGTCTCCATTTTAAGTGTGAGTCCAATCCGTTAGAAAGCCAAGTGAAGTTTGTGACATAGCCCCTCCACCCTCAACTTTTCTCAAGGGAGCGAGTCTGCAAAAGAGCAGCAAGCTAATATTACCCACAATTCACATCGAACGTCCTGTTCAGTGATAATCACATTAATGTTTATCGCGGTATTATACATTAAAAGCACATACATAATGGGAAAGACGGTGTATAGGCTATAGGCTAATAAATACAGGTTAATGTAGTAGTTTGCTATTTTGTATTTCATAGTTTAAATTGCAAATTGCTTTATGCAGCAACAGAGTAGAGTATTCTGTGGGATGTAGGCCTACCAGGTTCTCTGTAATTAATCTAGCTTTTAAACTGATTATTAGGCTACTCGTCTCTCAATATTTTTCAGGAGGCTGCCTGTTATCCTAACAATAGAATTTCTCAATAACCAGGAGGAATAGCTAAATAAACGTGTGCAGCATTTTACTATATTCACATTTTGTGCTGACGCAAAATGCGTTAATAGCCTATGTTATGCGAAGTGATCAATGAACAGCACATATTTGGGTAAATTCGCTTTTCTAGCTTGAAAGCATGCATTGCGCTCAACGCTGGTTCCAGCAATTTAAGAGGTTTTCCTCTTTAAATGTATTCTTTCTAATGTTTAATTCATTTTGACTAAATCGAGTGCCATCTTAATGACATTCTTTAACGTGATGAGGAGAAAACGCAATGCTAACGTGTAACGGGATTTTTTGCCAGTTAATTATTCAGAATTATTGTCACCAGTATTAAACAATCTCACGTTAGTTATCTCTTTGTCATTGTCATTTGTTAATCATTAGCCTATATGCTAGCCTACATAACTGTTCTTGATTATTCAGGGAATTTGTTTGATTGACACATAACAAGCAAAATAAACGGAAACAGGTTGAGAATATGTTCGGTTTAAATGCTTTATTCCAGCGCACGGGTTGTCCTACATGCCACACGATTTTATAACACAAAGAAATATGCTAGCCCACAAAACCTGCTGTATTTATTGATATTTGTTATTCAGTAAATCAATTGCTTGACTGATAATTAATGTAAACAGGTTGAGAGTTTCATCCGTTTAAAGGTTGGCTAGGCTACGGTGACAGACGTTTTACATGATCCGAGATCATACGCCACTGTGCAGCAGCATGGTTAACTTCCGAGTATAGATGCGGTGAAGTGCGTCTCAATTCAAATAACCCGCTCCGCCCTCGCTCCCTCACACTCGCTAAACGCAAGTGTATACTCCTGTTTTATTGATATGTGCGTCACATCCTCCCAAGTGAAGTTTGCAAGTGAAGTTTACGAGGGTGGAGCAAAAACTGGATTGTGACGCAGCCCCAGTCTTGGCCCCTTGGTCCCAATACTCTAAAAATGCATCCTCCTTTCCTCCACTACCACCTCCTCCACTCCATGCCCCAGAAACAGATCTTTGTGTCCTCATCTAATGTTGCTGATTTCATATTAATTACATAGTTAGATATCAATTAACGTCTTGACGCGAACCGCAATGTCAGGTACATTGTATACTGTACATGCAACTACTTGTACTTGAAACGCACAGACAGTTGCATAATTCCGTGTAAAAGACGAGTGGAGGAGAGGAGTGGAGGACAGGAGGTGAGGAGTGAAGAATATTGGGATACAGCCCAAGCCTCCAGTGGAGGTGATGTCATAATCCACGGGCTGCAGCGCCTCCAGCCGACATACTGGCACACAGATAGACCCGAAACACGCCGCCAAGTTTGACCATGCAGTCAAAAATAACTTCGATGCCCCGAGTATATGGAGTCCTTTTGCCCCCTACCAGAAATATGCCAATTTCCGTAAAAAACCCGCTCAGTTTTGGCTCCAGCACTGACTTGCGCTTTTCCACTCGCTCGTTTACTGCTAGCTAATAAAGTAGCGCACAACATTAACGTTACAACAGCAGTGCTCGGCTAAACAAGGAATATGCGCTTTATTTTTTTTATTTTATCAGTTAAACTAAGCGTTTCATTAGCTACAAAGCAGAAACAATGCCTAATCTGCTAACGACCTAGCTAGCTACATAGCTAACAAACAACAGAGACCGACATGGCTGCGCTGGATAAATGTGCTGTCAAACACTAGCGTGATTATATCTTAAATACAAGTTCATATGAGCAGGTGGCTTTATTAGAATATCTAAACGTTAATCTATGTTTACACAGCTCCAAGTATTGTCGTTGCATACTGTCGCACTTAACTTAGCTAACGTTAGCGTTATCTCTCTCTGAAAGAAAACAGCAGGCGCTGGCCAGCGACCACGACCTGCCACCACACACCTTATTATTTTTACATAAGACAATATCATAACTACGATCACTTAGCTAGCAGAGTAACTTAATACAAGCCAATGTCGCTAGCTGTCCAGTGTCACAGCGATCACAGCTATTAGCTGTAAAAGCTTAGACGAAACAATAACGCTCGCTAGCCTTATGTAAGACTAAAACAACCCGTCATCTACCGCAGCGTTAGATAAACCAGACTACCAAAAGAGCCCGATTGTACCGTCCTTAGCGGGGTAACGTTAAGTTGTAACGCTAGCTAGTTTAACGTTAGACAGCGTGCAGCTTAACATTGAATAAATTAAATAGCTAACTTAGTAACGTTCGCAAGCAGCTTTTTTTCAGACCACACTATAACGTTATAACACTAGCCTAACGTTAATAAACAGACATATCACACATTAGTTAGCGCAAGTTAACATTTTGTGTTTTATAACGTTAGCTAAATAAGCTCGCTGGTTGGCTAGTTAATGAGCTGACGTTGGATCCGATGTGATCATGTTAGCATCCCAGGTTAGATACCCACTAGCTAGCTAGCGATGGTGGCTAACGTTAGATTGGTTGAAATAAGTAACGCAGCTGGCTAACGTTAGGGTTTGATCAGTTACAGGAGGACAGTAGCTAGCTAATCAACGCACTTAGTTAATTTGCTTGCTTTCATAAAATAACCAACACTAGCTGGAAACCCCAAATATCTGCGCAGCGTATGATGCAGTATTCAAGCTTTGAGCCAACGACGTCAGGCAGCTTGTTTTTCCTTCAGCTAATTATGCGTGTTGTGCGAGTGATGCATCGCAAACAAGTTAACCTCACCTTATCACAATAAAGACCCACTAACTGCTTCATTCGCCAGTGTGGGCCCGTGAAAACATCCACCTCATCGGGAAACGGAGCCATCTTTACTCCATGGAAACACCGAGAGCTGCGTTGCTTATTGCGAGACAGTGGGGTTTACAGGAAATGGGAAGCCGTAAAGGACGCGGCCATGTTTATTCCACTATCATGTGACTCAACATACTTGCATGCGTATGTGTATATGCGTACTACAGTTGGGTTGTGATACGGAGTGTGGGATCGGTGTAGTATGCCCAGTATTTCCCCTACATCACAGCAGGGCAGAAAAAAGGTTCTGTGTCCTTCATAGTATCAGCGGCGCAGTGGCACTACTGAATTTCAGGCGCTGCTGCTAAAATTAATTAATTAATTATCTATGCTAAGAGGAAAATGGACCCAAACCACTCCACTTCCCTGCTTGAATTTCTGAATAACCTTAAATTCCTCTCAAGTGTTTTCCTCTGCACAAACGGCACCATTGTTGTCCTCATTCTCTTTTCTTCTCTTCCCTGCTACACTCCAGCTCCCAGCATGCCCTTCTCCTCCCCCTCTTCTACTTCCCTGCTCTCTCTTCTGTTCTTCAAACTCCACTTCTTCCCTCTCGTCTGCAAAAGCCTCCTGCACTACTCTGTTTCTTGTGGAATGCCACAGGATTTCCAAACTTTCTTCACCTCCAATCCCTCTTTATTCTTAGTAACAGTTTTGTAATTCAAGAGAACTCATTCTGATTTTACTGTTACTTCCACACATTCTTTTTTGATCTCTTTTTGTTAGTGTCGGAATATACAGCCCTATATATATAACCCTGGCCCTGGCATGCAATATATCAGGTTACTGATTTAAAATCTCAGTCTGGATTAGGTGTAATTCATGTGAATGCACGTGGCCTATTATCAAAAATGAATTTGTCTGTGGACCTCCTGTATATGGGGTAAACCTTTTCATGCTGATGTCATCAGTTCTTGATAGTGATATCCGTATTGATGATTACAATGTATCACTCTGAGCAGTCAAAAAAGGTTGTGGTGTTGCTGTTTATGTGAAAGTACATAGTATAAAAGTTTATTTAAAAAAAAGTATACTTAAGTACATCAAGTTTATATTTTAAGTATACTTTTAAAGCACTTATACACATCACACTGAGACCCAGCTTAAAGCTCTTATACACATCACACTGACACCCAGCTTAAAGCCCTTATACACATCACACTGACACCCAGCTTAACGCTCTTATACACATCACACTGACACCCAGTTTAACGCTCTTATACACATCACACTGACACCTAGCTTAAAGCTCTTATACACATCACACTGACACCCAGCTTAAAGCTCTTATACACATCACACTGACACCCAGCTTAAAGCTCTTATACACATCACACTGACACCCAGCTTAAAGCTCTTATACACATCACACTGACACCCATCTTAAAGCTCTTATACACATCACACTGACACCCAGCTTAAAGCTCTTATACACATCACAGTGACACCCAGCTTAACGCTCTTATACACATCACACTGACACCCAGCTTAAAGCTCTTATACACATCACACTGACACCCAGCTTAACGCTCTTATACACATCACACTGACACCCAGCTTAAAGCTCTTATACACATCACACTGACACCCAGCTTAACGCTCTTATACACATCACACTGACACCCAGCTTAAAGCTCTTATACACATCACACTGACACCCAGCTTAACGCTCTTATACACATCACACTGACACCCAGCTTAACGCTCTTATACACATCACACTGAGACCCAGCTTAAAGCTCTTATACACATCACACTGACACCCAGCTTAAAGCTCTTATACACATCACACTGACACCCAGCTTAACGCTCTTATACACATCACACTGACACCCAGCTTAAAGCTCTTATACACATCACACTGACACCCAGCTTAACGCTCTTATACACATCACACTGACACCCATCTTAAAGCTCTTATACACATCACACTGACACCCAGCTTAAAGCTCTTATACACATCACACTGACACCCAGCTTAACGCTCTTATACACATCACACTGACACCCAGCTTAAAGCTCTTATACACATCACACTGACACCCAGCTTAACGCTCTTATACACATCACACTGACCCCCCCCCCCCCACATACTAATTCACACAGACATCTTCAACCTGCCAACTTCCCGTCTGTCATCAAGATGTCCGATTTGGAAAAACATCCACCAGCCGACTTCACCACCATTCCCTGCGTAAAAGTTAAATTAGATTTTTCATTACAAAAACAAACAAAAAAAATGCAACATTGTATTCCATTACGAGGTCAGTGCTTATCAAGGTTTACAGCCTCTTCGGCTATCTTGAATACAAAACACAGCTGAGGATTAATAATTGACTTTTTACAGAAGTTTTCACTTCTGCCGATAACTGGCATAAATAATTAACTCCACGGATGGGCGCCACGTTTTCCTCTTAAGTCCAAAGCTGACTGTGTGATACGCTAGTGTGTCAGAGTAGCGCTACTGGGTTGCCGTGTGATACGCAAGTGTGTCAGAGTAGCGCTACAGGGTTGCCGTGTGATACGCAAGTGTGTCAGAGTAGCGCTACAGGGTTGCCGTGTGATACGCAAGTGTGTCAGAGTAGCGCTACAGGGTTGCCGTGTGATACGCAAGTGTGTCAGAGTAGCGCTACAGGGTTGCCGTGTGATACGCAAGTGTGTCAGAGTAGCGCTACAGGGTTGCCGTGTGATACGCTAGTGTGTCAGAGTAGCGCTACAGGGTTGCCGTGTGATACGCAAGTGTGTCAGAGTAGCGCTACAGGGTTGCCGTGTGATACGCTAGTGTGTCAGAGTAGCGCTACAGGGTTGCCGTGTGATACGCTAGTGTGTCAGAGTAGCGCTACAGGGTTGCCGTGTGATACGCTAGTGTGTCAGAGTAGCGCTACAGGGTTGCCATGTTTGAAATGATGTCTGTTGGTCTGGGATCTTGCCTTATTGTGTTACTGCTTTTCTCTCCGATGACTGAAGCGCAAGAGAAAGCAGGAACGACAGCACACCTACAGGAAATAATCATCGGGAGGTGCTACAATTACATCCGGGTCGTGAACCCCAGTGTTGGGTGAGTCGTGGTGAGAGTTCATTGTTCTAACTGAATGGACGGACTGTACAAAACCGGGGCTGCGTCCCAAATGCTCGAAAAATGCATCCTCCTTTCCTCCACTACCACCTCCTCTCCTCCGTGCCCCGGAAACCGATCTTTGTGTCCTAATCTAATGTTGCTGATTACATATTAAGTACATATTAATTGTTACAAATGAATTAATGTCTCAACGTAAACTGCAATGTCAGGTACATTGTATAATGTACATGCAACTACTTGAAACGTACAGGCAGTTTTGCATACTTCCGGGTAGGAGACGAGTGGAGGAAAGGAGGTGAGGAGTGAAGATTATTGGGACGCAGCCCTGGAAACTCTGCTTTCTCTAAGTGTGCTAAAGCTGTGAAGCTGCCCATTCATCAGTGTGAGAGTCGGAATGAAAACCAGGAGCGAGCACAACAGATCGCCATAGTCTGAATGTTAATAATCATGTCAAACGTCAGCAATCGGCTAGAGGTACAGTACACTGAGAATTTTGTCCTGCAAGGTGTCTTAAAAAGTGACTTTCGTCTTTCTTAGAATGACATCCATTTATAGCTCAATAAATTATAGATCCTTACAGAACAGAGATTCAGTTAGCGTGGTTTCTTACAGAACAGAGATTCAGTTAGCGTGGATCCTTACAGAACAGAGATTCAGTTAGCGTGGTTCCTTACAGAACAGAGATTCAGTTAGCGTGGATCCGAACAGAGATTCAGTTAGCGTGGTTCCTTACAGAACAGAGATTCAGTTAGCGTGGATCCTTACAGAACAGAGATTCAGTTAGCGTGGTTTCTTACAGAACAGAGATTCAGTTAGCGTGGATCCTTACAGAACAGAGATTCAGTTAGCGTGGTTCCTTACAGAACAGAGATTCAGTTAGCGTGGTTCCTTACAGAACAGAGATTCAGTTAGCGTGGTTCCTTACAGAACAGAGATTCAGTTAGCGTGGTTCCTTACAGAACAGAGATTCAGTTAGCGTGGTGTGAACACCTCCATCGCCCATAGGGAACAATAAACTCCCGTCTCATCAGATTTCCTCCTGTGGTGTTGACTGTCCAATGTCTGTTCTGGACGCAGGGAGAAGAACTGCACGGCCATATGGAAAGCCTTCAGAGATGCGTTTATCTACAAAGACCCCTGCAGCGTGACCCCCACCGACTACCAAACCTTCATTTCTCTCGCCCAACACAAAATCCCCCCTAATAAGGTGTGTGTGTGTGTGTGTATCTGTATTTCTCTTTATGAGAATAGTTTTGTGTCACTCTGCACTTTGAGAGAGCTGCTATGATGCTGTCAGAGTGTAGGTGTAATGTTAACTCTCTGCTGCCACCTGGAGTGCAGGAGGAGTGTTAACTCTCTGCTGCCACCTGGAGGTACAGGAGGAGCGTTAACTCTCTCTGCTGCCACCTGCAGTACAGGAGGAGCGTTAACTCTCTCTGCTGCCACCTGCAGTACAGGAGGAGCGTTAACTCTCTCTGCTGCCACCTGCAGTACAGGAGGAGTGTTAACTCTCTCTGCTGCCACATACAGTCCCTGTTTTGGGAGAAGAACAAGCGGCTGGTGCACAGATACTCTGACATCGCACGCAGGATGATGCCTCTTGGGGAAACTCTGATTGGTTGGCTGGGCGACGACCTCAGTTGGTGTGGGAGTTCCTCTGGTGACGGTAAGGGTGGGTCCTCCTTTACCTCTTTGATTTTAATTACTTAATTAACTTGCATATCTGAATTATAAGTAAGACTTCCAGTATGGAGTGAATCCCAATGAGGTATAGAATAAGAAATGTTTCAGCCAATGACCAGTCCTGATTGGCTTAATTTATTAAGGCTCCATTCAGATTGGCTGAATTCATTCAGGCCCCATTCTGATTGGCTGAATTTATTCAGAACCCATTCTGATTGGCTTAATTGGTCCAGCACCAGTGATGGAGCGGGTGAATCAGGTGGTAGAGAAAATAGATTAGTCCAGTCACTGCTGTCATACTTTGAGCTTCCTCTTCTAATTCCGGGAATTTCTTCCCTTCTCCTCCTCTGACAGGTTTGGACTCTGTGTCCTGTCCCACCACCGATGAGTGTGAACACAACCCTGTGGAGTCGTTCTGGAGGATTGCCTCGACCACAGTAAGACCACAAACACAGTTACATCTCACTGTAATGCACACCTTTATCACAGTAAGACCATACACACAGTTAAATCACTCTGTAATGCACACCTGTATCACAGTAAGACCACACACACAGTTAAATCTCTCTCTAATGCACACCTTTATCACAGTAAGACCATACACACAGTTAAATCACTCTGTAATGCACACCTGTATCACTGTAAGACCACACACACAGTTAAATCACTCTGTAATGCACACCTGTATCGCAGTAAGACCACACACACAGTTAAATCACTCTGTAATGCACGCCTTTATCACAGTAAGACCACACACACAGTTAAATCTCTCTGTAATGCTAACCTTTATCACAGTAAGACCATACACACAGTTAAATCTCTCTGTAATGCTAACCTGTATCGCAGTAAGACCACACACACAGTTAAATCTCTCTCTAATGCACACCTTTATCACAGTAAGACCACACACACATTTAAATCTCTCTGTAATGCACACCTGTATCACAGTAAGACCACACACACAGTTAAATCTCTCTGTAATGCACACCTGTATCACAGTAAGACCACACACACAGTTAAATCTCTCTCTAATGCACACCTTTATCACAGTAAGACCATACACACAGTTAAATCACTCTGTAATGCACACTGTATCACAGTAAGACCACACACACAGTTAAATCTCTCTCTAATGCACACCTTTATCACAGTAAGACCACACACACAGTTAAATCTCTCTCTAATGCACGCCTTTATCACAGTAAGACCACACACACAGTTCAATCTCACTGTAATGCTAACCTTTATCACAGTAAGACCACACACACAGTTAAATCTCTCTGTAATGCTAAGCTTTATCACAGTAAGACCTCACACACAGTTCAGTTAGCCCCATTGTAATTGCAATCTTAACCAAACTAAGTATTTTACCTGAAATTACTGAATAAATAAGAGTAAATCCTCACCATGCTGCTGCTGTTTGTGTTTCTGTGTGAAATTCTGTTACAGTACGCAAACCTGTCCTCAGGTGTGATCCAGGTGATGCTGAACGGCTCAGTCACTGACGGAACGTTCCCAGAGAACAGGTGAGTGCTGTCAGCCACTGCTTTTTATGGATTTATTTTTTAGTTTCTTATGCTATGGTAGGCTACACTACGCTATGCTATGTTGCACTAATATATGCTGTGCTATGTTATGGTATGCTGTGCTGTTCTACACTACGCTAAGCTATGCTATGGTATGCTGTGCTACACTAAGCTACACTAATATTTTAATTTTAATTTTATTTTATGCTTCCCTAATATATGCTGTGCTACGCTATGCTACACTATGCTACGCTAGGCTAAGCTATGGTATGGTATGCTGTGCCATGCTACGCTAGTATACTCTGCTGTGCTATGCTAAATTACATTATGCTATGCTACTCTATATGCTGTGCTATACTACACTATGCTATGCTACACTATGCTACGCTAGGCTAAGCTATGGTATGCTGTGCCATGCTATGCTAGTATGCTCTGCTGTGCTATGCCACACTACACTATGATATGCTACACTATATGCTGTGCCATACTACACTTCACTATGCTATGCTACACTAAGCTACGCTAGGCTAAGCTATGGTATGGTATGCTGTGCCATGCTACGCTAGTATGCTCTGCTGTGCTATGCTACACTATATGCTGTGCCATACTACACTCCACTATGCTATGCTAAGCTATGCAAAGCTATGCTATGATATGCTGTATGTACAGAAGGTCACCTTCACTCAGGAATACCAATGTTTTTTCTAAGCTCTCTGTTTGCTGCCTGACCTCATAAACACCACAGGAGGGTGGAAGTGGCTTGAAAGCAGCCCAACACAGACCCAACCTTTCGTTTCACTCTCCACAGCTTTTTCGCCAATTTTGAGCTCCCGTATTTAAGAAAAGATGAAGTTTCCAAAGTACAGATCTGGGTAATGGATGAAATTGAAGGTCCCAACGTGTAAGTATAACATGTTATTATAATTCTGTGCAATTATTATGACAATGTTATATTAACCATTATTACAAATACAAAATCTTTAAATATGTAAGTCACAATGTCAAATATAAATGTGTCAGAAAATGCAATCAATGGCCTATTTGCCAGTCAAAAGAGTTTATGCATTGTGACAGTATTATTTCTGAGTGGATTCCCTCATTTACACTACATGTCCTGTAGGGGGCACCACTTAACCATATGATTAGCCTGGTATGTAGGAGACTTTAAACCTGCTGTATCTGGTCCCTGAATGGGGCGGTTATTAGAGGAGTGTTTAGATGCTCATTAGACTGAGCTGAACCCAGTCCTGTCTCCTCTCTCTCCATGGCAGTGAGTCCTGTGGGATTAAAAGTGTGCGCGTCCTGCAACACACCCTGGAGCGGGAGGGGTTTAAATACACCTGCACTGATAATTACAGGTACTGTTCCTATAGGGGGAGGGGTTTCAGTACACCTGCACTGATAATTACAGGTACTGTTCCTATAGGGGGAGGGGTTTCAATACACCTGCACTGATAATTACAGGTACTGTTCCTATAGGGGGAGGGGTTTCAGTACACCTGCACTGATAATTACAGGTACTGTTCCTATAGGGGGAGGGGTTTCAATACACCTGCACTGATAATTACAGGTACTGTTCCTATAGGGGGAGGGGTTTCAGTACACCTGCACTGATAATTACAGGTACTGTTCCTATAGGGGGAGGGGTTTAAATACACCTGCACTGATAATTACAGGTACTGTTCCTATAGGGGGAGGGGTTTCAATACACCTGCACTGATAATTACAGGTACTGTTCCTATAGGGGGAGGGGTTTAAATACACCTGCACTGATAATTACAGGTACTGTTCCTATAGGGGGAGGGGTTTAAATACACCTGCACTGATACTTACAGGCACTGTTCCTATAGGGGGAGGGGTTTAAATACACCTGCACTGATAATTACAGGTACTGTTCCTATAGGGGGAGGGGTTTCAATACACCTGCACTGATAATTACAGGTACTGTTCCTATAGGGGGAGGGGTTTAAATATACCTGCACTGATAATTACAGGTACTGTTCCTATAGGGGGAGGGGTTTAAATACACCTGCACTGATAATTACAGGTACTGTTCCAAAAGGGGGAGGGGTTTAAATACACCTGCACTTATAATTACAGGTACTGTTCCTATAGGGGGAGGGGTTTAAATACACCTGCACTGATAATTACAGGTACTGTTCCAAAAAGGGGAGGGGTTTAAATACACCTGCACTTATAATTACAGGTACTGTTCCTAAAGGGGGAGGGGTTTAGATACACCTGCACTAAGGGGGTGTGTGTGTGTGTGTGTGTGTGTGTGTATCTCCAGGTCAGTGAGTATACTCCTGTGTGTGTGTGTGTGTGTGTGTGTGTATCTCCAGGACAGTGAGAATACTCCAGTGTGTGTGTGTGTGTGTGTGTGTGTGTGTGTGTGTGTGTGTGTGTGTGCGTGTGTGTGTATCTCCAGGACAGTGAGAATACTCCAGTGTGTGTGTGTGTGTGTGTGTGTGTGTGTGTGTGTGTGTGTGCGTGTGTGTGTATCTCCAGGACAGTGAGAATACTCCAGTGTGTGTGTGTGTGTGTGTGTGTGTGTGTGTGTGTGTGTGTGTGTGTGCGTGTGTGTGTATCTCCAGGTCAGTGAGAATACTCCAGTGTGTGGACAGCCCCAGCAATCCTGCCTGTATCTGCTCAAGTTCTGCCTCCACTCAACATCTCCTCCATCTGCACCAGCTCATTATTCTTCTGTTTTTTAAATTAATATTTTAAACCCTCTCAGCCCTCAATTGACTGTTTTTCAGTAAATATTATCATTCATTTTCTCCCTGTATATCTCAAATCCATCTCAGAGCATAATATTTATTATTTTACTCTAGCAGCCACTTTGGCCGCTAGCTAACCAGAGGTTGTGTTGTATTATAAAAGGTAAAGTAGCTGGTAAAATGGCCGGTGTTTTTTGAATCCACAAGCCACTCTGGCCAGTGGGGTGAAAAAGTCAATTTCATACCCTGGAAAGGCATTGTAAGGGTAACCACGGCTCCTATAATAAACTCAACACTGGCCGTAGAACTGTCACATTAAGAATAATTAGGGTAATTATGACAAATTTGTAATTTGTGAGCTACTTTATGTAGCGGCTGAAATATCATATTTGCATGGTATTCATATCAGACTGCGTGTTACTGGGCATGTAATCAATTCCATATGTATTATATCTTGAAGACAGTGCAAACATTATTTTTTAATGTCCTCGTTAAAGGCTGATGTAGCCAATACATTCACAGCTATTTACATACATTGCAGCCGTTCTGGTCTTTATTCTGCTTATAATCAGTGCAGTCTTCCTCTTTCCCACCAGTACCAGAGCCGGAACCTCACATTCTTGTTTTTCTTCAAAACAAAACGTATTACATTCATTCAGAATCTATAAGAGGCGTCACACACAGAAGGGCATTATGGGAAGTGAAGTCTTCCAGGAACAGTGATGGAACCTCTGTTCCTCTGTATTGACATGAATTACCTCGATAAAAATGGAAAAATTTATACAATCTGCCCACAACTTGAGAGAGTGTAGCGAGCAGTTTAGAAACAACTAAAATAATTTAATGAATTGAAATAAATTATGGACACCTGATTTATTAACTGTGTGACAAGCTGTGTTGGAAATGCTCTCTCTCACACACAAACACACACATGCACGCACACACACAGTGTTGGAAATGCACTCTCACACACACACACACACGCACACACACACACACAGTGTTGGAAATGCTCTCAATTGTCAAGTTGAAATTAAGACATAAAAACACATCATGATCATGAAAAGCTGTTTAATCATTGGCTAAGTCAAGGACATTAATTACATGCTTAAAACTTTTAAAACTTTATATAGTCTTAAAATATTGTTATATATATTGAACTGTTTTGATACTCAGATAGTCATACAGAATATGTTTATGTAACTGGTTTGTAACTTTCACCCAGTTAACTGAACTGAAGGCAGTCTGGTATGATAAGACATGAAAATGCATTTTATCACATTTGTATAGTAGTGCACATTCTCTTCAGAATTAATAAAATTTATGAATTTAGTCTTTATCCCAGAGTTCTACTTTAATTTCTGCGTTTGCCGCAGGGCACATGGTTCCTCTCAAGGTGAACCTTCCGCCTTGGAAGCAGATTTCTGAACCAGACGCCTTTTCCCTTTTGAATGGTCCCTCATTGTTATACATGAGATCATATAGAGATGCATCACACACCTGATTAGAGCCAAACAAACCCAGAGCAAACCAGTTCTGATTGAGATTATAGTCAAAAGGTACAGAGAACATGATGGCCAGACGCTTAACTGCTCCCTTCTTCCGGTCTTCAGCGATGTCATAAGTCAGGACCCCCACAGCTAGTTTACTTTGTCCTTAATGATTCCTGTTCAAGATATATTCTCAATTTTAATTTCTTAGGGTTCACACCTACAGTGGATACTGCTGTGACCCCCCAAAACCCACGGTGGGAAAGGGGGTCACAGAAAGATGCTCTTTTGGAAATACGAAGGGAGCCATGCGTGGTTCTGTGGGGGTCCTGACTTATGACATCGCTGAAAACTGGAAGAAGGGAGCAGTTAAGCGTCTGGCCGTCATGTTCTCTGTACCTTTTGACTACGCTTCCTACGAGAACCGGTTTGCCGTTAGTATCTTTTGCTATTGTATGTACCATTGTGGAGTGACACTTTCATAAACTTTTCCACTCTACTCCTATAAATATATAATGGTAAATATTACAATAGCATATCACAACAGTGATCAGCAATAATGATAGGCCTAATACTCATAATAAAATAATTAGCTCCTATAGATTTTAACACAGTCTCTGTAACGTTCCGTTCCCGTCCTGTCCGTTTTCCATGTTTTCCTTGTTTCCTTCCGTGTCATGTTGGATCCCTTGTCCGTGTTTCCCTCCTGGCTGTGGACTGGGCGTCTCCCTCGGGTACTTTTGGTTTCATTTTCCACTTTAGCTTCCGCCTATCACGCGCCCCTCTCGTTACTCACATTCCTCACTGCTGTGCTTCGGCAATCACTCCTGATTTAACTTCACACCTGTTTCTCGTTTTCTCCTTCACTTCCTGCACCATTTAAACCCCTGGCTGGCTGCTATTCAGCGCCAGTTCGTTGACTAACCTACCGTGTTTGTTTCGTATCCCGTTTCTGGTCCAGTGTTTGTGAGCCTGCTGGTTCATACCTGTTCGCCTGGTTTCCTGACTGGTAGCTATCTCTGCTAAACTTTCGCTGCTGCATGCATTTACCTGTTTCCCTTCAAAACCTCCAGACGCCGCAGTTCCAGTCTTCCCGCAGCTGTGTTTGTCCTCCCCGTGTTACGTACCTCCCGTACTCGTGTTGCGGTACCAGGACCTCTGCATGCCAGCCGGCTTACGCCAGTATTGCCCGAGCTACGCCGCACCTTCCAACTCGGCGGTGCATTCACCAGCTACAGTCCTGTCACAACACCCTGCCTTTAACCTCTGCTTTCTGCCCGGTTACTCAAGCTACCCGGTCCAGTTTCCAGTCCTGTTCAAGCCCAGTTCCGATCCAGTTTCCAGTCCAGCTCCAGTCCAGTTTCCAGTCCAGTTCCAGTCCAGCTCCGGTGTTTTAGACACCTCCGTTCAAGTCCAGTTCCGGCTTGGAACAAGTTCCGTGCCGTCCCCTGTGTTCCTGAGTGGACCTTCCGGTCCAGTTTCCAGTCCAGTTCCAGTCCAGGTCCGGTGTTTCATACACCTCCGTTCAAGTCCAGTTCCGGCTTGGAACAAGTTCCGTGCCGTTCCCGTTTCCTGAGTGGACCTCCCGGTCCAGTTTCCAGTCCAGTTCCCAGTCCAGTTCCAGTCCAGTTCCGGTGTTTTATACACCTCCGTTCAAGTCCAGTTCCGGCTTGGAACAAGTTCCGTGCCGCTCCCGTTTCCTGAGTGGACCTTCCGGTCCAGTTTCCAGTCCAGTTCCGATCCAGTTTCCAGTCCAGTTCCAGTCCAGTTCCGGTGTTTTAGACACCTCCGTTCAAGTCCAGTTCCGGCTTGGAACAGTTCCGTGTTTCTTCAAGTCCAGCTCCGGCTTGGAGCAGTCCTCAGTTGGACGCTATCCTGTGTTAACTAACTAACCTGTTTTGCTCCCGTGTACAGCTTTGGGACCACCCCAACGCTTAATAAAGTTCCACTTTCTGTAATCTGTCTCCTGGTCGTTGCACTTGGGTTCGTCCCGTATCAGGATCGTAACAGTCTCGAAGGTAAGAAGTGGATTATCCTTCACCTGAAATGTTTGCCTTGTCATCCTGAAATGGGAGTCAAATGTTGGATCACCATACTTAGGAACCGCCTTCGCTCGATTGGGACGTTCTCTGCTATTCTGGACTGCAAGGGCAGTGACCGCAACATCGAGCGTATTTTGGAGTATTAAACACGTATTTAAACCGATTTCATCAGGCTCCGAAAATTCTTCGAAAAGAACGCAAAGAATGGCCTTCTCAGCTGCCATAGTTGCAACGCTTGCGTAACACAACAGGGTGTTCAACGCACCACCGTTTCCGTTTAAATAAAGATTTTGCTACGTTTTGTCGGGGCTGAACGCAGCCCTGGATTATACATTTCAGGATTATAAAAGCGAAAACAAATTTTAAAATTTTTTTTTCACGCATAGTGCAAGACTCTTAGTGCACCAATAAGCAGTTGCGTGCTTTCCTGCGGGAAAAAGAAAAGAAAAGATATTTTATAGGCAAATTAGTAATTCGCGCGTTGGAGTGAAACGAGATGTATTTCAGGTTGATAATATCAGGGAAGTAGTAGCCTACGCTCCTCTTGACCAGCAAGGACCAGGTGTATTTTGCATCTAGGCTATTCACTTGGACGTTGATGGCATCGAGGCTATTGTTTTCGAATGATGAAGGTAAATACAGGCTGCTTGCCATACATTTAAGTATTTAAATCATATAATTTTAACAATTAAAACACAAAATAACCGGATAATTTAAACAATGTAATACAATTATGGTGAGAAATTTATGAATTCCATTTTATTTTAAATAATCAAAATTAAAACTATCTAATACAATCCCCATACAACAGGTCGCGAGCACTCTTAAATTGTGTTCTTATACCTACGAGTAAATCCAAAATAAGAGAAAAATGGCGGGCACCATAAACATTCTTACCTGTCACGGAATAAATATTTGTACGTACAAGCTTTTATTACATGCGGCCCATAAATTGTGTGCCTGATGTAGGCCGACAAAGATTTTTATGACGAGTTTTACACGCAGATATGAGTTCTGCTCCAGAAACCTGCGCGTTATGTATAAAAAACGGGATCGATGCGCAGCGCAGCCTGCCATCCACGCGAGTCATTACAAGATACGCTTCTGTCCTTAATGCATTTAACGAGAGGTTCACGCAATAACAGGTGGGTGGATATATAATAGGTTTGCAATATTATGTAGTGTATTCAGTTGAATTTAGTAAAGTTCGCGCAATTAACCAGGGTTGTGAAATTCATCCTCTAAAGAGTAGGCACAAATTAGCGGAGGCCTATAAAAGATTGTTGTTAGCTAGATGCATTTATGGCTTTTAATATTTTCACAAATAGAATGCCTTGGATGTAATGTTACCCTTTTTACCATTAGCTACTCATTTACTTTTTTCTGGCCAACTTTTTTCATTTAAAAGGAGAACAGAGAGCCAGCCGACCTGCCTTTCATATTGTTCTGCTTTATTCAGAGGTAGAAAGCAGAGAACGGACCCCAGCTCACAAGGTGCAATGGTGGGGATCGACCCCTAGCTCACACAGGTTTAATGGCAGGGATGGAACCCCAGCTCACACAGGTTTAATGGTGGGGATGGAACCCCTGCTCACACAGGTTTAATGGTGGGGATTGAACCCCAGCTCACACAGGTTTAATGGCGGGGATTGAACCCCAGCTCACACAGGGGAACTTGTGGCTTGAAATTGGGCCGCCCTTTGGACTGCCCCATGTCTCATCCAAGTTTTTAATTTTGTTGTTTTTAAATTTAAAATAACTATTACATTTTTAATTCAGTTGATAAATCAGGTGTTGATAATTTTTTAGACACATTTTAGGTGTTTCCAAATTGCTAGCTATGGTTGTGGGCAAATTGTGTAAATTTTTCCATCTTTATCTAGGTAATTCATTTGAATAGAGGAACAAAGGTTCTCTCAGTGTTCCTGCATGGAACACTACACTTCCCATAACACCCTTCTGTGTGTGCCCCCTCTTAAGGTTTCTCAATGAATGAAATATATTTTATTTTGACAATAAAAACACACTGATATTGTATTAAAATTCTTTCCCTGCATCCTTACAATGTAGGAACTATGTATTTTTTTAAACATACCAGTAGTTACTTTACTATTACATTTTTCTATATTTTTTGCAGACACTGGGTAGACAAACTGAATCTTACATGCACATAAGAAAGTTTCTGGACATCTTCTGTGGATATTATGGTTATGTATGTATAGAATACACACACAGACATACACACACAGTGTTGGAAATTCTCTGAATTGTCATTGGAAACTAAGACACAAAAATGATAAAAAGCCGTTTAATCATTGGCTATATCAGTTGTTGATAAAGACATTAAGAAGTATATGCTTAAAATGTAGTTCATATGGTCTTTAAATTATTATATAATATATTTAACTGATTATCTGCTTATACTCAGAGAGTCAGATTATATTTATGTAAAGTAACTGGTTTGCAGCATTTACCCAGTTTACTGAACTAGTCGTAGGCATTATGCAATCTGGTATGATAAGACATAAAAATTATACTTCATCAGCTATGTTTTGTAGCTCACATTGTTTTCAAAATTTATCAAATCAGTCATACCAGAATTCTACTTTCATTTCTGCTTTTGCCACAGGAGACATGGTTCCTTTCAAGGTGAACTTTCCACTTTGGAAGCGGATTTCTGTGCCAACAGCCTTTCCCCTTTCAAATGTTCCATCCTTGTTATACATCATATCATATAGAGATTCATCACACGCTTGATAAGGGTCAAACAAACCCAGAGCAAACCAGTTCTCATAGTTATTGTAGTTGTAAGGTACAGAGAACATGATGGCCAGACGCACTAATGATGTCCTTTGGTCTTCAGTGATGTCATAGGTCATGACCCCCACAGCTCCAGATGAACTTGCCGACGTGCTTCCAAAAGAGATTTCTGCGACTCCTTTTGGCAGTGTGGGTTGTGGGGGTTCAAAGCAGTTTCCACTGTAGGTGTAAACCCTAAAATAACATTGATAATACATCTTGAACACATTGAACAGTAATAATTACGGAAAAACTAAACTATTTTGCTGTGTTAGACATCAAACGACACAGAGAGTTCTTCAAATTGCATTAGGCTAGGCTACTAAAATAGAGAGAATGAGAGACATTCTTACCAAAGAAAATACAAAAATAACTTGTTAAGCACTGATAGTTCATACCATAATAGTGTAGGACTTAGGAGAAATACACCCATTGGACTGCAGCCCTACAGTTAAAATGCCCAAAGAGCAAATGACCTAAACGCACTGTTCACTAAATGCTATTTTAATGACAGATCATACCCTTGAGTCTGTAGTCAATTATAATAAACTCACTGTGGGTTTATCAGGATGTTAGATGAGCGGTTGGACAGATAAATGGAGACGCTTCTACTGGCGGCGTTGAGAGACTGCTTAGTGATGGCATTCAGCAGAGTGCCTCCATGAATGGAGGCTGTTGTCCCGGCTATCACAGCTGATGCTATTGCTGTTCCCGGCATGGCTGAGATCCAGAGAGCAGAGGATTCTGGGGCAGCTCACGACCGCTGACAAATTCTGTAACGACCAGCGAAATACCTGCATATTAGAATCAAGGCATCATAACACCAGTGTGGGAAAGGGTATTCTACTGACCCAGAAACCACAGACCCGTTAGCTTACCTCACATCTCATCTATATATTTACATGTAGGTAAGGAAAATGACCAACGTCAGCCCAGTATTATAGTAAAGGGATTCAGGAAAGGAAAATGACCAACATCAGCCCAGTATTACAGTAAAGGGACTCAGGAAAGCCCAACAGCCATCAGCCCAACATTATAGTACTTCCTCATGTTAACATCAGATGTTTGACAGGTTTGAAAACTATATACGTTTTGTTTTCTTAAATGACAAAAATTATAACATATTTCTTTTTTGTTAAAGTTTCTCCACTAAAAGAACAAATACTTACCAGTTTTCGCTGTTGGTGTGAAACCTAATAAAATGAAATAAGACAAAATAAGGGTTAAAATAATTAGAAACAAGTCAGAATACAAATGGCTTAAGATATCTTTGCCTTCTTAAGGTATATAAGCCTTCTTACATACATTCACCTACCTGTGTACATACACGCTACAGTGACAATTTAGGCAGTCAGTAATACTTTATATACTTTTATGGCAGGCTGGAGACACGCCTAGTCGTTGAATGGGCACACACCTGGGCAGCGTTGGCGAATCAGCCCAGGGCCTAAAGGTGTGAGCACTCTCCATGGTGAGAAGCTGAGACCAGAAACCTGCGAGAGAGAGAGAGAGAGAGAAGACAGAGAGGGAGCCTGTCATACCTAGAGAAATTCTGTCAGACCTGGGCACTGACAGTAAATCTGGAAAAAACCAGAGTTATGGTCTTCCAGAAAAAATCCAGATCACAGGGAAACAGGTACCAATTTACCCTAGGAACCCACACCCTGGAGCACAGCACCAACTACACTTACCTGGGGCTGGTGATTAGTGCTTCAGGGAATTTCGAAATGGCAATAAATGCATTACGGGACAAAGCACGCAGGGCCTACTATGCAATTAAGAAAACTATTTCCAAATTCAATCCCCCTATAAAGATCTGGCAAAAAATATTTGACTGCATTATCCAGCCAATTCTCCTTTATGGGAGTGAAATATGGGGTCCTCTATTGCACAACAAAAACAAAAAATGGGATAAAAATCAAATTGAGAAATTTCATCTGGAGTTCTGCAAAACTGCACTACATGTCCACAGATATGCCCCAAGTAATGCGTGCAGGGCCGAATTAGGCCGCTTCCCCCTCCTGATGCCAATTGAAAAAAGAGCACTCAAATTCTGGGTTCATCTTAATCAGGCTGACCCACACTGCTACCAGCACAAGGCACTGAAAAGCAACCAGCTCTACCCAGAGAGGGACCCCCTCGGACAACTGGCCCTGAATAAACAATTTGAAGAAAATGCTACAACCACAGCATTAAAAAAATTTGACAAGATCAACAAAAATCTGTACATTGACAATTGGCATGAAGAAATTAAATTAAACAATAAATTGTAAATTTACCGCACTCTAGGTCAAAATTACTCCCTGTCTGAATACCTGACACAAGTAAATAACCAAAAACAAAGACGCACATTGACAATGTACAGACTCAGTGACCACAGCCTTGCTGTTGAAACTGGTCGCCAAAAGACCTGGCTGCCAAAAGTGAACAGGCTGTGTGCTCACTGCAACCTGGCAGAGGTAGAGACAGAGGCCCACTTTTTACTCTACTGCCCCACTTTTTACTCTACTGCCCCAAGTACCTATTCATTCGAAGCCAATATTTTTCCAAATTCAATGTGCAAATTCACCAATTTGAATACCAATCAGAATTAAACAAATTAAAAATAGTTCTGGGAGAAGAGGATGCCACAATAGAAATGGCAGCTCATTACGTCTCTGCCTGCCATACTTTAAGAGAGGGTGTGGACTAATCTAAATAGTAAATAGTCATGTGTGTTCTTTTTAATACTGCCAGGGTTTATATGTAATATGTATTACATTATAGTACTAAATGTCTTTTGACCTGGGATTAAGTGTATTGGTGGGGGGTATGTTGTTCATGTTATTGTATTTTCTGTACTTTGTTGTAGCTTTACTGAGAATTGATAACAGAGGAAGTTGGTATTTACTCCAGTACAGACAGTACATGCCACAATTGCTGTTTTGTAATATTTTATTCCCCTCAATTACCCTTATGGCAGATTGACTTATCTCAGTCCTCCGTTGACCCCTCACTGTCTTATTCACAGACTATAGTTTACACTATCACACTTTCTCCTCAAAGTCATCCCACTGGGATTTTGCATAGTCAAATCTTTTGGGCCTTTCAACAGCTTCCATGACCCAATGATCTACCGAATCTACTCAAGATATGAAAATATTCACTCTTCAATGTGTATCTGTCTAAAATGTCCCACTCTTCACACCTAGTCAGCCCTGCAGATGCAATAGTCTGTTCAATACATGACACAGCAGCATTTCCTATTTGGAAACTAGTTGGCCTTTCCAATTTCCAAATACAGCGGTTTCAACTGAATTTCCAAATCCAGCAGGTTTAACAGTCTAAATCCAGCAGTTTTAACAGCCTAAATCCAGCAGTTTTAACAACCTAAATCCAGCAGGTTTAACAGCCTAAATCCAGCAGTTTTAACAGCCTAAATCCAGCAGGTTTAACAGCCTAAATCCAGCAGTTTTAACAACCTAAATCCAGCAGGTTTAACAGCCTAAATCCAGCAGTTTTAACAGCCTAAATCCAGCAGTTTTAACAGCCTAAATCCAGCAGGTTTAACAGCCTAAATTCAGCGGTTTTAATAGCCTAAATCCAGCAGGTTTAACAGCCTAAATCCAGCAGGTTTATCAGCCTAAATCCAGCAGTTTTAATAGCCTAAATCCAGCAGTTTTAACAGCCTAAATCCAGCAGTTTTAACAGCTAACACCAGCTCATTTAACACCTACGCACTGACACCAAGTTTGGCACATATTTAGAGGGTGTTCTATTTATAGGTTTATAACCCCCAGGTGTGAGCATAATTTAGATCAGAATAAAGTGCCACAAAGGCAAAGAAACTTTGGAAAAATTCAACAACAAAAAAATGTTTTTCTTTCATTTGCAATAAAATACTGCGAGCTACATATCTGAAACAGGTAAATGCATTTTCCTGCATCATAAAATCGGTGCAAAATCTGAGGGTGATATTCAGATCTACTAAAGATCTGTTCGGAAAAATGTAGGCAGTGTACCCTGTTGTTGTCCCAACAATATTCCATCCATATGAGTAGGCCAGTCATACCACGCTGACCTCTGACCTCTGCTTTAAACTGGAGGTGCCTCCAAAAATGTAAATTCCAAATAGACCTAAACAGCCATTACCTACATAGGCATTAAGACTTTCAAATGGTGATTTCAAAGTCACAGTTTGGCATTCAAACTTAAAATGAAAAAGGAAACCATACTGGGCCCTGACCCCATAAAGAGCTTTGTTTTCTGGTGTTTCTCCTCATGACCACGTTAAGATTTATATCCATAACCAGCACGTCAGCGTGGCTTTTATTTGCCTCTTTAGTGCCTGTCGAGGTCAGATCCTAGGCCAGGACATGCGGAGCAGGCCTCTGGATAACAAAGTGCTATTGAGTGGACTGTGAACAAGTTTGCCATATCACATTATACTCTCTCCATTGAAGGCTGTAATCTAAAAGCTATATACCCTACAATATGTTGGTTTGCTCATTTGAATGTCAAACATAGGAATGTACTTAACCATATTGTCGATCAGCGCAGTAAGATAACTGGGGTGAAACAGGTGTGCCTTTCTCAGCTGTTTGACAGGCTATGAGAAAGGCTCAGGCTATCCGTTCCGGCTGTGACCATCCACTGCACTCTGAATCCAAATATTATATTCTTTTGTTCCCTCAGCCATCAGTTTATGAAATCTTTTAGTTTGGCAATTAGCACGATATGTCAGGTGTGGGTGTGTATTTTCTGTGTGTTTTATATTTTAATATAATTCTTTTGTTTTTTTAATTGATCTTAATGCTGCACATGAATTGTCCTCTGGGATTATAATAAAGTCTGAGTCTACGTTCTTGGACAAGTTCTTCTCTGTCAGCTCAGTGTGTGCAATGCTCACCTTGATATCCTGCAGGGAACAGCACGTTCATTCTTCTTAACCCAAATACTCATTCACATCTGGTCTAGCTTTTCTTGCATTTTTTGTTATCTACCCAGGTTTATTTTTCAATCACACATACAGTAGCTGGTACTTTAATACAGTCAATGCAATCACACATAACTGGTACTTTAATACAGTCAATGCAATCACACATAACTGGTACTTTAATACAGTCAATACAATCACACATACAGTAGCTGGTACTTTAATACAGTCAATACAATCACACATAACTGGTACTTTAATACAGTCAATACAATCACACATAACTGGTACTTTAATACAGTCAATGCAATCACACATAACTGGTACTTTAATACAGTCAATGCAATCACACATAACTGGTACTTTAATACAGTCAATACAATCGCACATAACTGGTACTTTAATACAGTCAATGCAATCACACATAACTGGTACTTTAATACAGTCAATGCAATCACACATAACTGGTACTTTAATACAGTCAATACAATCGCACATAACTGGTACTTTAATACAGTCAATACAATCACACATAACTGGTACTTTAATACAGTCAATGCAATCACACATAACTGGTACTTTAATACAGTCAATGCAATCACACATAACTGGTACTTTAATACAGTCAATGCAATCACACATAACTGGTACTTTAATACAGTCAATACAATCACACATAACTGGTACTTTAATACAGTCAATGCAATCACACATAACTGGTACTTTAATACAGTCAATACAATCACACATACAGTAGCTGGTACTTTAATACAGTCAATACAATCACACATAACTGGTACTTTAATACAGTCAATGCAATCACACATAACTGGTACTTTAATACAGTCAATGCAATCACACATAACTGGTACTTTAATACAGTCAATACAATCGCACATAACTGGTACTTTAATACAGTCAATGCAATCACACATAACTGGTACTTTAATACAGTCAATGCAATCACACATAACTGGTACTTTAATACAGTCAATACAATCGCACATAACTGGTACTTTAATACAGTCAATGCAATCACACATAACTGGTACTTTAATACAGTCAATGCAATCACACATAACTGGTACTTTAATACAGTCAATACAATCACACATAACTGGCACTTTAATACAGTCAATGCAATCACACATAACTGGTACTTTAATACAGTCAATACAATCACACATAATGAAAATGCAAAAGGCTACTTTGTGTAATCATTTTCAAGTTAATTTACGCACTTTATCTGACAATTTGAAAATGTTAATGCAAATCCATTTCACATTACATTTTTCTCACCCTCTACGACACAACCCTGCCATAATTTAAATGCAAAGGAAAAACCACATTATTGTAATCGCTTTATCGATAATCAATTAAATTAGCCATTTAACATACCGTTTTCATGCTTTGGTGGCACAAGAGTGACATAAATCACTTACCAGCCTATCATCCTCACTTTTACATTTACTACCTTACTAATCCACTCGGACCAAACAGAAACTCCTTCTCGAAACTTCCTCTGTCATACATTCTGAGTAACCTACTATAAAATACAGAAAACACAATAATTATGTACATACACTACAGTGTGTATATTGTGTATATGTGATAAGTGCAAGTTGTAGATGTGAAAAAATGAAAAACAGTAGTACTATGTTGGAGTAGAAATGTAGTTAACAGGTCATCTATTAAGTCGTCTGATGGCTTAAAGGGAAATTGAAGCACTCATTTGCTGTTTACCTCAGATAAGATATGGTAGTATGTTAGAGTAGAAATGTATTAATTGGTCATCTGTTAAGTAGTCTGATGACTTGTGGGTAGAAAGTGACTTTGAGGGGTGCGGGCTTTTTTACCCACGATACCGTTCACCAGATGGTAGAACAGCAAACAGTGTGTCGGGGACACTGTCCTTAATCCGGAGCATGACTAGCCTTTCAAGCCCTTCATTATGACGGGAGTGTACAGGGCAATAGTCATTCATCAAGCCCTTCATTATGACGGGAGTGTACAGGGCGATAGTCATTCATCAAGCCCTTCATTATGACGGGAGTGCTACAGGGCGATAGTCATTCATCAAGCCCTTCATTATGACGGGAGTGTACAGGGCAATAGTCATTCATCAAGCCCTTCATTATGACGGGAGTGCTACAGGGCAATAGTCATTAATCAAGCCCTTCATTATGACGGGAGTGTACAGGGCGATAGTCATTCATCAAGCCCTTCATTATGACGGGAGTGCTACAGGGCGATAGTCATTCATCAAGCCCTTCATTATGACGGGAGTGCTACAGTGCAATAGTCATTCATCAAGCCCTTCATTATGACAGGAGTGCTACAGGGCAATAGTCATTCATCAAGCCCTTCATTATGACAGGAGTGCTACAGGGCAATAGTCATTCATCAAGCCCTTCATTATGACGGGAGTGTACAGGGCAATAGTCATTCATCAAGCCCTTCATTATGACAGGAGTGCTACAGGGCGATAGTCATTCATCAAGCCCTTCATTATGACGGGAGTGCTACAGGGCAATAGTCATTCATCAAGCCCTTCATTATGACGGGAGTGTACAGGGCGATAGTCATTCATCAAGCCCTTCATTATGACGGGAGTGCTACAGGGCGATAGTCATTCATCAAGCCCTTCATTATGACGGGAGTGTACAGGGCAATAGTCATTCATCAAGCCCTTCATTATGACGGGAGTGCTACAGGGCAATAGTCATTCATCAAGCCCTTCATTATGACGGGAGTGTACAGGGCGATAGTCATTCATCAAGCCCTTCATTATGACGGGAGTGCTACAGGGCGATAGTCATTCATCAAGCCCTTCATTATGACGGGAGTGTACAGGGCGATAGTCATTCATCAAGCCCTTCATTATGACAGGAGTGCTACAGGGCAATAGTCATTCATCAAGCCCTTCATTATGACGGGAGTGTACAGGGCGATAGTCATTCATCAAGCCCTTCATTATGACAGGAGTGTACAGGGCAATAGTCATTCATCAAGCCCTTCATTATGACGGGAGTGTACAGGGCAATAGTCATTCATCAAGCCCTTCATTATGACGGGAGTGCTACAGTGCAATAGTCATTCATCAAGCCCTTCATTATGACGGGAGTGTACAGGGCAATAGTCATTCATCAAGCCCTTCATTATGACAGGAGTGCTACAGGGCAATAGTCATTCATCAAGCCCTTCATTATGACAGGAGTGCTACAGGGCAATAGTCATTCATCAAGCCCTTCATTATGACGGGAGTGTACAGGGCGATAGTCATTCATCAAGCCCTTCATTATGACAGGAGTGCTACAGGGCAATAGTCATTCATCAAGCCCTTCATTATGACGGGAGTGTACAGGGCAATAGTCTTTGGTACTGATACTACATTAGTGGCCTTGAAGCAGGTGGCTACTGCAGCCTGAGCTGTCCTTGTTTAAGATGCTTTTTATTGCTTTGTTTTTGTTAAGTTCCATTTATTTTATTGTATTTGCTTTTAATTCCATTGTTAAGCACTTTGAGCTGCTGGTACGAAATGTGCTCTATAAAGAAACTTATCACACGCTGGATGGCCCCCTGGGAGGAAGAGAATTGCTGGACATGGGGAGACGGGTCATTTTCACAGGCCTTTTATTCGCCGATAGACAGAGAGGGTTTTTTTTTTATTAAACAAAGAAACAAATCAATGAAAAACCTTCCCCTTGTGGGTTAAATAAATAACAAGCTAAAACAACAAAGAAAAATTAACCAAACACACAAATGCTTTTCAGCTTTCCACTTCTTCAGCTGTCCAGCTCTTCAGCTCAGCCTCTTGTACTTAGTTTACTCAGACACCTTTAGGCCCTGGGCTGATTCGCCAACGTTGCCCAGGTGTGTGCCCATTCAATGACTAGGCGTGTCTCCAGCCTGCCATAAAAGTATATAAAGTATTACTGACTGCCTAAATTGTCACTGTAGCGTGTATGTACACAGGTAGGTGAATGTATGTAAGAAGGCTTGTGTGTGGACTGCAAAGATATCTTAAGCCATTTGTATTCTGACTTGTTTCTAATTATTTTAACCCTTACAGACTTTGTCAGCAGACGTGAGCTGCCCCAGAATACTCTGCTCTCCGGATCTCAGCCATGGCAGGAACGGCAATAGCATCAGCTGTGATAGCCGGGGCAACAGCTTCCATTCATGGAGTTATTCTGTTGAATTTCATCACTAAGCAGTCTCTCAACGCCGCCAGTAGAAGCGTCTCCATTTATCTGTCCAACTGCTCATCTAACATCCTGATAAACCCACAGTGAGTTCATTGCAATTTAAAGTGATACTGCAGTCAAAAACTGACTTTTCCCATTGAAAACCGATGTTTTTGGGTTAGATTATGATCATACACAACTGTTTATGTCTGAAAATCTCATGTTTAGTAAAAATGTTTTTTTCTGAGTTTTTGTGTAGGCTTACCAATATGCTGGTTTCTGGGGGTTTATGACGTCGCGAGATCCTTAACATAAAAATGTGTGGAGTTCTGGTAGTCCTAGGGGTGGTCTCGGCTGGGCACGTGGTATAAAAGCAGAGACCAACGGATTTTTATTCCTCTTTGAAACTGAGACCCTTGTACTGCTAACTAGCTAGTTCAAGTTCAAATGCGAATTGCTTTGTATTACTGCTAACGTTAATATTACGACTTATATCGAGCTACATAGAGAGTTATTCATCTATGTCTTACTGTTTGGTATCTTTAGCTAACTTGCCTGCATTATGCCAAGGAGTCAGAGATGTATCGTTCCTCTGTGCAACGCCACGTACCGGCTCTGTTAGCTTTCATAATCTGCCGAGAGACGGAATGTATCGATAAGTTAGGTAATGCAAGGCAGTCTATTGTGTGTGAGTTTAGCCCCATTTGGTCCAGAGAGAACTGGTACTTAGCTAGCTATTTAGGAATAATGTTAGCTAATAAATGAATAAATGATAACAATTCTCTCCGGACCAAGTGGAGCTATGAGGGCGCTACAACCAGCCATGTTCAATATACTAACGTTACTGTGTGACTGGGTTTTGCTGTGTATTTGAATGTATTCAATAGTAACGTTACTTTAGGCAGACAAACAAGCTAACTTAGCTAGGTAACGTTAGCTCTACCATTCGGTTACATCCCCGGTCCTCTCCTTGCGAAGACGTTGCTCAACGTTGCTCAACCAATACAGCCGGGGCGGCGGCTGCTGCTGCCAGTGGCTCGGATGAATACGGCTGTATTGCCCGAGCAACATCTTTGCGAGGAGAGTCTTCCACCACAAAGGAATCCTCTTCCTCCACTTCAAACTCCTCCACCTCAAAACTCCCTGCAGTACTGCTGTCACTCTTGTCGCTCGCCATTTTGTTGTTTGTTTAGTTGTGAGGAGAGAGCAGGAAGGGGGCTGAGCTCAGTGGGGTGGAGTCAGTTCACCAAGACACACCCTTTCACTCCTTGACCGTATGAATATTCATAATATGACTACGTGGCATCATCGTCATATGACCACACCTATACTCTAGTTCCAGTTCAAATTGAAGTGGTAAAAAAGGCCTTAGAAAAGGCTCTGCAGTATCTCTTTAAAATGGGTATGATCTGTTATCAAAAATAGTATCAAGGGAACATTGTGTTGAATTAATTTGCTCTTTGGGCATTTTTGGCAAAACAATCTTTGGTAAGAATGTCTCCCTTATATTGTCAATTTTATTTCTTAGGGTTTACACCTACAGTGGAAACTGCTTTGAACCCCCACAACCCACGGTGGAAAAGGGGGTCACAGAAATCTCTTTTGGAAGTACGACGGCAAGTTCATCTGGTGCTGTGGGGGTCATGACCTATGACATCACTGAAGACCGGAAGAACGCAGTCAAGCGTCTGGCCATCATGTTCTCTGTACCTTACAACTACAATCACTATGAGAACTGGTTTGCTCTGGGTTTGTTTGACCCTTATCAAGCGTGTGATGAATCTCTATATGATATGATGTATAACAAGGTTGGAACATTCGAAAGGGGAAAGGCTGTTGGCACAGAAATCCGCTTCCAGAGTGGAAAGTTCACCTTGAGAGGAAACATGTCTCCTGTGGCAAAAGCAGAAATGAAAGTAGAGCTCTGGGAGGACTAATTTGATCAATGTGATAAATTCTGAAAACAATGTGAGTTACTGTATGTAGCTGATGAAACATATTTTCATGTCTTATCATACAAGACTGCCTACAACCAGTAACCTGGGTGAAGGTTACAAACCAATTACCTAAACATATTCTGCCTGACTATCAGACTATCAGTGTATAATTAGTTCTATATATATCAATATTCTTAAGAACATATAAACTAAGTTTTAAGCATACAATTCTTAATATCCTTGTTGCATTCAATGATTAAACAGATGTTTCTGATTGCATATGTTTTGGTGTCTTAATTTCCACTTGATTCAGAGCTTTTCCAAAGGCATTGGGCCTCATGCGAGAACATTCTCTGATTCTTTTACCTTTCTCTTTTATTCATTCTTGAGAGATGTTTGTACGAGGATTTCACGTCTGAATCACCAAACGTTCTTAACCTCCAGAAATCTTCTTACAGGCCAGTGTAAATTCACCTGTTCTTGAATGAACGTGCGTTCACAATTCTCTATTAACATAATTAATGACCCAAAAATGCCATATGGGACCACTTCTCCTGCCCCCTGTTCCTGGAAGATACATTTTGTAGAGAAAAAAGGAAAAAAGACGACAGGTCCTTTGTTTCATCTTTCACTTTTTGCACACGAGCACATGTTGATAAATATATTGCATTGGCTGCACACGAGCACATGTTGATAAATATATTGCATTGGCTGCACATGAGCACATGTTGATAAATATATTGTATTAGCTGCACATGAGCACATGTTGATAAATATATTGCATTGGCTGCACAGGAGCACATGTTGATAAATATATTGCATTGGCTGCACAGGAGCACATGTTGATAAATATATTGCATTGGCTGCACACGAGCACATGTTGATAAATATATTGAATTGGTAAACCTTCGTTTGGATTTATTTGATTTTTCGTCAGTGTGTGGGTTTCTTTCATTAATTTTTTTCTTCATTTATTTCTGCAACCAACACACCTGGATTATACATTTCAGGATTATAAGAGCGAAAACTAATTTAAAAACTTTTCACGCATAGTGCAAGACTCTTGCTACAGTTGTGTGCTTTCCTGCGGGAAAAAGAAAAGAAAATATATTTTATAGGCTAATTAGTAATTTGCGCGCTGGAGTGAAACGAGATGTATTTCAGGTTGATAATATCAGGGAAGTAGTATGCTCTTCTTGACCAGCAAGGACCAGGTGTATTTGCATCTAGGCTATTCACTATGGCATCTAGGCTATTCACTATGGCATCTAGGCTATTCACTATGGCATCTAGGCTATTCACTATGGCATCGAGGCTATTCACTATGGCATCTAGGCTATTCACTATGGCATCTAGGCTATTCACTATGGCATCTAGGCTATTCACTATGGCATCTAGGCTATTCACTATGGCATCTAGGCTATTCACTATGGCATCGAGGCTATTCACTATGGCATCTAGGCTATTCACTATGGCATCTAGGCTATTCACTATGGCATCTAGGCTATTCACTATGGCATCTAGGCTATTCACTATGGCATCGAGGCTATTCACTATGGCATCTAGGCTATTCACTATGGCATCTAGGCTATTCACTATGGCATCTAGGCTATTCACTATGGCATCTAGGCTATTCACTATGGCATCTAGGCTATTCACTATGGCATCTAGGCTATTCACTATGGCATCGAGGCTATTCACTTGGACGTTGATGGCATCGAGGCTATTGTTTTCGATTGATGAAGATAAATACAGGCTGCTTGCCATACATTTAAGTAAGTATTTTAATCATATCATTTTAACAATTAAAACACAAAATAACAGGATAATTTAAACAATGTAATACAATTATGGAAATTTATAAATTCTATTTTATTTTAAATAATCTAAATTAAAACAATCCAATTGCTGAGGATATAATTTAGGCCTAAATTATATCCCCATACAACAGGTCGCGAGCACTCTTAAATTGTGTTCTTATACCTACGAGTAAATCCAAAATAAGAGAAAAATGGCAGGCACCATAAACATTCTTACCTGTCACGGAATAAATATTTGTACGTACAAGCTTTTATTACATGCGGCCCATAAATTGTGTGCCTGATGTAGGCCGACAAAGATTTTTGTGACGAGTTTTACACGCAGATATGAGTTCTGCTCCAGAAACCTGCGCGTTATGTAAAAACGGGATGGATGCGCAGCGCAGCACGCAAGTCATTACAAGATACGCTTCTGTCCTTAATGCATTTAACGGGAGGTTCACGCAATAACAGGTGGATATATTATAAGTGTACAATATTATGTAGTGTATTCAGTTGAATTTAGTAAAGTTAGCGCAATTAACCAGGGTAGATTTTTGTATGAAATTCCTCCTCTAAAGAGTAGGCATATGGGGATGGAACCCCAGCTCACACAGGTTTAATGGTGGGGATTGAACCCCAGCTCACACAGGTTTAATGGTGGGGATTGAACCCCAGCTCACACAGGTTTAATGGTGGGGATTGAACCCCAGCTCACACAGGTTTAATGGTGGGGATGGAACCCCAGCTCACACAGGTTTAATGGTGGGGATGGAACCCCAGCTCACACAGGTTTAATGGTGGGGATTGAACCCCAGCTCACACAGGTTTAATGGTGGGGATGGAACCCCAGCTCACACAGGTTTAATGGTGGGGATGGAACCCCAGCTCACACAGGTTTAATGGTGGGGATGGAACCCCAGCTCACACAGGTTTAATGGTGGGGATGGAACCCCAGCTCACACAGGTTTAATGGTGGGGATGGAACCCCAGCTCACACAGGTTTAATGGTGGGGATTGAACCCCAGCTCACACAGGTTTAATGGTGGGGATGGAACCCCAGCTCACACAGGTTTAATGGTGGGGATTGAACCCCAGCTCACACAGGTTTAATGGTGGGGATTGAACCCCAGCTCACACAGGTTTAATGGTGGGGATTGAACCCCAGCTCACACAGGTTTAATGGTGGGGATTGAACCCCAGCTCACACAGGTTTAATGGTGGGGATTGAACCCCAGCTCACACAGGTTTAATGATGGGGATTGAACCCCAGCTCACACAGGTTTAATGGTGGGGATTGAACCCCTGCTCACACAGGTTTAATGGTGGGGATGGAACCCCAGCTCACACAGGTTTAATGGTGGGGATTGAACCCCAGCTCACACAGGTTTAATGGTGGGGATTGAACCCCAGCTCACACAGGTTTAATGGTGGGGATTGAACCCCAGCTCACACAGGTTTAATGGTGGGGATGGAACCCCAGCTCACACAGGTTTAATGGTGGGGATTGAACCCCAGCTCACACAGGTTTAATGGTGGGGATTGAACCCCAGCTCACACAGGTTTAATGGTGGGGATTGAACCCCAGCTCACACAGGTTTAATGGTGGGGATTGAACCCCAGCTCACACAGGTTTAATGGTGGGGATTGAACCCCAGCTCACACAGGTTTAATGGTGGGGATTGAACCCCAGCTCACACAGGTTTAATGGTGGGGATTGAAACCCAGCTCACACAGGTTTAATGATGGGGATTGAACCCCAGCTCACACAGGTTTAATGGTGGGGATTGAACCCCAGCTCACACAGGTTTAATGGTGGGGATTGAACCCCAGCTCACACAGGTTTAATGGTGGGGATGGAACCCCAGCTCACACAGGTTTAATGGTGGGGATTGAACCCCAGCTCACACAGGTTTAATGGTGGGGATTGAACCCCAGCTCACACAGGTTTAATGGTGGGGATTGAACCCCAGCTCACACAGGTTTAATGGTGGGGATTGAACCCCAGCTCACACAGGTTTAATGGTGGGGATTGAACCCCAGCTCACACAGGTTTAATGGTGGGGATTGAACCCCAGCTCACACAGGTTTAATGGTGGGGATTGAACCCCAGCTCACACAGGTTTAATGGTGGGGATTGAACCCCAGCTCACACAGGTTTAATGGTGGGGATTGAACCCCAGCTCACACAGGTTTAATGGTGGGGATTGAACCCCAGCTCACACAGGTTTAATGGTGGGGATTGAACCCCAGCTCACACAGGTTTAATGGTGGGGATTGAACCCCAGCTCACACAGGTTTAATGGTGGGGATTGAACCCCAGCTCACACAGGTTTAATGGTGGGGATTGAACCCCAGCTCACACAGGTTTAATGGTGGGGATTGAACCCCAGCTCACACAGGTTTAATGGTGGGGATTGAAACCCAGCTCACACAGGTTTAATGATGGGGATTGAACCCCAGCTCACACAGGTTTAATGGTGGGGATTGAACCCCTGCTCACACAGGTTTAATGGTGGGGATGGAACCCCAGCTCACACAGGTTTAATGGTGGGGATTGAACCCCAGCTCACACAGGTTTAATGGTGGGGATTGAACCCCAGCTCACACAGGTTTAATGGTGGGGATTGAACCCCAGCTCACACAGGTTTAATGGTGGGGATGGAACCCCAGCTCACACAGGTTTAATGGTGGGGATTGAACCCCAGCTCACACAGGTTTAATGGTGGGGATTGAACCCCAGCTCACACAGGTTTAATGGTGGGGATTGAACCCCAGCTCACACAGGTTTAATGGTGGGGATTGAACCCCAGCTCACACAGGTTTAATGGTGGGGATTGAACCCCAGCTCACACAGGTTTAATGGTGGGGATTGAACCCCAGCTCACACAGGTTTAATGGTGGGGATTGAACCCCAGCTCACACAGGTTTAATGGTGGGGATTGAACCCCAGCTCACACAGGTTTAATGGTGGGGATTGAACCCCAGCTCACACAGGTTTAATGGTGGGGATTGAACCCCAGCTCACACAGGTTTAATGGTGGGGATTGAACCCCAGCTCACACAGGTTTAATGGTGGGGATTGAACCCCAGCTCACACAGGTTTAATGGTGGGGATTGAACCCCAGCTCACACAGGTTTAATGGTGGGGATTGAACCCCAGCTCACACAGGTTTAATGGTGGGGATTGAACCCCAGCTCACACAGGTTTAATGGTGGGGATTGAACCCCAGCTCACACAGGTTTAATGGTGGGGATTGAACCCCAGCTCACACAGGTTTAATGGTGGGGATTGAACCCCAGCTCACACAGGTTTAATGGTGGGGATTGAACCCCAGCTCACACAGGTTTAATGGTGGGGATTGAACCCCAGCTCACACAGGTTTAATGGTGGGGATTGAACCCCAGCTCACACAGGTTTAATGGTGGGGATTGAACCCCAGCTCACACAGGTTTAATGGTGGGGATTGAACCCCAGCTCACACAGGTTTAATGGTGGGGATTGAACCCCAGCTCACACAGGTTTAATGGTGGGGATTGAACCCCAGCTCACACAGGTTTAATGGTGGGGATTGAACCCCAGCTCACACAGGTTTAATGGTGGGGATTGAACCCCAGCTCACACAGGTTTAATGGTGGGGATTGAACCCCAGCTCACACAGGTTTAATGGTGGGGATTGAACCCCAGCTCACACAGGTTTAATGGTGGGGATTGAACCCCAGCTCACACAGGTTTAATGGTGGGGATTGAACCCCAGCTCACACAGGTTTAATGGTGGGGATTGAACCCCAGCTCACACAGGGGAACTTGTGGCTTGAAATTAGGCCGCCCTTTGGACTGCCCCATGTCTCACCAAAATTTTTTTAAACTTTGACATTTAATTTTTTAAATTTACAATAACTATTACAGTTTTAATACAGTTGATACATCAGGTGTTGATAATTTTGTAGATATTGTAGGACCTCTAATGGACCATATGGCTCATCCTTGGCCCTAGGAAACTTCAAAGGGCTAGCCCTGAGCAGCCTAGAGATATAGAGAACAGGCAATGGGGGTAGCTATTAGAGGTGTAAATGTGTGTGTGTGTGTGTGTGTGTGTGTGTGTGTGTGTGTGTGTCAACAGGGGTGGCATGACAAACCTCATGCTGACCTACCTCATAGTATTAGGATCCCATACAGTAAGATAGGTTAACACACCTACGGCCGCTACGTGGAGATTCTGGGCCAGGCCATACCTGAATAAAGCAGAAGGTAATACACCTACGGGCACTATGTGGAGATTATGGGCCAGGCCATACCTGAATAAAGCAGAAGGTAATACACCTACGGGCACTATGTGGAGATTATGGGCCAGGCCATACCTGAATAAAGCAGAAGGTAATACACCTACGGGCACTATGTGGAGATTATGGGCCAGGCCATACCTGAATAAAGCAGAAGGTAATACACCTATGGGAACTATGTGGAGATTCTGGGCCAGGCCATACCTGAATAAAGCAGAAGGTAATACACCTATGGGCACTATGTGGAGATTCTGGGCCAGGCCATACCAGAATAAAGCAGAAGCCAGAGTGGTACTGCTGGCTTTGTACCTTGTTTAATTCATCGCCTGATCTAGTCTCTCCACATATTAGCTCACAAACAGTTCAATACAGCCAAAGCTGTCCCTCCCCTGATAATTCATTAAGTATGCATTGTCTTATATACTGTATGTCTAACTCTCTGAGTCTCCCTGTAAAAAAGGTAATGTGTGCATAAAATGTCTTGCTTTAATCAGTGGGGTTTTATTGTTTGAGTTGTTTGTTATAGTGACCTTAGTGACCTTGAGTAGTTTGTTATAGTCATTCTCTCCATTTCTGCTATATCATCTACTGTTTTCACCCATTTTTGTACTGATGGTAAATTAGGTTTTAACCAGCTCCTAGTTATATGCTTCAAAGCTGAGATTCTTAATATTAAGTACAAGTATTTATCCACTTCTAAATTTAAATCTGGTGGAGTAATACCTAAAATAATAAATTCTGGCCCTATAATTCTTTTAATTAAAAAAATTTGACATATAAAGTTAATAATTTTATCCCAGAAAGTTCGCAATTTTGGACAGAAATAGAATATATGGGAGTAGTTTGCGTTTATTTCACCACAGTTTCTCCAACAGTTAGATGTAGTGGATTGAAAATATTTTGCTTGGACATTTGGTGTAATAAAGTATCTTGAACATATATTCCATGAATATTCTTTCCAAAATTTTGAATTTGTAGATTTATGTGCACCAGAAAATGCTTCTTGCCAATCATCATTTGAGAGTTCCGTTCCAAGTTCAGAGTTCCATTTAAGTTTTGTGTTCATCTCCTCCCTTTCCAAGTTATTTTGCAATATTTTATAGATTTTGGACAGGTTATTTTTCTTTTCATTATTTTGATCTTCAATTATAAACTTTGTTAGTGGGTGTACCTTAGGTTGATTGTTGTCTTATTTTAGTCTGTATATTCAATTCAATTCAATTTTATTTATATAGCGCTTTTCACAGACGACTGTCACAAAGACGCTTTACAGAACAGAAAGGGGAGGAAAGGGGAAATATAACTGTGTATATAACTGTGAATCTGAAGATATTTAAAGAAATTGTGAATTTGATATTTAAAGAGATTGTGGTAATCTAATTTTAATGATAATGATTCAAATGAGTCTATTGTACCATTCCTGATCAGCTGAGAATAGGAGAAGAAGTTTTTAGTCCTTTTATTGACCATGTTTTTAAAATATTGTCCATTTTATTTGGTGTAAAGTCTGGATCCCATGACATTTCTCTAAGAAGTAGTAATTTGTTCTAAGTCTTACATATGTCTAATAAGTTCTGAGTCTTACATATGTGTTTCCATGTGGTAAGTGTATTATTTACCCATTGATTTTGTCCTTTATTTAGCTTAGTATCTTTTCCAATAAAAGGCAGTGTTTTAATTGAAATATCCACACTTGTACTTTCTATGGTTCGCCATTTTGTTGAGGAATTATCATTGATCCAGATCATTATACTTTTAATTTGTGTAGCATTAAAATAATTACATAAATTTGGAAGAAGATCCTTTGCTTTTTATTATTCTAGATGAAATTTGATATCATTCCATTTATTAAATCTAAGTGAGGGTATGGGGAGTGGCAGTGCCTGAAATAGAATCTAAGTGAGGGTATGGGGAGTGGTAGTGCCTGAAATAGAATCTAAGTGAGGGTATGGGGAGTGGCAGTGCCTGAAATAGAATCTAAGTGAGGGTATGGGGAGTGGCAGTGCCTGAAATAGAATCTAAGTGAGGGTATGGGGAGTGGTAGTGCCTGAAATAGAATCTAAGTGAGGGTATGGGGAGTGGTAGTGCCTGAAATAGAATCTAACTGAGGGTATGGGGAGTGGCAGTGTCTGAAATAGAATCTAAGTGAGGGTATGGGGAGTGGCAGTGCCTGAAATAGAAACTAACTGAGGGTATGGGGAGTGGTAGTGCCCGAAATAGAATCTAAGTGAGGGTATGGGGAGTGGCAGTGCCTGAAATAGAATCTAACTGAGGGTATGGGGAGTGGTAGTGCCTGAAATAGAAACTAACTGAGGGTATGGGGAGTGGTAGTGCCTGAAATAGAATCTAAGTGAGGGTATGGGGAGTGGCAGTGCCTGAAATAGAATCTAAGTGAGGGTATGGGGAGTGGCAGTGCCTGAAATAGAATCTAAGTGAGGGTATGGGGAGTGGTAGTGCCTGAAATAGAATCTAACTGAGGGTATGGGGAGTGGTAGTGCCTGAAATAGAATCTAACTGAGGGTATGGGGAGTGGCAGTGCCTGAAATAGAATCTAAGTGAGGGTATGGGGAGTGGCAGTGCCTGAAATAGAATCTAAGTGAGGGTATGGGGAGTGGCAGTGCCTGAAATAGAATCTAAGTGAGGGTATGGGGAGTGGCAGTGCCTGAAATAGAATCTAAGTGAGGGTATGGGGAGTGGCAGTGCCTGAAATAGAATCTAAGTGAGGGTATGGGGAGTGGCAGTGCTTGAAATAGAAACTAACTGAGGGTATGGGGAGTGGCAGTGCCTGAAATGGAATCTAAGTGAGGGTATGGGGAGTGGCAGTGTCTGAAATGGAAAAAGGAATTGTGGCAGCACTTTCATTTTTATAGTATCCACTCATTTATATAGATTCTGGTATTGTTCTCCATCTATTTAAGTTCTGCCTAATTATATTTTCTAGGGTTTGGTAGTTACAGTGGTATAAATTCTTTAAGTTCTTGGGGATTGTAATACCTAAATACTTTATTTCATTTTGATCCCATTTAAGTTTTAATGTATTTTTGATGTTTCTTGTCAGTTGTTCTTCTCGGACCATCGCTTCACACTTATTTTCGTTCAGTTTATACCCTGAGTGTGTACTATATTCACCGATGGTTTCCAATAGCACTGGTAAGGAGTCTTCTGGATATGATAGATACACTATGACATCATCGGTATATAGTGATATTTTATGAGTTTCATGGCCTATATATTTTATATTTACTTGTTGTCTTCTGGATTCCGCCAAGGTTCCATACATAGAGCAAATATTAATGGGGAGAGCGGATCTCTTTGCCTTGTCCCCTGATAGATTTTAAAATGGCTAAATAGCGTGCCATTGACCTTAACTTGTGCATTTGAGTTTCTATACATTGCTTTAAGCCATGAAATAAAATATTAATTAAATCCAAATGCCCTAGCAGTTTCAAATATATATGGCCATACCATCCAGTCAAAGGCTTTTTCTGCATCCAATGTTAATAAACAAGTTTGTGTTTTAAATTTTTGGGAGTGATCCATAATGTTCATACGTCTAATATTATCTGTTAGGAGTCTATTAGTGATAAATCCGCATTGATCTGTATTAATTATATCCGGGATAATCACCTTCAGTCTATTTGCTATAATCGCTGTTAATATTTTTTGGTCTGTATTTAGCAGTGAAATTGGTCTGTATGATGAGCAAGCAGTCTCATCCTTCCCCTCCTCATATATAACCGTTATCATAGATGAATTAAATATATGTTATTTAGAAAATAAAAACACTGATATTTTTTAAAATTCTTTCCCTGCATCCTGACAATGTAGGAACTACATATTTACACGCGCGCACACACACACACACACACAAACACACACATGCAATCAGAAAATTCCGTTTAATCATTGGCTATATCAATTGTTAACAAAGACATTAAGAAGTATATGCTTACAATGTAGTTCATATCGTCTTTAAATTATTATATAATATATTTAACTGATTATGTGCTTATACTCAGAGTCAGAATATATTTATGTAAAGTAACTGATTTGCAACATTTACCCAGTTTACTAAACTGGTCGTAGGCATTATGCAATCTGTTATGATAAGACATGAAAATTTTATTTCATCAGCTATGTTTTGTAGCTCACATTGTTTTCAAAATTGATCAAATCAGTCATCCCAGAATTCTACTTTCATTTCTGCTTTTGCCACAGTAGACATGGTTCCTCTCAACATGTACTCTCCACTTTGGAAGCGGATTTCTGTGCCAACAGCCTTTCCCCTTTCGAATGTTCCATCCTTGTAATACATCATATCATATAGAGATTCATCACACGCTTGATAAGGGTCAAACAAACCCAGAGCAAACCAGTTCTCATAGTGATTGTAGTTGTAAGGTACAGAGAACATGATGGCCAGACGCTTGCCTGCGTTCTTCCGGTCTTCAGTGATGTCATAGGTCATGACCCCCACAGCTCCAGATGAACTTGCCGACGTGCTACCAAAGGAGATTTCTGCGACTCCTTTTGGCAGTGTGGGTTGCGGGGGTTCAAAGCAGTTTCCACTGTAGGTGTAAACCCTAAAATAACATTGATAATACATCTTGAACAGTAAGACTTAAGGACAAACTAAACTATCTTGCTGTGTTAGACCTCTCACATAAACACTGCTAATAAAATGCACCTTTATCTGACAACAGGCTGGAGAGAGAGAGAGAGAGAGAGAGAGAGAGAGAGAGAGAGAGAGAGAGAGAGAGAGAGAGAGAGAGAGAGAGGAAGATTCTTACCAAAGAAAATCCAATAATAACTTGTTCTCAAGCACTGATAGTTCTTATTGTCATAGTGTAGGAGTTGGGGGGAAACACACTGCAGCCCTACAACATGTCAGTTAAAAATGCCCGAAGAGCAAATTAACTAAATACACCGTTTGCTAAATGCTATTTTAATGACAGATCTCTGTAGACTACAGTCTGTAGTCAAGTATAATGAACTCACTGTGGGTTTATCAGGATGTTAGATGAGCAGTTGGACAGGTAAATGGAGACGCTTCTATTGGCGGCATTGAGAGACTGCTTAGTGATCATATTCAGCAGAGAAACTCCAGAAACGGAAGCTGCTGCCCCGGTTGCCACGGCTGCTGCTGTTGCTATTCCCGCCATGGCTGAGATCCAGAAAGCAGAGGATTCTGGGACTGTTCACGACCGCTAACAAAGTCTGTAACGACCAGAGACACACCGTACTATTAGAATCAAGGCATCATAACAGTAGTATGGGAAAGGGTATTCTACTGACCCAGAAAAACTGCTAAATTTTATATTTTATATTAACAGTGTTTATGTTTATAACAGCTGTATGGGAAAGGGTATTCTACTGACCCAGAAAAACTGCTAAATTTAATATTTTATATTAACAGTGTTTATGTAATATTTATAGATAATTCCTAATGGAATTGATAATTCATCATTTAAGATTCCACACTGCTGTTGAATCCGGGAGGATGTACAACCTGCTGAGACAAATCAAAATTATTGAGCTCTCGAGAAACTCATTTTCTCACTGTTATAAAAGACAAAACGCACACCATTGTCACACCTGCAGCACATATAGCGATAGCTTGTACACGTGTCAAGTGTCAAAATCATAACCCATTTATTTTGTGTTAAAGATTTCCAGTAAGAACCCATGGAATTAAAAAATATATTGCTTTTCCACTAAAGGAACAAATACATACCAGTATCCGCTGTTGTTGTAAACCCTAATAAAACAAAATAATAAGGCAACAAAAAAAAAAAGGGTTAAAATGATAAGAAACAAGTCAGAATATACATGTAAATGGCTGAAGATATCTTGGCACTCCACACACAAGCCTCCTTACAGATAGGCTACATCCATTCACCTACCTGTGCACAAACACTCTTCAATGACAAAGAAGAGTCATTAATACTTGATATAGTTTTGGCAGGCTGAAGCCACGCCTAGTCGTTGAGTAGCCACACACCTGGGTTGTGCTGGTGAATCATCCCACAGCTTACAAGGTGTGACTGCAGGAGTGTAATTCTCGCTGCTTTCACTCCTGTATTGGATAACTGAGTATAAAAAAGAATTACAGGTAAATACAAGGGGAAAAATCTACTGCACTGTACACTCCTTCCTCTGCTTTGAATGAATATGCTATTTGAAACATTTTAGCTGTAGCTGTTCAAGAGCTATTGACAGAAATATAATCATAAAATGCCATTTAATCATTGGCTGTATCAGTTGTTAACAAAGACATTAAGAAGTATATACTTAAAATGTAGTTCATATGGCCTTTAAATTATTATATAATATATTTAACTGATTAAGTGCTTATACTCAGTGAGTCAGAATATATGTATTTAAAGTAACTGATTTGCAAGATTTACCCAGTTTACTGAACTGGTCGTAGGCATTATGCAATCTGTTATGATAAGACATGAAAATTATACTTCATCAGCTATGTAGTTGTAAGGTACAGAGAACATGATGGCCAGACGCACTAATGATGTCTTTTTGTCTTCAGTGATGTCATAGGTCATGACCCCCACAGATGCACTTGCCGTTGTACTTCCAAAGGAGATTTCTGCGACTTATTAATATTAACAAATTAAATATGAAAAATAAAGGAAACATTATGGTTGGAGTATACACACATTTTCTTACCCAGAGACTGAATCTGTCTTTCATAACTAGTAAGTATTAATAACTGTAGATAACAATAATTTATTATAGCTTGTCGATCAAAACCTACTGACATTTAAAAAGCCAATGTATGTTGAATGTCCATGGTTAAAAAAACTGCTTTTATGGCAATTTACAGAAATGAATCCAAGTATCCCATGTGAAATAAGTGTAAGCCACTTCAACTGAAAAATGCTGCAATGTGTGGGTTAGGCTACCAGCATGTCAGTGTGTTTTAATCTGATGTTGATGTTAATCTGATGCCCAACCAGCAAGGGACGGGTTTGCACAGTCGCACAGCACTGCATGTCTATCTGCCCTAGGCCCCTGCCACACGCGGACATTCCTGCTTGCTGGCATTCCAATGGGCTCAATCCCATCTCTGAGGGAAGTTGTGTCTACGAACACCAGCCTAACGGGCTGGGGTACAGTGTGGTGCCACTTCCCTGCTCAGGGGGTGTGGTCCGCCAGCTGAAGTTGAGATCCCATCAATGCGTCGGGACTCTGGACTGTCTTTCTGGCACTGAAGCATGGGCTGATGGGAAAGCATGCACTGATTTGGACGGACAATCAAGCCACAGTTTTTTTTTTTACATAAAGCACCACAGCAGCCTGCTGTGCATAGGGCTTCAGATCTGGACATGGGCACTCCCTCACTTGGCCTCACTCAGGGTAATTCACTTGCCTGGTATCCAGAACCAGGTGGCAGATGTCGGCCTTGTCGAGACACAGTGGGAGGATGTATATTTAACGAAGAGGATAGGCCCAAACATGGACCCTTGAGGGACCCCACAGGTGATGGAGGCCAGTGTTCACTGAAAGGGTCCTATGCCTGAGATAGGAAATAAACCAAGTTAGTGCTGTGCCCTGAACACCGTCATCAGCATCGAAAGCAGCACTGAGATCTAATAGGATTAAAATGGTACAATCGTCAGCATCAACAGCAAGTAGCAGGTCATTCATCACATTCAGGAGCGCAGAATCTGTGCAATGGAAAGCTCTGAAGCCGGACTGGAATATTTTGAGGATGTCATTATAACTCAATTGGGAGACACTTGGGAGAGGAATACTTTTCAGGATTCTGGAGAAGAAAGACCATTTAGAAATGGGACGAAAATAACGAAGTGTTGTGGACTCAAGGTTAGGTTTCTTGAGAAGGGGCTGAACCACTGTGTGTTGAAAGCAGGCAGGAACAGTACCAGGCTAAAGAGGTGTTGATGATGTGGAGAACACTAGTACCGATTACATCAAATGAGTTTTGAAAGAGACATGGAGGAATAACTTTGAATGCAGAGGTTGTGGAATTCATGTGAGATACTAAATCTGACAGGGTGGAGAGAGAAACTGGTTCAAACATGTTAAGGACAGCAGTACACACCAGATAGGGAGAGGAGTCACAAACAGAGGGAGTGACATGTGATCTAATGTTATCAATTTTGATAATAAATATTTCAAAAATTTCCCCCCAGGGCTCTATCTTGGCGATCTTAGCGCTTGGTCTAAGCGCATGGCGTAAAGTGCATTTAGGGCGTGTCCAAGTCCACTTTTGCTAGTTTGACGGCGTGTTTTTGAGCGCTAAGCATGGCGCAATGTGCAAATGGACTGAACCTAGTCTCTTCATTAATTATAGGAGTGTCTTGGGCGTGACATGCAATAAACCAATCAAAATGTCATATCCCATTACCTTTAAAAGCCTGCTTTTCCACCTTGGCGGATTACTTATATGATGGCGAAATAGACATCCTCGTGCATGTTTAGTGCGATCAAGAAATAGGCTATATGGAGTATGATCAATATTATTCGGACTAACCATTATGAGTTCTTGGTAATTCCTGACAGTGCTGTTATTTTACAAAATATATGCGGTTAAATTTCGTTAAAAGCACCTGCACCAGCTGAGAATAAGCTACAAATGTCTTCCGTCTCACCTTAGAAAGCGCCAAATTAGCCTGCTTGTTAAAACAAATTTTGTTTGATTATGCAATAAAACATTGTCAAACATAAATTCCATGAGGCTGTTCTCATGAAGTTCTAGAAGTTCAAGCTTCATCTGAAATTCATATTGATTAATAACACAAATACCATTATGTTGCCTTAATGATGACACTGAATACAATAAAGCTGTCAGGTTGGCCAACCAGAGTTCCATGCATATTTTCCCTTGTCCTGCTTATGGAAATGTGGCCAACGTGTTTTACTAGCAGCTAATGCTTTAGAAACAAGTCCACTTTCCCGGGAAGACCGTGAAAAGTGCAATTTAAAGCAGGTGAAACAGACATCGTCATCGACATGACGTATTCTCAAAATAACGTTGCACCGTGCTTAGCGCTAAAAAAACACACCTTCAAAATAGCAAAAGTGGACTTAGACACACCCTAAATGCACTTAACGCCATGCGCTTAGACCAAGCGCTAAGATCGCCAAGGTAGGGCCCTAGACCAGGTTTGTGATAGTTTTAGCGCAAGCGCTTTCTGCTGGCTCAAGATAGCAATACGCCAAAAATTATCCTGGCCACTTCTCATCTTAAGACCGACATGCCCAGTTCACTTGCAACGGGCGCAAGAATACATGGTATTTAAACAATGTGAGCGCTAGGCTATAATGAACCCTGCGCCGGGTGTAAGATAGCAAAGACATTTGCGTTTGGGTTAGAGTTGCTTAGCGCCGGGTGTAAGATAGGGCCCCCCAGTGTTTTACTGACAGCTCGAGGTTTAAAGGGATAGTGTCACTTTTTGAGCTTTTTATATTATTCAGTTTTAGTGTGTGTTTCTGATTGGCCCATACAGGTTTAGTGTGTGTTTCTGATTGGCCCATACAGGTTGTATGGGTGATGACGGATATTTTAGATATTTACAGAAGTTTCTGACAGTCTGCAGCTTTACAATGGCTGGTATTTAGGTAACTCCAAAGCAGCTTGCCCAGTAATGTCTCCAGTGGTTCTTTGTGTGTATATTACCCAATTATCCTTCAAAATATGATATTTTAGTAATAAGTTTCGTTATTTTCTGAACTCCTATGGCTCATGCAACCTGAAATCACTGCGCTTAAGGAAAGAAGTACCGGTATGATATAAAAACTGATATTTATGACTATAATGAATGTCTTCAAATGTACAGCCTCTGCAAACATAACATCTCTGTACAAGCTGAATTCTGACTTACCAGAAGCCAACTTTATAGAAATGTTTTAATAAACTGTGAGCAATAAGAAGCCTTTATAACACTCACAATGCTGCTTCCAAGGTAATTGGCTGATTGGTTTTCCATGGTTTTACCTGCTCGCTTCTGCTTTCTGTACACATTGGGGTGAAGGAAGGGGACAGGTGGGAGAAGGGAGATATGCACCGGCACAATTGCTCCACCAGAGGGAGCCATAAAAGCTTTCAGACATGGAATTCAAGACATGGAAACCTACTGGTTTATACCAGTACTCTGCTCCCTATATAAGCCCTGCCACTCCACACCTATACCTACTGGTTTATACCAGTACTCTGCTCTCTATATAAGCCCTGCCACTCCCCACCTGTGTGTGAAGTACCTGTGGGGAAAAGTATAGAGGGAGAATTGGTGTAAATATTAGTTTTCTGGCGACATTGGAATTTGTGTACAACCTGTTTTGTAGGAGGGACTGTCTGTTGAACTGACCCTGCATGACTGAAGACCTAGCCTGAACTTTTCTGTAACTGGAATGGATTAACAACTCTGAGAGCCATTGCGCTTTTGTGTTTGTTTGATGCTCTGGTAAAGCACTTAGTGATCCAGGTGTAGGGAGGGAATCAGAGAAGAAGAAGTGAAGGTAGACTCCAAAATGGAGTTAGGTTTATATTTCTGTTTTCTTCTTGTGTTTGTAGCTAAGTGCTGGGTTGGATCTGAGTTGGTGTTGGTATTTCTATTAATGCACAATGTACAGAGGAGGTACACTCTTTAAAGTGTATATTAGCATTTGTATGTATGTATGTATGTATGTACATTACATTTACATTACAGGCATTTAGCAGACACTTTTATCCAGAGCGACTTACACAACTTCTTATTACATTTATCCATTCATACAACTGGATATATACTGAAGCAAGGCAGATGAAGTACCTTGCTCAAGGGTACAACGGCAGTGTCCTACCTGGGAATCGAACCTTTCGGTTACAAGCCCAGTTCCTTAACCACTATACTACACTGCCGCCCTATGTATGTCTGTGCATGTGGATATGTGTCCTGTATTTGGTATTGTGTGTGTGTGTATGTGTGTGTGTGTGTGTGTGTGTGTTCTCATTGTCTCATCCTCCACTGTTGATTGGGGAGAGTGCAGACCAGCGTAAGCTCTTCTCCTAAACACACCATGTCAGCCACTGCTTCTTATCACACCGATATTCACACGTTGGGCTCGAGGGACGTAACACACACACATGAGTCAGAGGAAGAGACATTTCATGTGCAACTGTACGCACCACATCCCCCCCACACACACACGAACATATAAAATGCTTAGCTATGAAATATTATTAAAGTAGCCTACACGGAGTCAAAAAAATTTATATCTCGCATGATGAGCCATGTTCTTAGTAGCAGTATAGCTGCGATCAAATGGCCAATCATACAATTCAAGGCCGGTATTTAAAGTGACCAATCAAAGGAGTGGATGCATCAGCCACTCCGTATCCCATCCCCGCCCCCAAAGTCTCCAAAATCAACTTTCCAAGTGAACGCGAGGTAACTCATTTCGAGCGAGAGGAAACCAAGTTCACTTGTGTCACAGCTCCGTGCGCGCAGGACTGCACGGAAAACAGAAAAGCTCCCTCACGCGGATAGTTCTCTGCTCGCTCGCGTGACAGCTCCACACGCGCGGATATTGTTCTGTGCGCTCATTTCACAACTCCGCGCGCGATATTTATAGGACTAAATAAACGCCATAAAATATCCACTCTGTTCAGCCTGGCCTCAGTCCAACACCACTCCTCCTGCAGCTGTGGGCAGAACCAGGAAGTCACTCCCACTCTCTCTCTCTCACGCAGTTTCAGAAAAACGAAACTTAACTCTCTGTCTCTGTCAGTGTGAGCAGTAAAATGGCTGAGGCTAGTATCTCAGTGGATCAGGACCAGTTCAGCTGTGCGATCTGTCTGGATCTACTGAAGGATCCGGTGGCTATTCCCTGTGGACACAGTTACTGTATGGGCTGTATTAAGGGCTGCTGGGATCAGGATGATCATACTGGTGTCTACAGCTGTCCCCAGTGCAGACAGACCTTCACCCCAAGGCCTGTTCTGGGCAGAAACACCATTCTGGCTGAAATGGTGGAGAAACTGAAGAAGACAGGACTCCAAGCTGCTCCTCCTGCTCACTGTTACGCTGGACCTGGAGACGTGGAGTGTGATGTCTGCACTGGGAGAAAACGCAAAGCCGTCAAGTCCTGTCTGGTGTGTCTGGCCTCTTACTGTGAAACTCACCTCCAGCCTCACTATGAATCTCCTGCCTTTAAGAAGCACAAACTGGTCAAAGCCACTGGAAACCTGCAGGAGAAGATCTGCACTCATCATGACAAAGTTCTGGAGGTTTACTGTCGTACCGATCAGCAGTGTATCTGTTATCTGTGTACAATGGATGAACACAGAGGCCATGATCCAGTCTCAGCTGCAGCAGAAAGGACTGAGAAACAGGTAAGGACTGAAACTCTTACACACAACGCTCTTTTTTATACTGATAACATATCATCTTGGCTGTACATCATTTCTGCAATATGTAGACTTATGACCAGTGTTTTGTTGTTTTATGTTTAATGTATTTAATAAATACATTAAACATACATTTGTTTAAGGTATTTATTAAATATTTATTAAATATATTTTATTTTTTAGACTTCATGCAAAAGTGTAGAAGGTGCAAATTCAGTAACTTTTTCCTGTCTGGTTTCACTATGGAAGACAATAGAGAAATCTGAAGGGAGAAAGTTACTGAATTTGAACCTTCTACATTTTCACATAAAGTGATGGAGACGTGATGATTTATGTTTTCTTTGAACCCCCAGGGACTCAAATGCCATCCATGAAGGAACAATATCAGATAAACTCTGTTTTAGTCTTGCAATGTAAAGTCCATTGTACTTCCGAAAATCCCATTGAGAGCCATTAAAATGTATTGAAGGGACCTGGTCTTGGCTTTGTTATCAAGAAAGACACTATTAACACATATTTTAAAACAAAATATGGTTCAACATCTTTAAATACAATCTAAACATGATGTCTGGGCACGTTATGATGTGGAATTTTGAACAAAGTTTTGCCTGTTTGGCTGTTAAAGTACAATGAAGCAAGGGGACTGCATAATTAAGGAATTGATTGTTTTCGGTTTTATATTTATAAATAATTTGAAACATATTGTAGATTTTACTTTTCACATTGACTTTCGTAAAGTTGTTTGTGTTGAATACCAGCAAAAAAGCCTGATTGAATAAATTTTTATCAAATGTTCATACACAGCCAAATATGAAAAAGTCTAAGGGGGCTGAATACTTTTTCAACCCAATGTAAAATATTAAAAATATGCGTCCACAGAAGCAGCTGGGGGCGACACAGAGTAAACTCCAGCAGAGAATCCAGGAGAGAGAGAAGGAGCTGCAGGATCTGAGACAGGCTGTGCAGTCACTCAAGGTGGGTACTGACCAGAGGAGAAGACAACAGCTGGCTGCTGGAAGAGCCATTTCAGGGCTCAGTCAGGGCTCTCCTCCAGTCAGCCAGTGAGGAGCCCAGTGTTGGGCCACTTTCCAGCCCTGTGGGGCTCAATCCCACTGAGCCACACTGTGGGGAACAGGCTGTCTGGGGTCCCAGTAAGAGCTGAGTGAAAGGCCTAGTTAAAATGTACAGTGTCACACAACACAAGTGTGGTCAGGTGAGGCCTGGCGCGTGTCTGGGAAAAACAAACAGTCGTTATGGCAAAGTGGCCAATTTTGTGATGATATTTATTCCCAGAAAAGTGCAAAATTATATCCAGTGCATCCCACCACTCAGTATGTACAATGATCCAAACAGAGACAAAACAATAATATATATGTAGCAGGAGAATATACAAAAAACACACACACACCAAATAAATCAATAACTGGACCAGGTTGCTGGCTAGACTCTAAGCCGAATTATCACCTTCCTTCTCATCCAACTCCTGCAGTTCTGCCTATTCCCTCCCTAGTGGTGGGCAGATCGATACTGAAATATCGATATTTCCATCCTGACGTTTCCTTTCTCAGAATCGATCCGCACGTAAAAAATATCGATGCCAAGTGTTTTATTTATTAAAAAATAAATTTTTATATTTATTTTTTAAGGAAATTGAATGTGTATCTGTTGCTGAAAAAGTGAAAGAATTAAATGTTGTAGTAGCAAATAATTGTGTAGGATAGGAACTACTTCTCCTTCCGCCCTCTCCCTCTGCCACACAGGCACGCCCAGAAACACAAGCAAAGCAGCAGTCAGTCAGACAGTCATGCAACGAGATGGCACCAGTGCTGCTCTGCTAATATAGCAGAAAGAAAGCGAAGCATTGTTTGGAGTTCACTCCACTAAACAGTATTGAAGTAAACTATGATACGTGTCAAAAGTGTACCACGAACCTGCCGGAATGCATGAAAATGCTGCAACGGCCTAGATGAGAAGAGAATGGGAATCCTGTGTCGGAAAGAGAAAGAAAACGTTTAGAAAGGGGAGCTAGTGGAGAGGAAGGGAATATGGAGAGGAGAAGAAACTAGATAAAAAATTCCTAACTAAATTGTAGGTGTGGTTGCTTCGCAGTGGTATCAATTGCTGTAAATGGTAAAGAAAGATGGTAATATGGTATAGTGTGAGGTTGAAATGGTATGAGGTGGTAATGCAGTATAATGGGATCTAAAGAAGGTGAAAGTGTTAAAATATGGTGACTTATTTTGTGGTAAGTAGTCTAAAGAACCTGGAAGTGATACAAAGAAGAAATGAATTGTGATGAAAGCACAAAAAGGTAATGTCAAATCATCTGGTTACAGCATCCATATTCTATTGCATCAGCTTTCAAAATGTGCCCATTCACTCCCATTCGTTTTTTTGGCGATAGAAGGTCAATTACCTGAAAAAGTGTACGATATAAAGGTAAAAAGTAATAACAGCCAGGAGGGTGTATAAAGGTATAGTATGAGGTATGAATGGTGTAGGAGGAGAAAGTTGCGGAATAATAAGAAGTATGGAGAGTAATAGAAGGTGTGGTTTCACAACCACACAAGAAACCAACAGATGGCTCTGTCACATACAGCCCTCCTCTCTCTGTGTCTCCTAACAGTGCTCTGTCACATACAGCCCTCCTCTCTCTGTGTCTCCTAACAGCGATCTGCACATACAGCCCTCCTCTCTCTGTGTCTCCTACCAGCGCTCTGTCACATACAGCCCTCCTCTCTCTGTGTCTCCTAACAGCGCTCTGCACATACAGCCCTCCTCTCTCTGTGTCTCCTAACAGCGCTCTATCACATACAGCCCTCCTCTCTCTGTGTCTCCTAACAGCGCTCTGCACATACAGCCCTCCTCTCTCTGTGTCTCCTAACAGCGCTTTGCACATACAGCCCTCCTCTCTCTGTGTCTCCTACCAGCGCTCTGTCACATACAGCCCTCCTCTCTCTGTGTCTCCTAACAGCGCTCTGCACATACAGCCCTCCTCTCTCTGTGTCTCCTAACAGCGCTCTGCACATACAGCCCTCCTCTGTCTGTGTCTCCTAACAGCGCTCTGCACATACAGCCCTCCTCTCTGTGTCTCCTAACAGCGCTCTGCACATACAGCCCTCCTCTCTCTGTGTCTCCTAACAGTGCTCTGCACATACAGCCCTCCTCTCTGTGTCTCCTAACAGTGCTCTGCACATACAGCCCTCCTCTCTCTGTGTCTCCTAACAGCGCTCTGCACATACAGCCCTCCTCTCTCTGTGTCTCCTAACAGCGCTCTGCACAGGCAGCAGTGGAGGTCAGTGAGAGGATCTTTACTGAGCTGATCCGCTCCATTGAGAGAAGGCGCTCTAAGGTGAAAGAGCTGATCAGAGATCAGGAGAAGGCTGAAGTGAGTCGGACTGAAGGACTCCTGGAGCGACTGGAGCAGGAGATTGCTGAGCTGAGGAGGAGAGATGCTGAACTGGGGCAGCTTTCACACACAGAGGATCACATCCATTTCCTGCAGGTAACATCACTGGCTCATCTGCACTCTGACAGTCTGCACTATGGAGTGAAAATGTCACATTTAAAGCCATTTGATTATGAAACAGTCTTTGCGAACCTGCGGGGAGCTGAAACTATTTTTCGCCATGGATATATTCACCATACATTGTACATACAAGGTGAGGTGTGTTCCTCACTTACAAAGATCTGCACACATATCTGTATTGAGACTGTTCTCCTTCTGTCTGTCTGCAGAGCTGTCCATCTCTCTGTGACCCTCCTGGACCTGGAGACTTACCCAGCATCACTGTCAGTCCACAAATCTCTTTTGAGGCTGTGAGGAAATCTGTCTCTGAACTGAATGAGCGACTGGAGGACGTCTTCAAGAAGGAATTAGTCAAAATCTCTCAAACAGGTTAGAACTACTGAAACAACTTTTTCCCAATGATTTATTTAACTAAAAATAACAATTGTTGATCTTTTGTGAATAGAAGTAAAGTGTTGTAGATACTTTGTGTAGCCGTGAGTCTGACAGGAGTGAGCAGAGACTGTTCCTCCATCACCCAACCGTAGCAACTTGTTTTTTCCCTACAGGAACCCACCCGCCACAGTACAACACCAGACACGGTAAGTAAAGGAGAAAAATGCTTTATTACAGAATTCATAAAAGGTTTACAGATGACAACCCAGTCAGAACCGGACCCACGCTGGGTTTAAAAATATTAAAATGGGGCAAAAAGTGAAGCATGATAACTTGTCAATAAAACAGGGGTCATAGCTGGGGCTTGTTTAAGTTGAGCAAGCTTTGTAATGTGAAGTAACCTACTATAATGTACGTACATGTACATGTTTTTTCTAATGCATATACCTTTTAAATGTCACTTTCTCTCCTGTTATGACAGTTAATAGCAGCACAAAGGTTTTAGTGTTTCTGCATCTGATAGCTGATCCTGTGCAGTAAAGCAGTCTGCACTGCTGTAAAACACCAGCAGAGATTTGTGGGATGGGTGGAGAGATGCAGCATTCCTGGGGAGTGAAATCTCTTCTCATTATTCCCTTTGATTGAGATTAAAGCACATTTAGGTCTTCCTTGTGCTTTCACATGGCTGTCTGATGCTTCTTTACATAAATATGTCATCCTGCAACTTCTAGTGACTAATCAGCCTTTCACTAGTGACATCACTGGGAGAAACGTTGGTGACTCTACTGTACGATCCTGTATCTCTGGCCCTGTGAACACTCGACCTTTTCTGCCACATATATCCAAGTTATTGAGAAATCCAATATGTTACATTTTATTACTTTAGTCTAAAAGTAAGAATTAGGATATGGGTCAGATTTGTGATATGAATCACATCTGGAGGTAGTTTAGGTTGGATTCCGATGGTATCGGATCTGAATGTAAACGCTCCAGTGTGTCTTCTCCTGTCAGCCTTCTACTGACAAACAACATCCCATAATAAGTGTGTGGGAGTGTGTATTGGATATGAGTGTAAACAGGGCCTCTGCTACCTGCCCTCTGTCTGCTCGCCATGGCAACCAGGGAAATTCCCAACTGCCAAAAACTACTGAACCTTCAGCTTCAACAAGATATTATGTGATATTAATCAAACTTTTTATTTAATATTTTCATTATTCCTGAATGAGCTGCAGTTTCATTTACATGCACTTTATTTATTAAAATAGATTTCCATTTCTCCAGGAATTATGATATGAAGGTTATCTTTAGGAGCTCATCTTTCTTGTGATCTCTCTCTACAGTGGAAGACGTCCATATTCTAGAGCCCAGGACCAGAGAGGACTTTTTACAATGTGAGTCTGTAATTAAATATAAATGAACACAATTAAGCAACATGAGAATATGAGGTAATACGAAGAAAAATATTATTGAAAGCATTTTCTATATTCATGACATACTTGCTTTTGGGGGTGCATCTGGGGACTTGACAGTATATGCAGAGAAGCTGGGAGGGTGTGCTGGAAAAGGCATGTGCCAGGATGTCAAGGTGGAAATGGCTTCTTCCACAGGTTTCCTTTAGAGGACGGGTGTTGATTTTAAACAGCCTGGTAGTATTAGCATTGTGGCATAAGTTAGCGGTGCTGTCACCAACTGATGGCTTTCTTCCAACACGCCAAAGGTATCTGGTGCAGTTTTTCTGCTCAGGGCAGCGGTCCTGCTCAATCTGCCCCCTCTGATTGTGCCCCGTTTATAAGGGCAGGTCTGACCAAACTGGCCCATTTGAGGAGGGTGGATGTTGGGGGCTGGAGAGCAGCACAGGGGGGTCTGTTCTGTGAGGGGGGTTGAGGGCGACAGCGTGTGTTTCACAGGAGAACCGTGGATGTCTAAACTCTCCCCGCAGTTGGATTGGCGCATGAACGCGGCTGCGGTTGCAGATGATTGGCCTTTCCAAATTGGGGAGGGAATTGGACATGCTCAGTCCCACATTGAGGGGGTTATAATAATAACATAAGAAAGGATTCAAATATGAAATTAAAATGTTTGTAAAATATGTAAGTGATGTAATTTTATTATTATGATCACTGAGCTCTCCTCTCCTTCTTCTCCTCTATCAGATTCCTGTCGGCTCACACTGGACCCCAACACAGTGTTTAACTACCTCCGTCTGTCTGAGGGAAACAGAGAGGTGACCCTTGTGAGAGAGATCCAGTCATATCCTGATCATCCAGAGAGATTTGAGCGCTGGAAGCAAGTGCTGTGCAGAGAGGGTCTGTCTGGTCGCTGTTACTGGGAGGCTGAGTGGAGTGGGGATGGGGTTTATATAGAAGTGTCATATAAAGAGATCAGCAGGAAAGGGTGGGGTAATGACTGTGGTCTGGGACGTAATAATAAGTCCTGGAGTTTGCGCAGCTGTCCCTCCAAGTACTCTTTCTGGCACAATAATAAGAGCACTGAAATCCCTGTTCCCTCCTCCTCCAGAATAGGAGTGTACCTGGATCACAGGGCAGGAACTCTGTCCTTATACAGCGTCTCTGACACAATGACCCTCCTGCACAGAGTCCAGACCACATTCACTCAGCCCCTCTATCCTGGGTTTGGGGTTTATTATGGATCCCCTGTAAAACTTTGTGATCTGGGATGAGGCAGAGAGTGAAGGGAACATCAGCTCTAATTAAAGAGGGAAAAACACTCAAATGAGACAGAAAAACAAAAAAAATTCAAATAGATAAAACTGGTTGTTTGTCAAAACAGTTGTTTGTCACAATATTTAACCCTTGTGTTGCCCTCAGGTCAAAACTGATCCTTTTCTGAGGTCAACAGCAGTGAAAATCCCCTAAATATAATTTTCTCAGCATTCAATTTGATGGCTTTTCCTGGAGTGACCCTACAATTAAAAAAGGTAAACATTGCACTTTTGTACATTTTCATAAAAGCGGTACACCATCAAGGTACAAAGATTGTCTTATGAGTCTTTTGAATCCTGCAGTTATGAAATCATATGTCATCATAATTAAGTGCCACGCATCTATTACAGCAAAAAGATCAATTATGATGTTTGTTTTCTAGTAAAAATGAGTGGTGTAGACTGAAGAAATACAGTTTGTCTGGACTGTGAAGTAGGAAAGCACAATTATTCACTGGTTTATTGATGAATGACAGGTTATTTCATTATAATTCAGTGAAGAGGCTTTTATCACAGGGGGTCTGGTGAGGGGGTTCATTTTTGACCCTGTGGACATGGGGTGCAGATATAATATGAAGACAACACAAGGGTTAAGCAGCCACTCTTATGCATGTGTTCCATTCGTATTATGTACGAGTGCACAGTAAAATTTCCATTTTCAAAAGTGTTCATTCAGTTCTAGCAGGGATCAAATGTCCTCTATCTGATGTGATTTAACACTGAACATTTTACTTCATAAAGGATTTCCAAACTGAATTTATAAATGGGTAAATAAAATACAACTGTTTTTTGTATTCATTCTAGTGGTATAATCACATGATTCAGAGTTTTTGGGGGATCTGCTGCAGAAATTGCAAATGTAAAGATTTTGATATGAAACGGCATAAAAGTACTGAATTCAAATTCCGTAAATAAATGCAATATGCATAAAATAGAACAAATACATTTATTTTTTGGTCACAATATTAATCTCATGAGTTCTGAGTGATCCAGCAGAACCTCTGGTGCCAGTCCAGGTGTGTCCCCCATTAACTGTGTTTCCATGGCAACACATCCTAATAACAGTCTCCCTTAGGGAGGAGTGATCTGAGCTGATATTTAATCAAACATCAGAAAACAGAGGAATCTATGAACAAAACTGCTTTTAGCCGTGTGTAACATTTCATGCCGATTGCTCTTATTATTAGTGCTTGTGCTTTTGTTTTGGCTGGTATGGGTTCAGACTTTTGTTCTATCCAAACACCTGATTCTACTAACCAACCACTAGAGTCTTTGCTAAGGACCTTTATTAGTAGAATCAGGTGTGTAACTGCTTGGTTGGAACAAAAGCCTGCACCCACACGAGCCCTTACTGGATAAGATTGAGGCCCCCTGGCCTAAGGGGAAATTGAGATGTGTGGTGCACTGGACAGCATATTGTTTGCTGTAATCTCCAATAGAAGCAAGCGGTTACGTCTGTTTGATATCATAGAGTTCAGTGATTTGCCCACTCACATGGGTGTCTGCATCTCTCTCTGTGCCATTATAGTGTAATTTACCTTCAGTTCTGGGCGTTGCCACGAAGAAAAACCCCACCGGTTATGAAGAGGGTCGAATAATACCTGACGCCAGGGAATCGTGAATGTAGGCTTCCATCAAAGCCTTCTCGGGACCAGGCAGGCTGTCGAGGCGACTTGACGGGAGTTTTGCACCGGCCAGCAGATCAATACAGCAATCGTAGGGTCTATGGGGAGGTAAGGACACAGCATGGGATTTACAAATCACTTGTGACAGGTCATGATATTGCTGAGGTACACAAGACAAGTCTGGCTCCGGAGCTATAGTAGAAGCCCTGGCGGCCCCAGATGGAGGAAGGGCTGAGCGAAGACAATCAGCATGGCATTGAGAGCTCCAGTCCTGGACCTGAGATGTTCGCCAGTTAATGTGAGGATTGTGTATGCGAAGCCAGGGTTGGCTGAGAACCAGCGGAGACTGGGCAGAGTGGATAATATAGAACCGAATAGTCTCACAGTGGTTACCCGACAATACGAGTTGGAGAGGAATGGTGGAGTGAGTAACCCGGGCCAGGATATTTCCATCCAAGGCATAGGCATTGAGCAGGGCAGACAGCGGCTCGACAGGAATTCCCGACCTCTTGACTAGACTTGAATTGATGAAATTGGCGTCGGCTCCCGAGTCGACCAGGGCCAACAATGAGGTAGATTGGGTGCCCCATAACAGGGTAGCCTTCAGTTGAACACGAGACTGAGCAGAGTGAGCAGTGGAGATTGGGCTCGCCAGTACGCCCCGTCTTACCGGCGAGCCATCCCTTCTTGGGCGAATGGGACAGGAGGCCACGAGATGGCCCGGACGGCCACAATAGAAACAGAAAGCGGAGACCACTCTTCGGCGACGTTCGCCGACATCGATAGTGGTGCGGTTCAACTGCATAAGTTTCTCCTCTGGTGGGCCCAGCATCGGAGGAGAACGGTTACTTGGAGGTGACGAGACTTGTGAACATGGTGGGTAAGGAGATGCACTCCGTTAGCCCCTTCTATCCCGGGCTTGGGCTCGGAGCCGGTTGTCAGGGGAGATGGCGAGTGTGATTAGACTGTTCAGAGAACTGGACTCATCGCGGGTCGCCAGCTCGCCTTTCAGTTCTTCACTGAGGGCTTGGAGGAAGGTCCCTTGGAGAGCGGTGTCGTTCCACCCTGATTCGGCTGCCAGAGTGCGGAATTTCCATTTCTGCCAAGCTGCGGTTGCCCTGGCGCAGTTAGAGTAGGCGTTGGGTAGCATCGCGCCCACAGACTGGATGGTCGAACACCCGACGCATCTCAGAAGTGAAGGAGGCGAAATGGAAACAGGCGGGTAGTTGGCTGTCCCACAGAGCTGTAGCCCACTCCCGTGCGCTCCCTCCCAGACAGGCCATCACAAAGGCAACTTTACTTGCATCAGAGGAGTAGGAGGCAGGCTGTAGGCGGAACACGATGTCACACTGGAGTAGAAAACTTTGGCACTTTCCTAAGTCCCCCAGGTAGCGCTCCGGATGTGGCGCGTGTGGTTCTCTGCCAGGGAAGAGCGGCGGTGCTGCGGGCTGAGGCTCCGGGGTAGGCAGTGCTTGACTGACGTGGGCCCCTGGGAGGGGCAGCTGAGCCGCCAGCTGGCCAATCATGGGCCCCATCTGACTCACTGAGTCCATATCTTGGCCAGTTCATTCTGTTATGGATCCGAGAAGGGACTGGACTCAAATGCACGACTCTGAGACAGGAATTGCAATAATTCAATAATTTATTACTTCGTCCAAAACTCCAGAAGTATAGGGAGAGATAAGGGTAGGGACTGGATCCTGGAATGGCGTTAGCAGGGGTAGAACGGGAGTGAGGAGCAGGCAAGGGGCTGGATAGTGGCTGAATCCTGGGTAGGCGTAGCAGAGGAGGAGCGGGAAGCAGGAGACAGGGATGTGTGGCGTGGAGCTAGGATGTGGCTGCAGGCAGACAAGCAGAGCAAAACAAGACGTTAGTTTAAGCAAGACATGAACAAAACTATGAGGCGTTAGTTGCTTAGGCGAAGCAATAATTAGATTACGATTTAGCTTTAAGCAAGACAAAGCGTGACTATGACTAATATATGAGACCAGACAAGACAAGTTTTTCCAACAACAAGACTTAACGAACTGGCACAAGACAATGAGGACCGGAAGACTATATAGGAGAGTTAATGAGCTAATGAATGCATGCCGCGTGAGAATGTATGAGAGAATGATTAATGGCGAAGAGAGCGTGAGGAATGCAAGCGGGGAAAGGAATGTGATAGGCGGAGGAAATGCGAGAGGGAATTAGTAACAACACAGAGGGAAACCATGCCCGGCCTGCACCACGAGGAAGACAAACAGGAAAACGTGAAAACAAGTCAAGAAATGTGAGGAACGGTAAAACAAGGAGCACAAACGTGGACGGGGACTGAGAGGAACGGAGAGTGTAACACTAACATGTCTGCTCCCTGTTTTAAACACTAACATGTCTGCTCCCTGTTTTAAACACTAACATGTCTGCTCCCTGTTTTAAACACTAACATGTCTGCTCCCTGTTTTAAACACTAACATGTCTGCTCTCTGTTTTAAACACTAACATGTCTGCTCCCTGTTTTAAACACTAACATGTCTGCTCCCTGTTTTAAACACTAACATGTCTGTGTACATGTCTGCTCCCTGTTTTAAACACTAACATGTCTGTGTACATGTCTGCTCCCTGTTTTAAACACTAACATAACTGTGCATATGTTGTCCCCCTTGCTGCTACCTGGAGTTTGGGGCGGAGTTACACCTGGGTGGAGTAACACGTGTAATCCCGCCCCACAATCGTTTTCATTGGCTGTTCCACTCGCTGCAGTTTAACCCTTCGATGGATAATTACAGAAGCCTGTCTTATTTTCATCAATACATTAATTCATCAACACAATTTCAAGGGATGATTTTGCTCCGTTTAACAGATTAAAAATCCTTTACATCTGCAAGATGTGAAATGAATCATAACGACATTTGAGAGATCTTCACAAAAAATTCCTAGAGATTTTTTGTGCTGGGGAGGACTTACAACAGCTTTTGAAGGACATCACAATTGAAATGGAAAAATTAAAACGGTGGTTTGACCGAAATAAATTATCTATAAATTTGAACAAAACTAAAATCATGTTGTTTGGTAATTATAATACGAACATTCAAGTGGAGGTAATGATTGATAACATTGTCATTGAAAGAGTATATGAAAATAAATTTCTAGGTGTGATATTGGACAACAAAATCTGCTGGAAGCCTCATATCAAGTATGTAAGTGCAAAGCTGGCACGTAGCGTTGCAGTAATAGGAAAAACAAGACAGATTTTGGATCAAAAATCTTTACATACTATTATTCACTTGTTTTGCCATATTTGTCTTACTGCGGAGGTCTGGGGTAATACCTACAGAAGCAACCTACAGCAATTACACATATTACAGAAAAGAGCCATCAGAATAATATACAATGCAGGATATTGTGATCATACAAAGAATCTATTCTTGAAGTCACATGCGTTGAAATTCATGGATCTGATTGAATTTAAAACAGCTCAGATAATGTACAAAGCAAGAAATAATTTGCTACCAGGTAACATACAAAAAATGTTTTTGAATAGAGAAGGGGGTTATAATTTGAGGGACAAATTTAATTTGAAGAAGATTTATGCTCGTACTACTATGAAGAGTATGTGTATTTCATGCAGTGGGGTTAATCTGTGGAACAGACTTGAGTTGGAACTGCAACAAAGTTTAACCATTCATCAATTTAAGAAAATATACAAAAATAAAATCTTTAATAAATATATAGAGGAGGAAAGTGGTTAATAAGGGTATATATTGTGTCTGGTGATTTGTTAGTGTAGCAGAAATGATGGAGTAGTGTGTGGGGAGTTATATGGATGCTGATGATGAAGTATTTACATATGTAATATGTTTATTGTACTATTATTTACTTGAGTATGATTTTGTTTAACAGTTGAGAATGGGGGTAGGACTAGATAAGCCTTTGCTTCTTCCTATCCCTTTTTGAGCAAGCCTTATATTAGTTATGATAAAAAAAAAGAAATTTTGACATTTATTTTAATTTAAAAAATTTTTTCTTTTTAATATGTTATCTTTTTTTAAATTGTTCGAAATAAAGATTCATTCATTCATTCATCATTTGTATGACGAAAAACTTGACACTGTACTGTAAATCTTACATCACATCGGTAATATTTAAATAAGCTCCCTAGTTGTGGTAATTCTTTCTAAATTGGGATGGCAGGTATATACCTATACAGTACCGAGAGTTTGGCACTTTTCAAGGTTTCCTACAGAAGTAACCACGATGACCATAGACTCTCAGCCCTTAAAAACATTAACTTCTGTATGTTCTGACCTCACGTAACCACACAGCATTCAGATACAACTTCACACATCCACACAAAAAAGCCCAAAACTTGGGTTATTTTGACGTTTTTCTCCTTCCTCGTCCGCTCCTTCTTCTTCTTCCCATTTTCCTGCCAAACTGCCTGCCTCCGTCGCGATGTTATCCAATGGGGAGAATTATTATTTGAGGGTATGGTCCGTATACCTGCTCATCAAGCTTATCGTCCAATAAAAATGCTTCCTACTAATGTTTTTTAATGTTAATATAGCTAATGGCTTCACATTTTCCAAGAAGCTACTGTGGTTTAGTGGTCTCTCACACAATAGTGATGGGCAAAACAGTTCACTTCAGTGACACGAATCACTAGAATCAGTTCATTAAAAAGATTCGTTCAAAAGATTCGTTCACCAAATCGTTCAGTGCTTGGGCGGAGCTCCGACTGCGTACTGCGTAGTCCGACTCACTCAGTGAACTGACGGCCGAACAGTTCATGCGGAAGTGCTGTCGCTTTGACAAATGCGCCAAACTCCGTTTACAAATCTTGATATTTTAAAAGTTTCCTCATTGAATATCAATATTGGAGGTGAACGCTGGTTTTCAATTACTTTTAAGTCTTAACTTGCTGGGCCTGATTCTGGCAGTTTGAGCCGCTGATTATCACTCAGGATCACGTCACGTTAACTCACTGTGTCTAGTAGCTTCAGTGAACGGATCACTGAACTTGCACCGTTACGTCACAGTTTAAGGATCTGAGAGTCTCAGCCACACGTTTTTTTTTCTTCCATATTGCAGGTTTCACCACGCATTGTAAACTCGAAAGGTGGTGAGATTTTAAAAATCTGTAATGTGCATTTTCCCTGTCAAATAAACAAATAAGGTGTGGCCTATGCAACTAAATGTCAGGTTTTTTATTATAGGCTACTGAAATCAAAACACAAAATTATAAAAGTAGGAAATAATTCACATCTTTTAATGCTATTCATAATTTTGTTGACATTCATTTTGTTCTACCACTAACTTCAATCACTCACTCATATTTTGTTATATTGCTACATGATTCTAAACATGTAGCAACAGAACAAAATATGAGTGAGTGATTGAAATTAGCAACAGAATAAAATATATATGAATGTCAACACACAACAACACTCGTCACTTGGTGCTGTAGCTTCTGTAGCCTACGTGTGTTGCTGTGGCAAAGCAATTTCCCTCCGGGATCATTACTTGAACGCACCCCACACGCATCGTTTTTCTTTTCTTTTTTTCTGGAAATATACACTCCTGCCTGCACCGGTGAGTCTGTCGCTACAATCTCCTTTCATTACGGGCCAGCCTAACATTTTAAGTTTGTTTATCTGGAAGTCTGTTAAAACAACAGGGAACTTGAAAGTGTGCGTTTATGTTAATTCATGTGGCTTTGTAAGTTTAACAATCATGTGCTAACGCCCGGCTCCATTAGCTGTCAGCTCGGAGAAAATAGACCCATGTGAGTCTATCCTATCGCTGCGAACGAATGACTTCAATCACTCGGGGATTTAGTGCTGTGTCGTTCGCGAACGTCCCCCGGGGTATTCGCAGTGAACGAATCAGTCCACTCTGCACGCTCGCTGCCTCGCTCGGCGCCCGCCCGCCCGTGAAATTTTTTTATAAATTTTTTTTTTTTAATATAAACTTTATTTCGAACAATTTAGGAAACAAATTAGAGAAAAAAAACTTTCTAGTATACAACACGCAAACACGGTACTCATTTCGGCTATACAATACTTAGAACAATACGTCCGAAATGGAATAGGAAGAAGCAAATGCGAATGATTCGTTCAGCACAGCAGAACTGGTTCCGCAAGGGACGAATCACGTTCGCTCGCGGCAGTCCCTCCCCCTCCCTGCACGGTGCACGCTCGCTGCTGATCAGATCCGTTCGAGAGCTCAACTGAACTGAGAAATGAACGGATCTTTTCAGTAAGTGATTCAGTTCAGTTCGTTCACCCAAAAGATTCGGTCTTTTGAACGAATCGTTCGCGAACGACACAACACTATCACACAGTGGATTGTGGGTTCAAGCCCAGCAGGGCACATGCTTATTTTCCACAAAAACAATGTGCAACTGTTAAGTACTTTTCATTTCTTAGACTGTTATTATTTTCACATTAACACATTAACATATTTTTATTGCAAAGACAAAAGAGGTTTCCAATATTAACTGTTCAATGTTTCACTTGTATTTCACTTGTACTATATCACACAACCGGATGCTAGCTCTTCTGGTTTGGGGAGGGTGTTACGCTCTGCTCTTGCGGTCATGACTGACTGACTGTGGAAACCAACCTCAACGTACTCTTGCCTCGGCCAACATTTCTTTATTCATTAATTTCTTCACTTCAGCTCTGTTCACTGTATCCTTTTCACACATAACACAATGTCACCATAAAATTAGCTACTAGGAAAATTAAGAGTTTACGATAATAGCCTACATTAAGAATTGATAATAGCCTCCTACAAGCTGCAATCCTTTAAGAGATCAGATTTATAAACCGCCACTTCGCCAAACATATCTGATTCATGGTTAGTCACTTTAAAAAAAAACAAAAAAAAACAATAGCTTCCGAATGTGGCTCTAGCCTAGTCTACGCTACTCTGCAGATAATGTAGCTGCAAACACTTTTAATTTAACTACTGGAAAAAAAGGCAAAAGACGTTTCCAATATTAACTGTTCAATGTTTCACTTGTAGCCTATTTATTTCACTTGTACTACAGTGAAATGGTGAAAGTCAGACCGACACTGACAAATGGCCTATATATCACGTGACTATATCCCTTTGGTCTTCTAGTTAGCATCAAGCCTTAGTATTGCCAGAGACATGGGTTCATACCTCGCCCCGTTGATATTAAAGTGTAATTTCATTTTGGACTCAAACAGTGTGTACATGTTCTGGTTTTCTCATGCAAGTATGTTTTTTTATTGCAAAGGCAAAGACACGTTTACAATATTAACTGTTCACTTGTAGCCTGTTAAACAATTCAGTCACTGGACACCACGACAGTAATGCAATAGGCTAGCTAACGTTATGGGAACAGGCATCCCATGGCCATTTGTCAAGCAAAGAAAAAGGTTTCAACGCAGAATATCATCTGGTTAACATCGCGTTAACGTTCAACGCTCGCCTCGGCCAACATTTCTTTATTATGTCTTAATTAATTTCTTCACTTCAGCTCTGTTCAGTTTATCCTTTTCACACATAACACAATGTCACCATAAAATTAACTACTAGGAAAATTAAGAATTTACGATAATACATTAAGAATTGACGACAGCCTACTATAAACTGCCATCCCTTAAGAAATCGGATTTATAAACATCCAATTCCCTAAACATATGTGATTCATGGTTAGTCACTTTAAAAAAATTACTATAGCTTCCGAACATTGCTCTAGTCTACGGTACTCTGCAGACAATGTATCTTACTGCAAACACTTTTAATTATAATTATAATCAGAAGAATAATCTCTGGTAGGCTACTTTCTTAGTTTCTTGCTGGCTAAGATTCCTGGGAAATAAATATTTGCATATGCGTTGTCCAATTAAGCTTGTTAGCCAACGTTTTGCCAGAGAAACGTCAGTCAGCTGCTAGTCAGGAAGCAGGTACAAGCTAAAAAGGTAGCCTACAAGCTTTTTTTACCTTTGAAAAAAAAAAACTGCGAAGGTATTATGCTGTGCTTATGAAGTTCGGCAACTCGTAGCCCAGACATGGAAGATTGGAGTTATGCATCCGACAAGCCAGTGTTGAATAGCCTAACATTATTTCTATAGAATACTAATATGCCTATTTTACAACCGTATTCCCATATTTTAGGCTGTATGTATTTCTTTCAGCTACAATGTGTATGCATCTAGCCTATTGTGCATGCATGTCTCCATATAGACTCGGTTAATTAATTTACATGCTTCTTCATGATCCATAGTTCAGGTGGTGCTGTTCATTGTATTCCATTACACATTAAATACAGCTCATCTACAAACTCTTTTAATGTAATTGTGGGAGAAATGTTATCATTCTCGTCAGTAGAGGGCGTTATGGTTATGCGAATGTCTGCATGCATTTATTTGGAATGCACGTAGGCTACTATTCTGTATGCATGTCTCTCTCGATGTCATTATCTTCATGCATTGTTCATCATTAGTTAGCTACCAAAAATAAGTGATATCTGAACAAAAACGTCTCCGACGATAGGCAATATTGTTAGTTGTAACTTGGCTACATTTTGATATCAATACTTTTAAAGGCAGGCCTAGTTTTTGCAAGTTGGAATTAAGGACTTATAGACAGCGCTCTGTAGGCTATGCGTGAGTAACTTGGCTTTTTTTTTACGTCGGAGACCCTTCAGACCTAAACAACTACCGCCCTATTTATAAACTTCCTACCCTTGCCAAGATTTTAGAATCTCAAGTAAACTCTCAATTGAAACAATTCTTGGCTGACAACAATATCTTAAATGATAATCAGTCTGGCTTTAGATCAGGTCATAGTAACATAACAGCAACTTTGTTGGTAACAAATGATATTATCAATGCCTTGGACAGAAAGCAGCATTGTGCTGCCCTGTTTGTTGATCTGTCCAAGGCATTTGATTCTGTCGACCATGAGCTGCTGTTGGCTAGACTCATTGATGTCGGTATGGGTGAAAAGGCTATAGAGTGGTTCAGAAACTACCTTGCAGATAGAACCCAGTGTATATTTACAGATGGTCACAAATCAAGCTTCATGGAGATTGCCAGGGGAGTCCCCCAAGGTTCAATTTTAGCCCCTGTCTTATTTTCTATTTTTATAAATGACATTGGGAAGGACATGCTTACAGTTAAAGTGCACCTCTATGCAGATTAGGGGTGTAACGATTCTCCAAATCCACGGTTCGGTTCAGACCTCGATTTTTGAGCCACGGTCCGGTTCATACCTCGGTTTTTATTGTTTTGTTTGTATAATGTGTAATATTTACAAAATATACTGGTGCGGTTTAATTCCGCTTCTGTGGCGTGTCTATTTTTAGATGCACTTTCTGAATCCTAATCTGTTGCGTTTTGGTTCTCAATTTTCTAACCCAAACCTGACAAAAGTAGGATGGATCTCTTTAAGGAAGAGAAGGGAACTACATTCCATTTAGTTTATCTATAAGTCTCTACTTAAGAAACTTCCCCATTATCTCATCTTTAATTACGTTTAAATCCAGTAACTATGGTACCAGGTCTCAGGACTTTCTAGCCTTAGATACACCACATATAAACACTGAACTGGGAAAACAGGCTTTCAATACTGTCCCCCTAACAGTTGGAATGAATTGCAAAAACTTTGAAATGAGAATCTCTTCTTCCCCCAGAAAATTTTAGTCTTATACTTGAATTTTCTTCATGTTGTATGATCTTGTTTTGTAAGGTGCAATTTTACTGTTTTAACCTCTTCACTCTGGACTTTCAAACTCCACTGCTGTACAACTTTTTTTTGTACAACTCTATTGTTATTTACTGTAACATATCAATACTCTGATTCCTGTACTGCAGAGTACTAATGTATACTACTACAAGGAGACCATAGCATAGTGTGCACAAGCTAAGCTGGAAGTATCCCTCATGTACGTACCGAAGCCACCCCTACATGGAGCAAATATGGGAGAGCCTGTCCCCTCTGCAGCTGAGAGTAGCTAAGAACGGTCTTAGCATCTTACCAGCCTTACTGTAAAGCGGACCTGAACCATGGGGGAAATATGCCTTTTGCAGTGGTGCAGAAATGAGCTCCACACACACTCACCGCAGACACACACACACACACAAGTAGACCAGAGCAGTTTACATGTGTTGTCATATGGGACAATGTGTTTCCACTGTGAATATGAGAATATGTGTCCTGATCAAGAGCAGAGACCAGAATAATTTATTTTTGGTTTTACTTTGACATTTTTTTGTTTACTCCCAGTACAGTTTCATTTTCTTCTGTTTGTTTTTATTTTACATTGTCTCTACTACATTTATGTAATTTGGAAAAATAAAAAATCACGCAGTACACGCAGTACACTCAAACAGTACTGATACCTAACTAATATAGCAGTAATAGCGTCTTTCATTTTTTACACCAGCAGTGTGTAATTGGCAAATATCATTTGTTGACCAGTGTTTATTATTTGAAGGGAAAATGTCATTTTGGGGTGAGAGTACATGGTTTTTAACATAGTGTTTGATTTTGACAAGAGATATATGAAGTTTTGCAGAAAGATTTGACAGTGTGGGTTTTGTGTTTATAGTTTTGCGAAATGAGTTACAGTTTCAGAAAATGTGTCTAAACAATTGAGAAAAACTAATTAATATACGCAGTAATCAGTCTGGTATGGTAAGGCATGGCAATTTCATTAGATACACACAGTAGCTCGCCTTGTTTTCAGAATTAATCAAATTGATCAAATAAGGTGTCATCCCAGAGTTCTACTTTCATAAATGCTTTTGCTGCAGGAGACATGGTTCCTCTCAAGGTATACTTTCCGAATTGGTATCGGATTTCTGATCCAGATGCCTTTCCCCTTGTGAACTTCCCCTTCTGGTAATACATGTGCTCATACAGAGATTTATCACACGCTCTATCAATGTCAAACAAACCCAGAGCAAACCTGTTCTCATAGCAACAGTAGTCAAAAGGTACAGAGAACATGACGGCCAGACTCTTGACTGGTTTCATCCTCTGGTGTTCAGCGATGTCATAAGTCAGGACCCCCACAGCACCACATGCAGTTCCTTTCGTATGTCTGAAAGCACATACGTCTGTAACCCCCTGTCGCACCGTGGGTTTTGGGGGGTCACAGCAGTATCCACTGTAGGTGTAAACCCTAAGAAAATAAAAATTGACAATTTAACGTGAACAGGAATAATTCAGTAAGAGAGGCTGCAGAATGAGAGACATTCTTACCAAAGAAAATCCCAAAATAAAAAAACTTGCCCAGAAGCCCAGAAGCAATTTCTTACCATAAAAGTGTAGGACTACAGCGTGCCAGTCACAAATGCCCAAATTAACTAAACACAATGTTCCCTATTTCTGTTTACGGATCTTATCCTTGAGTCTATTTCCAGACTGTGGATTTATCAGGATTTTAGATGAGCAGTTGTACAGATAAATGAAGACACTTCTATGGGCGGCCATACACTTAGACAAGCCAGTATTAAATGCAAAATGTGAACTAAATGTGAGGATGAACTAAATGTGAGAATACTATCAGATTAAAAAAGAATGTGTAGGCCTCATAGCTACGAGAAGTTGTTTAACCAATGTTACTTATGATTTTTGAATCACAATCTTGCTGTTGATTTCAACATAACATTTAGAATTTTGTGTAGGCTATTACCGGAAAAATAAAGAAAGTAAGGCCTAGGGACAATTAATTTTCTACACAAAATCTGAACACAGCGCCTAAGAAGAAAGAAACATCAATAGAAAAATAATTACAACAATTAATATTGTATCCAATACTCAACGGATCAGATCAACATTTTGACGAACTGTGCAGGCACTCAGCCGCAGGTATAACGGTCAATAGACTGCGCACACGTTTGACTCCGGAGCATGTCGACATGCTAATATTTTTGAACAAAAACATGTAAGTTAGACTAGCTAAGTTATCTAGCTGTCAGCCCACGTTTGTTTGCGGCTTGTGTTTAAACTGAGTTAAATGGAAAAGAAAGGAAAAAGCAATGCTTTGATATTTTCGTTATTTGCAATTTAACGCATTTTAATGTATCTTTTTATTTATTTCATTTTATTTATCTGAATTCATATACTGTACCTTAAGGTTATTCTATACTTTTTGTTGCTTAATGGTAAAAGTAATACAATAAACATTATTTCTTGATCTGAACTTTAGCATAGGCTACTGTCATTTCTTCTGCCTACCCCCCCCCCCCCCCCCCCCCTTCAAACGAGTAACCCAATACTATTCCAATAGAGAAAGTGAGTAATTGAATACCAAATTATTCGTTATTTACATCCCTAATGTATTTATTAACGTTAACTAGCTACAATGGCTATGATATAACGTAGCCTACAGGATAATAAGGAGAATATCAGCGCATAATATCAGCTATTACTCTAAACAAGAGAAGCTTAACCTGTTGTCAGTGGAAGTGAGCAGCTCTGCCATATCATGACAGAACTGTTTGTAGCCTATCGTGCACAGTAGCTAAGTAACTAGCTAACGTTACAAAACAATTTAATTGAACATAATTTTTATATTTATTGTTTACCTAACCTATGGGACATGGACAATTGATTTGCTAATCTTTGCTCCCCGGACACACTGTTTAACCAATTTTTTGTTATTTTGATATAGCCTACAGAGCTACAACTCTTCGTTTTAGTTGGACTACAATCTTGAAATTAGAAAGTAATGATTTATACAGAAGCTTTACGGAGTCAGTGGTGATTAGCAACCGTTGCTATGCACAGGAGCGCTCTGATTGGTCTTTCAGCTTTGTGTTTGGGAAGGAAAAAAAAAACGTGGGCTGCGTGGTGCCCCTGGGCACGTGCCCAACTGCCCATATGGTAGATTCGGCCCTGCCACCAAAGGAAGCTGACACCACTTCCGCTCAGAGCAATCATTTGCAGCAAGGAGAGGGTCTCATTCATGAAACGTGAGCAGAACGAATTTGTACATAAATCGTTCGTATTAGCAATTATGTCCATATTTTGGCATTCATCAACGATTTCGTATCTGAGATTTATTCGTAAGTACAAAATTTAAACCTGCTCAGGACCACACGCACCTCATACGTAAATTCACTAGCTTGTCAAAATTTATTCTAACAATGTAGCCTCTGAAATGCACAATGCAAACGTAGCTAATAAATTAGGATTATGATAAAAAGCAAACACTTTAGATGACGCCTATTAATCAGTTGTAGGCTATGAACTTTAATTAGACTCATATCGTAATGAATGTGCTATTTAAAACACACATTGCACGGGTAATTGCATACCTAAAATAAGGTATGCAATTACCCGATTTCAAACGACATCTCACACGCACAGAACACCAACAAAATTACGAAATGAATAATGTTTTTTTTATTATTTCCATAATAATAATATGCTGCGTATGCGTATACTCCACAGATGGAGGCAATGTGCTCGTCCGATGCAGACTAGACTAACTTTGACCACCTCCTACAGCTGTGGTGCTTTTGGCAGTTATGCGTTTCTTCGCCTCCTATTTAATGTCAATCCATTTCATGACACCGGTAGGTACTGACAATACTAAAATTTTATTTTATTTTTTCCTTGACTGAACATCTGCTAATAAAACTTGGGTTTCAGAGTCGGGATCATTTTTTCTTTCGCTTTTCTGGGCCACTTGGACTTCGTATGGACCTTGCCATATATGGCAAATAATGCTAATTGCGAAATAACGTGCACGTGTCTGTCTTTTACGATGAATCGGAATGTATGATCATACGAACAAATCTGCCTTTCCCACATGGTTTGATGAATCCGGCATAAATATTTCGTACTAAATTGTTTTGTACGCGCATATTTATAAGATTTCATGAATGAGGCCCAATGTTCCCTAAATACAATTTTAATGACAGGCCCAACCTTGAGTCTATATTCACTTATAATAAACTCACTGTGGGTTTTTCAGGATGTTAGATGAGTAGTTGGACAGATGAACGATGACACTTCTCAAAGCTGCGCCAACAGACCGCTTACTGATTTCAGTCAGCACAGCAGTTGCAGTAATGGCAGAAGCTGCTGCTGTTGCTATTTCCGACATGGCTGAGATCCAGAGAGCAGAGGATTCTGGGACAGCTCACGACTGCTGACAAAGTCTGTAATGACCAGAGAAACACCTGACCATTAGAATCATGCCATTGTCACACCTGCAGCACATATAGCGATAGCTTGTACACGTGTCAAGTGTCAAAATCATAACCTATTTATTTTGTGTTAAAGATTTCCAGTAGAACCTGTGGAATTAAAAAAAAAACATGTTTTTATAAATACATACCAGTATCCGCTGTTGGTGTAAACCCTAATGAAACAAAATAATAAGGCAAAATAAAATAAGGGTTAAAATTACAAGAAACAAGTCAGAATATAAATGGCTGAAGATATCTTGGCACTCCACACACAAGCCTCCTTACAGATACATCCATTCACCTACCTGTGCACTAACACTCTTCACCTACCTGTGCACTAACACTCTTCACCTACCTGTGCACAAACACTCTTCACCTACCTGTGCACTAACACTCTTCACCTACCTGTGCACTAACACTCTTCACCTACCTGTGCACAAACACTCTTCACCTACCTGTGCCCTAACACTCTTCACCTACCTGTGCACTAACACTCTTCACCTACCTGTGCACTAACACTCTTCACCTACCTGTGCACTAACACTCTTCACCTACCTGTGCACTAACACTCTTCACCTACCTGTGCCCTAACACTCTTCACCTACCTGTGCCCTAACACTCTTCACCTACCTGTGCACTAACACTCTTCACCTACCTGTGCACTAACACTCTTCACCTACCTGTGCACTAACACTCTTCACCTACCTGTGCCCTAACACTCTTCACCTACCTGTGCCCTAACACTCTTCACCTACCTGTGCACTAACACTCTTCACCTACCTGTGCACTAACACTCTTCACCTACCTGTGCCCTAACACTCTTCACCTACCTGTGCCCTAACACTCTTCACCTACCTGTGCACTAACACTCTTCACCTACCTGTGCACTAACACTCTTCACCTACCTGTGCACTAACACTCTTCACCTACCTGTGCACTAACACTCTTCACCTACCTGTGCACTAACACTCTTCACCTACCTGTGCACAAACACTCTTCACCTACCTGTGCCCTAACACTCTTCACCTACCTGTGCACTAACACTCTTCACCTACCTGTGCACAAACACTCTTCACCTACCTGTGCACTAACACTCTTCACTGACAAAGAAGAGTCATTAATACTTGATATAGTTTTGGCAGGCTGAAGCCACGCCTAGTCGTTGAGTAGCCACACACCTGGGTTGTGCTGGCGAATCATCCCACAGCTTACAAGGTGTGACTGCAGGAGTGTAATTCTCGCTGCTTTCACTCCTGTATTGGATAACTGAGTATAAAAAAGAATTACAGGTAAATACAAGGGGAAAAATCTACTGGACTGTACACTCCTTCCTCTGCTTTGAATGAATATGCTATTTGAAACATTTTAGCTGTAGCTGTTCAAGAGCTATTGACAGAAATATAATCATAAAATGCAATTTAATCATTGGCTGTATCAGTTATAATAATAATAATAATAATAATGCATTTATATAGCGCCTTTCTAGATACTCAAAGCGCTTTACAATGATGAGGGGGAAACTCGCCTCTACCACCACCAATGTTGTTAACAAAGACATTAAGAAGTATATACTTAAAATGTAGTTCATATGGCCTTTAAATTATTATATAATATATTTAACTGATTATGTGCTTATACTCAGAGAGTCAGAATATATTTATGTAAAGTAACTGATTTGCAACATTTACCCAGTTTACTGAACTGGTCGTAGGCATTATGCAATCTGTTATGATAAGACATGAAAATTATCCTTCATTAGCTATGTTTTTTAGCTCACATTGTCTTCAAAATGTATCAAATCAGTCATACCAGAGTTCTACTTTCATTTCTGCTTTTGCCACAGGAGACATGGTTCCTTTCAAAATGTACTTTCCGCATTGGAAATAGATTTCTGAACCAGATGCCTTTCCCCTTTCGAATGTTCCATCCTTGTAATACATCATATCATATAGAGATTCATCACACACTTGATCAAGGTCAAACAAACCCAGACCAAACCAGTTCTCATAGTGATTGTAGTTGTAAGGTACAGAGAACATGATGGCCAGACGCACTAATGATGTCTTTTTGTCTTCAGTGATGTCATAGGTCATGACCCCCACAGATGCACTTGCCGTTGTACTTCCAAAGGAGATTTCTGCGACTTATTAATATTATCATATTAAATATTAAAAATAAAGGAAACATTATGGTTGGAGTATACACACATTTTCTTACCCCAGAGACTGAATCTGTCTTTTATAACTAGTAAGTATTAATAACTGTAAATAACAATAATTTATTAAAGCTGGTCGATCAAAGCTACTGACATTTAAAAAGCCAATGTATGTTGAATGTCCATGGTTAAAAAATCTGCTTTAATGGCAATTTACAGAAATGAATCCAAGTATCCCATGTGAAATAAGTGTAAGCCACTTCAACTGAAAAATGCTGCAATGTGTGGGTTAGGCTACCAGCATGTCAGTGTGTTTTAATCTGATGTTGCTTTATAACAATAGCGAGAGAGAGGACTGGCATAGGGGCGAATGTGGGTGGTAACAACGGAACAGAACAATGGAACATTCATGACATTCCACTTCCCTCCCGTACTATTCCATCAGGGCTCATGCAGCGATGCATGGGCGCTGCACTGTCCCTGCTAAAATCACATGGGGCGGAAGATACCCCCCAACATCAACCACTGGCGGCTCGTCTGCACCCCGTCTCGGGCAGTCACAATGCAGCACATGGCTCTGACACTAGACCACATCACGGACTTGGCTCTGACAGTGAATTTTTTCAAAAGAGCAACGGACTACCTTCATCGGTCTGGACCTCGATTTGCGGCAGACGAAAGCCCACCTGCCCTCCAGCCGTGTGGAACGAATACGGTGTCCCCTCAGCAGCTTCCGCCTGGGGGCTCGGTTTGCTTGTGTGGTGATACCGCTGGGTCTCCTCCACATGAGACCGCGACAGTTATGGTTCAACGGCTCGGTATTACAACCAGCAAGGGACGGGTTTGCACAGTCGCACGGCACTGCATGTCTATCTGCCCTAGGCCCCTGCCACACGCGGACATTCCTGCTTGCCGGCATTCCAATGGGCTCAATCCTGTCTCTGAGGGAAGTTGTGTCTACGAACACCAGCCTAACGGGCTGGGGTACAGTGGGGTGCCACTTCCCTGCTCAGGGGGTGTGGTCCGCCAGCTGGAGTTGAGATCCCATCAATGCGTCGGGACTCTGGACTGTCTTTCTGGCACTGAAGCATGGGCTGATGGGAAAGCATGCACTGATTTGGACGGACAATCAAGCCACGGTTTTTTTTTTACATAAAGCACCAGAGCAGCCTGCTGAGCATAGGGCTTCAGATCATTGGAACAGTACCAGGCTAAAGAGGTGTTGATGATGGGGAGAACACTAGTACCGATTACATCAAATGAGTTTTGAAAGAGACATGGAGGAATAACTTTGAATGCAGAGGTTGTGGAATTCATGTGAGATACTAAATCTGACAGGGTGGAGAGAGAAACTGGTTCAAACATGTTAAGGACAGCAGTGCACACCAGATAGGGAGAGGAGTCACAAACAGAGGGAGTGACATGTGATCTAATGTTATCAATTTTGATAATAAAAATTTCAAAAACCCCCCAGGGCTCTATCTTGGCGATCTTAGCGCTTGGTCTAAGCGCATGGCGTAAAGTGCATTTAGGGCGTGTCCAAGTCCACTTTTGCTAGTTTGACGGCGTGTTTTTGAGCGCTAAGCATGGCGCAATGTGCAAATGGACTGAACCTAGTCTCTTCATTAATTATAGGTGTGTCTTGGGCGTGACATGCAATAAACCAATCAAAATGTCATATCCCATTCCCTTTAAAAGCCTGCTTTTCCACCTTGGCGGATTACTTATATGATGGCGAAATAGACATGCTCGTGCGTGTTTAGTGCGATCAAGAAATAGGCTATATGGAGTATGATCAATATTATTCAGACTAACCATTATGAGTTCTTGGTAATTCCTGACAGTGCTGTTATTTTACAAAATATATGTGGTTAAATTTCGTTAAAAGCACCTGCACCAGCTGAGAATAAGCTACAAATGTCTTCCGTCTCACCTTAGAAAGCCCCAAATTAGCCTGCTTGTTAAAACAAATTTCGTTTGATTATGCAATAAAACATTGTCAAACATCAATTCCATGAGGCTGTTCTCATGAAGTTCTAGAAGTTCAAGCTTCATCTGAAATTCATATTGATTAATAACACAAATACCGTTATGTTGCCTTAATGATGACACTAAATACAATAAAGCTGTCAGGTTGGCCAACCAGAGGTCCACGCATATTTTCCCTTGTCCTGCTTATGGAAATGTGGCCAACGCGTTTTACTAGCAGCTAATGCTTAAGAAACAAGTCCACTTTCCCGGGAAGACCGTGAAAAGTGCAATTTAAAGCAGGTGAAACAGACATCGTCATCGACATGACGTATTCTCAAAATGACGTTGCGCCGTGCTTAGCGCTAAAAAAACACACCTTCAAAATAGCAAAAGTGGACTTGGACTTAAATAGACTTGGACCTAAATGCACTTAACGCCATGCGCTTAGACCAAGCGCTAAGATCGCCAAGATAGGGCCCTAGACCAGGTTTGTGATGGTTTTAGCGCAAGCGCTTTCTGCTGGCTCAAGATAGCAATACGCCAAAAATTATCTTGGCCATTTCTAATCTTAAGACCAACATGCCCAGTTCACTTGGAACGGGCGCAATAATACATGGTATTTAAACAATGTGAGCACTAGGCTATAATGAACCCTGCGCTGGGTGTAAGATAACAAAGACACTTGCGTTTGGGTTAGCGCCGCTTAGCGCCAGGTGTAAGATAGGGCCCCCAGTGTTTTACTGACAGCTCGAGGTTTAAAGGGATAGTGTCACTTTTTGGGCTTTTTATATTATTCAGTTTTAGTGTGTGTTTCTGATTGGCCCATACAGGTTTAGTGTGTGTTTCTGATTGGCCCATACAGGTTTTATGGGTGATGACGGATATTTTAGATATTTACATAAGTTTCTGACAGTCTGCAGCTTTACAATGGCTGGTATTTAAGTAACTCCAAAGCAGCTTGCCCAGTAATGTCTCCAGTGGTTCTTTGTGTGTATATTACCCAATTATCCTTCAAAATATGATATTTTAGTAATAAGTTTAGTTATTTTCTGAACTCCTATGGCTCATGCAACCTGAAATCACTGCGCTCAAGGAAAGAAGTACCGGTATGATATAAAAACTGATATTTATGACTATAATGAATGTCTTCAAATGTACAGCCTCTGCAAACATAACATCTCTGTACAAGCTGAATTCTGACTTACCAGAAGCCAACTTTATAGAAATGTTATGTTATGTTAATAAACTGTGAACAATAAGAAGCCTTTATAACACTCACAATGCTGCTTCCAAGGTAATTGGCTGATTGGTTTTCCATGGTTTTACCTGCTCGCTTCTGCTTTCTGTACACATTGTGGTGAAGGAAGGGGACAGGTGGGAGAAGGGAGATATGCACCGGCACAATAGCTCCACCAGAGGGAGCCATAAAAGCTTTCAGACATGGAATTCAAGACATGGAAACCTACTGGTTTATACCAGTACTCTGCTCCCTATATAAGCCCTGCCACTCCACACCTATACCTACTGGTTTATACCAGTACTCCGCTCTCTATATAAGCCCTGCCACTCCCCACCTGTGTGTGAAGTACCTGTGGGGGAAAGTGCAGAGGGAGAATTGGTGTAAATATTAGTTTTCTGGCGACATTGGAATTTGTGTACAACCTGTTTTGTAGGAGGAACTCTGGTGAACTGACCCTGCATGATTGAAGACCTAGCCTGAACTTTTCTGTAACTGGAATGGATTAACAACTCTGAGAGCCATTGCGCTTTTGTGTTTGTTTGATGCTCTGGTAAAGCACTTAGTGATCCAGGTGTAGGGAGGGAATCAGAGAAGAAGAAGTGAAGGTAGACTCCAAAATGGAGTTAGGTTTATATTTTTGTTTTCTTCTTGTGTTTGTAGCTAAGCGCTGGGTTGGATCTGAGTTGGTGTTGGTATTTCTATTAATGCACAATGTACAGAGGAGGTACACTCTTTAAAGTGTATATTAGCATTTGTATGTATGTATGTATGTATGTACATTACATTTACATTACAGGCATTTAGCAGACACTTTTATCCAGAGCGACTTACACAACTTCTTATTACATTTATCCATTCATACAACTGGATATATACTGAAGCAAGGCAGGTGAAGTACCTTGCTCAAGGGTACAACGGCAGTGTCCTACCTGGGAATCGAACCTTTCGGTTACAAGCCCAGTTCCTTAACCACTATACTACACTGCCACCCTATGTATGTCTGTGCATGTGGATATGTGTCCTGTATTTGGTATTGTGTGTGTGTGTGTGTGTGTGTGTGTGTATGTGTGTGTGTTCTCATTGTCTCATCCTCCACTGTTGATTGGGGAGAGTGCAGACCAGCGTAAGCTCTTCTCCTAAACACACCATGTCAGCCACTGCTTCTTATCACACCGATATTCACACGTTGGGCTCCAGGGACGTAACACACACACATGAGTCAGAGGAAGAGACATTTCATGTGCAACTCTACACACCACATCCCCCACACACGCACACACATGAACATATAAAATGCTTAGCTATGAAATATTATTAAAGTAGCCTACACGGAGTCAAAAAAATTTATATCTCGCATGATGAGCCATGTTCTTAGTAGCAGTATAGCTGCGATCAAATGGCCAATCATACAATTCAAGGCCGGTATTTAAAGTGACCAATCAAAGGAGTGGATGCATCAGCCACTCCGTATCCCATCCCCGCCCCCAAAGTCTCCAAAATCAACTTTCCAAGTGAACGCGAGGTAACTCATTTCGAGCGAGAGGAAACCAAGTTCACTCGTGTCACAGCTCCGTACGCGCAGGACTGCACGCAAAACAGAAAAGCTCCCTCACGCGGATAGTTCTCTGCTCGCTCGCGTGACAGCTCCACACGCGCGGATATTGTTCTGTGCGCTCATTTCACAACTCCGCGCGCGATATTTATAGGACTAAATAAACGCCATAAAATATCCACTCTGTTCAGCCTGGCCTCAGTCCAACACCACTCCTCCTGCAGCTGTGGGCAGAACCAGGAAGTCACTCCCACTCTCTCTCTCTCACGCAGTTTCAGAAAAACGAAACATAACTGTCTGTCTCTGTCAGTGTGAGCAGTAAAATGGCTGAGGCTAGTATCTCAGTGGATCAGGACCAGTTCAGCTGTGCGATCTGTCTGGATCTACTGAAGGATCCGGTGGCTATTCCCTGTGGACACAGTTACTGTATGGGCTGTATTAAGGGCTGCTGGGATCAGGATGATCATACTGGTGTCTACAGCTGTCCCCAGTGCAGACAGACCTTCACCCCAAGGCCTGTTCTGGGCAGAAACACCATTCTGGCTGAAGTGGTGGAGAAACTGAAGAAGACAGGACTCCAAGCTGCTCCTCCTGCTCACTGTTACGCTGGACCTGGAGACGTGGAGTGTGATGTCTGCACTGGGAGAAAACGCAAAGCCGTCAAGTCCTGTCTGGTGTGTCTGGCCTCTTACTGTGAAACTCACCTCCAGCCTCACTATGAATCTCCTGCCTTTAAGAAGCACAAACTGGTCAAAGCCACTGGAAACCTGCAGGAGAAGATCTGCACTCATCATGACAAAGTTCTGGAGGTTTACTGTCGTACCGATCAGCAGTGTATCTGTTATCTGTGTACAATGGATGAACACAGAGGCCATGATACAGTCTCAGCTGCAGCAGAAAGGACTGAGAAACAGGTAAGGACTGAAACTCTTACACACAACGCTCTTTTTTGCACTGATAACATATCATCTTGGCTGTACATCATTTCTGCAATATGTAGACTTATGACCAGTGTTTTGTTGTTTTATGTTTAATGTATTTAATAAATACATTAAACATACATTTGTTTAAGGTATTTATTAAATATATTTTATTTTTTAGACTTCATGCAAAAGTGTAGAAGGTGCAAATTCAGTAACTTTTTCCTGTCTGGTTTCACTATGGAAGACAATAGAGAAATCTGAAGGGAGAAAGTTACTGAATTTGAACCTTCTACATTTTCACATAAAGTGATGGAGACATGATGATTTATGTTTTCTTTGAACCCCCAGGGACTCAAATGCCATCCATGAAGGAACAATATCAGATAAACTCTGTTTTAGTCTTGCAATGTAAAGTCCATTGTACTTCCGAAAATCCCATTAAGAGCCATTAAAATGTATTGAAGGGACCTGGTCTTGGCTTTGTTATCAAGGAAGACACTATTAACACATATTTTAAAACAAAATATTGTTCAACATCCTTAAATACAATCTAAACATGATGTCTGGGCACGTTATGATGTGCAATTTTGAACAAAGTTTTGCCTGTTTGGCTGTTAAAGTACAATGAAGCAAGGGGACTGCATAATTAAGGAATTGATTGTTTTCGGTTTTATATTTATAAATAATTTGAAACATATTGTAGATTTTATTTTTCACATTGACTTTCGTAAAGTTGTTTGTGTTGAATACCAGCAAAAAAGCCTGATTGAATAAATTTTTATCAAATGTTCATACACAGCCAAATATGAAAAAGTCTAAGGGGGCTGAATACTTTTTCAACCCAATGTAAAATATTAAAAATATGCGTCCACAGAAGCAGCTGGGGGCGACACAGAGTAAACTCCAGCAGAGAATCCAGGAGAGAGAGAAGGAGCTGCAGGATCTGAGACAGGCTGTGCAGTCACTCAAGGTGGGTACTGACCAGAGGAGAAGACAACAGCTGGCTGCTGGAAGAGCCATTTCAGGGCTCAGTCAGGGCTCTCCTCCAGTCAGCCAGTGAGGAGCCCAGTGTTGGGCCACTTTCCAGCCCTGTGGGGCTCAATCCCACTGAGCCACACTGTGGGGAACAGGCTGTCTGGGGTCACAGTAAGAGCTGAGTGAAAGGGCTAGTTAAAATGTACAGTGTCACACAACACAAGTGTGGTCAGGTGAGGCCTGGCGTGTGTCTGGGAAAAACAAACAGTCGTTATGGCAAAGTGGCCAATTTTGTGATGATATTTATTCCCAGAAAAGTGCAAAATTATATCCAGTGCATCCCACCACTCAGTATGTACAATGATCCAAACAGAGACAAAACAATAATATATATGTAGCAGGAGAATATACAAAAAACACACACACACCAAATAAATCAATAACTGGACCAGGTTGCTGGCTAGACTCTAAGCCGAATTATCGATGCCAAGTGTTTTATTTATTAAAAAATAAATTTTTATATTTATTTTTTAAGGAAATTGAATGTGTATCTGTTGCTGAAAAAGTGAAAGAATTAAATGTTGTAGAAGCAAATAATTGTGTAGGATAGGAACTACTTCTCCTTCCGCCCTCTCCCTCTGCCACACAGGCACGCCCAGAAACACAAGCAAAGCAGCAGTCAGTCAGACAGTCATGCAACAAGATGGCACCAGTGCTGCTCTGCTAATATAGCAGAAAGAAAGCGAAGCATTGTTTGGAGTTCACTCCACTAAACAGTATTGAAGTAAACTATGATACGTGTCAAAAGTGTACCACTAACCTGCCGGAATGCCTGAAAATGCTGCAACGGCCTAGATGAGAAGAGAATGGGAATCATGTGTCGGAAAGAGAAAGAAAACATTTAGAAAGGGGAGCTAGTGGAGAGGAAGGGAATATGGAGAGGAGAAGAAACTAGATAAAAAATTCCTAACTAAATTGTAGGTGTGGTTGCTTCGCAGTGGTATCAATTGCTGTAAATGGTAAAGAAAGATGGTAATATGGTATAGTGTGAGGTTGAAATGGTATGAGGTGGTAATGCAGTATAATGGGATCTAAAGAAGGTGAAAGTGTTAAAATATGGTGACTTATTTTGTGGTAAGTAGTCTAAAGAACCTGGAAGTGATACAAAGAAGAAATGAATTGTGATGAAAGCACAAAAAGGTAATGTCAAATCATCTGGTTACAGCATCCATATTCTATTGCATCAGCTTTCAAAATGTGCCCATTCACTCCCATTCATTTTTTTGGCGATAGAAGGTCAATTACCTGAAAAAGTGTATGATATAAAGGTAAAAAGTAATAACAGCCAGGAGGGTGTATAAAGGTATAGTATGAGGTATGAATGGTGTAGGAGGAGAAAGTTGTGGAATAATAAGAAGTATGGAGAGTAATAGAAGGTGTGGTTTCACAACCACACAAGAAACCAACAGATGGCTCTGTCACATACAGCCCTCCTCTCTCTGTGTCTCCTAACAGTGCTCTGTCACATACAGCCCTCCTCTCTCTGTGTCTCCTAACAGCGCTCTGCACATACAGCCCTCCTCTCTCTGTGTCTCCTACCAGCGCTCTGTCACATACAGCCCTCCTCTCTCTGTGTCTCCTAACAGCGCTCTGCACATACAGCCCTCCTCTCTCTGTGTCTCCTAACAGTGCTCTATCACATACAGCCCTCCTCTCTCTGTGTCTCCTAACAGCGCTCTGCACATACAGCCCTCCTCTCTCTGTGTCTCCTAACAGCGCTCTGCACATACAGCCCTCCTCTCTCTGTCTCCTACCAGCGCTCTGTCACATACAGCCCTCCTCTCTCTGTGTCTCCTAACAGCGCTCTGCACATACAGCCCTCCTCTCTCTGTGTCTCCTAACAGCGCTCTGCACATACAGCCCTCCTCTGTCTGTGTCTCCTAACAGCGCTCTGCACATACAGCCCTCCTCTGTCTGTGTCTCCTAACAGCGCTCTGCACATACAGCCCTCCTCTCTGTGTCTCCTAACAGCGCTCTGCACATACAGCCCTCCTCTCTCTGTGTCTCCTAACAGTGCTCTGCACATACAGCCCTCCTCTCTGTGTCTCCTAACAGCGCTCTGCACATACAGCCCTCCTCTCTCTGTGTCTCCTAACAGCGCTCTGCACAGGCAGCAGTGGAGGACAGTGAGAGGATCTTTACTGAGCTGATCTGCTCCATTGAGAGAAGGCGCTCTGAGGTGAAAGAGCTGATCAGAGATCAGGAGAAGGCTGAAGTGAGTCGGACTGAAGGACTCCTGGAGCGACTGGAGCAGGAGATTGCTGAGCTGAGGAGGAGAGATGCTGAACTGGGGCAGCTTTCACACACATTGGATCACATCCATTTCCTGCAGGTAACATCACTGGCTCTCTGACAGTCTGCACTATGGAGTGAAAATGTCACATTTAAAGCCATTTGATTATGAAACAGTCTTTGCGAACCTGCGGGGAGCTGAAACTATTTTTCGCCATGGATATATTCACCATACATTGTACATACAAGGTGAGGTGTGTTCCTCACTTACAAAGATCTGCACACATATCTGTATTGAGACTGTTCTCCTTCTGTCTGTCTGCAGAGCTGTCCATCTCTCTGTGACCCTCCTGGACCTGGAGACTTACCCAGCATCACTGTCAGTCCACAAATCTCTTTTGAGGCTGTGAGGAAATCTGTCTCTGAACTGAATGAGCGACTGGAGGACGTCTTCAAGAAGGAATTAGTCAAAATCTCTCAAACAGGTTAGAACTACTGAAACAACTTTTTCCCAATGATTTATTTAACTAAAAATAACAATTGTTGATCTTTTGTGAATAGAAGTAAAGTGTTGTAGATACTTTGTGTAGCCGTGAGTCTGACAGGAGTGAGCAGAGACTGTTCCTCCATCACCCAACCGTAGCAACTTGTTTTTTCCCTACAGGAACCCACCCGCCACAGTACAACACCAGACACGGTAAGTAAAGGAGAAAAATGCTTTATTACAGAATTCATAAAAGGTTTACAGATGACAACCCAGTCAGAACCGGACCCACGCTGGGTTTAAAAATATTAAAATGGGGCAAAAAGTGAAGCATGATAACTTGTCAATAAAACAGGGGTCATAGCTGGGGCTTGTTTAAGTTGAGCAAGCTTTGTAATGTGAAGTAACCTACTATAATGTACGTACATGTACATGTTTTGTCTAATGCATATACCTTTTAAATGTCACTTTCTCTCCTGTTATGACAGTTAATAGCAGCACAAAGGTTTTAGTGTTTCTGCATCTGAAAGCTGATCCTGTGCAGTAAAGCAGTCTGCACTGCTGTAAAACACCAGCAGAGATTTGTGGGATGGGTGGAGAGATGCAGCATTCCTGGGGAGTGGAATCTCTTCTCATTATTCCCTTTGATTGAGATTAAAGCACATTTAGGTCTTCCTCGTGCTTTCACATGGCTGTCTGATGCTTCTTTACATAAATATGTCATCCTGCAACTTCTAGTGACTAATCAGCCTTTCACTAGTGACATCACTGGGAGAAACGTTGGTGACTCTACTGTACGATCCTGTATCTCTGGCCCTGTGAACACTCGTCCTTTTCTGCCACATATATCCAACTTATTGCCAAATCCAATATGTTACATTTTATTACTTTAGTCTAAAAGTAAGAATTAGGATATGGGTCAGATTTGTGATATGAATCACATCTGGAGGTAGTTTAGGTTGGATTCCGATGGTATCGGATCTGAATGTAAACGCTCCAGTGTGTGTCTTCTCCTGTCAGCCTTCTACTGACAAACAACATCCCATAATAAGTGTGTGGGAGTGGGTATTGGATATGAGTGTAAACAGGGCCTCTGCTACCTGCCCTCTGTCTGCTCGCCATGGCAACCAGGGAAATTCCCAACTGCCAAAAACTACTGAACCTTCAGCTTCAACAAGATATTATGTGATATTAATCAAACTTTTTATTTAATATTTTCATTATTCCTGAATGAGCTGCAGTTTCATTTACATGCACTTTATTTATTAAAATAGATTTCCATTTCTCCAGGAATTATGATATGAAGGTTATCTTTAGGAGCTCATCTTTCTTGTGATCTCTCTCTACAGTGGAAGACGTCCATATTCTAGAGCCCAGGACCAGAGAGGACTTTTTACAATGTGAGTCTGTAATTAAATATAAATGAACACAATTAAGCAACATGAGAATATGAGGTAATACGAAGAAAAATATTATTGAAAGTATTTTCTATATTCATGACATACTTGCTTTTGGGGGTGCATCTGGGTACTTGACAGTATATGCAGAGAAGCTGGGAGGGTGTGCTGGAAAAGGCATGTGCCAGGATGTCAAGGTGGAAATGGCTTCTTCCACAGGTTTCCTTTAGAGGACGGGTGTTGATTTTAAACAGCCTGGTAGCATTAGCATTGTGGCATAAGTTAGCGGTGCTGTCACCAACTGATGGCTTTCTTCCAACACGCCAAAGGTATCTGGTGCAGTTTTTCTGCTCAGGGCAGTGGTCCTGCTCAATCTGCCCCCTCTGATTGTGCCCCGTTTAAAAGCCCCGTTTATAAGGGCAGGTCTGACCAAACTGGCCCATTTGAGGAGGGTGGATGTTGGGGGCTGGAGAGCAGCACAGGGGGGTCTGTTCTGTGAGGGGGGTTGAGGGCGACAGCGTGTGTTTCACAGGAGAACCGTGGATGTCTAAACTCTCCCCGCAGTTGGATTGGCACATGAACGCGGCTGCGGTTGCAGATGATTGGCCGTTCCAAATTGGGGAGGGAATTGGACATGCTCAGTCCCACATTGAGGGGGTTATAATAATAACATAAGAAAGGATTCAAATATGAAATTAAAATGTTTGTAAAATATGTAAGTGATGTAATTTTATTATTATGATCACTGAGCTCTCCTCTCCTTCTTCTCCTCTATCAGATTCGTGTCGGCTCACACTGGACCCCAACACAGCGTTTAACTACCTCCGTCTGTCTGAGGGAAACAGAGAGGTGACCCTTGTGAGAGAGATCCAGTCATATCCTGATCATCCAGAGAGATTTGAGCGCTGGAAGCAAGTGCTGTGCAGAGAGGGTCTGTCTGGTCGCTGTTACTGGGAGGCTGAGTGGAGTGGGGATGGGGTTTATATAGCAGTGTCATATAAAGAGATCAGCAGGAAAGGGTGGGGTAATGACTGTGGTCTGGGACGTAATAATAAGTCCTGGAGTTTGCGCAGCTGTCCCTCCAAGTACTCTTTCTGGCACAATAATAAGAGCACTGAAATCCCTGTTCCCCCCTCCTCCAGAATAGGAGTGTACCTGGATCACAGGGCAGGAACTCTGTCCTTATACAGCGTCTCTGACACAATGACCCTCCTGCACAGAGTCCAGACCACATTCACTCAGCCCCTCTATCCTGGGTTTGGGGTTTATTATGGATCCCCTGTAAAACTTTGTGATCTGGGATGAGGCAGAGAGTGAAGGGAAGATCAGCTGTAATTAAAGAGGGAAAAACACTCAAATGAGACAGAAAAACAAAAAAAATTCAAATAGATAAAACTGGTTGTTTGTCAAAACAGTTGTTTGTCACAATATTTAACCCTTGTGTTGCCCTCAGGTCAAAACTGATCCTTTTCTGAGGTCAACAGCAGTGAAAATCCCCTAAATATAATTTTCTCAGCATTCAATTTGATGGCTTTTCCTGGAGTGACCCTACAATTAAAAAGGGTAAACATTGCACTTTTGTACATTTTCATAAAAGCGGTACACCATCAAGGTACAAAGATTGTCTTATGAGTCTTTTGAATCCTGCAGTTATGAAATCATATGTCATCATAATTAAGTGCCACGCATCTATTACAGCAAAAAGATCAATTATGATGTTTGTTTTCTAGTAAAAATGAGTGGTGTAGACTGAAGAAATACAGTTTGTCTGGACTGTGAAGTAGGAAAGCACAATTATTCACTGGTTTATTGATGAATGACAGGTTATTTCATTATAATTCAGTGAAGAGGCTTTTATCACAGGGGGTCTGGTGAGGGGGTTCATTTTTGACCCTGTGGACATGGGGTGCAGATATAATATGAAGACAACACAAGGGTTAAGCAGCCACTCTTATGCATGTGTTCCATTCGTATTATGTACGAGTGCACAGAAAGATTTCCATTTTCAAAAGTGTTCATTCAGTTCTAGCAGGGATCAAATGTCCTCTATCTGATGTGATTTAACACTGAACATTTTACTTCATAAAGGATTTCCAAACTGAATTTATAAATGGGTAAATAAAATACAACTGTTTTTTGTATTCATTCTAGTGGTATAATCACATGATTCATGAGTTTTTGGGGGATCTGCTGCAGAAATTGCAAATGTAAAGATTTTGATATGAAACGGCATAAAAGTACTGAATTCAAATTCCGTAAATAAATGCAATATGCATAAAATAGAACAAATACATTTATTTTTTGGTCACAATATTAATCTCATGAGTTCTGAGTGATCCAGCAGAACCTCTGGTGCCAGTCCAGGTGTGTCCCCCATTAACTGTGTTTCCATGGCAACACATCCTAATAACAGTCTCCCTTAGGGAGGAGTGATCTGAGCTGATATTTAATCAAACATCAGAAAACAGAGGAATCTATGAACAAAACTGCTTTTAGCCGTGTGTAACATTTCATGCCGATTGCTCTTATTATTAGTGCTTGTGCTTTTGTTTTGGCTGGTATGGGTTCAGACTTTTGTTCCATCCAAACACCTGATTCTACTAACCAACCACTAGAGTCTTTGCTAAGGACCTTTATTAGTAGAATCAGGTGTGTAACTGCTTGGTTGGAACAAAAGCCTGCACCCACACGAGCCCTTACTGGATAAGATTGAGGCCCCCTGGCCTAAGGGGAAATTGAGATGTGTGGTGCACTGGACAGCATATTGTTTGCTGTAATCTCCAATAGAAGCAAGCGGTTACGTCTGTTTGATATCATAGAGTTCAGCGCTTTGCCCACTCACACGGGTGTCTGCATCTCTCTCAGTGCCATTATAGTGTAATTTACCTTCAGTTCTGGGCTTTGCCACGAAGAAAAACCCCACTCCCACCGGTTATGAAGAGGGTCGAATAATACCTGACGCCAGGGAATCGTGAATGTAGGCTTCCATCAAAGCCTTCTCGGGACCAGACAGGCTGTCGAGGCGACTTGACGGGAGTTTTGCACCGGCCAGCAGATCAATACAGCAATCGTAGGGTCTATGGGGAGGTAAGGACACAGCATGGGATTTACAAATCACTTGTGACAGGTCATGATATTGCTGAGGTACACAAGACAAGTCTGGCTCCGGAGCTATAGTAGAAGCCCTGGCGGCCCCAGATGGAGGAAGGGCTGAGCGAAGACAATCAGCATGGCATTGAGAGCTCCAGTCCTGGACCTGAGATGTTCGCCAGTTAATGTGAGGATTGTGTATGCGAAGCCAGGGTTGGCTGAGAACCAGCGGAGACTGGGCAGAGTGGATAATATAGAACCGAATAGTCTCACAGTGGTTACCCGACAATACGAGTTGGAGAGGAATGGTGGAGTGAGTAACCCGGGCCAGGATATTTCCATCCAAGGCATAGGCATTGAGCAGGGCAGACAGCGGCTCGACAGGAATTCCCGACCTCTTGACTAGACTTGAATTGATGAAATTGGCGTCGGCTCCCGAGTCGACCAGGGCCAACAATGAGGTAGATTGGGTGCCCCATAACAGGGTAGCCTTCAGTTGAACACGAGACTGAGCAGAGTGAGCAGTGGAGATTGGGCTCGCCAGTACGCCCCGTCTTACCGGCGAGCCATCCCTTCTTGGGCGAATGGGACAGGAGGCCACGAGATGGCCCGGACGGCCACAATAGAAACAGAAAGCGGAGACCACTCTTCGGCGACGTTCGCCGACATCGATAGTGGTGCGGTTCAACTGCATAAGTTTCTCCTCTGGTGGGCCCAGCATCGGAGGAGAACGGTTACTTGGAGGTGACGAGACTTGTGAACATGGTGGGTAAGGAGATGCACTCCGTTAGCCCCTTCTATCCCGGGCTTGGGCTCGGAGCCGGTTGTCAGGGGAGATGGCGAGTGTGATTAGACTGTTCAGAGAACTGGACTCATCGCGGGTCGCCAGCTCGCCTTTCAGTTCTTCACTGAGGGCTTGGAGGAAGGTCCCTTGGAGAGCGGTGTCGTTCCACCCTGATTCGGCTGCCAGAGTGCGGAATTTCCATTTCTGCCACGCTGCGGTTGCCCTGGCGCAGTTAGAGTAGGCGTTGGGTAGCATCGCGCCCACAGACTGGATGGTCGAACACCCGACGCATCTCAGAAGTGAAGGAGGCAAAATGGAAACAGGCGGGCAGTTGGCTGTCCCACAGAGCTGTAGCCCACTCCCGTGCGCTCCCTCCCAGACAGGCCATCACAAAGGCAACTTTACTTGTATCAGATGAGTAGGAGGCAGGCTGTAGGTGGAACACTATGTCGCACTGGAGTAGAAAACTTCGGCACTTTCCTAAGTCCCCCAGGTAGCGCTCCGGATGTGGCGCGCGTGGTTCTCTGCCAGGGAAGAGCGGCGGTGCTGCGGGCTGAGGCTCCGGGGTAGGCAGTGCTTGACTGACGTGGGCCCCTGGGAGGGGCAGCTGAGCCGCCAGCTGGCCAATCATGGGCCCCATCTGACTCACTTGGTCTTCAGAGTCTCCTTGACATCTTCCAGGCGGAGGTGTTGAGCAATCACTGCACCCTGATAGGCAAGGGCGTGGTGTAACTGAGTCCATATCTTGGCCAGTTCGTTCTGTTATGGATCCGAGAAGGGACTGGACTCAAATGCACGACTCTGAGACAGGAATTCCAATAATTCAATAATTTATTACTTCGTCCAAAACTCCAGAAGTATAGGGAGAGATAAGGGTAGGGACTGGATCCTGGAATGGCGTTAGCAGGGGTAGAACGGGAGTGAGGAGCAGGCAAGGGGCTGGATAGTGGCTGAATCCTGGGTAGGCGTAGCAGAGGAGGAGCGGGAAGCGGGAGACAGGGATGTGTGGCGTGGAGCTAGGATGTGGCTGCAGGCAGACAAGCAGAGCAAAACAAGACGTTAGTTTAAGCAAGACATGAACAAAACTATGAGGCGTTAGTTGCCTAGGCGAAGCAAGAATTAGATTACGATTTAGCTTTAAGCAAGACAAAGCGTGACTATGACTAATATATGAGACCAGACAAGACAAGTTTTTCCAACAACAAGACTTAACGAACTGGCACAAGACAATGAGGACCGGAAGACTATATAGGAGAGTTAATGAGCTAATGAATGCATGCAGCGTGAGAATGTATGAGAGAGTGATTAATGGCGAAGAGAGCATGAGGAATGCAAGCGGGGAAAGGAATGTGATAGGCGAGAGGAAATTAGTAACAACACAGAGGGAAACCATGCCCGGCCTGCACCACGAGGAAGACAAACAGGAAAACGTGAAAACAAGTCAAGAAATGTGAGGAACAGGGTAAAACAAGGAGCACAAACGGGGACGGGGACTGAGAGGAACGAAGAGTGTAACACTCACATGTCTGCTCCCTGTTTTAAACACTAACATGTCTGCTCCCTGTTTTAAACACTAACATGTCTGCTCCCTGTTTTAAACACTAACATGTCTGCTCCCTGTTTTAAACACTAACATGTCTGCTCCCTGTTTTAAACACTAACATGTCTGTGCATATGTTGTAATCTGGAGTTTGGGGCGGAGTTATACCTGGGCGGAGTAACACGTGTAATCCCGCCCCCCACTCGTTTTCATTGGCTGTTCCACTCGCTGCAGTTTAACCCTTTGATGGATAAGTGTCTAAAGCCTGTCTTATTTTCATCAATACATTAATTCATCAACACGATTTCACAGGATGATTTTGCTCCGTTTAACAGATTAAAAAGCCTTTACATCTGCAAGATCTGAAATGAATCATAACGACATGTGAGAGATCTTCACAAAAAATTCCTCGAGATCATTTGTACGACGGAAAACTTTACTCCTACTGTAAATCTTACATCACATCAGTAATATTTAAATAAGTTCCCTAATTGTGGTAATTCTTCTCTAAATATACATTACAGAAACAGACCTTAAAGAAGAAAACAGGACAAATCAGTAGTGTACTCAAAAAGAGCTCTTATTCCCTATATTCCCTCATAGTGACATCATGGTGGAAAGAAAGTATTCAAGCTAAACCCACTGCAAGCCTGTGGAACTGGCTGAAACAATAAAATGAAACATAATGCTGGTCTTAATTTTATTTATTTTTGTTTTTGTAACTTTTTACTACAAGTCAAAACAATGGCTGTTCAAATATTTCTTGGCCATGAGTTTGGGAATGTGGTGGGACTGGATGGGCCAGTATTCTTGTCCCCTTTAGTCCAAACCTGGTCTGCATCATTACAGAAAAGAGAGAGAGAGGGAAGGACAAAAACATGAGAACCAAGGCACCATTACTATTTCAGTTACACACACACACACACACACACACACACACACACACACACACACTCTTACACACATTACTATTTCAGTTACACACACACTCTTACACACATTACTATTTCAGTTACACACACACTCTTACACACATTACTATTTCAGTTACACACACACTCTTACACACATTACTATTTCAGTTACACACACACTCTTACACACATTACTATTTCAGTTACACACACACTCTTACACACATTACTATTTCAGTTACTCACACACACTCTTACACACATTACTATTTCAGTTACACACACACTCTTACACACATTACTATTTCAGTTACTCACACACACTCTTACACACATTACTATTTCAGTTACACACACACTCTTACACACATTACTATTTCAGTTACTCACACACACTCTTACACACATTACTATTTCAGTTACACACACACTCTTACACACATTACTATTTCAGTTACACACACACTCTTACACACATTACTATTTCAGTTACACACACACTGTTAGGATCCTGTAGTTCTGTCTGTTTATTTCTTTATTTGTTATTATTTTCCTGATTTCTTTTCCCTCGCGATTGTCAGTCCGCGTTCCATGTTTTCTGAGATTCCACTCCCTGTCTTTGTCATTGCACTATTCGGGTGATTTTGGGAACATTCGGGTTTCCTCTGTATTTCGTATATCTCGTTTTCTTCCTTCTGGCTTTATTTATATTTGTATATAATACTAATGTACTAATCATACTAACTGTCAGATTAGATTTAATACTAACCTGCTAACAAACTAACATGTATATAATACTAACCAGCTAACCTACTAACATTAGGGTTCTAGAGTTCACTACTAACATTACTAATTACTAATTCATCTTGAGTTTCTATCTGCAGCTGTCATTTCCCTCCTCGTTATCCTATCCCTGTATCGATCTGTGATTTCGCATTCTCTGCACATGTGTCTACTTTCGTGTACCTCCCCTCTGAGCTGTGCACTTGTTTACCTGCTAACTCCAGGCCGTTTGTTATCATTGTGTCTGTGTATTCCAGTCCGTGTCTTATGTTTCCCCTGTCATTGTTTTATTGGTCCCTGTTAACCCTCACTGTTCTCACCTGTGAGCAATCTCCCCTCCCTGCTTCTACACACCTGATTCCCATTATGTCTGTCTCCCTCTGTGTATATATACCTTGTAATTTCAGTGTTTTTCACGAGTTCCTTGTACTAAATATTTTGCTTCTGTGGTGCCTGTTTTTTCCTGAGATTCTGCCCGAGTTGTTCTGTTTATTCCTAGTATCTGTTTTCTATTTTTTTTTGTTTCCCTCGTCTGTTACCTGTTGTTGTTTTATTTCAGTTTTGTTTTCTTTTGGTTCCTCCTCTGCCTTACCGGTTTTGACCCCTGCCTGTGTTCTCGTGACCCTGGTTTTGGATCCTGCTTTTGTACCTTTGCTGTGCCTTCCCGGTTTGACCCCTGCCTGTTCCTTGACCATTCTTTGGACTGTTCTTTGTACCGTTGCCCTGTCTCTCCGGTTTTCGACCCTGCCTGTTCTACTACGGATTGCTGCCTAGCCCTTATTAAACTTCGTTTTTTTCTTTTTTTATACTCCTGCCTGCATTTGGGTCCTTCCCCCACTGACACCTAACACACACACACACACACACACACACACACACACACACACACTCTTACACACATTACTATTTCAGTTACTCACACACACTCTTACACACATTTGTACCTAAAGTTGGAACTTTGTTGGATGTATTTTCCTTGCCCTCCTCCTCTCATCAGTATTCTTGTGTGAGATGCTTACATCATTCACTGTAAGTACAGAAGATGTTGGCCTACACAGCCCCACAACAGCAAATGAGTTTCTGGTCTGAAACAAATACCACAGGATTCACATCAATTATACTCACAGCACAGGGACATTATCCAGCAGACAAATGCACCATCAATGTCGAATTTGCATCATGTCTGCCTGTTAAAAGATAAATACACATACTATTACTCAAACACTCAGCACTTTCTAATTTCCTATTTTTTTCAGAACACCACTCACCTCAGCAAAATCTAAATGCCCTCCCATCAGGAAATAGAAGATGTGCTGCAATTTTTTGAGAAAATAGTTATATACAGATGCATTACAAACACACATGCACACAGGCACACAGACAGATGCACACATGCACACAGGCACACAGACAGATGCACACATGCACACAGGCACACAGACAGATGCACGCACACACACATAATGGGGGACATAAAGTACAAAAAAAAAAGCCTGAACTCACCATCAAAACAAATAGTCCACAATTATTGGACACCCCCTGCCTTGGTAAGCCCTGTGGATTCAAATTTTTTAATTTACAAGTTTGTAAGCATAAATGGTTATGAAATATAATGTAAGAACAGAGAAGAATAATGTCAGCAGAAGCAAACATTCATCTGCTCCAAATTCCCTGCAATGTCACCGTTTTTCTCAATTGTTTACACACTAAAATTGGTTTTATGACCCTTTTAATAAAACACTAAGTTTATGTGCCAAAAGAAAGACATTTTTTTCAAAACTACAAGAACTATGTATTCATCTATTGACTAGTGTTTTTCATGTGAAAACAAGAGATGTACTTTTTTGAAAATTGTTCCTGAAGAGGAGAATTGTGTGAGGTGTATTCAAAAAGTGGTAAAGAGTCTGAAATTTGTGTTAAATTAAGCTAAATAGTGCTTATAGTTTTGAAAAAAAATTATTTCTTTTGGCACGTAAACTTAATGTTTTATTAATTGGGTTCATAACACCAATTTTAGTGTGTAATGTTACGTGTGTCTGTCTCTCCCCTGCTGTGCTGTTGGTCCGTATTGTTTCTCCATCCAGAGTTGATTGATTGTTTGATTGGAGTCATCTGGGCCCACGCCTTTAAAAGACTGGTTTTCCCAGGAATCAGGAGTTGTGTTTTGTAGTTTTGTACCAGTGCTTCTGTCACTGATGGGTTTTTTTCTCTCCCTTCACAGCCTAAGACCCTACGCTCAACCGTGGTTTTCCTTTTCCATATGTTTCCTCTTCTACTCCTTGTTCTAAACACACACACACACATACACATGCACACGCGCACACACACACGCACGCACGCACGCACGCACGCACGTACACACGTACACACACACACACACACACACACACACACACACACACACACACACACACACACACACAAACAAACACACTGAATTGTCAAGTGGAAATTGAGACACAAAGCTGCAATCATAAAAAGCTGTTTAATCATTGGCCACAAGTACATTACAGTTTTTCCCAATTGCTAAAACACAAAAGCCAATTCTCTAAACCAAATGACCAGTTCTCTAAACACATTTAATAAAACTAGCCCCCATTTGCCAAAACCATAAACACATTTCACATGAAGACACAATTCACAAAACACAATCCTCCTTTTCTCATAAATCTAAACACATTTTGTCTTGCTAAAACACAAGTTGCAAAAAACTCTGCTCAAATTCTCAAATTAAAGCTCATGTGATGCAAAATGCTTGCCACAGTCAGCAAAATTTGAACACAATGAACACACCTGGCTTCATTCATTAAACATAACGACTCAAAATTGAAGACACTTATTGCAAATGATGTGACCACACCTATAAAAGCCAGTTCAGAGTGCACAGTTTGCTGAAGGTTCCAAACGACAATATTGCCTGCGATGTAGATGAGGTCCTGTGGGCCGACCCAGCTCGACGACATGATGCCGCACAATGATTGTGGTGTGTGTGTGTGTGTGTGTGTGTGTGTGTGTGTGTGTGTGGTATAGTTCCATAAATAAATAAAAAACATCACACCCTGAACATTGTTTTCAATGAGTATTGTTGTGTGTAATGGATCCTCTGTAGTGTTTGCATTGAGTTGTGATACAGTAAAGTAGTGTACATACTGTATTTTCTGTAGATTTACATACTGTTCATATGAAACACACAAATCTATGAATGCCCAATACTCTACAGTGATATATTCTGAGAACAGATACTGTAAGGTTTCTAAAAATGTGCTTTGGCAGTTGTGAAAAAAAAAGAACATTCTCACACACTGAACATTGTGTTTTCAGTTGTTTTGTTGTCTGTAATGATGCGCATAGTGTTAAAATTTTTGCAGGCTTTGAGCAGCTGTTTTGGTGTGAAAGTTTGAGTTTTGAAGAGAGAAGGTGTGGTTTTGTTTATGTAGCTTTAGAAAAGTGTGTTGTGTTTAGAGTTTTGGGAAAATGGAGGAAAGTTTTGTGAAATGTGTTTTAGCAATTGAGAAAAACTGTAAGATTAGATTAGATTGTATTGTATGGGGGGGGGGGGGGGGGTAGAGCTGTAATCCACCCATTGGATTGCAGCTCTACAACATTCCAGTCAAAATGTTCCCTAAGTGCTATTTAAAAAATAATAATTTTCGCACTTTTTCAGCTTTATTGGACAGCACAGTTTCGAGAGACAGGAAGAATGGGGAGCGAGAGAGAGGGAGTGTGTGTGTGTGTGTGTGAGTGAGCGCGCGTGTGTGTGTGTGTGTGGGTATGTACAACACAGTGTCGAGAGACAGGAAGAATGGGGAGCGAGAGAGAGGGAGTGTGTGTGTGTGTGTGAGTGAGCGCGCGTGTGTGTGTGTGGGTATGTACAGCACAGTGTCGAGAGACAGGAAGAATGGGGAGCGAGAGAGAGGGAGTGTGTGTGTGTGTGTGTGTGTGTGTGTGTGTGTGTGTGAGTGAGCGCGCGTGTGTGTGTGTGTGGGTATGTACAGCACAGTGTCGAGAGACAGGAAGAATGGGGAGTGAGAGAGAGGGAGTGTGTGTGTGTGTGTGTGGGTATGTACAGCACAGTTTCGAGAGACAGGAAGAATGGGGAGCGAGAGAGAGAGAGTCATTCTGTGGTTTACATTAAACTAGCAGTTTCCTCATAGCAGCCATGCCATAAATACCAGCTTTGCTAAGCTCACAATGTCCTGGTTTTGAGACACAGGTGTGTCGTGCAGTTTCTGAGAAATTAAACTAAACTCTGTCTCTGTCAGTGTGAGGACAGATTACAATCCAATCTGATCGTATGCATGTTTCCAAACTCATACCAAAGAACAAGAACAAATTCAGATAAGAGAAAAATAATGAATACCAAAATGTTTCACTGGGTAAATTTGTCTTGTACAGAAATAAAGCATGCTTCTCTTTTGCTAATAGGAAGACTATTGTACAATAAACTGTCCTGTCTGTATTTGATTATGGAGATATTCTGTATATGCACGATGCCCCTTCCAATTTAAAGCCCCTTGATGCAGTTTATGATTGACAGCTGCGTTTCACACCAGGGACACATTTCTCACTCATCATTGTGTTTTATATGGAAAAGTAGGATGGATCTCTTTAAGGAAGAGAAGGGAACTACATTCATTTAGTTTATCTATAAGGCTCTACTTAAGAAACTTCCCCATTATCTCATCTTTAATTACGTTTAAATCCTATGGTACCAGGTCTCAGGACTTTCTAGCCTTAGATACACCACATATAAACACTGAGCTGGGAAAACAGGCTTTCAATACTATCCCCCTCACAGTTGGAATGAATTGCAAAAACTTTGAAATTAGAATCTCTTTGTCCCTCAGAAAATTTTAGTCTTATACTTGAATTTTCTTTATGTTGTATGATCTTGTTTTGTAAGGCGCAATGTTACTGTTTTAACCACCACATTGCATCTTTGCTCTTCACTCTGGACTTTCAAACTCCAGTTGTGTGACCTCCACAGTGACCTCTGGAGTGATTGCCATAGTAACCTCTTCACTCTGGACTTTCAAACTCCACTGCTGTACAACTTTAAGCCCAAAAGCACGGGTCATAAACGGCAGCTGGAAAGGCTACAACTGGACATTGGAGGTTGTACACGGCACTCTTCAGGACATGGGACAGTCTCGCGACCCTTTTGACTCCTAATGACACCCCTGGACAGGACTACAGCAGGACCCCAGGGTTTCTCATGGGGGAAACAGACGAGCGGGACATGGTCTTTCTGAAACTTTTATTCAGCTCTAACAGGCTCCTCTAAATGATGTTTAGGGTTCTCTGTGCTCAGAAATGGGTTCTTCTGCACATTTATTCTCAGAGCTGAAATACATTTTTATTATGTTATGTAAATATGTAAATTGGATTTGATTTATTCATATATTATTTGAGAGATGAAGCGTTTGGGTCGATTTGCTTGAACAATGTTTATATTTAATGTCATATTTCTAATTAGATGATGCTGTAGTAAAGAAAGATATAGGTGTGTTCTTCTGTGTGGCTCGGTGATGATACGGGTGCATTGTGTCTACAGGGAGAGCAAACAGTTTTTGACTGCAATGCATTTAAGATTTAAGTTTGGAAAGCTGAAATGCAGACAAATCATGTTTTGAAGAGGTGTTTTTGTTTGATAAAAATGGAATATTCATTTCAATAAATTTTCAATAAAACAGAGTCTTTGGAATTGTTTTGGAACAAGCGAGTCAGAAACAAGAATCACGCCACCACCACACCACAAAATGTAATCCTACATGTGTGTATAAAGATGCAAGGCATAATTGGACACAGTATGTACAGAATCATATGCACGCACATACACACACACGCACGCACGTACACACACACACACACACACACACACATGCACGCACAGTGTTGGAAATGCAGTGAATGTCAATGCAAATTAGAACACAAAAACAGATGCAATCATAAAAAGTGGTTTAATCTTTGGCTATATCAGCTGTTAACAAGGACATTCATTATATGCTTAACAATTAGGTTATATGGTCTTAAAATATTCAAATATATTTAACTGATTATGCTCATACTCAGATAAACTGTAATTAACATATTCAGATTTTCTCAATTGTTTACACACTAAAATTGGTGTTATGACCCCACTAATAAAACATTAAGTTCATGTGCCAACAGATAGACAATCTTTTCAAAACTGTAAGCACTCTTTTGTTTGTTTTAGCACAAATTTCAGTATCTTCAACACTTTTTGAATACAATTCACACAATTTTCCTGTTTCAAAAAGGACACAAATTTCAAAAGGTACATCTCTTGTCTTTACATGAAAAACACTTAAAAACTATAAACTCCAATGATCAATTAACACACCCATTCTTCACAGGTAAAACACTAGTTGATTTAATTATTCAATCAGCAATCAGAGCTTTAGCACAAATAAAAAGAGAGCAGAATAATTTATTTTTTGGTTTTAGTTTAACATTTTTTTGTTTACTCCCAGTACAGTTTCATTTTCTTCTGTTTGTTTTTATTTTACATTGTCTCTACTACATTTATGTAATTTGGAAAAATAAAAAAATCACAGAAACCATCTGTTTTTATTTTTATTTTTACACGCAGTACACTCAAACAGTACTGATACCTAACTAATATAATAGTAATAGTGTCTTTCATTTTTTACACCAGCAGTGTGTAATTGGCATATATAATTTGTATTCATTTGTTGACCAGTGTTTATTATTTGAAGGGAAAATGTCATTTTGGGGTGAGAGTACATGGTTTTTAACATAGTGCTTGATTTTCACAAGAGATATATGAAGTTTTGCAGAAGGATTTGACAGTGTGGGTTTTGTGTTTATAGTTTTGCGAAATGAGTTACAGTTTCAGAAAATGTGTCTAAACAATTGAGAAAAACTAATTAATATACGCAGTAAGCAGTCTGGTATGGTAAGGGCATGGCAATTTCATTAGATACACACAGTAGCTCGCTTTGTTTTCAGAATTAATCGAATTGATCAAATGAGGTTTCATCCAAGAATTCTACTTTCATAAATGCTTTTGCTGCAGGAGACATGGTTCCGGTCAAGGTGTACTTTCCGAATTGGTATCGGATTTCTGATCCAGATGCCTTTCCCCTTGTGAACTTCCCCTTCTGGTAATACATGTGCTCATATAGAGATTTATCACACGCTCTATCAATGTCAAACAAACCCAGGGCAAACCTGTTCTCATAGCAACTGTAGTCAAAAGGTACAGAGAACATGACGGCCAGACTCTTGACTGGTTTCATCCTCTGGTGTTCAGCGATGTCATAAGTCAGGACCCCCACAGCACCACATGCAGTTCCTATCGTATGTCTAAAAGCACATACGTCTGTAACCCCCTGTCGCACCGTGGGTTTTGGGGGGTCACAGCAGTATCCACAGTAGGTGTAAACCCTAAGAAAATAAAAATGGACAATTTAACATGAACAGGAATAATTGCCCAGAAGCCCAGAAGCAATTTCTTACCATAAAAGTATAGGACTACAGCGTGCCAGTCACAAATGCCCAAATTAACTAAACACAATGTTCCCTATTTCTGTTTACGGATCTTATCCTTGAGTCTATTTCCAGACTGTGGATTTATCAGGATTTTAGATGAGCAGTTGTACAGATAAATGAAGACACTTCTATGGGCGGCCATACACTTAGACAAGCCAGTATTAAATGCAAAATGTGAACTAAATGTGAGAATACTATCAGATTAAAAAAGAATGTGTAGGCCTCATAGCTACGAGAAGTTGTTTAACCAATGTTACTTATGATTTTTGAATCACAATCTTGCTGTTGATTTCAACATAGCCTACACAAAATTCTAAATGTTATTACCGGAAAAATAAAGAAAGTAAGGCCTACGGACAATTCATTTTCTGCACAAAATCTGAACACAGTGCCTAAGAAGAAAGAAACATCAATAGAAAAATAATTACAACAATTAATATTGTATCCAATACTCAACGGACCAGATCAACATTTTGACAAACTGTGCAGCCACTCAGCCGCAGGTATAACGGTCAATAGACTGCGCACACGTTTGACTCCGGAGCATGTCGACATGCTAATATTTTTGAACAAAAACATGTAAGTTAGACTAGCTAAGTTATCTAGCTGTCAGCCCACGTTTGTTTGCGACTTGTGTTTAAACTGAGTTAAATGGAAAAGAAAAAAACAATGCTATTTGCAATTTAACACATTTTAATGTATCTTTTTATTTATTTTATTTATCTGAATTCATATACCTTAAGGTTATTCTATACTTTTTGTTGCTTAATGGTAAAAGTAATACAATAAACATTATTTCTTGATCTGAACTTTAGCATAGGCTACTGTCATTTCTTCTGCCTACCCCCCCTTCAAACGAGTAACCCAATACTATTCCAATAGAGAAAGTGAGTAATTGAATACCAAATTATTCGTTATTTACATCCCTAATGTATTTATTAACGTTATTAATTATTATTAACTAGCTACAATGGCTATGATATAACGTAGCCTACAGGCTAATAAGGAAAATATCAGCGCGTTTTAGTTAGGCTACAATCTTGAAATGAGAAAGTAATAATTTCTACAGAAGCTTTACGGAGTCAGTGGTGATTAGCAACCGTTGCTATGCACAGGAGCGCTCTGATTGGTCTTTCAGCTTTGTGTTGGGGAAGGAAAAAAAAAACGTGGGCTGCTTGGTGCCCCCCTTGGGCGTGGTGCCCCTGGGCACGTGCCCAACTGCCCATATGGTAGATTCGGCCCTGCCACCAAAGGAAGCTGACACCACTTCCGCTCAGAGCAATCATTTGCAGCAAGGAGAGGGTCTCATTCATGAAACGTGAGCAGAACGAATTTGTACATAAATCGTTCGTATTAGCAATTTTGTCCATATTTTGGCATTCATCAACGATGTCGTATCTGAGATTTATTCGTAAGTACAAAATTTAAACCTGCCCAGGACCACACGCACCTCATACGTAAATTCACTAGTTTGTCAAAATTAATTCTAACATTTTTTTTTTCTACAAAAATGTAGCCTCTGAAATGCACAATGCAAACGTAGCTAATAAATTAGGATTATGATAAAAAGCAAACACTTTAGATGACGCCTATTAATCAATTGTAGGCTATTAACTTTAATTAGACTCATATCGTAATGAATGTGCTATTTAAAACACACATTTGACCAATGAACGAAATTAGCCTTACAGGTCTGTAGCCACTATAGCCAATGTTGCAATGGCTGATCTTGCCTGTCCAATGTTACCGGTGCATTAGAGTGCACAGTGCACGCACGCACGCACGTAGGGTACGCATCAAGGCTCCATCCGATGATGCGTTTGCGTCATAGACTGTATAAAAATATTTTTGCGTATATAAATAGAATGGACTATCACTCCAGCAGCTCATATGTGATGTGAAATGTGTGTTGCTCAACTTTTCTACAAACCTGGGAAGGTGTGCAAAATAATATTGGCTGCTGTGTTCTGCGCAACATGGGCATGAAAAACACCCTTCCTATAGCTACCAGACGTCCCCAATCTACCCGAACTAGGGATGCTGTGGGATGAACCACCGCTCAAACTCGACAATGTGACCGCAATTAGAATGCACCAGCAATTCAGAAAGTTTCTAAAATAAGGTATGCAATTACCCGATTTCAAACGACATCTCACACGCACAGAACACCAACAAAATTACGAAATTAATAATGTTTTTTATTATTATTTCCATAATAATAATATGCTGCGTATGCGTATACTCCACAGATGGAGGTAATACGCTCGTCCGATGCAGACTATACTAACTTTGACCACCTCCTACAGATGTGGTGCTTTTGGGCAGTTACGCGTTTCTTCGCCTCCAATTTAATGTCAATCCATTTCATGACACCGGTACTGACAATACTAAAATTTTATTTTATTTTTTCCTTCACTGAACATCTGCTAATAAAACTTGGGTTTCAGGGTCGGAATAATTTTTTCTTTCGCTTTTCTGGGCCACTTGGACTTCGTATGGACCTTCCATATATGGCAAATAATGAGGGTAAATTTATGCTAATTGCAAAATAACGTGCACGTCTTTTACGATGAATCGGAATGTATGATCATACGCATGGAATACGAACAAATCTGCCTTTCCCACATGGTTTGATGAATCCGGCATAAATATTTCGTACTAACTTGTTTTGTACGCGCATATTTAGGAACATTTCATGAATGAGGCCCAATGTTCACTAAATACAATTTTTAATGACAGGCCCAACCTTGAGTCTATATTCACTTATAATAAACTCACTGTGGGTTTATCAGGATGTTAGATGAGTAGTTGGACAGATGAACGATGACACTTCTCAAAGCTGCGCCAACAGTCCGCTTACTGATTTCAGTCAGCGCAGCAGTTGCAGTAATGGCAGAAGCTGCTGCTGTTGCTATTTCCGACATGGCTGAGATCCAGAGAGCAGAGGTTTTTGGGACACCTGACCGTTAGAATCACGCCATTGTCACACCTGTAGCACATATAGCGATAGCTTGTACACGTGTCAAGTGTCAAAATCATAACCTATTTATTTTGTGTTAAAGATTTCCAGTAGGAACCTGTGGAATTTAAAAAACATGTTTTTACAAATACATACCAGTATCCGCTGTTGCTGTAAACCCTAATAAAACAAAATAATAAGGCAAAATAAAATAAGGGTTAAAATGATAAGAAACAAGTCAGAATATAAATGGCTGAAGATATCTTGGCACTCCACACACAAGCCTCCTTACAGATACATCCATTCACCTACCTGTGCACAAACACTCTTCACCTACCTGTGCACTAACACTCTTCAGTGACAAAGAAGAGTCATTAATACTTGATATAGTTTTGGCAGGCTGTAGCCACGCCTAGTCGTTGAGTAGCCACACATTGGCTGAGAGCAGAGAGCAGAGGATTCTGGGACAGCACACCACCACTGACAATGTCTGTAACGACCAGAGAAATACCTGACAGTTAAAATCAAGGCATCATGATGTCCGTGTGGGAAAGGGCGTTCTACATTTAAGATTACACCCTGCTGTTATTACTTTCTCACAGTTTAATAGTGAAAGCAGTATGGGAACATGCCATGTTACCCAGCAATAACTTTAAAATTTCAACACGCAACTAAAATTTCAACATGCAACCAAAAGAGTATTACAGAGAGCAAAAATCCTCCTCAAAATGGACCCTTATCTGACAGCAGGCTGAAGAGAGAGAGAGCGAGAGAGAGATAGAGAGAGAGAGAGAGAGAGAGTACCTGCATTTTGTAATGTGTAGGAATTGGTGGGGGGGGGGGGGGGGGGGGGGGGTACACCCATTGGATTGCAGCTCTACAACATTCCAGTCAAAATGTTCCCTAAGTGCTATTTAAAAAATAATAATTTTCACACTTTTTCAGCTTTATTGGACAGCATAGTTTCGAGAGACAGGAAGAATGGGGAGCGAGAGTGAGGGAGTGTGTGTGTGCATGTGTGTGTGTGAGGGTATGTACAGCACAGTAGTGTGTGTGTGAGTGTGTACTGTATGTGTGTGTGTGAGAGTATGTACAGCACAGTAGTGTGTGTGTGAGTGTGTACTGTATGTGTGTGTGTGTGTGTGTGTGTGAGGGTATGTACAGCACAGTAGTGCGTGTGTGTGTGTGTGTGTGTGTGTGTGTGAGGGTATGTACAGCACAGTAGTGTGTGTGTGAGTGTGTACTGTATGTGTGTGTGTGTGTGAGAGTATGTACAGCACAGTAGTGTGTGTGTGAGTGTGTACTGTATGTGTGTGTGTGTGTGTGTGTGTGTGTGAGGGTATGTACAGCACAGTAGTGCGTGTGTGTGTGTGTGTGTGTGAGGGTATGTACAGCACAGTAGTGCGTGTGTGTGTGTGTGTGTGTGTGTGTGTGTGTGTGTGTGAGGGTATGTACAGCACAGTAGTGTGTGTGTGTGTGTGTGTGTGCATGTGTGTGTGTGAGGGTATGTACAGCACAGTAGTGCGTTTGTGTGTGTGTGTGTGTGTGTGTGAGGGTATGTAGAGCACAGTAGTGCGTGTGTGTGTGTGTGTGTGTGAGGGTATGTACAGCACAGTAGTGTGTGTGTATGTGTGTGTGTGTGTGTGTGTGTGAGGGTATGTACAGCACAGTAGTGTGTGTGTGAGTGTGTACTGTATGTGTGTGTGTGAGAGTATGTACAACACAGTAGTGTGTTTGTGAGAATGTGTGTGTGTGTGTGTGTGTGTGTGTGAGTGTGTGTGTGAGAGTGAGTGTGTGTGTGTGTGAGTGTGTGTGTTTGTGTGAGCGCGCGTGTGTGTGTGTGAGCATGTGCGTGTGTGTGTGTGTGTGTGTGTGTGTGTGAGGGCCTGCCGGAATGAGCATGTGGATACTGCTATACCCTAAGTATTATGTTTCATACCCTTGAATCCATTATAATTAACTCACTGTGGATTTATCAGTACTTTTGATTGGCAGTTGTTGGCTAGATGAATGGAGATGGTTCTATTGGCTGCATCGATTGACTTCTGAATGATGTCACTCAGCAGAGAAACTCCAGAAATGGCGGTTGATGCCCCGGCTGCCACAGCTTCTGCTGTTTCCGCTTCCGACATGGCTGAGAGCAGAGAGCAGAGGATTCTGGGGCAGCACACCACCACTGACAATGTCTGTAACAACCAGAGAAATACCTGACAGTTAAAATCAAGGCATCATGATGTCAGTGTGGGAAAGGGCGTTCTACATTTAAGATTACACCCTGCTGTTATTACTTTCTCACAGTTTAATAGTGAAAGCAGTATGGGAACATGCCAAGTTACCCAGCAATAACTTGAAAATTTCAACACGCAACTAAAATATCAACATGCACACCAAAAGAATATTACAGAGAGCAAAAATCCTCAGAGTGTGACCAAAAGTTTTCACTCTCAATATCTTTTGTTTGCAATGCAAATTAATTGAAATAATATCAAAACTTTTAAGGTATATTTTTGCTTTCAATAAAAGTTTGTAATATACTGGTCTTTCACTCTAAACTGAGAGTGTTAATTCTACACTGCCCGGCTAAAAGAAAAGTCGCACACTGTAATATTTTGTTGGACCGCCTTTAGCTTTGATTATGGCGCGCATTCGTCGTGGCATTGTTTCGACAACATTATGCAACGTCACAACATTTATTTCCATCCAGACTTTTGGCCGAGATCTTGTATTGACGACGGGAGAGTCGAACCACTCCGTGAAGTCTTCTCCAGCACATCCCAAAGACTTTCAATGGGGTTAAGGTCAAGACTCTGGTGGCCAATTCATGTGTGAAAATGATTCCTCATGCTCCCTGAACCACTCTTTCACAATTTGAGCCCGATAAATCTTGGCATTGTCGTCCTGTAATATGCCCATTGATGGGATAACCTGGTCATTCAGTACATTCAGGTACTCAGCTGACTTAATTTTATTGCTGCATAACGTTGCTGAGCCTAGACCTGACCAATTGAAGCAACCCCAGATCATAACACTGCCTCCAGAGGCTTGTACAGTGGGCACTATGCATGACTGGTACAACTGCGACTTTTGGCCAGGCAGTGTATAACTCCATACTACAATCTTTATGCTGCTACAATTTTATGGAAGTGAATGCCCCTAGTGGTACAATTGGGAATTGACTTTAATAAATAAACAACGAAAAACATCTAGGGCCCTATCTTGGTGATCTTGGCGCTTAGTCTAAGCGCATGGCGCTAAGTCCGTTTAGGGCGTGTCCAAGTCCACTTTTGCTATTTTAACGGCGTGTTTTTTTGGCGCTAAGCACGGCGCATGGCGCAACTGGGCTGAACCTAGTCGCTTCATTAATTCTTGGGCGTGACATTCAATAAACCAATCAAAATGTCATATCCCATTCCCTTTAAAAGCCTGCTTTTCCACCTTGGCGGATTGCTTATGATGGCGAAACAGACATGCTCGTGCGTGTTTAGTGTGATCAAGGAATAGGCTAAATGGAGTATGATCAATATTATTCGGACTAACCATTAGCCTATGAGTTCCCGGTAATTCCAGACAGGGCTGTTATTTTACAAAATATGTGCGGTTAAATTTCGTTAAAAGGACCTACAACAGCTGAGAATAAGCTATCAATGGCTTCAGTCTCACCTTAGAAAACGCCAAATTAGCCTGCTTGTTCAGCGAATTTCGTTTGATTATGCAATGAAAGTGTCAAACATCAATTCCAAGAGGCTGTTCTCATTCGTTCTCGAAGTTCAAGCTTCATCCAAAGTTCATTAGGCTACCTGCATAGTAGGCTAATATTGATTAATAACATACATACCGTTATTTTGCCTTAATGATGACACTAAATAGCCATACAATAAAGCTGTCAGGTTCGCAACCCATACGTTCACGCATATTTCCCCTTGTTTAATAATGTCCTGTTTATGGAAATGTGACCAACCTGTTTTACTCGTAGCGTAATCCTTTAAAACAATCCACTTTCCCAGGAAGACCGTTAAACGTGCGACTTACAGCAGGGGAAACAGAACATGCAGCTCACTTGCAGAGAATGGCATTAAAAGTAATTGTGAATTAATTGTGTAACGTGCTGCAAATTTGTTTTAGTTTCTAATTAGACGCTTAGTTCTCTTTAAAATCGTTTTGTTCAGTTAAGAAATAACGGGTGAAATCAGCTGGGTTTTAAACGGTGAGAGTATGGAAACCTGGTCACTGTAATTTAAAAAAATATGAAGGACGAAGAATAGCTAAGGTTACAATTTAGTTAACATGGTGACATCTCCGTTTTTTAACCATAGGCTATCGAAAAAAAACCTTATGCACAGCGAATTCGCTGTAGCCTAGGCTATTTGAAAAACAATAAATGCAATATTCACTGGACAAGGTTTTGAACTTTTTTCAGTCACAAACCATTCTATTTACTTACAGGCTGTATTCATAGATAAACAGAGCTGTATTGTAATGACATCTGAAGCGCATTTTCAGAACTTAAATGTCCGTCTATTGCCGTGCGCGAGTTTTCCATTGAATGACAATTCACGCATTAGGTGCAAAGACAATTCGCGCATTAGGCTTGATAGCTATAGGTGTTATCAGCTCCTTTTTAATGGATAGCCATTGTCCCGTACCATCGCACATCGCCTGGATGTTGATGGAGTGGGCTGAGAGCAATGTAATGTGGCATTGTTTCCCTTCGCTGAGGGAAAGGTATGTGGACCTATGGAACCTTTTATTATTATGCATTTTTGATATAGCCTACACAATAATAATATTTCACATTGTGATCTAGATATTTTAGTCATGCCTGTGCACGCCCCTGTGTGTAACAGACAGGAGGGTATGCGCGTTGTGCACACGCCTATGTTGACGCACTTATATGCGCCGTTAAAATAGCATGTAAACAACTGCGACATGACTTTAGACCAGGTTTGTGGTGGTTCTAGCGCAAGCGCTTTCTGCTGGCTCAAGATAGCAATACGCCAAAAAGAATCCTGGCCACTACTCATCTTAAGACCAACACGCCCAGTTCACTAATGATGGCGCAAGAGTTACGCCGTCAAACATGCTAGTTTGACGGCGTAAGCGTTAGGCGTTATTATGGACCTAGCGCCGGGTGTAAGATAGCAAAGACACTTGCGTTTGCGTTAGCGCCGCTTTGCGCCAGGTGTAAGATAGGGCCCCTAGTAACCTCTACTTAGAATAAATGGGGACCAAAGACCTCTAGCTACCTGTAGCACAGGAAGGTATGCCCATAGCATCCTCAGAGTGTGGAAAAATCACTAAACTCTAATCGGCATAATAATAATCTAATCGAAATAAGTGAAACGTTCTCTCTCTGTTCCTGAACAGCAACAAAAATTAATTTCAAGGAAAGTCAGTTTTACCTTTTTATAATTTGGACTTAAACTGCAATCAAAGCAAGGCTCCGACAAACAGCCAGCAAATGCAAACAGCAGATAACAGTCCCCAGCCCTGTTCCTGGAGATCTACTGTCCTGTACGATGGTCCCCAACCCTGTTCCTAGAGATCTACCGTCCTGTAGGTTTCACTCCAACCCTAACAAAGCACACCTCATTCAACAGCTAGAGATCTACCGTCCTGTAGGGTTTCACTCCAACCCTAATAAAGCACACCTCATTCAACAGCTAGAGATCTACCGTCCTGTAGGTTTCACTCCAACCCTAACAAAGCACACCTCATTCAACAGCTAGAGATCTACCGTCCTGTAGGGTTTCACTCCAACCCTAACAAAGCACACCTCATTCAACAGCTAGACATCTACCGTCCTGTAGGTTTTCACTCCAACCCTAACAAAGCACACCTCATTCAACAGCTAGAGATCTACCGTCCTGTAGGGTTTCACTCCAACCCTAACAAAGCACACCTCATTCAACAGCTAGAGATCTACCGTCCTGTAGGTTTTCACTCCAACCCTAACAAAGCACACCTCATTCAACAGCTAGAGATCTACCGTCCTGTAGGGTTTCACTCCAACCCTAACAAAGCACACCTCATTCAACAGCTAGAGATCTACCGTCCTGTAGGGTTTCACTCCAACCCTAACAAAGCACACCTCATTCAACAGCTAGAGATCTACCGTCCCGTAGGTTTACACTCCAACCCTAACAAAGCACACCTCATTCAACAGCTAGAGATCTACCGTTCTGTAGGGTTTCACTCCAACCCTAACAAAGCACACCTCATTCAACAGCTAGAGATCTACTGTCCTGTAGGTTTTCACTCCAACCCTAACAAAGCACACCTCATTCAACAGCTAGAGATCTACCGTCCTGTAGGGTTTCACTCCAACCCTAACAAAGCGCACCTCATTCAACAGCTAGAGATCTACTGTCCTGTAGGTTTTCACTCCAACCCTAACAAAGCACACCTCATTCAACAGCTAGAGATCTACCGTCCTGTAGGTTTTCACTCCAACCCTAAAAAAGCGCACCTCATTCAGAAGCTAGAGATCTTATTGAGCTGCTACTTAGTAGAATCAGGTGTGCTAAATTAGGGTTGAAATGAAAAGCTACAGGCAGGTAGATCTCCAGGAAGAGGTTTGGGGACCACTGTTCTAAAGGGATATGATCAGCCCAACAGTATAGTTTTTCCTGAGTTACAATCAGATGATTGACAGGCTGTTTGAAAATTATATACTTTGTTTTCTTAAATGAAAAAAATTCTAACATATTTCTTTTGTGTTAAAGATGGCAGTTTCCAGTCGTAGTGTAGTCGAGACCACCTAAACCGAGACCGAGTCAAGACCAAGACTTTGAGGTGGCGAGACCGAGTCAAGACCAAGACTTTGAGGTGACGAGACTGAGTCAAGACCAAGACTGAGGGGGGGCGAGACCGAGACCAAGACCGAGACCAGACCAATGCGAGTCCAATTCAAGACCATGACTGTAATTGTGTTGGTCTACCATCATAGTGATGGCTCAACATTTACACCATTTCGCTGCTTAAATTCGAAACACAGAAAGCATTATTTAGGAATTTTAATAAAGAAAGCATTATTTTTGCGAAAATACTGATGTACAGTATACAACAGAAGTGAGTACACCCCTGTGCAATATCACTTAAATGTCAAATGATTCAAAATTGTATCACCTCTCAATAATTGCATTATTTCTAAGTTGACAAGTAAAGTGTTTCCTCTTATGAACAATCAAAAACAAATACTTTAGAAAGACAAAAGTGAATACACCTGTGATCACTGTTACACAAGTTAGTTAAAATAATTTTTAACATTTGGTCGCATATCCTTTGCATGCCATGACTTCCTGATGTCTGTGACCCAACAACATCAAAAGACTCTTGATATCTTATTTTCTGGTACTCTTACAAGCGATACTATAACGTCTCTGCATTTGAATGGATCTCTATGGGAATTAGGGGGTGGGACTAGATTTAGCTGTAAATTACACTGGAACAGTATGGAACGCATGGTTGGCTAAATGGCTCTAAGTCATCAAAGGTCTGACGTATCAAACAAGCCTTAAACCATCACTCTGCTGCCAGAAATACAGTAGATATGGATGGATAACTTGAAGGGTTTCTTCTCCTGACTTATTTTTCCATAGAGTTCAATAGGAAAATTTGTTATTGTTTGATATTAAATAGTAGCATATTTTGTCATCTGTAACTAGTTTTCCGTGGTGGCCAATCAAATTTCTGTGGGGGCGGGTGCTACCACATGCCCCACCGCCCTGGACACGCCCCTGGTCTTGACCGGTCTCTTCATCCGTCCTCTTCATCCGAGACCGTGACAAGACCGAGACCAAATGCAGAACGTGTGGTATTAAACAAAAGAAGGAACAAATAAAAACCAGTATTTGCTGTTGCTGTAAACTCTCATAAAACAGAATAAGACAAAATAATATAACAGTTAAAAAATAAAAAGAAACAAGTCAAACTACAAATGACTGAAGATATCTTGGCACTCCACACACAAGCCTCCTTACAGATAGGCCGTATACATTCCCCTACACCTGTATATACACTATATATTACGGATACCTTCACCTACTGTACATACAGTACAGTCTATGATAACAATTTACGCAGTCATTAATACTTTATATACTGTTGTGGCAGGCTGGAGCCACGCCTACTCTTTAATACTTTATATACTGTTGTGGCAGGCTGGAGCCACGCCTACTCTGAGTTGGGTTGTCCAATCAGCCCAGTTTTTAAAGGTGTGCTCACTCTCCACTGAGTTTCCAATTTTCTAAAAGGAGCTTTTTTTAGAAATGGTTTTTAACGGCCTAACTACTTGCCCCAATGAACCCCACTTAAACCCATTGGGAAGCTGTGGTTAAAATAAATAATAATAATAATCAATAATAAAGCTATCGGAGAGGTGGTACTCTGCACGATTATAAATTATGGGAAACAACCTTTCAATAAGGTCCGGGTTGAAAAAAAGTTCACTTATCCCTTAACCTTTATTTACACAGGATAGTTTGACTGAGCATACATGCTCTTTTACAGCAATGCCATGTTTCACACTCATACAGATAAACAATCACACAGCAGAAATTACATAAATTATGTGAAATCAATAATATAATATAGATAAAAACAATTACAACAGCCAATTGCATCAAGTTCTCTGCTCTTTACAATGGATTTACATTATCCAAGAGTGACCAGGTCTGTTGGACATTCCAGGCAGAGGGTGCGGAGAACTTAAATCCTTTTTGCCTAGCTCAGTAACGGGCGGTAGGAACCTTCATTATCACAGTATCATGTGATCCTAACTGGTATCTGCCATAATTATGGGTCAAGTAACAAGAGAGATAGCTGAGGAGAATTCCTATGATTGCCGTATAAAGAAAAACATGCCAGTGGATAAGTCGAGGCAAAGATAGAGCAGGCCAACCAACCACAGAGTACAATGAGCAACGGTGAGTGAGAATCTCAGGGCTCCATGATACACAGTGTCACTCATGTTGAGACAAAAGGCAGGACACTCATGTATAATAAACCACCAGAATCAAGAACCTTCCATCAATCTAAGCCTCACATTTAAAGAGAAACAAGATTTGTCTGTAAAGCAAAAACCAAACTTCAGCTTCAGTTTCTTACCCAGTGGGGTATTTCACAAAACAGGATTGCTGAGTTAGCTGGATAACTGCACTGGGGGGATGTTTCACAAAGCAGGATTGCTGAGTTAGCTGGATAACTGCACTGGGGGATGTTTCACAAAACAGGATTGCTGAGTTAGCTGGATAACTGCACTGGGGGATGTTTCACAAAGCAGGATTGCTGAGTTAGTTGGATAACTGCACTGAGTAAAACCCAGAGCCGTCCCAAATCTGGAACATGGACTGAACTAAAAAGGGCTGTGCTCAGTGCAGTTATCCAGCTAACTCAGTAATCCTGCTGTAATGGGGCGTGACGTGTGAGGTAGGAGGAGCCAAACGCAGCAAGGGGATTCTTTAAGCCCTATGGCCACTAAGGCGGGAAACCCCGCAGTTAAGGGAGGAGACAAGACAAGGAACACACACACACCACGGCTACAGACTGGCTCACTGTTACACACCAATGAGTAGAAGCACAAACGCCTGGTTTAACAACAAGAAAACCAAACAAGGCGAAAGGGAACAAAGAACTGCTACCCCATACTTCTACGAGCTAAGTAACTAATAAACAAGCCGGAAATAACAAACACCCTGTCTCGGCAACGAGACGCATAAGAACAGGCGAGTAGCATAATGGCACAAATACACACCAACTTACCGAAGCTACGAACCGGCACACTATAACACGCAAATGAGTAGAAGCACAAACGCCTGATTTCACAGCAAGAAATCCAAACAAGGCGAAGGGGAACAAAGAACTGCTACCCCATACTTCCACGTGCTAAGTAATTAAACGGCCAGCAAACAAACAGAAAACTAATGCGAATTAGAATTACCAGGAGGTGAAAGGAACGGGGATCTAACGTTCCAAGGCTACTCTCAGAGACTCGTAGTCAAAAGCAAACATGTCCACAACATCGCCCAATCCTCCCCACAGGAAGACATGCACCGAAAGGTGAAACAGAACTACAGTTCCGAACAAAAACGCCCAAAACTCCATATACGGAGAAAAGCACACAGGGACGAAAGGACAGCTGTACCGGAATTACCGGTATAGAAAATAAAAAAGCCCTACCTCTTGGTAAAGAGGAATGTAACGAGAAGACGAAGGAACAGAGATAACGTTCCGTGGCTACTTCCATAAGCTAGCAGTCACATGCAGAACATAAAGGGGTAAACGCCCGATCTCCCAGGAGGGAGAAACATTTTACAGGCGAGCCGACGGAGCACCGCAGTCCCATAACTTTACTAGCAGAATGACTAAGCTTAAAATAGAAAAACACACGCCCTAGCCTCTCAGTAAGGGGAAATGTAACGAGGCGAAGGAACCGAGAACAGACGTTCCAATGCTACGCGCAGTCACACACAAACATGTCCACAACCTCGCCCAAACTCCACATAAGGAGAAACATACCCGGAAAACAAACAGAACAACAGTTCCGAACAAAATCGTCCCGTAGGTAATAAGGACGGAGGACAGCTGCAACGGAATTATCGGCTATCAGACTAACGCAAGCTCAAACAAAAATACACGCCCTGCCTCTGAGAATAAATAGAGCCCTAAAGTCAGTATGAAAAAACGCCCTGTCTCCCAGCAAACAGACTCCTCTTGCTTTCACGAAAGACAGCAGACAGAGAGAGGAGAAGGAGACAGCAAAGGGCAAACGATCTAGGCAAAACGACAAACAAAGGACAGACCAGAAAGCGGCGACTGAAATGAGCACACAAAACAGGAATTTAACCTGAAAGCACAAAGCCAAGTCCCGCAAAACTCCAACAAAGCACATCAGAGCAAAACGGTCTCCTTAAAACACTAGATCTACATACTGGCTAAAATATTAAAAGGGCTAAATAACCGCACACAAAACAGCACCAATAATGCCAAACAACACACCACAGCACTAACAACAAACAATCAATCTCGAAGCCCCGACCGAAGGAAACGGGAGGCTTATATAACTCCCAGGTAACCAAGCACAGGTGTGGATGCAGACAGAAGCTCTGCAATCAAGGCGGGGCGGAGCAAGCATCCACAAAAACGGCAGCGCCCTCGCGTGGCCACCAGAGGAAAACGACCGCATGGGGAAAAAGGCGTCAAAACCATGGCACCTGCTTTGTGAAATTCCGCCCAGGAAGAGGCCTGGGGACGTAACAACAGAACATCAGTTTGACTGAATACATGGTCAATCCGCAGAGCCTCGCACCGTGCTCCATCAGCCCCAGGTTTCTCTATTTGTTTTGTTTCTGGAATGTAGTGCGTGTGCCAAAAGCTGAATATCTGCAGTGTAACTGCTTTCCTGTATTCTCCAGATCTGAAATCCCCCCCAAGTCTGTCAAGACTTTTGACGTGTTACACATAGTTCTTGGTATTTGATAGTATGCATGCATGTAAGTTATGATACTTAACATAGCTACATAGATTCTCACATTACAATGTATGGCTACCGATGGCTACGATTCTGGGTTTAGATTAACTAAAATTACATGTCTACCATGTTTGCTAGTCTAATCAGAGATGACAGGTGTAGTTTAGGCCATTTCATAAATTGACAGACAAGAAACAACTGAATATGAGCAACAGAACATAAGCAGCCTAATGTTTACAGGTGTGTTACCATAACAGATGACAGCTTAGCTAAATAATTTAGTTATTCGATAATGAGACGGCACCCAGCGCTTTAATTCCAATGGCAATTATACATATTTATTCAAGAACTTTAATTGCAGTTTCACTTTGGAACAATTCAGGGTGCTTAGCCAAAGTCGCATAGCAAAAGATAAATATTGACTACCCTAACACTACAAGTTATTAAATAATGTAAGTCAGTATTAAAACAACCTTCATTCGTTCTCCATTTCTTCAAGATTTTGAAGTAAAAAGGACATTTCTGTCGCCTCCAAGTCCTCCGCAACAACTAACAACACGGCTAACTCCTCCATATTGTTTTTCTCCCTGCCGGTTTCAGAAACGTCTGAATCTGTCCCAGTTCGATCTGCTCAGGCGTTTGTCATTTCCGCCTGAGGCAGGCAAGCCAACTGCTCACCGATGTCTACTCGAACACGCCCAACTGCTCACCGATGTCTACTCGAACACGCCCAACTGCTCACCGATGTCTACTCGAACACACCCAACTGCTCACCGATGTCTACTCGAACACGCCCAACTGCTCACCGATGTCTACTCGAACACGCCCAACTGCTCACCGATGTCTACTCGAACACGCCCAACTGCTCACCGATGTCTACTCGAACACACCCAAAGTATTAATCATATTCACTTCTGTTTCATATTCAAGGGAACTATAGAGAATATAAAAACTTAAACCTCACCACACTGTATGCAAAATAAAGTTTTTTTTTCATAATGGAAACGCCAAAGGACTTTTGCACGGGAATTTTATGTGAATAAAGAAAAATGACCCACAACTTGAGAGGATGTAGCGAGCAGTTTGGAAAACAACTCAAATCATTTAATGGCTTTAAAGAAATCATAGAAATCTGATTTACCAACTGTGTTTACAAACAAAATTGAAAACATTTTTCGCCGAAACATGTGATGCGGTTCGTATCGGGGCCCAATCTTAAGCCATGTCTGAATTCCCCTGTGTGTTACCCTCTCTGTTTTCTACCTGTCTGTAACCCTCTCTGCTTTCTACCTGTCTGTAACCCTCTCTGCTTTCTACCTGTCTGTTACCCTCTCTGCTTTCTACCTGTCTGTAACCCTCTCTGCTTTATACCTGTCTGTAACCCTCTCTGCTTTATACCTGTCTGTAACCCTCTCTGCTTTCTACCTGTCTGTAACCCTCTCTGCTTTCTACCTGTCTGTTACCCTCTCTGCTTTCTACCTGTCTGTAACCCTCTCTGCTTTATACCTGTCTGTAACCCTCTCTGCTTTATACCTGTGTGTAACCCTCTCTGCTTTCTACCTGTCTGTAACCCTCTCTGCTTTCTACCTGTCTGTAACCCTCTCTGCTTTATACCTGTCTGTAACCCTCTCTGCTTTATACCTGTGTGTTACCCTCTCTGTTTTCTACCTGTCTGTAACCCTCTCTGCTTTCTACCTGTCTGTAACCCTCTCTGCTTTCTACCTGTCTGTTACCCTCTCTGCTTTCTACCTGTCTGTAACCCTCTCTGCTTTCTACCTGTCTGTTACCCTCTCTGCTTTCTACCTGTCTGTAACCCTCTCTGCTTTCTACCTGTCTGTTACCCTCTCTGCTTTCTACCTGTCTGTTACCCTCTCTGCTTTCTACCTGTCTGTAACCCTCTCTGCTTTCTACCTGTCTGTTACCCTCTCTGCTTTCTACCTGTCTGTAACCCTCTCTGCTTTCTACCTGTCTGTTACCCTCTCTGCTTTATACCTGTCTGTTACCCTCTCTGCTTTCTACCTGACTGTAACCCTCTCTGCTTTCTACCTGTCTGTTACCCTCTCTGCTTTCTACCTGTCTGTTACCCTCTCTGCTTTCTACCTGTCTGTATCCCTCTCTGCTTTCTACCTGTCTGTTAGCCTATCTGCTTTCTACCTGTCTGTTACCCTCTTGCTTTCTACCTGTCTGTAACCCTCCCTGCTTTCTACCTGTCTGTTACCCTCTCTGCTTTCTACCACTGAATAAAGCAAATGTCATTTTGTTTAAAATTTACAAAGATCAGTTTTCATTTTGCTTTACACCCATCCATTGCTGTAGGGCACAAACACACACACACACACACACACACACACACACACACACACACACACACACACACACACACACACACACACACACACACACACACACACACACACACACACACACAACACACACACACACACACACACACACACAGTGTTGTCTTAAAATATCAAATATATATTTAACTGATTATATGCTCATACTCAGATAATCAGACAGATTATGTTAATTAACATTTCCAGATTTACTGAACTGGTTGTACACAGTACGCAATCTGGTATGGTAAGGCATGAACATTTTATTAGATACATACAGTAGCTCACATTGTTTTCCGAATTATTCAAATTGATCAAATAAGGTTTAATCCAAGAATTCTACTTTTATATCTGCTTTTGCCACAGGAGACATGGTTCCTCTCAAGGTGAACTTTCCGCATTGGAAGTAGATTTCTGAACCAGACGCCTTTTCCCTTCTGAACGTCCCACGCTTGCGATACATGCGATTAAACAGAGGTTCATCACACTCTTCATCAAGGTCAAAGAAACCCAGAGCAAACCAGTTGTCGTTGAAAAGGTAGTTGTAAGGTACAGAGAACATGAGGGCCAGACGCTTGACTGCTCCCTCATTCTGGTCATCAACGATGTCATAAGTCAGGACCCCCTCAATACCAAATAGACTTCCCTTCGTATCTCCAAAAGCGCATACTTCTGTGACCCCCTGTGGCACCGTGGGTTTTGGGGTGTTATAGCAGTATCCACTGTCGGTGAACCCTAAGAAAATAGAATGGACAATATATCTTGAACAGGAATAATTAAGGACAAACTAAACTATCTTGCCATGTTAGACTTCTGACATAAACACTTCTCATAAAATGCACCCTTATCTGACAGCAGGCTGAAGAGAGAGAGAGAATCCAAAAATAACTTGTTCACAAGCACTGATTGTTCTTACCATATGAATGTACGACTTATACACCAATTGGACTTCAGCCCTACAACATGCCAGTCAAAAATGCCCAAACATCAAATGAACTAAACACAATGTTCCCTAAATACAATTTTTAACAACAGATCACACCCTTGGGTCTATATTCAAGTATAATGAACTCACTGTGGGTTTATCAGGATGTTAGATGAGCAGTATAATGAACTCACTGTGGGTTTATCAGGATGTTAGATGAGCAGTATAATGAACTCACTGTGGGTTTATCAGGATGTTAGATGAGCAGTATAATGAACTCACTGTGGGTTTATCAGGATGTTAGATGAGCAGTATAATGAACTCACTGTGGGTTTGTCAGGATGTTAGATGAGCAGTATAATGAACTCACTGTGGGTTTGTCAGGATGTTAGATGAGCAGTATAATGAACTCACTGTGGGTTTGTCAGGATGTTAGATGAGCAGTATAATTAACTCACTGTGGGTTTATCAGGATGTTAGATGAGCAGTATAATGAACTCACTGTGGGTTTATCAGGATGTTAGATGAGCAGTATAATGAACTCACTGTGGGTTTATCAGGATGTTAGATGAGCAGTATAATGAGCTCACTGTGGGTTTATCAGGATGTTAGATGAGCAGTATAATGAACTCACTGTGGGCTTATCAGGATGTTAGATGAGCAGTATAATGAACTCACTGTGGGTTTATCAGGATGTTAGATGAGCAGTATAATGAACTCACTGTGGGTTTATCAGGATGTTAGATGAGCAGATGAATGATGACGCTTCTCGAGGCTCCTAACAGACTGATTTCAGTCAATGCAGCAGCTGCATAGATAGTGGCTGCTGCTTTTGCTATTCCCGCCATGGCAGAGATCCGGAGAGCAGAGGATTCTGGGACAGATCAGGTCCGCTGGTAAAGCCTGTAACAACCAGAGAAATACCTGAGAGTTGGAATCAAGGCATCATAACACCAGTGTGGGAAGGTTATTCTACTGACCCAAAAAACTACAGACCTGTTTGCTGGCCTTACATCTCTTGAATATATACTGCTCAAAGAAATTAAGGGAACACTTAAATCACACATCGCGGATCTCGATTAACTAAATATTCAACTTGAAAATCTTTATTGATTAAATTGTGTAATTCGTCGAGAATAAAATGATGTAAGAACGGTCAATGGAAACCAAAATCATTAACCCATTGAGGGCTGGATTCCAAATCACACCGAAAATCAAAGTGAAAAATTGAGCTCTGGCCACATGAGGCCGGGCATTGTCCTGCACCAGGAGGAACCCAGGGCCCACTGCACCAGCGTAAGGTCTGACAATGGGTCTGAGGATTTCATCCCGGTACCTAACAGCAGTCAGGGTACCGTTGGCTAGCACGTGGAGGTTTGTGCGACCCTCCAAGGATATGCCTCCCCAGACCATCACTGACCCACCACCAAACCGGTCATGCTGGATGATGTTGCAGGCAGCATAACGTTTGCCACGGCGTCTCCAGACTCTTTCACGTCTGTCACATGTGCTCAGTGTGCACCTGCTCTCATCTGTGAAGAGAACGGGGCGCCAATGGCGAACCTGCCAATTCTGGTGGTCTCTGGCAAATGCCAATCGAGCTGCACGGTGCTGGGCTGTGAGCACAGGTCCCACTACAGGACGTCGGGCCCTCATGCCACCCTCATGGAGTCTGTTTCTGACAGTTTGGTCAGAAACATGCACACGAGTAGCCTGCTGGAGGTCATTTTGTAGGGCTCTGGCAGTGCTTCTCCTGTTCCTCCTCGCACAAAGGAGCAGATACCGGTCCTGCTGCTGGGTTGATGCCCTTCTACGGCCCTGTCCAGCTCTCCTCGTGTAATGGCCCGTCTCCTGGTATCTCCTCCACGCTCTTGAGACTGTACTGGGAGACACAGCAAACCTTCTTGCGACGGCATGTATGGATGTGCCATCCTGGAGGAGCTGGACTACCTGTGCAACCTGAATGGGCTGCAGGTACCACCTCATGCTACCAGTAGTGACAAGGGCACTAGCAAAATGCAAAACTAGAGAAAAATCAGTCAGGAAGGATAAGGAGAGAGAAATGGTCTGTGGCCACCACCTGCAAACCCAGTTCCTTTTTGGGGGTTGTCTTGCTTTTGCCACTCCTGTCCACCTGTTGTCACTTTAATTTGCACCAAAGCAGGTGAAATTGATTCACAAACGTTTACGCTTCCTAACTGGAAAGATCGATATCCCAGAAGTTTAATTGACTTGGTGTTATACTGTGATGATTAAGTGTTCCCTTAATTTCTTTGAGCAGTGTAATTTGTGAATACGCCATAGTTATGCATGTTACATACACGCATTACCATACCGACGCACAGAGACTGCAGATACTAGCTTCCTTAATACAGAGTGGGATATGCGGGTTGGCTGTGGAGTTTTGTAAAAGTATTTTTAATGTGTCTACCTCTTATTAATTTCTAGTTGTAATTTTACAATTGATTATTAATATTTGTGAGAGGGAATAAATCTCTCAATGAGTGAGTCAAGTGGAATTAGCTGGACTCACCGCTATAATGTAACAAGGGAATCAATTGTGAGTTTTGGCTGATAATATATTTGATAATCTTGATATTTACAAGGCGCATTAATGTTGTTATGCAACGTTGCGGTAATATTATGCTCGAGCTCTTAAAGTTTTAAATGTTGCAGGTGCTGCACGCGCCAAACTTTGTTCTAAGCTGCCCTATCAAATAATCTTTATTGAGATCAACCACTTGACTGTTTTGTACAATTTCTTACCACTAGAGGGCAGACAAGAACAAGTTCAGAATATATGGGACTCAATGAAGCTCTACACATAAAGCATACACATACAATTCAAATAATTTTGATTTATTCTCACAATTATGATAATTATGACTTATTTTCAAATACAGTGTTAACCTGTGAGGACTTTAGCATACTGCTAATGTTACATAAACAGTGATAACATGTGAGGACTTTAGCATGCTACTAATGTTCATGAGTTGAACAATATACTTGAATTTCAATTAATTTTCTCATTTTGAAAGAATTGATATGGAATCAAACCCTAGCCTGATGCTGGTGTGACAAGGACTGAAATATGGTCAAATAGAATATTTTTAATATAGATCTCCCAAACCTTTTCACCTCAGTGCCATGTAGAATTGGACCCCCACATCCATGAACCATGCTTAGTGTCAGATAACGGTTTAGTTTAATATGAAAATGTAATAAATAAAATGATCAGCATTACCAAGGATGTGGAAACCAAGGTCTGGTTCTAACAGGCAGGTTCTGAGGGGTGAAGGCGGTGGAAATCTCCTACGGATCGTCCCATACAGGTTCACTTTTGTTTAGATCTGTGTGTGTGTGTGTGTGATTGTATATAAGTGTGTGAGTATGTATGAGCTTGCTTGTGTGTGGTGGGGGGTGAAGGATAAATCTTAACTCCCTTTAGAAACTGGCGACACCCAAAAGTAAGTAGGTAAATGTACTCATTATATTCCAGCAGCTATCAATAAATCAAGTGTTCTGGGCAAAAATCTGGTTTCTGTGAGTGTCCTGGGCTCTGTACTAGGCTGTCAAAAAATCTCACCCCAGTCTTACAAAAACCAACTAATCAGTAGCGATGTTGCTACCAATCAGGGCAGCTATCTACAAGCAAACACTCCCCGTAGAATAAACCCCTCCCTGTCTGCCTGTCTCCCCGCGTGCACTGGAGCATCATTTGGTGGGAGGGGCTTAGGAGAGAGATAGGAGGGAGGAGAGCAAAAGGGGGAAGTCTTTTTGCCTTGTATATTTTCAAACTTGCCGACTGCAGCTTTAAATTAAACATTTACTATAACTTTTTTTTTATGTGTATTCCATGGTATATGAATATGTATGAATATCATTCTGTGATATTCATTGGCATGCAGTTTGCTAGAAAAATCACCATGTCATATGTGCAGTTGTGTGTGTGGTATTTATGAATAAATCAACTTCCTGCTCAGCCTGGAGGGGGGGTATTTCACAAAGCAGGATTACTGAGCAAATACTCCCCTGGCCCCAGTCCAACACCACACCTCTTGCAGCTGTGGGCAGAACCAGGAAGTCACTCCCACTCTCCCTGTCACGCAGTTTCACAGAAACGAAACTTAACTCTGTCTGTTTCAGAGAAATTAAACTTAACTCTGTCTCTGTCATTGTGAGCAGTAAAATGGCTGAAGGTGGAGTTTTACTGGAGTCCGAGTTGAGCTGTCTGTTCTGTCTGGATCTACTGAAGGATCCGGTGACTTTTCCCTGTGGACACAGTTACTGTATGGGCTGTATTAAGGGCTGCTGGGATCGGAATGATCATACTGGTGACTACAGCTGTCCCCAGTGCACTCCAAGGTCTGTTTTAAAGAAAAACACCATTGCGGTGGAGAAACTGAAGACAGGACTGCAAGCTGCTCCTCCTGCTCACTGTTACGCTGGACCTGGAGACGTGGCGTGTGATGTCTGCACTGGGAGAAAGCACAAAGCCGTCATGTCCTGCCTGGTGTGTCTGGCCTCTTACTGTAAAACTCACCTCCAGTCTCACTATGAATCTCCTGCCATTAAGAAGCACAAACTGGTCAAAGCCACTGGAAACCTGCAGCAGAAGATCTGCTCTCATCATGACAAAGTTCTGGAGGTTTACTGTTGTACCGATCAGCAGTGTATCTGTTATCTGTGTCTGAGGGATGAACACAGAGGCCATAAAACAGTCTCAGCTGCAGCAGAAAGGACTGAGAAACAGGTAAGGACTGAAACTCTTACACACAACACTCACGCTTTTTTACACTGCTGACAGATATTATCTTGGCAATATGTAGGTTTATGACCTGCGTTTTATTGAATTTGATTAATGTATTTAGTGAATAGATTTTATTTTGAAATGTGTGATCCGTTTGAATAAGTACTAAACATCACAGTGACTTTGAGGTCTGAAGTCCACAGTGATAAAGCAGTAAGAGCAGGAAGTGAACCCAAGTCAGCTCTCTGTGACAGCTCTGTTCACACCCCTCACCCCCCTATTCACTCCCTGAATGGGATCAACACGGCTGGAGCAGCTAGTTCACTCTCACAGTTTAGAAGCTTTAGCTATAAGCCCAGTACACTCTACACACTGACCTGCTGTACAACAAATATGTAAAATATGTCACGTCCCAATATTCTTCACTCTCCACCTCCTTTCCTCCACTCCCACTCCTCTCCTACACGGAAGTATGCAAAACTGCCTGAACGTTTCGAGTACAAGTATTTGCATGTACAGTATACAATGTACCTGACATTGCTGTTTGCGTCGAGACATTAATTAATATGTAACCATTAATAGGTAATTAAGATGAAATCAGCAACATTAGATTAAAACACAAAGATCCGTTTCTGGGGCACAGAGGAGAGGAGGTGGTAGTGGAGGGAAGGGGGGTGCATTTTTCAAGTGTTGGGACACACCCCATGGTGTTTTATATAATTTGAAATATGAAAATGTAGTTGAAAAGTTGAATATTGTTATATAATATTTAAAAATATCTGTCCACAGAAGCAGCTGGGGGTGACACAGAGTAAATTCCAGCAGAGAATCCAGGAGAGAGAGAAGGAGCTGCAGGATCTGAGACAGGCTGTGCAGTCACTCAAGGTGGGTACTGACCAGAGGAGAAGACAACAGCTGGCTGCTGGAAGAGCCATTTCAGGGCTCAGTCAGGGCTCTCCTCCAGTCAGCCAGTGAGGAGCCCAGTGTTGGGCCACTTTCCAGCCCTGTGGGGCTCAATCCCACTGAGCTACACTGTGGGGAACAGGCTATCTGGGGTCCCAGTAAGAGCTGAGTGAAAGTCCTAGTTAAAATGTACAGTGTCACACAACACGAGTGTGGTCAGGTGAGGCCTGGCGTGTGTCTGGCAAAAACAAACAGTCGGAATGGCAAAGTGGCCAATTTTGTGTCCCAGAAAAGTGCAACCACTCAGTGCTACCACTCAGTATTTATAATGATCCAACCAGAAACTATATATATATATATATATATATATATATATATGCAACAGGAGAATTAAAAAAAACACGCACACACACACACACACACACACACACACACACACACACACACACACACACACACACACACACACACACACACACACACACACACACACACACACACCAAAGAAATCAATAACTGGGCTAAGTTGCGGGCTTCACTCTAAGCCGAATTATCACCTACCTTTTCGTGTCATCCTCGCTGTTCTACCTCCTCCCTCCCTGGAACAGTGGACTAAGCGGACTGCTTAATTTACCCCATCTGAAATAAACAAGCCCGTCCCCCTCGCATCAAACATTCAATTTCCCCACAAAAACAATTACCATATATTTTACACAAACACAGTCATTAATACATTCACATATACCACAAACACGTCTTAATTAAAATCTTGTTTTGCTAACATTATTTTCTAATTCCCATGGTCCATTTTGGTGTAACCGGAAGGGAAATGTGGTGTAAACAGCGGTAAACAGTCATGTAAACTGCCGCGAATTGTTACGGTTGCGAGTTTATCAAGTCTGGACAGAGCATTTGACTGAGCGGAAGATTAAAATAAGATGGGACTGGATAATTACAGCAACAGGAGAAACAGTCACCGAATGAAGCGGTAAAATGTAATGGGTTGTTTGCGATGTTTTAGTAGCGTTTTAATAGATTAGCGGAGCCGCGTTTAGCGTCCCGATCAGATGTGCGCCCCTGGTTAGACTGCTGCAACGGCCTAGATGAGAAGAGAATGGGAATCATATGTTGGAAAGAGAAAGAAAACGTTTAGAGAGGGGAGCTAGTGGAGAGGAAGGGAATATGGAGAGGAGAAGAAATTAGATTAACAATTCCTAAATAAATTGTAGGTGTAGTTGCTTCGCAGTGGTATCAATTGCTGTAAATGGTAAAGATGGTAATATGGTATAGTGTGAGGTGGTAACTAGAAGGTGGAAATGGTATGAAGTGGTAATGTGGTATAAAGGGATCTAAAGAAGGTGAAAGTGTTAAAATATGGTGACTTATTTTGTGGTAAGTAGTCTAAAGAACCTGGAAGTGATACAAAGAAGTAATGAATTGTGATGAAAGCACAAAAAGGTAATGTCAAATCATCTGGTTACAGCATCCATATTCTATTGAATCAGCTTTCATAATGTGCCCATTCACTCCCATTCATTTTTTTGGCGATAGAAGGTCAATTATCTGAAAAAGTGTATGATATAAAGGTAAAACGTAATAACAACCTGGAGGGTGTATAAAGGTATAGTATGAGGTATGAATGGTGTTGATGGTGTGAATGGTGTCGGAGGAGATGGGTGGCAAAGTTTAATAGAAGGTGTGGTTTAACAACCACACAAGTAACCAACAGACGGCTCTGTCACATACAGCCCTCCTCTCTCTGTGTCTCCTAACAGCGCTCTGTCACATACAGCCCTCCTCTCTCTGTGTGTCCTAACAGCGCTCTACACATACAGCCCTCCTCTCTCTGTGTCTCCTAACAGCGCTCTGTCACATACAGCCCTCCTCTATCTGTGTCTCCTAACAGCGCTCTGCACATACAGCCCTCCTCTCTCTGTGTCTCCTAACAGCACTCTGCACATACAGCCCTCCTCTCTCTGTGTCTCCTAACAGCGCTCTGCACAGGCAGCAGTGGAGGACAGTGAGAGAATCTTCACTGAGCTGATCCGCTCCATTGAGAGAAGGTGCTCTGAGGTGAAAGAGCTGATCAGAGATCAGGAGAAGGCTGAAGTGAGTCGGGCTGAAGGACTCCTGGAGCGACTGGAGCAGGAGATTGCTGAGCTGAGGAGGAGAGACGCTGAGCTGGAGCAGCTTTCACACACAGAGGATCACATCCATTTCCTCCAGGTAACATCACTGGCTCTCTGACAGTCTGCACTATGTAAATTGTACATACATGGTGAAGTGTGTTCCTCATTTACAAAGATCTGCTCCTGGCATCTGCACAGGACTCTGTATTGAGACTGTTCTCTGTCTGTCTGTAGAGCTTTCCGTCTCTCTGTGACCCTCCTGGACCTGGAGACTTACCCAGCATCGCTGTCAGTCCTCAAATCTCTTTTGAGGCTGTGAGGAAATCTGTCTCTGAACTGAATGAGCGACTGGAGGATGTCTTCAAGAAGGAATTTGTCAAAATTTCTCAAACAGGTTAGAACTACTGAAACACTTTTCCCCCCATGATTTCTTTAATTAAAAATAATAAGTTCTGATCTTTACACCCACTCACGTCAGTGATGATGTGGGCTGATCCAAACTAGCCTGCACGGGTACCTGCAGTCACCTGCGGTCACAAGTCAAACAAAAATTCAAAAGTGGTTTGCGGGCGAGTCAGTTAAAATAAAAAAATAAATTAGATTGCCTATATGCTCTGATTTAAATTGTGTCAATATCAATATCATTTAAAATAATTTTGTTGAATCACACAACCGCCTGAGCATGCAAACAGCTGATCACGCTCTGCGTGCTCAAGTTTTCGATTCAACGCTAACATGAGCACGCAAATAGAGCTAATCACAGGTGAGACTAGATTCAGCTGTAAATTACACTGGTACAGTATGGAACACATGGCTGGCTAAATGGCTGTAAGTTATCAAGGGTCTGAGCTATCAAACGAGCCCCAAACCATCACTCTGTTGCCAGATATGGAGTAGATGTGGATGGATCACTGCAAGGGTTATTTCTCCGGACTCATTTTCCTATAGAACTCTATGGGGAAAAAAGTCAGGAGAAACAACCCTTAAAGTGATCCATCCACATCTACTCCATATCTGGCAACAGAGTGATGGTTTGGGGCTCGTTTGATAGCTCAGACCCTTGATAACTTACAGCCATTTAGCCAGCCATGTGTTCCATACTGTACCAGTGTAATTTACAGCTGAATCTAGTCTCACCCCCCAATTTCCATAGAGATCCATTCAAATGCAGAGAGGTTATAGTATCGCTTGTAACAGTACCTGAAAATAAGATATCGACAGTTTTTTGATGTTGATGGTCACAGACTTCAGGAAGTAACAGCATGTAAAGGATATGCGACCAAATATGAAATATGATACTTTAAAAATATGTTAAAGCAAAGGGTATGAATACTTATGTAAATGAGAAATTTTATTTTTTTATTTTTAATAAATTTGCAAAAATCTCAAAAAAACTTTTTTCACATTGTCATTATGGGGTGTTGTGTGTAGAATTTTGAGGGAAAAAATTAATTTAATCAATTTTGGAATAAGGCTGTAACAGAACAAAATGTGGAAAAAGTCAAGCGCTGTGAATACTTTCCGGATGCACTGTATATATATATATATAGAGTATATATAATACATAAAGTACATCATTATGTTGTGACATATAATGTAAATACAGTACAGATATATATATGTATATAGAGTATATATAATACATAAAGTACATCATTATGTTGTGACATACATCCTCCTTGGGATCTAGGATAGAAGAAAGATGTAATTGTGGTTTGTGTGATCAAAGCACAAAAATTTCCAAAACAGTTAATACTGTATGAGAATCAGGTGCCACAACGTTCTCAAAAAGTGTAAATAAACAAATCATTATATTCTCAATTTCTACACATTAAAAAAGGAAATGGAAGAATGGTCTGATGTCAAAAGATTCATTGAGGCCCTTCGCTACAGTGTCCAAAGTGGAGATCCAGAACGCCTCCCTTTTCAGCAACACTGTAATAATAATAATAAACTTTATTTGTATAGCACCTTTCATACATAAAATGCAGCCCAAAGTGCTTCACAACAATAAAAAACAAAATACAGAACATATTACCTCCTCTGTGTGGCATTTTTACCCGCTCAATGCCAATATATTTTAGTGAGGTGGTTATGTTGGGCCTGTATAAAATGAGTAGCAACAGGGTTTTTAAAACCTCTTGTCCTAATGTGGCTTCTGTGATCACAGATTCTAGTCTTGAGGGGCCTAGAAGACTGCCCTTTGTAAGCCAAACCACAAACACATTTGATCATGTAAATAGTGTTGGGTGTTGAGCAGGAAATAACACCACTGATTTTAAAGGATTTACCAGTAGCAGGGTGGTTGAATGTATGACATTTGTGTGTGAAATGACATTGTGCGCACCGTCCACACTTGTAATTGCCATCGGGGTCATTGTTCAAAAAGTGGGAAGGAGGGGGTGGTGGTGGCGAGTCTGACCGGACCAGCATACCCCCCAGATTAGGAGCTGTGTACAATACAGGGGGGCTCTGAAAAAACCTTTTTAAGAATAAGGTCAGAGCTTACAATGTGCCAATGCTTGTTGATGACGCTTTTAAATTGGGGTGCCAAGGGTGAGTATTGGACAATGCAATTGATACGTTGAGTGCTTTTGTCTCTTATTGTTCAGACAGTCACATTGTGTGGCATCATGGAAACGTTCAGATGCAGTCTGAATCCATTCCTCAGTATACCCACGCTGTCGAAAACGGTTCACAAGCTCATTGGCATGTGCATGGTAGCGTTCATCAGAGCTACAAATTCTGTGCACATGATTGAACTGACCGATAGGAAGACCCCTCTTGACTGGCACAGGGTGATAGCTGTGACCATGGAGTAAGGAGTTTCGGTCAGTGGGTTTCCTATACAAGTCAGTCGTCAGTCTGTTCTGCTCGCTAATAACCATAATGTCAAGAAAATTCATACGAAGTTGGTCATATGAGATGGTGAAGTTCAAATGTTCATTTAGGGCTGGGCGATATATCGCAACGATAATTATCGATTGCAATAACTGCCGTTGCCAGCATGTGGGGTATTGCCTTTCTTTTCGTCTTTTTTTCTTTAATTATACCTGATGCGGTAGTGATCTAAACTTCAAAACCCGTGTGAAATTCTTCCGGGGAAAAAAAATGGCATCACTGTCTACTGCTTGTTGATAAGACAGAAAATCACAGAAAGGCGTTGCACCTTTCAGAGACCCTCCCGAAAATCTCTGCCTTTCATGCGATTGACAAAAACACATCACATGATCACGTGAAAGCTGTACGACCTTTCTGCTAGTTGCCTGTCTTATCAACACTCAATAGATATCAGCGGTGAGGTTTTTTTCCGGAAGCATTTCACGCACCCTCTGAAGTTTGGATGTATAATGCCGTATATTGGGTAAACTTAAAGAAAAAAAGACGAAAAGAAAGGCGCCCCACACCGTGGCAACGGCCGTTATTGCATTCGATAATTATCGATGTTGTATATCGCCCAGCCCTATGTTCATTGCTAGAGTTCAGAAAACTGTGGAATGCTGTCAATTGAGATTCAGGGCCAGTAAAAATGTCAATGTATCAATGTATCATCAATGTATCGTTTCCACAATTTGATGGAAGATAAGAAAGGGTTACATTGAGGATTAAAGACTGTCAGTTTCAAATAAGCCAACAAACAGATTTGCATAATTTGGAGCCATTGTGCTTCCCATGGCTGTACGCTTAACCTGTAAATAAAAGTAATTTTCAAAAAGAAAGTAGTCAGTTCTTTTGTCCAGAAAATGTACAATGGCCTCTAGTCCTACATTACATTACATTACAGGCATTTAGCAGACGCTCTTATCAAGAGCGACTTACACAACTTCTTAGCTATTACATTTATCCATTCGTACAGCTGGATATATACTGAAGCAATTCAGGTTAAGTACCTTGCTCAAGGGTACAACGACTGTGTCCTACCTGGGAATCGAACCTGCAACCTTTCAGTTACAAGGCTAGTTCCTTAACCATTATACTACACTGCCGCCTTCTTAGAGGCCATTGTGTGGAATGTTGGTGTATAGGCTCTCTTAGAGGCCATTGTGTGGAATGTTGGTGTAAAGGCTCTCTTAGAGGCCATTGTGTGGAATGTTGGTGTATAGGCTCTCTTAGAGGCCATTGTGTGGAATGTTGGTGTATAGGCTCTCTTAGAGGCCATTGTGTGGAATGTTGGTGTATAGGCTCTCTTAGAGGCCATTGTGTGGAATGTTGGTGTATAGGCTCTCTTAGAGGCCGTTGTGTGGAATGTTGGTGTATAGGCTCTCTTAGAGGCCATTGTGTGGAATGTTGGTGTATAGGCTCTCTTAGAGGCCATTGTGTGGAATGTTGGTGTATAGGCTCTCTTAGAGGGCCATTGTGTGGAATGTTGGTGTATAGGCTCTCTTAGAGGCCGTTGTGTGGAATGTTGGTGTATAGGCTCTCTTAGAGGCCGTTGTACATTTTCTGGACAAAAGAACTGACCTTGTACCTAGCACCGCATGTTTTAAAAGATCTCACAGAACTGGTGCTCACAAAAAACTACTTTCTTTTTGAAAATGACTTTTATTTACAGGTTAAGTGTACAGCCGTGGGAAGCACACAATATAAAAAATGATTAGTTTATTCTACATGGTTAAACTCTCCAATATTGTTTGATGCTCGAAAATGGGGGGGGGGGGACTATGTACAAAAGGTTCTATAATTTCTAAACGGTTCATCTGATATGAAAATACCCTCAACCTCACTTCAACCTCATTGTCATTGTATTTTTTTAAACTCAAACTGCTAGAGTACAGAACCAAAATAAGAAAAGATGTGTCACTGTCCAATGAATTATGGTGCTCACTGTATCTATGCATTAAAAAAAAAATTTACTTATTATATTTCCGTGGTCAAACATTTTTTTATTACCACACAGATAAAGATAGTCATTTTTTTATTATTATTTATTCTAGCCTATGTCATATTTTTGCAGGCTAATTGGCAACCACTTGCATTCGCTTAAGGCTTTGAAGTAGCCTTCTTCACGTCTGCGCCTTCCATGTTGTACATGTGACTCCAAGGACACAACTGAGCATGTCTGTTGAGCAACAATTATACTTCCTGGTTCAGATATGCTCCCCATAGGTTTCTATTGGCATCGCTGTCTCTACATATTACATACTCTAAGGTGTCTGCATCTCTATGAGTGCCATTCTAGCTTGTTAATATAATAGCACATAATGCCACATATATCCAAGTTATTGACGAAATCCAATATGTTAAATACATTACATTTGATTACTTTAGTCTATAAGTAAGAATTAGGATATGGGTGAGATTTGTGATATGAATCACATCTGGAGGTAATTTGGGTTGGATTCTGCTGGTATCGGATCTGAATGTAAACGCTCCAGTGTGTGTCTTCTCCTGTCAGCCTTCTACTGACAAACATCCCATAATAAGTGTGTGGGGAGTGTGTATTGGATATGAGTTTAAACAGGGCCTCTGCTACCTGCCCTCTGTCTGCTCACCATGGCAACCAGGGAAATTCCCAACTGCCATAACTACTGAACCTTCAGCTTCACCGAGATGATATGTGATATAAATCAAACTTTATATTTAATATTTACATTATATATGAATGAGCTGCAGTTTCATTTACATGCACTTTATTTAATAAAATAGATTTCCATTTCTCCAGGAATTATGATATGAAGGTTATCTTTAGGAGCTCATCTTTCTTGTGATCTCTCTCTACAGTGAAAGGCATCCATATTACAGAGCCCAGGACCAGAGAGGAATTCTTACTATGTGAGTCTGTAAATTAAAACCTAAATTAACACAATTAAACAACATGAGAATATGAGGTAATACGAAGAAAAATATTATTGAAAGTATTTTCTATATTCATGACATACTTGCTTTTGGGGATGCATCTGGGGACTTGACAGTATATGCAGAGAAACTGGGAGGGTCTGCTGGAAAAGGCTTGTGCCAGGATGTCAAGGTGGAAATGGCTTCTTCCACAGGTTTCCTTTACAGGACGGGTGTTGATTTTAAACAACCTGGTAGCATTAGCATTGTGGCATAGGTTAGCGGCGCTGTCACCACCTGATGGCTTTCTTCAAACATGCCAAAGGTCTCTGGTGCAGTTTTTCTGCTCAGGGCAGCAGTTCTGTATTTGCCCCTGGTTGAGGCATTACTGGCTCAGGGCAGCGGTGCTGTATTTGCCCCTGGTCAGGGCAGTCCTGGCTCAGTGCAGTGGTGCTGTATCTGCCCCTGGTTGGGGCAGTACTCGGCTCAGTGCAGTGGTGCTGTATTTGCCCCTGTTCGGGCAGTACTGGCTCAGGGCAGCAGTGCTGTATTTGCCTCTGTTTGGGGCAGTACTGGCTCAGGGCAGTGGTGTTTTATTTTACCCCTGTTTGGGGCAGTCCTGGCTCAGTGCATTGGTGCTGTATTTGCCCCTGTTTGGGGCAGTACTGGCTCAGGGCAGCTTTGCTGTAATTGCCCCTGTTCGGGGGCAGTACTGGCTCAGGGCAGCGGTGCTGTATTGCCTCTGTTCGGGGCAGTACTGGCTCAGGGCAGTGGCGTTTTATTTACCCCTGTTTGGGGCAGTACTGGCTCAGGGCAGCGGTGCTGTATTTGCCCCTGTTTGGGGCAGTACTGGCTCAGGCCAGTGTTGCTGTATTTGCCCCTGTTTGGGGCAGTACTGGCTCAGGGCAGTGGTGCTGTTTTTGCCCTGTTTGGGGCAGTCCTGGCTCAGTGCATTGGTCCTGTATTTACCCCTGTTTGGGGGCAGTACTGGCTCAGGGCAGCAGTGCTGTATTTACCCCTGTTTGGGGCAGTCCCTGGCTCAGGGTAGCGGTGCTGTATTTGCCCCTGTTTGGGGCAGTACTGGCTCAGGGCAGCGGTGCTGTATTTGCCCCTGTTTGGGGCAGTACTGGCTCAGGCCAGTCTTGCTGTATTTGCCCCTGTTTGGTGCAGTACTGGCTCAGGGCAGCAGTGCTGTATTTGCCCCTGTTTGGGGCAGTACTGGCTCAGGACAGCAGTGCTGTATTTGACCCTGTTTGGGGCAGTACTGGCTCAGTGCAGTGGTGCTGTATTTGCCCCTGTTTGGCAGTACTGACTCAGTGCAGTGGTGGTTTATTTACCCCTGTTTGGGGCAGTACTGGACTCAGTGCATTGGTGTTTTATTTACCCCTGTTTGGGGCAGTACTGGCTCAGGGCAGGGGTGCTGTATTTGCCCCTGTTTGGGGCAGTTACTGGCTCAGGGCAGGGGTGCTGTATTTGCCCCTGTTTGGGGCAGTACTGACTCAGTGCAGTGGCGTTTTATTTACCCCTGTTCGGGGCAGTACTGGCTCAGGGCATCAGTGCTGTATTTGACCCTGTTTGGGGCAGTACTGGCTCAGTGCATTGGTGTTGTATTTGCCCCTGTTCGGATGCAGTCCTGGCTCAGGGCAGCGGTGCTGTATTTGCCCCCTGTTTGGGGCAGTACTGGCTCAGGCCAGTCTTGCTGTATTTGCCCCTGTTTGGTGCAGTACTGGCTCAGGGCAGCGGTGCTGTATTTGCCCCTGTTTGGGGCAGTACTGGCTCAGGACAACAGTGCTGTATTTGACCCTGTTTGGGGCAGTACTGGCTCAGTGCAGTGGTGGTTTATTTACCCCTGTTTGGGGCAGTACTGACTCAGTGCAGTGGTGTTTTATTTACCCCTGTTTGGGGCAGTACTGGCTCAGGGCAGGGGTGCTGTATTTGCCCCTGTTCGGGGCAGTACTGGCTCAGGGCATCAGTGCTGTATTTGACCCTGTTTGGGGCAGTACTGGCGCATGAACGCGGCTGCGCTTGCAGATGATTGGCCGTTCCAAATTGGGGAGGGAATTGGACATGCTCAGTCCCACATTGAGGAGGTTATGATAATAACATAAAGGATTAAAATATGAAATGAAAATGTTTGTAAAATATATAAGTGATGTAAGTTTATTATTATGATCACTGAGCTCTCCTCTCCTTCTTCTCCTCTATCAGATTCCTGTCGGCTCACACTGGACCCCAACACAGCGTTTAAACACCTCCGTCTGTCTGAGGGGAACAGAGAGGTGACCTGGGTGAGAGAGATCCAGTCATATCCTGATCATCCAGAGAGATTTGAGTGCTATGAGCAAGTGCTGTGCAGAGAGGGTCTGTCTGGACGCTGTTACTGGGAGGCTGAGTGGAGTGGGGTTGGGGTTTATATAGCAGTGTCATATAAAGAGATCAGCAGGAAAGGAGAGGGTAATGACTGTGCTCTGGGGTGGAATAACAAGTCCTGGGCTGCGAGCTGCTCTTCCTCCAGTTACTCTTTCATGCACAATAAGAAGAGCACTGAAATCCCTGTTCCCTCCTCCTCCAGAATAGGAGTGTACCTGGATCACAGGGCAGGAACTCTGTCCTTCTACAGCGTCTCTGACACAATGACCCTCCTGCACAGAGTCCAGACCACATTCACTCAGCCCCTCTATCCTGGGTTTTGGGTTCATTCTAATGGATCCTCTGTAAAACTGTGTGATCTGGGATGAGGCAGAGAGTGAAGGGAACATCAGCTCTAATTAAAGAGGGAAAAACACTCAAATGAGACAGAAAAACAAAGCAAATTTAAATAGATAAAACTTGTTGTTTGTCAAAATATTTGTTTTTCAAAACAGTTGTTTGTCACAATATTTAACCCTTGTGTTGCTCTCAGGTCAAAACTGACCCTTTTCTGAGGTCAACAGCAGTGAAAATCCCCTAAATTTTCTCAATTTGATGGCTTTTCCTGGAGTGACCCTACTATTAAAAAAGGTAAACATTGCACTTTTGTACATTTAAAAAGCGGTACATCATCAAGGTACAAAGATTCATGCTTTTATTACCACGCGGCTGGATTATTGTAATTCTCTGGATGTTGGTATTGACCAGTTTTGCAGCTTGTACAAAATGCAGCTGCTCGTCTCCTTACTGGTAAAAGAAAGAGCACATTACACTCCACTGGCTCCCTGTCCGCTTCAGGATTGATTTTAAACTTTTGTTGTTTGTTTTTAAAGCTCTGAATGGTCTGGCACCTCTGTACTTAGCTGAAACTTTTACATTGTCACACCCCAGCTAGAGCACTGAGGTCGGCAGATCGGCTGCTGTTGGACGTCCTCAGGACTAGGCTAAAAACCAGAGGTGGACCGAGCCTTTGTGGCGGCTGCCCCTAGGCTCTGGAACAGTTTGCCTTTGCATATTAGATCTACCCAGACCCTAGAGGTTTTTAAGTCCTTATTGAAGACTCACCTTTTCTCCCTGGCTTTCAATTCAGGTTGAGCTAGACACCCATGTATTGTATTTTTATTTTTTTTTTGTATTACTTTTTCTTACTGTATGTATTACATGTACTGTTTTGTAACCTACTGTTTATTGACCTGTACAGCACTTTGGTCGACCGTTGGTTGTTTTAAATGTGCTCTATAAATAAAGTTTGAGTTGAATTGAGTTGAAAGATTGTCTTATGAGTCTTTTAAACCCTGCAGTTATGAAATCATATGTCATCATAATTAAGTGCCACGCATCTATTACAGCAAAAAGATCAATTATGATGTTTGTTTTCTAGTAAAAATGAGTGGTGTAGACTGAAGAAATACAGTCTGTTTGGACTGTGAAGTAGGAAAGCACAATTATTCACTTATTTATTGATGAATGACAGGTTATTTCATTATAATTTCAGTGAAGAGGCTTTTATCACAGGGGGTTCTGGTGAGGGGGGGTCATTTTTGACCCTGTGGACACGGGGTGCAGATATAATATGAAGACAACACAAGGGTTAAGCAGCCACTCTTTTGCATGTGTTTCCAATATTATGTACGAGTGCACAGTAAAATTTACATTTTCAAAAGTGTTCATTCAGTTCTAACCGGGATCAAATGTCCTCTATTTGAGTTGATTTAACACTGAACATTTTATTGCAAAAAAGATTGTATTGAATTTATAAATGGGGAAATAAAATATGACTGTTTTTAAAATGTATTCATTCAAGTGGTATAATCACACTATTCTGAGTTTTTGGGGGATCTGCTGCAGAAATTGCAAATGTAAAGATTTTGATATGAAACAGAAAATTACATAAAAGTACTGAATTCAAATTCCATAAATAAATGAAATATGCATAAAATAGAACAAATCTCATGAGTTGTGAGTGATCCAGCAGAACCTCTGGTGCCGGTCCAGGTGTGTCCCTCATTAACTGTGTTTCTGTGGCAAACACATCCTAATAACAGTCCTCCCTTAGGGAGGAGTGGATCTGAGCTGATATTTAATCAAACGTCAGAAACAACAGGAATCTATGAACAAACCTGCTTTTAGCCGTGTGTAACTTTTCACCCCGATTGCTCTTATTATTAGTGCTTGTGCTTTTGTTTTGGCCGGTGTGCGTTCAGACTTTTGTTCCATCCAAGCAGTTACACCTGATTCTACTAACCAACCGCTAGAGTCTTTGCTAAGGGACCTTTATCTGTAGAATCAGGTGGAAACTGCTTGGTTGGAACAAAAGCCTGCACCCACACCGGCCCTTACTGGATAAGATTGAGGCCCCACACCGGCCCTTACTGGATAAGATTGAGGCCCCAACACCGGCCCTTACTGGATAAGATTGAGGCCCCCTGGCCTAAAGGGAAATTGAGAGGTGAGGTGCACTGGACAGCATATTGTTTTCTGTAATCTCCAATAGAAGCAAGCGGTTACGTCTGTTTGATATCATAGAGTGTGTCCAAATCTACTGCGCCCTGTCTCCTGCGTACAGTGCACTGTGTCTGAATCAGAGCCCTATCTACTGCAACCCTGTCTCCTGCGTACAGTGCACTGTGTCTGAATCAGAGCCCTATCTACTGCGCCCTGTCTCCTGCGTACAGTGCACTGTGTCTGAATCAGAGCCCCTATCTACTGCGCCTTCTCTCCTGCGTACAGTGCACTGTGTCTGAATCAGAGCCCTATCTACTGCGCCCTGTCTCCTGCGTACAGTGCTCTGTGAATCAGAGCCCTATCTACTGCGCCCTGTCTCCTGCGTACAGTGCACTGTGTCTGAATCAGAGCCCTATCTACTGCGCCCTGTCTCCTGCGTACAGTGCACTGTGAATCAGAGCCCTATCTACTGCACCCCTGTCTCCTGTGTACAGTACACTGTGTCCGAATCAGAGCCCTATCTACTGCGCCCTGTCTCCTGTGTACAGTGCACTGTGGTCTGAATCAGAGCCCTATCTACTGCGCCTTCTCTCCTGTGAACAGTGCACTGGCAGAAGTGTGCTGTTTAATCTGCACTGTTTAGCAGTTCGCGAAAAATATTCCCCATACTATTTTCCAACCACACTGTGGAAGTGTCGTAAGCAGATTCATAAGACCTCCCACCAGTGTTGCCATGTTTGTGGTTTTACAGCTAAATTGGGATACTTTCAAAGTGCAGTCACGGGTAAAAATGAAAAGTCGCAAAGCACGCATTTATTTAAAAAAGTAAAAATATGATTCTATTTAATCTACGTTGGTTTGGGTTAAAAAATATATTTTGGGCTAGTTTTGAGTCTCCATTTGGCTGGTAGGTCTTGCAAGATCTGGCAACCCTGCGCTGCCATGTCACGTGTTGTTTTTGTCGTATTTGAAGGAAAACATCAGTGAAGCTGCGCCTCATTTTTTTTAAAAGCTTCACGTCATAATTATGTGACCAAAATGTTTGTGTACTCCTTAAAAAGTGTGCTCCCGAATGTACTCAGCGAAACCCCGGAAGTAAGTGTATCATCCGGGTGTTTCAAGTGTACTGCAATTTGAAAAATTTTTCACCTACTCAACAACTTACTTGTCCTATCAACTCACCAAGGCTACTCAATATTGTGGAAGAGTGCTGATTCGGACACGGCCCTGGGGTGCGTCCCAATATTCTTCATTCCCCCACCTCCTTTCCTCCACTCCCCCACTACCACTCCTCTCCTACCCGGAAGTATGCAAAACTTTTTGCATGTACAGTATACAATGTACCTGACGTTGCGGTTTGCATCAAGACATTGAGAAGAGAGAGGAGGTGGTCGTGGAGGAAAGGAGGGTGCATTTTTTGAGTATTGGGACGCACCCCGGGAGATTATACTGGGCTTTCTGTCCCTTCTTGATGATGTCCACACTTTGTATTCCTGAGACTAACACTGATGTTCTCCCCTTCTGTGCATCACTCTGGATAAGATCATCTGCTCACTGATTGTAATGTAATGTCATTTAATGTGATTTATAAGTAGTTTGGCTAACATTAGGCATACAAGAACAGGCAGTGCAGTAAACTAGCTACCCCTTGCGATACTACACTATACCAACCTATGCAATAAGAGTACATGGGGGAGTGGCTGACTGTTACACAAAAACTCAAAATACACACAAGCCATGAACACTCATTCACTCCCTGCAGGCATGAGGCTTTACACTTTTGCATTTTGTATCTTAGATAATATTTTATATTGTGTATTGTGATTGTTTGTTATGGTATGGAAATGGTAACCAAATAAAATTTTCCTCAAAGATGATGATAAAGTTTCACTTGACTTGATATTAGTGCCACTAACAGGGAATCAGGAGCAGCAGGAACATGGCTGGACTCCACTGGACAGGCCAGTGTGTCTAACAGCACTTTTAAACATTTAAACCAGGAGTAAATACCGCTGTTTTTGTAATCCAATCCTCAGCACTGCTCTCTAGTGCAAGAAAGAGTTTAACAAGAACATATTAAGGAATAAAGAGAATGGGTAACCATAAACCATAAATAAGGTATATGCAGATGTTGACATATTAGAAAGACACTTTTCCCTGATCATTCCTGAACTACTGAGGCTGCCAACCATGCTATGTATAACAGCGACCTCGTGGTGGTCAGGAAGAGAAGTCAGGAAGAGAAGTGCAAGACAACACAAGGTTTTTTATTTCTCTCTCTTTGTGGGGAAGAATGGTTTGTCCCACTGGCAGCTAGAGGTTTACCCCTCAGATTATCTTGACATTTTATGACGCCTTTTATGTTTGTTTGTCTGCTCTCTGTTTCAGCAGATTGTGTGTACAGCAGATTGTTTGTGTGTGTGTGTGTGTGTGTGTGTGTGTACAGCAGATTGTGTGTGTGTGTGTGTGTGTGTGTGTGTGTGTTTGTACAGCAGATTGTGTGTGTGTGTACAGCAGATTGTGTGTGTGTGTGTGTGTGTGTACAGCAGATTGTGTGTGTGTGTGTGTGTGTGTGTGTGTGTTTGTACAGCAGATTGTGTGTGTGTGTGTGTGTGTGTGTGTACAGCAGATTGTGTGTGTGTGTGTGTGTGTGTGTGTACAGCAGATTGTGTGTGTGTGTGTGTGTGTGTGTACAGCAGATTGTGTGTGTGTGTGTGTGTGTGTGTGTACAGCAGATTGTGTGTGTGTGTGTGTGTGTGTACAGCAGATTGTGTGTGTGTGTGTGTGTGTGTGTGTACAGCAGATTGTGTGTGTGCAGGGGTTCTGTATGGAGGGGATGATGACTTACTGGTGTAACCAGTTTCTAAAGGGAGTGGAGGATGAGAGGAGAAGAAATGCATTCTGTTCTGTGCTTTTCAAAACCTATAGAATGCGCTCCACCCAGCATGTTTCCTTGATAGCCGATTTTATGTTCTGCATTCCTTGGTAACTATCAACATTTAACGTCACAGTTGGAAACACGTGGATTATTTGCCGCTTTCCAAGTGTCTCCTCCTCCGTCCAAGTATCGGAAAAGTTTAGAAAACCCTTAACTGGTTTTAGCCGTGAGTGTGTGGGCTACAGGATCGGTTACCGAAACCTACCTGTAGAATCATTTTACTTGTGTCATAAATAAAGAATGGTACACCCAGGTTTCGTGGGAATTTCAAACATCTTCATTGAACATTTGTGTTTATTTTATTATTATTATCATATTGTATCTCTATATTATGGCAACCGATTGTGGCTTAACTTCATCCTAAATTTATCTGAGCAGGGGCTGTTTCACGAGGCAGAATTACTGAGTTAGCTTGATACTCTGCACTGAGTAAAAACCCAGAACAGCTCTTTTTCTTCAGTCCATGTAGATCCGAGTATTCATTCCTAGTAAACTAGTTCAAAAATCTACTGCTGATTTTATTCTTTTGTTTGTGATATCATTCTATAGATGATAATGTTAATTTATTTTAATTGAAGAGGTTCATGTATATTTAAGTTATATTTATTTTAATTTATTCATTAATGTTAAGAGAATTTTCCATTTGAACAATTTTACCATTAAAATTACATTTAGACTGTAAAAGAGCCTTTAGCACATTTAGACTGTAAAAGAGCCTTTAGCACATTTAGACTGTAAAAGAGCCTTTAGCACATTTAGACTGTAAAAGAGCCTTTAGCACATTTAGACTGTAAAAGAGCCTTTAGCACATTTAGACTGTAAAAGAGCCTTTAGCACATTTAGACTGTAAAAGAGCCTTTTATTTAGCACATTTAGACTGTAAAAGAGCCTTTAGCACATTTAGACTGTAAAAGAGCCTTTAGCACATTTAGACTGTAAAAGAGCCTTTAGCACATTTAGACTGTAAAAGAGCCTTTAGCACATTTAGACTGTAAAAGAGCCTTTAGCACATTTAGACTGTAAAAGAGCCTTTAGCACATTTAGACTGTAAAAGAGCCTTTAGCACATTTAGACTGTAAAAGAGCCTTTAGCACATTTAGACTGTAAAAGAGCCTTTAGCACATTTCTTATAGAGGGTATCAGTCTTGCATTAAAGAGTGAATTCCACTGTGTGCAGAATGTTGCATGCATGTCTGCACAGTGTTATATTTTCACAGCTCACTGTCAGTAAATATCGTACAGTAAGTATTGGACTACAAGAGAGTTGCAAGCCTGCAAAGGTAGAGTTATTTAAAGCTTTGAATGGGTCGATAGGGTTCTGGAGGTGTGTGGTTAAAGCGATTGTGCAGGCTTGGCGTGGCCTGTGGTGGTGGGGCCCAATGTGATATATCTTTTCATGGGGCCCAAAATCCCTGGCGGTGCCCTTGTGTGTGTATGTGTGTGTACAAGTGTATTTGTGTGTATGAGCGAGTGCGTATGTGTGTGTAAGTGTGCACGAGTGTGTTTGGGGGTTTAAGTATAAATCTCCACTCCTTTAGAAACTGGTTACACCAGTAAGTATGTAAGTACGTAAATGAATTAAAGTACCCATTAGGAATAGCTCATAAATATGTAAATGTATTCCAGGTTTCTGTAAAGTCATTCTGTGGTTTACATTAAACTAGCTGTTTCCTCATAGCAGCCATGCCATAAATACCAGCTTTGCAAAGTTCACAATGTACAGGTTTTGTAGAGACACAGGTGTGTCGTGCAGTTTCTGAGAAATTAAACTAAACTCTGTCTCTGTCAGTGTGAGGACAGATTACAATCCAATCTGACCGTATGCATGTTCCCAAACTCATACCAAAGAACAGGAACAAATTCAGATAAGAGAAAAATAATGAATACCAAAATGTTTCACTGGGTAAATTTGTCTTGTACAGAAATAAAGCATGCTTCTCTTTTGCTAATAGGAAGACTATTGTACAATAAACTGTCTTATCTATATTGGATTATGGAGACATTCTGTATATGCATGCTGCCCCTTCCAATTTAAAGCCCCTTGATGCAGTTTATGATTGACAGCATTGCGTTTCACACCAGGGACACATTTCTCACCCATCTTTGTGTTTTATATGGAAAAGTAGGATGGTCCTCTTTAACAAAGAGAAGAGAACTACATTCATTTTGTTTATCTATAATAATCGTAATCTTTAATTACGTTTGAATCCAGTAACTATGGTACCAGGTCTCAAGTACTTGTTTTGTGAGGTGTAATTTTACCTTTACACAAGGCTGTAAAAAATGACCACAGCCACCACAGGTCCAAACGAGACAATACATTCTGCACTGAAAGAAAGCGTTATATGTATGTGCATGTAAATAACTGGATAATATGATAAATGTGGGGCACCAGGAATAATATGAACCCAAATGAGGGGTATGTGAAAGTATAGGAGGTAAACTAGATATTTATTGAAAGGAATAAAGAATGTGGTCAGAAGGAGGATTGTAAGTTATCAGAGATGTGTTCGTCTACATAAGTGTCTGGATCGCAGAGTGTCCATGACCTTGGACCTCCATAGAAAGGTATCTAGAGCAAAGATAGGCAAAATCATAAGATCGCACGGTGTCGTCCAAAGCATCTTATTACTATCACTAGATTATGAGGGAGTAGACTATGCAGTTTCTCTCTTCCTGGAGGACAGAGGGGTCTCTTGGTGGTGGGTGGGGGTGTTACATCCCTATTCCTGGACAGACGTTAATTTGGGAAACTAAGGGGATTTGTAAAAAAAAGCTTTAAATAAAATTGCATTATTATTATTATTATAAATAACAAACAGTGCATATTTTCTACATTCTATATCTGCTGTGTACCATGCTTGAGAGATTGTGTTGGCTTAAACTAACAACAACAAAAAAAAGTCTGCCAGTCTGCAAATATCAGGATTCCTAAATGCTTACGAAGGTAATCCCATATGCAAAAGGTCTGTAAAAATCATATATGATCATACTTGCAAAGTTTTTATAAAAAAGCATGTTGATTAGTAGCCTATTATATTATATATTTCTATACAATTCTTATACAATCTCTCAATGTTTTTTTATAAGGAGTACCATGTATTAGGGAACTATTTAATTTTAGCAAGAAATGTATATGCTAGCTCTCTACTACATATTTATTTTATTTAAGTTTTGGCATATGTGATTTATATGGCATATGTGATTTTTAAAAGATTTTTATAGACCTTTTGCATATGGGATTTGCATATAGCATTTAGGAATCCTGTTATTTGCAGACTGGCAGACTTTTTTTGTTGGTTTTATGATTGAAGTTCAACCATCGAGATAAAAAAAGAACTGGAGGCAGCTTCCGCTTACCGGTTCCATGGATTCCTATGGGAGCTGCTCATTGGGGCATGAAGCCAATTCAGTGGTCAACCCATCACGTCTCTGCAATCTATGGGCAATACACACAGACAGCGCACAGAATCATGGGAATCGCAGTTCATTACAGAAGTTAACGGGGAGACGTGGTTGTTTCCATTACAGATATGCTCGGTTTTCTCATGTTATACGTCTCAAAAGAACCGAAAACGACACGCTCTGATGGCTAGTTCACAAGCTAAATCCATTAATAATCATATTGCAGCCTATGCAGTATGTACTGATCTGAACAGACCTAGCTAACTTCAGCTAGTATAATACAAGCAATAGCCTAAAAGACTAGCCTATAAATAGCAACCCACACAGATAAAGCAGAGACGAAGAAGCTCGAGAATTATACATCATATTGCATTAAAATGCAATTACAAAATAAGAAAGGTATTCTATGAATGTACTATAACTATAAGTATAAACTATAAGTACAATACCGGCAGCTTACCCATTCGCTTTATTTGACCTTGAAATAAAAATGGTGGATCTCCGTTTTGTCTCGAAATTCATCGGAGAAAATCGTAAAGTCACGTGGTGTGTAATCGCTGATTCGTAAAATAAGTATGAATTTTCGGGACTGGAATTTCGTAGAATAGATACGAATCGGCTGTGCGACCAGGTTGGCAATTTCCAATCAAAGCTTGAGCAATATAAGGGCCACAGGTGAGCTCCTGGTTTGGGAGAACAATGGATGGCAACATTGAAGTGAGAGGTGATCAGAGAGGCAGAGGAGTGAGAGTAAGAGGAGGACGAGGAGGAGGAAGAGGAGAACGACGAGGAAGAGCAAGGAGAGCCATTATCTCTGATGAGAGATAATGTCGACCATGGTTTGTCCATGCAGGAGGCTGGCCAGAGGGTTCAACCAAACATAAGCCGCTTCTCAGTTGCATCCATTCTCCGGACATTCAGAAGAGAGAATAGGTAAGAAACACTACTATGACAGGAAAACACTAGTTTGAATGCCTTATCAGGAGCATAGTATTCTTGTATTTAGAGTATTTTACATTGTACTGTATTTGTATATTTTGCAGAACTGAAAGATTACCCCGGTGTGGTGGGAGGGAGCGTGTCTTTACGGCTGAACAGGAGACTGCAATAGTCAATATGGTTCTGGAAAATAATGCTATAACAATCACACAAATACAAAGTGCAATCATTGATGACCAAGACATATTCCTAAACATCAATACAGTGAGCCTAGCCACAGTGGACCGTGTTCTAAGGCGGAACACCTTGAGAATGAAGCAGGTGTACAGGGTGCCTTTTGACAGAAACTCCGACAGAGTCAAACAATTACGCTATGACTATGTGCAAGCAAGTCCTATACATTCCCACAACTGATTGCGTCCTATCAGCACTGACACATTACTGTACTGTATTGTAATCCAATCCAATGTTATTTTACAGTGTTTCACAACACTGTGTAGGTCTATTTCTGATACAATATTGTTATGTTTGTTTCAGAGAGTTCTTGAGCTAGAAGCAGCTGAAGAGATGCATTAATTCATTTTCATTGATGAGGTGGGTTTCAACCTGTCCAAAAGAAGGCGCCGGGGCAGAAATATCATGGGCCAGCGTGCCATCGTCAATGTCCCTGGCCAGTGTGGAGGGAATATTACTTTGTGTGCTGCCATCAACCACCACGGCATCCTCCATCACCATTCCATCCTTGGCCCCTACAACACTGCCCGTCTCCTCACATTCCTGGACACACTCCACAACATCCTCATTCCACCAGACCAGATAGATGACGCAGAGCAGCCCAGGTACGTTGTTATCTGGGACAACGTAAGTTTCCACCGGGCTGCTCTGGTCCGCACCTGGTTCATCGACCACCCACAGTTTTTGGTTCTTCCCCTCCCACCATACTCTCCATTTCTTATAATGTGATTGAGGAGTTTTTTTCAGCCTGGAGGTGGAAAGTGTATGAGCGCAATCCTCAAGCACAGATGCCACTGATACAGGCCATGGAGGAGGCATGTGGCGATATAGCTCCTGAGGCATTTCAGGGCTGGATTCGCCATACTAGGCGATACTTCCCCCGCTGCTTGGCCAGAAAGAACATAGCCTGTGATGTCGATGAGGTCCTGTGGCCAGACAGGAACCGAAGACAGGATGCAGCCTAGTTTTTTCGTCCTTTTTTATTTTATATTTTTCTTTCTTTTTTTGTTGACTGTACTGGCCTATTTTCTATTGTTTGTTCTGTGCAAATAATTTACACATCCAGTTGTGTTTGCTGTGATGTATAGGCTACAGCACTTTTGGAAAAAATAAAGAAATATTTTTGTTGTTACTGTATATTTGTGTGTTGTTTTATATTTGAGTAAAAACATTATACAGTAATATTTTACAACAGGAGTAAGCGTACAGTAACACTGAACATGAAAAGGCATAATGCTCCTGATAAGGCCTTCATACTGGTGTTTTCCCATTCATAGTAATGTTTTCCATTCAGCACATCAGTGTTCAATTGGTTCTTAGAAATGTCTACTCATATGATGGTCTGTGTGTGTCATTTGAACACAAAATACCATTTTGAGGAGACATAACATTGTTTTGAAGGCAAAGTAGCATTTTGCAGGAGATATGTAGGGTTTTGCATTTTGTGTGTGTGGTTTTTGGATTTGTGTTTAGAGTTTTGTGAAAATGAGGAATGCTTTCTGTAGTAACCTGAGCAGTAAATAATGCACGCAGACTTGTAAGCCAGTTAATGCTCTTTACTGAACGTCTTCTGTAGTTTATCACAGCCAGTACCCTAACAAAAAGCAAATGGACCCAGGGGGGAGGGCTGGGTAACACCTTTTCCTGTCCGGGAGGTACACGGACTTCACTGAACAAAGGTTCCTAGGTGCAGCACTCTTACAGTTTTTTTTCGATTGCATAAACACTAAAATCAAAAGTATTACACAATTATCAAAACCTTACACTCAAGGAGCAAAACATCGGCCCAGATTTGCACCACTATAAGCACAATGTCAGCCTCATACTTTTTGCAAAACAATACACACAGTGATTTGCAAAACACTAAACATACTTGTATACATTAGACACAGAAGTATATCATGATGTCACTTCCTTGCAATTCCAAAGCACTGACTGTCAAATTACCACACCTATGAGCCAATTGGTTAAACACAGCCATCAGGTGTGCAAACACATGATTGCTTAAATGTAGACACGCCAATCAGGTTTGAGCACTATAAAGATGCAGCAGGTGAGTTCACCTGTCTTCAACCAAAATGGAAGGAGTCAGAAGAAGAAGAGTGAGGGTGAGAGGGAGAATCCACGGAGGAGGAGAAGGAGGTAGAGGAAGAGGAAGAGGCGGAGGCCGTGCCAGAGGTAGAGGCCGAGGTGGAGGTAGAGGAAGAGGAAGACCTGAAGCAGGAGGAGAACGTGCTCAAAGAAGAAGAGGACCAAATTTATCAAATGAAATTCGTGCAACACTACTTGACCATGTCGTGAACCACGGAGTGACGCTGAGGGACGCTGGACTAAGAGTTCAGCCAAATCTTAGCAGATATACAGTGGCATCTGTCATTAGGACATTTCCACAAGAAAACAGGTTAAAAAAAATCTGTCTACAGTTACAGTAATCAGCTGCTTATTGTATGCACCATATCAGCACTTTTGATACCCCTTCCTGTGACATTTTACAGTAGGTTTCATGTATTTTTTTCTACATAGGATTGAGGGTCGAGAACGACAAGTAGGAAGAGGGCCCATATTCACGCAAGAACAAGAGAGAGAGATCATAAACATGGTTTTGGCCAATAATGCTATCAGGCTCAGAGAAATTCAAGCCAACATTATCGGTGACCATGCCATTTTCAATAATGTCCATCAGGTCTCTCAGTCAACACTGGCACGCATCCTGAAAAGACATCAGGTTCAAATGAAACAACTTTATCGAGTGCCTTTTGAGCGGAATTCAGAGAGGGTCAAACAGCTGCGGCATGAGTATGTGGAGGTATGTATTGTTCACTTTAGCACTGTGGTGTTGCATACTGCACACGTAACCTTTTTACATGTAAATTTACTGTATACTAGATCTATGCTGAACTACACAATCTTGTCTTTCACTGTATTTCAGAGAGTTTTACAGATGGATGCTGAGGAAATCCCCCATGAATTCATATACATAGATGAGGCAGGGTTCAACCTCACAAAAGCAAGAAGGAGAGGCATAAATACCATTGGCCACAGGGCTATAATCAATGTCCCAGGGCAACGTGGGGGTAACATCACCCTTTGCGCTGCCATTACACAGAATGGGGTCCTCCTCTGTCATGCCAATATGGGCCCTTACAACACACCTCACATTCTCACATTTTTGGACCGATTGCACAACATCGTCACAGCAGTAAACCAAATGCACCAGATGCAATACATTGCCATCTGGGACAATGTGTCATTCCACCACTCTGCTCTGGTCCAGAACTGGTTTCAACACCATCCACAGTTTACAGTACTACACCTTCCACCATACTCTAAGGTTCTAAACCCAATCGAAGAGTTTTTCTCGGCATGGCGGTGGAGGGTTTACGATCTCCGGCCCCAGGCTCAGGTACCCCTCATTCAGGCCATGGAGGAGGCCTGTGACCAAATCGACGCCGCAGCTGTGCAAGGATGGATTCGACATTCAAGACGGTTCTTCCCACGTTGTCTTGCCAATGAGGATATCGCCTGTGATGTTGATGAAATTCTCTGGCCACATCCAGCTAGGCGAAGAGATAATGTCTAGTATTTTCTGTACTGTATTTTCAGTTTTTTTCAGATAAAATGTTTTTAAATTTTTTTTTTTACTGTAATTGTAACCTGTACTGGATACAGTATTTTATGTTTGTTTGATATTTGCTGAGCTTACAGTGTTACTTATGCACACTACTGTAGTAGCATGAAAACTAGGACATGTTTTGTTGTGAATCTCCATGTTGACATGTTGACTGATTTGGGTATATGGAGAGAAATAAATTATATTTTCATCAGTCTGCAGTATTGGTCTTGTGTAGTGTTTCGTGAATTTATTGTATATTTGCACTTTCTCTGTGTACTTCACTTACAGTACTCTAATCACTGAGAAGTAGAATTGCTAAAAGTGTTTTAGGTTAGCAACAGCAGTGTGTAACTGGTTCAAACAGAATTAAGTCATATGAAACATGTGTGTTTCATATGGTAACAAAATATGGTTTTTATAAATTAGTGTATAGTTTTTACAAGAGTGTTTCATTTTGCAAAGGATCTGAGGTGTTCTGCTAATTGGGTGTGTGGTTGTGCTAATTGTGTGTAGTGTTTTGAAAAACCGGGCCCTGTTTTCAAAATCGTGCTTAAGCAATCGAAAAAAACTGTAAACATAGTGGCACAATTTCAGTCTGTAACACTTTCAAAAAATGTGTGTAAGCAATTGAGAAAAACTGTAATAGGAAGACTATTGTACAATAAACTGTCCTGTCTGTATTTGATCATGGAGACATTCTGTATATGCACTTCCAATTTAAAGCCCCTTGCTGCAGTTTATGATTGACAGCATTGCGTTTCACACCAGGGACACATTTCTCACCCATCTTTGTGTTTTATATGGAAAAGTAGGATGGATCTCTTTAAGGAAGAGAAGGGAACTACATTCCATTGTGTTTATCTATAAGGCTCTACTTAAGAAACTTCCCCATTATCTCATCTTTAATTACATTTAAATCCAGTAACTATGGTACCAGGTCTCAGGACTTTCTAGCCTTAGATACACCACATATAAACACTGAGCTGGGAAAACAGGCTTTCAATACTATCCCCCTCACAGTTGGAATGAACTGCAAAAACTTTGAAATGAGAATCTCTTTTTCCCTCAGAAAATTTTAGTCTTATACTTGAATTTTCTTCATGTTGTATGATCTTGTTTTGTAAGGCGCAATGTTACTGTTTTAACCTCTTCACTCTGGACTTTCAAACTCCACTGCTGTACAACTTTGAGCCCTAAAAAGCACGGGTCATAAACGGCAGTTGGAAAGGCTACAACTGGACATTGGAGGTTGTACACAGCACTCTTCAGGACATGGGACAGTCTCGTGACCCTTTTGACTCCTAATGACACCCCTGGACTGGACTACAGCAGGACCCCAGGATTTCTCATGGGGGAAACAGACGAGCGGGACATGGTCTTTCTGAAACTTTTATTCAGCTCTAACAGGCTCCTCTAAATGATGTTTAGGGTTCTCTGTGCTCAGAAATCGGTTCTTCTGCACATTTATTCTCAGAGCTGAAATAAATTTTTATTATGTTATGTAAATATGTAAATTGGATTTGATTTATTCATATATTATTTGAGAGATGAAGCGTTTGGGTCGAATTGCTTGCACAATGTTTATATTTAATGTTATATTTCTAATTCGATGATGCTGTAGTAAAGAAAGATATAGGTGTGTTCTTCTGTGTGGCTCGGTGATGATACGGGTGCATTGTGTCTACAGGGAGAGCACAGTTTTTGACTGCAGTGCATTTAAGATTTAAGTTTGGAAAGCTGAAATGCAGAAAAATCATGTTTTGAAGAGGTGTTTTTGTTTGATAAAAATTGAATATTAACTTTGGATCATTTTCAATAAAACAGAGTCTTTGGAATTGTTTTGGAACAAGCGAGTCAGAAACAAAAATCACGCCACCACCACACCACAAAATGTAATCCTACATGTGTGTATAAAGATGCAAGGCATAATTGGACACAGTATGTACAGAATCATACGCACGCACACACACACACACACACACGCACGCGCACGTACACGCGCGCGCACGCACGCACGCACGCGCACGCACGCACAGTGTTGGAAATGCAGTGAACGTCAATGCAGAACAGGAGGAGTGTTAACTCTCTCTGCTGCCACCTGCAGTACAGGAGGAGTGTTAACTCTCTCTGCTGCCACATGCAGTCCCTGTTTTGGGAGAAGAACAAGCGGCTGGTGCACAGATACTCTGACATCGCAAGCAGGATAATGCTACTTGGGGAAACTCTGATTGGTTGGCTGGGCGACGACCTCAGTTGGTGTGGGAGTTCCTCTGGTGACGGTAAGGGTGGGTCCTCCTTTACCTCTTTGATTTTAATTACTTAATTAACTTGCATATCTGAATTATAAGTAAGACTTCCAGTATGGAGTGAATCCCAATGAGGTATAGAATAAGAAATGTTTCAGCCAATAACCAGTCCTGATTGGCTTAATTTATTAAGGCTCCATTCAGATTGGCTGAATTTATTCAGGCCCCATTCTGATTGGCTGAATTTATTCAGAACCCATTCTGATTGGCTTAATTGGTCCAGCACCAGTGATTGAGTGGGTGAATCAGGTGGTAGAGAAAATAAATTAGTCCAGTCACTGCTATCATACTTTGAGCTTCCTCTTCTAATTCCGGAAATTTCTTCCCTTCTCCTCCTCTGACAGGTTTGGACCACCGATGAGTGTGAACACAACCCTGTGGAGTCGTTCTGGAGGATTGGCTCGACCACAGTAAGACCACAAACACAGTTCCATCTCACTGTAATGCACACCTTTATCACAGTAAGACCACACACACAGTTAAATCTCTCTGTAATGCTAACCTTTATCACAGTAAGACCACACACACAGTTAAATCACTCTGTAATGCACACCTGTATCACAGTAAGACCACAAACACAGTTAAATCTCACTGTAATGCACACCTTTATCACAGTAAGACCACACACACAGTTAAATCTCTCTGTAATGCTAAGCTTTATCACAGTAAGACCACACACACAGTTAAATCTCTCTGTAATGCACACCTTTATCACAGTAAGACCACACACACAGTTAAATCTCTCTGTAATGCTAAGCTTTATCACAGTAAGACCACACACACAGTTAAATCTCTCTGTAATGCACACCTGTATCACAGTAAGACCACAAACACAGTTACATCACTCTGTAATGTACACCTTTATCACAGTAAGACCACACACACAGTTAAATCTCTCTGTAATGCTAAGCTTTATCACAGTAAGACCACACACACAGTTAAATCTCTCTGTAATGCACACCTTTATCACAGTAAGACCACACACACAGTTAAATCTCTCTGTAATGCTAAGCTTTATCACAGTAAGACCACACACACAGTTAAATCTCTCTCTAATGCACACCTTTATCACAGTAAGACCTCACACACAGTTCAGTTAGCCCCATTGTAATTGCAATCTTAACCAAACTAAGTATTTTACCTGAAATTACTGAATAAGTAAGAGTAAATCCTCACCATGCTGCTGCTGTTTGTGTTTCTGTGTGAAATTCTGTTACAGTATGCAAACCTGTCCTCAGGTGTGATCCAGGTGATGCTGAACGGCTCAGTCACTGACGGAACGTTCCCAGAGAACAGGTGAGTGCTGTCAGCCACTGCTTTTTATGGATTTATTTTTTAGTTTCTTATGCTATGGTAGGCTACACTACGCTATGCTATGTTGCACTAATATATGCTGTGCTATGTTATGGTACGCTGTGCTATTCTACACTACGCTAAGCTATGCTATGGTATGCTGTGCTACACTACGCTACACTAATCTTTTTATTTTCATTTTATTTTATGCTCCCCTAATATATGCTGTGCTATGCTATGCTACACTATGCTACACTATGCTACGCTAGGCTAAGCTATGGTATGGTATGCTGTGCCATGCTACGCTAGTATATTCTGCTGTGCTATGCTAAACTACATTATGCTATGCTACTCTATATGCTGTGCTATACTACACTATGCTATGCTACACTATGCTACGCTAGGCTAAGCTATGGTATGCTGTGCCATGCTATGCTAGTATGCTCTGCTGTGCTATGCCACACTACACTATGCTATGCTACACTAAGCTACGCTAGGCTAAGCTATGGTATGCTGTGCCATGCTACGCTAGTATGCTCTGCTGTGCTATGCTACACTACATTATGCTATGCTACTCTATATGCTGTGCTATACTACACTATGCTACGCTAGGCTAAGCTATGGTATGCTATGTTGCACTAATATATGCTGTGCTATGTTATGGTACGCTGTGCTATTCTACACTACGCTAAGCTATGCTATGGTATGCTGTGCTACACTACGCTACACTAATATTTTTATTTTCATTTTATTTTATGCTCCCCTAATATATGCTGTGCTATGCTATGCTACACTATGCTACACTATGCTACGCTAGGCTAAGTTATGGTATGGTATGCTGTGCCATGCTACGCTAGTATACTCTGCTGTGCTATGCTAAACTACATTATGCTATGCTACTCTATATGCTGTGCTATACTACACTATGCTATGCTACACTATGCTACGCTAGGCTAAGCTATGGTATGCTGTGCCATGCTATGCTAGTATGTTCTGCTGTGCTATGCCACACTACACTATGCTATGCTACACTAAGCTACGCTAGGCTAAGCTATGGTATGGTATGCTGTGCCATGCTACGCTAGTATGCTCTGCTGTGCTTTGCTACACTATATGCTGTGCCATACTACACTCCTATGCTATGCTAAGCTATGCAAAGCTATGCTATGACATGCTGTATGTACAGAAGGTCACCTTCACTCAGGAATACCAATGCTTTTTCTAAGCTCTCTGTTTGCTGCCTGACCTCATAAACACCACAGGAGGGTGGAAGTGGCTTGAAAGCAGCCCAACACAGACCCAACCTTTCATTTCACTCTCCACAGCTTTTTCGCCAATTTTGAGCTCCCGTATTTAAGAAAAGATGAAGTTTCCAAAGTACAGATCTGGGTAATGGATGAAATTGAAGGTCCCGACGTGTAAGTATAACATGTTATTATAATTCTGTGCAATTATTATGACAATGTTATATTAGCCATTATTACAAATACAAAATCTTTAAATATGTAAGTCACAATGTCAAATATAAATGTGTCAGAAAATGCAATCAATGGCCTATTTGCCAGTCAAAAGAGTTTATGCATTGTGACAGTATTATTTCTGAGTGGATTCCCTCATTTACACTACATGTCCTGTAGGGGGCACCACTTAACCATATGATTAGCCTGGTATGTAGGAGACTTTAAACCTGCTGTATCTGGTCCCTGAATGGGGCGGTTATTAGAGGAGTGTTTAGATGCTCATTAGACTGAGTTGAACCCAGTCCTGTCTCCTCTCTCTCCATGGCAGTGAGTCCTGTGGGATTAAAAGTGTGCGCGTCCTGCAACACACCCTGGAGCGGGAGGGGTTTAAATACACCTGCACTGATAATTACAGGTACTGTTCCTATAGGGGGAGGGGTTTCAATACACCTGCACTGATAATTACAGGTACTGTTCCTATAGGGGGAGGGGTTTCAATACACCTGCACTGATAATTACAGGTACTGTTCCTATAGGGGGAGGAGTTTAAATACACCTGCACTGATAATTACAGGCACTGTTCCTATAGGGGGAGGGGTTTAAATATACCTGCACTAAGGGGGTGTGTGTGTGTGTGTGTGTGTGTGTGTATCTCCAGGTCAGTGAGTATACTCCAGTGTGTGTGTGTGTGTGTGTGTATCTCCAGGACAGTGAGAATACTCCAGTGTGTGTGTGTGTGTGTGTGTGTATCTCCAGGTCAGTGAGAATACTCCAGTGTGTGTGTATGTGTGTGTATCTCCAGGACAGTGAGTATACTCCAGTGTGTGTGTGTGTGTGTGTATCTCCAGGACAGTGAGTATACTCCAGTGTGTGTGTGTGTGTGTGTATCTCCAGGTCAGTGAGAATACTCCAGTGTGTGGACAGCCCCAGTAACCCTGCCTGTATCTGCTCAAGTTCTGCCTCCACTCAACATCTCCTCCATCTGCACCAGCTCATTATTCTTCTGTTTTTTAAATTAATATTTTAAACCCTCTCAGCCCTCAATTGACTGTTTTTCAGTAAATATTATCATTCATTTTCTCCCTGTATATCTCAAATCCATCTCAGAGCATAATATTTATTATATTATACCACTTTGGCCACTAGCTAACCAGAGGTTGTGTTGTATTATAAAAGGTAAAGTAGCTGGTAAAATGGCCGGTGTTTTTTGAATCCACAAGCCACTCTGGCCAGTGGGTGAAAAAGTCAATTTCATACCCTGGAAAGGCATTGTAAGGGTAACCATGGCTCCTATAATAAACTCAACACTGGCCGTAGAACTGTCACATTAAGAATAATTAGGGTAATTATGACAAATTTGTAATTTGTGAGCTACTTTATGTAGCGGCTGAAATATCATATTTGCATGGTATTCATATCAGACTGCGTATTACTGAGCATGTAATCAATTCCATATGTATTATATCTTGAAGACAGTGCAAACATTATTTTTAGGCATATGATTCTCATATTGTCCTCGTTAAAGGCTGATGTAGCCAATACATTCACAGCTATTTACATACATTGCAGCCGTTCTGGTCTTTATTCTGCTGATAATCAGTGCAGTCTTCCTCTTTCCCACCAGTACCAGAGCCTGAACCTCACATTCTTGTTTTTCTTCAAAACAAAACGTATTACATTCATTCAGAATCTATAAGAGGCGTCACACACAGAAGGGCATTATGGGAAGTGAAGTCTTCCAGGAACAGTGATGGAACCTCTGTTCCTCTGTATTGACATGAATTACCTCGATAAAAATGGAAAAATTAATACAATCTGCCCACTTGAGAGAGTGTAGCGAGCAGTTTGGAAACAACTAAAATAATTTAATGAATTGAAATAAATTATGGACACCTGATTTATTAACTGTGTGACAAGCTGTGTTGGAAATGCTCTCTCTCACACACAAACACACACATGCACGCGCACACACAGTGTTGGAAATGCACTCTCACACACACACACACACACACACACACACACACACACACACACACACACACACGCACGCACACACACACAGTGTTGGAAATGCTCTCAATTGTCAAGTTGAAATTAAGACATAAAAACACATCATGATCATGAAAAGCTGTTGAATCATTGGCTACAACAAGGACATTAATTACATGCTTAAAACTTTTAAAACTTTATATAGTCTTAAAAATATTGTTATATATATTGAACTGTTTATATACTGATACTCAGATAGTCATACAGAATATGTTTATGTAACTGGTTTTTAACTTTCACCCAGTTAACTGAACTGAAGGCAGTCTGGTATGATAAGACATGAAAATGCATTTTATCACATTTGTATAGTAGTGCACATTCTCTTCAGAATTAATAAAATGTATGAATTTAGTCTTTATCCCAGAGTTCTACTTTAATTTCTGCGTTTGCCGCAGGGCACATGGTTCCTCTCAAGGTGAACCTTCTGTCTTGGAAGCTGATTTCTGAACCAGACGCCTTTTCCCTTTTGAATGGTCCCTCATTGTTATACATGAGATCATATAGAGATGCATCACACATCTGATTAGAGTCAAACAAACCCAGAGCAAACCAGTTCTGATTGAGATTATAGTCAAAAGGTACAGAGAACATGATGGCCAGACGCTTAACTGCTCCCTTCTTCCGGTCTTCAGCGATGTCATAAGTCAAGACCCCCACAGCTAGTTTACTTTGTCCTTAATGATTCCTGTTCAAGATATATTCTCAATTTTAATTTCTTAGGGTTCACACCTACAGTGGATACTGCTGTGACCCCACACAACCCACAGTGGGAAAGGGGGTCACAGAAAGATGCTCTTTTGGAAATACGAAGGGAGCCATGCGTGGTTCTGTGGGGGTCCTGACTTATGACATCGCTGAAAACTGGAAGAAGGGAGCAGTTAAGCGTCTGGCCATCATGTTCTCTGTACCTTTTGAGTACGCTTCCTACGAGAACCGGTTTGCCGTTAGTATCTTTTGCTATTGTATGTACCATTGTGGAGTGACACTTTCATAAACTTTTCCACTCTACTCCTCTAAATATATAATGGTAAATATTACAATAGCATATCACAACAGTGATCAGCAATAATGATAGGCCTAATACTCATAATAAAATAATTAGCTCCTATAGATTTTAACACAGTCTCGAAGGTAAGAAGTGGATTATCCTTCACCTGAAATGTTTGCCTTGTCATCCTGAAATGCGAGTCAAATGTTGGATCACCATACTTAGGAACCGCCTTCACTCGATTGGGACGTTCTCTGCTATTCTGGACTGCAAGGGCAGTGACCGCAACATCGAGTGTATTTTGGAGTATTAAACACGTATTTAAACCGATTTCATCAGGCTCCGAAAATTCTTCGAAAAGAACGCAAAGAATGGCCTTCTCAGCTGCCATAGTTGCAACGCTTGCGTAGCACAACAGGGTGTTCAACGCACCACCGTTTCCGTTTAAATAAAGATTTTGCTACGTTTTGTCGGGGCTGAACGCAGCCCTGGATTATACATTTCAGGATTATAAAAGCGAAAACAAATTTTAAATTTTTTTTTTCACGCATAGTGCAAGACTAGTGCACCAATAAGCAGTTGCGTGCTTTCCTGCGGGAAAAAGAAAAGAAAATATATTTTATAGGCAAATTAGTAATTCGCGCGTTGGAGTCAAACGAGATGTATTTCAGGTTGATAATATCAGGGAAGTAGCCTACGCTCCTCTTGACCAGCAAGGACCAGGTGTATTTTGCATCTAGGCTATTCACTTGGACGTTGATGGCATCGAGGCTATTGTTTTCGAATGATGAAGGTAAATACAGGCTGCTTGCCATACATTTAAGTATTTAAATCATATAATTTTAACAATTAAAACACAAAATAACCGGATAATTTAAACAATGTAATACAATTATGGTGAGAAATTTATAAATTCCATTTTATTTTAAATAATCAAAATTAAAACTATCCAATACAATCCCCATACTTAAATTGTGTTCTTATACCTACGAGTAAATCCAAAATAAGAGAAAAATGGCGGGCACCATAAACATTCTTACCTGTCACGGAATAAATATTTGTACGTACAAGCTTTTATTACATGCGGCTCATAAATTGTGTGCCTGATGTAGGCCGACAAAGATTTTTATGACGAGTTTTACACGCAGATATGAGTTCTGCTCCAGAAACCTGCGCGTTATGTATAAAAAACGGGATGGATGCGCAGCGCAGCCTGCCATCCACGCGAGTCATTACAAGATACGCTTCTGTCCTTAATGCATTTAACGAGAGGTTCACGCAATAACAGGTGGGTGGATATATAATAGGTTTGCAATATTATGTAGTGTATTCAGTTGAATTTAGTAAAGTTCGCGCAATTAACCAGGGTAGTGAAATTCATCCTCTAAAGAGTAGGCACAAATTAGCGGAGGCCTATAAAAGATTGTTGTTAGCTAGATGCATTTATGGCTTTTAATATTTTCACAAATAGAATGCCTTGGATGTAATGTTACCCTTTTTACCATTAGCTACTCATTTACTTTTTTCTGGCCAACTTTTTTCATTTAAAAGGAGAACAGAGAGCAATGGTGCAATGGTGGGGATTGACCCCTAGCTCACACAGGTTTAATGGTGGGGATGGAACCCCAGCTCACACAGGTTTAATGGTGGGGATGGAACCCCAGCTCACACAGGTTTAATGGTGGGGATGGAACCCCAGCTCACACAGGTTTAATGGTGGGGATTGAACCCCAGCTCACACAGGTTTAATGGTGGGGATGGAACCCCTGCTCACACAGGTTTAATGGTGGGGATTGAACCCCAGCTCACACAGGTTTAATGGTGGGGATGGAACCCCAGCTCACACAGGTTTAATGGCAGGGATGGAACCCCAGCTCACACAGGTTTAATGGTGGGGATGGAACCCCAGCTCACACAGGTTTAATGGTGGGGATTGAACCCCAGCTCACACAGGTTTAATGGTGGGGATGGAACCCCTGCTCACACAGGTTTAATGGTGGGGATTGAACCCCAGCTCACACAGGTTTAATGGTGGGGATTGAACCCCAGCTCACACAGGTTTAATGGTGGGGATTGAACCCCAGCTCACACAGGTTTAATGGTGGGGATGGAACCCCAGCTCACACAGGTTTAATGGTGGGGATGGAACCCCAGCTCACACAGGTTTAATGGTGGGGCTGGAACCCCAGCTCACACAGGTTTAATGGTGGGGATGGAACCCCAGCTCACACAGGTTTAATGGTGGGGATGGAACCCCAGCTGACACAGGTTTAATGGTGGGGATGGAACCCCAGCTCACACAGGTTTAATGGTGGGGATGGAACCCCAGCTCACACAGGGGAACTTGTGGCTTGAAATTGGGCCGCCCTTTGGACTGCCCCATGTCTCATCCAAGTTTTTAATTTTGTTGTTTTTAAATTTAAAATAACTATTACATTTTTAATTCAGTTGATAAATCAGGTGTTGATAAATTTTTAGACACATTTTAGGTGTTTCTGGACATCTTCTGTGGATATTATGGTTATGTATGTATAGAATACACACACAGACATACACACACAGTGTTGGAAATTCTCTGAATTGTCATTGGAAACTAAGACACAAAAATGATAAAAAGCCGTTTAATCATTGGCTATATCAGTTGTTGATAAAGACATTAAGAAGTATATGCTTAAAATGTAGTTCATATGGTCTTTAAATTATTATATAATATATTTAACTGATTATCTGCTTATACTCAGAGAGTCAGATTATATTTATGTAAAGTAACTGGTTTGCAGCATTTACCCAGTTTACTGAACTAGTCGTAGGCATTATGCAATCTGGTATGATAAGACATAAAAATTATACTTCATCAGCTATGTTTTGTAGCTCACATTGTTTTCAAAATTTATCAAATCAGTCATCCCAGAATTCTACTTTCATTTCTGCTTTTGCCACAGGAGACATGGTTCCTTTCAAGGTGAACTTTCCACTTTGGAAGCGGATTTCTGTGCCAACAGCCTTTCCCCTTTCGAATGTTCCATCCTTGTTATACATCATATCATATAGAGATTCATCACACGCTTGATAAGGGTCAAACAAACCCAGAGCAAACCAGTTCTCATAGTTATTGTAGTTGTAAGGTACAGAGAACATGATGGCCAGACGCACTAATGATGTCCTTTGGTCTTCAGTGATGTCATAGGTCATGACCCCCACAGCTCCAGATGAACTTGCCGACGTGCTTCCAAAAGAGATTTCTGCGACTCCTTTTGGCAGTGTGGGTTGTGGGGGTTCAAAGCAGTTTCCACTGTAGGTGTAAACCCTAAAATAACATTGATAATACATCTTGAACACATTGAACAGTAATAATTACGGAAAAACTAAACTATTTTGCTGTGTTAGACATCAAACGACACAGAGAGTTCTTCAAATTGCATTAGGCTAGGCTACTAAAATAGAGAGAATGAGAGACATTCTTACCAAAGAAAATACAAAAATAACTTGTTAAGCACTGATAGTTCATACCATAATAGTGTAGGACTTAGGAGAAATACACCCATTGGACTGCAGCCCTACAGTTAAAATGCCCAAAGAGCAAATGACCTAAACGCACTGTTCACTAAATGCTATTTTAATGACAGATCATACCCTTGAGTCTGTAGTCAATTATAATAAACTCACTGTGGGTTTATCAGGATGTTAGATGAGCGGTTGGACAGATAAATGGAGACGCTTCTACTGGCGGCGTTGAGAGACTGCTTAGTGATGGCATTCAGCAGAGTGCCTCCATGAATGGAGGCTGTTGTCCCGGCTATCACAGCTGATGCTATTGCTGTTCCCGGCATGGCTGAGATCCAGAGAGCAGAGGATTCTGGGGCAGCTCACGACCGCTGACAAATTCTGTAACGACCAGCGAAATACCTGCATATTAGAATCAAGGCATCATAACACTAGTGTGGGAAAGGGTATTCTACTGACCCAGAAACCACAGACCCGTTAGCTTACCTCACATCTCATCTATATATTTACATGTAGGTAAGGAAAATGACCAACGTCAGCCCAGTATTATAGTAAAGGGATTCAGGAAAGGAAAATGACCAACATCAGCCCAGTATTACAGTAAAGGGACTCAGGAAAGCCCAACAGCCATCAGCCCAACATTATAGTACTTCCTCATGTTAACATCAGATGTTTGACAGGTTTGAAAACTATATACGTTTTGTTTTCTTAAATGACAAAAATTATAACATATTTCTTTTTTGTTAAAGTTTCTCCACTAAAAGAACAAATACTTACCAGTTTTCGCTGTTGGTGTGAAACCTAATAAAATGAAATAAGACAAAATAAGGGTTAAAATAATTAGAAACAAGTCAGAATACAAATGGCTTAAGATATCTTTGCCTTCTTAAGGTATATAAGCCTTCTTACATACATTCACCTACCTGTGTACATACACGCTACAGTGACAATTTAGGCAGTCAGTAATACTTTATATACTTTTATGGCAGGCTGGAGACACGCCTAGTCGTTGAATGGGCACACACCTGGGCAGCGTTGGCGAATCAGCCCAGGGCCTAAAGGTGTGAGCACTCTCCATGGTGAGAAGCTGAGACCAGAAACCTGCGAGAGAGAGAGAGAGAGAGAAGACAGAGAGGGAGCCTGTCATACCTAGAGAAATTCTGTCAGACCTGGGCACTGACAGTAAATCTGGAAAAAACCAGAGTTATGGTCTTCCAGAAAAAATCCAGATCACAGGGAAACAGGTACCAATTTACCCTAGGAACCCACACCCTGGAGCACACCACCAGCTACACTTACCTGGGGCTGGTGATTAGTGCTTCAGGGAATTTCGAAATGGCAATAAATGCATTACGGGACAAAGCACGCAGGGCCTACTATGCAATTAAGAAAACTATTTCCAAATTCAATCCCCCTATAAAGATCTGGCAAAAAATATTTGACTGCATTATCCAGCCAATTCTCCTTTATGGGAGTGAAATATGGGGTCCTCTATTGCACAACAAAAACAAAAAATGGGATAAAAATCAAATTGAGAAATTTCATCTGGAGTTCTGCAAAACTGCACTACATGTCCACAGATATGCCCCAAGTAATGCGTGCAGGGCCGAATTAGGCCGCTTCCCCCTCCTGATGCCAATTGAAAAAAGAGCACTCAAATTCTGGGTTCATCTTAATCAGGCTGACCCACACTGCTACCAGCACAAGGCACTGAAAAGCAACCAGCCCTACCCAGAGAGGGACCCCCTCGGACAACTGGCCCTGAATAAACAATTTGAAGAAAATGCTACAACCACAGCATTACAAAAATTTGACAAGATCAACAAAAATCTGTACATTGACAATTGGCATGAAGAAATTAAATTAAACAATAAATTGTAAATTTACCGCACTCTAGGTCAAAATTACTCCCTGTCTGAATACCTGACACAAGTAAATAACCAAAAACAAAGACGCACATTGACAATGTACAGACTCAGTGACCACAGCCTTGCTGTTGAAACTGGTCGCCACAAGACCTGGCTGCCAAAAGTGAACAGGCTGTGTGCTCACTGCAACCTGGCAGAGGTAGAGACAGAGGCCCACTTTTTACTCTACTGCCCCACTTTTTACTCTACTGCCCCAAGTACCTATTCATTCGAAGCCAATATTTTTCCAAATTCAATGTGCAAATTCACCAATTTGAATACCAATCAGAATTAAACAAATTAAAAATAGTTCTGGGAGAAGAGGATGCCACAATAGAAATGGCAGCTCATTACGTCTCTGCCTGCCATACTTTAAGAGAGGGTGTGGACTAATCTAAATAGTAAATAGTCATGTGTGTTCTTTTTAATACTGCCAGGGTTTATATGTAATATGTATTACATTATAGTACTAAATGTCTTTTGACCTGGGATTAAGTGTATTGGTGGGGGGTATGTTGTTCATGTTATTGTATTTTCTGTACTTTGTTGTAGCTTTACTGAGAATTGATAACAGAGGAAGTTGGTATTTACTCCAGTACAGACAGTACATGCCACAATTGCTGTTTTGTAATATTTTATTCCCCTCAATTACCCTTATGGCAGATTGACTTATCTCAGTCCTCCGTTGACCCCTCACTGTCTTATTCACAGACTATAGTTTACACTATCACACTTTCTCCTCAAAGTCATCCCACTGGGATTTTGCATAGTCAAATCTTTTGGGCCTTTCAACAGCTTCCATGACCCAATGATCTACCGAATCTACTCAAGATATGAAAATATTCACTCTTCAATGTGTATCTGTCTAAAATGTCCCACTCTTCACACCTAGTCAGCCCTGCAGATGCAATAGTCTGTTCAATACATGACACAGCAGCATTTCCTATTTGGAAACTAGTTGGCCTTTCCAATTTCCAAATACAGCGGTTTCAACTGAATTTCCAAATCCAGCAGGTTTAACAGTCTAAATCCAGCAGTTTTAACAGCCTAAATCCAGCAGTTTTAACAACCTAAATCCAGCAGGTTTAACAGCCTAAATCCAGCAGTTTTAACAGCCTAAATCCAGCAGGTTTAACAGCCTAAATCCAGCAGTTTTAACAACCTAAATCCAGCAGGTTTAACAGCCTAAATCCAGCAGTTTTAACAGCCTAAATCCAGCCGTTTTAACAGCCTAAATCCAGCAGGTTTAACAGCCTAAATTCAGCGGTTTTAATAGCCTAAATCCAGCAGGTTTAACAGCCTAAATCCAGCAGGTTTATCAGCCTAAATCCAGCAGTTTTAATAGCCTAAATCCAGCAGTTTTAACAGCCTAAATCCAGCAGTTTTAACAGCTAACACCAGCTCATTTAACACCTACGCACTGACACCAAGTTTGGCACATATTTAGAGGGTGTTCTATTTATAGGTTTATAACCCCCAGGTGTGAGCATAATTTAGATCAGAATAAAGTGCCACAAAGGCAAAGAAACTTTGGAAAAATTCAACAACAAAAAAATGTTTTTCTTTCATTTGCAATAAAATACTGCGAGCTACATATCTGAAACAGGTAAATGCATTTTCCTGCATCATAAAATCGGTGCAAAATCTGAGGGTGATATTCAGATCTACTAAAGATCTGTTCGGAAAAATGTAGGCAGTGTACCCTGTTGTTGTCCCAACAATATTCCATCCATATGAGTAGGCCAGTCATACCACGCTGACCTCTGACCTCTGCTTTAAACTGGAGGTGCCTCCAAAAATGTAAATTCCAAATAGACCTAAACAGCCATTACCTACATAGGCATTAAGACTTTCAAATGGTGATTTCAAAGTCACAGATTGGCATTCAAACTTAAAATGAAAAAGGAAACCATACTGGGCCCTGACCCCATAAAGACCTTTGTTTTCTGGTGTTTCTCCTCATGACCACGTTAAGATTTATATCCATAACCAGCACGTCAGCGTGGCTTTTATTTGCCTCTTTAGTGCCTGTCGAGGTCAGATCCTAGACCAGGACATGCGGAGCAGGCCTCTGGATAACAAAGTGCTATTGAGTGGACTGTGAACAAGTTTGCCATATCACATTATACTCTCTCCATTGAAGGCTGTAATCTAAAAGCTATGTACCCTACAATATGTTGGTTTGCTCATTTGAATGTCAAACATAGGAATGTACTTAACCATATTGTCGATCAGCGCAGTAAGATAACTGGGGTGAAACAGGCGAGCCTTTCTCAGCTGTTTGACAGGCTATGAGAAAGGCTCAGGCTATCCGTTTAGGCTGTGACCATCCACTGCACTCTGAATACAAATATTCTTTTGTTCCCTCAGCCATCAGTTTATGAAATTTTTTAGTTTGGCACTTAGCACGATATGTCAGGTGTGGGGGTATATTTTCTGTGTGTTTTATATTTTAATATAATTATTTTGTTTTTTTAATTGATCTTAATGCTGCACATGAATTGTCCTCTGGGATTATAATAAAGTCTGAGTCTAAGTTCATGGACAAGTTCTTCTCTGTGAGCTCAGTGTGTGCAATGCTCACCTTGATAACCCAAATACTCATTCACATCTGGTCTAGCTTCTCTTGCATTTTTTGTTATCTACCCAGGTTTATTTTTCAATCACACATACAGTAGCTGGTACTTTAATACAGTCAATACAATCACACATAACTGGTACTTTAATACAGTCAATACAATCACACATAACTTGTACTTTAATACAGTCAATACAATCACACATACCTGGTACTTTAATACAGTCAATGCAATCACACATAACTGGTACTTTAATACAGTCAATACAATCACACATAGCTGGTACTTTAATACAGTCAATGCAATCACACATAACTGGTACTTTAATACAGTCAATACAATCACACATAACTGGTACTTTAATACAGTCAATACAATCACACATACAGTAGCTGGTACTTTAATACAGTCAATGCAATCACACATAACTGGTACTTTAATACAGTCAATGCAATCACACATACAGTAGCTGGTACTTTAATACAGTCAATGCAATCACACATAACTGGTACTTTAATACAGTCAATGCAATCACACATAACTGGTACTTTAATACAGTCAATACAATCACACATAACTGGTACTTTAATACAGTCAATGCAATCACACATAACTGGTACTTTAATACAGTCAATACAATCACACATAACTGGTACTTTAATACAGTCAATACAATCACACATAACTGGTACTTTAATACAGTCAATACAATCACACATAACTGGTACTTTAATACAGTCAATACAATCACACATAACTGGTACTTTAATACAGTCAATGCAATCACACATAACTGGTACTTTAATACAGTCAATGCAATCACACATAACTGGTACTTTAATACAGTCAATGCAATCACACATAACTGGTACTTTAATACAGTCAATACAATCACACATAACTGGTACTTTAATACAGTCAATACAATCACACATAACTGGCAAAAATGACAAAGATCCACAAGAGTTGGGTTCTTACCTATGGAAGCATATCTGTTCCAAAATTCAAATGAAAATGCAAATCTGCGATTGCATTTCCTTTACATTCGATGGGGTGCAAAAAATATGACATAATTCAAATGAAAATGCAAAAGGCCACTTTGTGTAATCATTTTCAAGTTAATTTACGCACTTTATCTGACAATTTGAAAATGTTAATGCAAATCCATTTCACATTACATTTTTCTCACCCTCTACGACACAACCCTGCCATAATTTAAATGCAAAGGAAAAACCACATTATTGTAATCGCTTTATCAATGATCAATTAAATTTGCCATTTAACATACCGTTTTCATGCTTTGGTGGCACAAGAGTGACATAAATCACTTACCAGCCTATCATCCTCACTTTTACATTTACTACCTTACTAATCCACTCGGACCAAACAGAAACTCCTTCTCGAACCTTATTACAAAACAGCAATTGTGCCATGTATGTACTGGAGTAAATACCAACTTCCTCTGTCATACATTCTGAGTAACCTACTATAAAATACAGAAAACACAATAATTATGTACATACACTACAGTGTGTATATTGTGTATATGTGATACGTGCAAGTAGTAGATGTGAAAAAATGAAAAACAGTAGTACTATGTTGGAGTAGAAATGTAGTTAACAGGTCATCTATTAAGTCGTCTGATGGCTTAAAGGGAAATTGAAGCACTCATTTGCTGTTTACCTCAGATAAGATATGGTAGTATGTTAGAGTAGAAATGTATTAATTGGTCATCTGTTAAGTAGTCTGATGACTTGTGGGTAGAAAGTGACTTTGAGTCTAGGGGTGTGGGCTTTTTTACCCACGATACCATTCACCAGATGGTAGAACAGCAAACAGTGTGTCGGGGACACTGTCCTTAATCCGGAGCATGACTAGCCTTTCAAGCCCTTCATTATGACGGGAGTGTACAGGGCAATAGTCATTCATCAAGCCCTTCATTATGACAGGAGTGCTACAGGGCAATAGTCATTCATCAAGCCCTTCATTATGACGGGAGTGTACAGGGCAATAGTCATTCATCAAGCCCTTCATTATGACGGGAGTGTACAGGGCAATAGTCATTCATCAAGCCCTTCATTATGACGGGAGTGTACAGGGCAATAGTCATTCATCAAGCCCTTCATGATGACGGGAGTGTACAGGGCAATAGTCATTCATCAAGCCCTTCATTATGACGGGAGTGTACAGGGCAATAGTCATTCATCAAGCCCTTCATTATGATGGGAGTGTACAGGGCAATAGTCATTCATCAAGCCCTTCATTATGACGGGAGTGTACAGGGCAATAGTCATTCATCAAGCCCTTCATGATGATGGGAGTGTACAGGGCAATAGTCTTTGGTACTGATACTACATTAGTGACCTTGAAGCAGGTGGCTACTGCAGTCTGAGCTGTCCTTGTTTAAGATGCTTTTCATTGCTTTGTTTTTGTTAAGTTCCATTTATTTTATTGTATTTGCTTTTAATTCCATTGTTAAGCACTTTGAGCTGCTGGTAAGAAATGTGCTCTATAAAGAAACTTATCACACGCTGGATGGCCCCTGGGAGGAAGAGAATTGCTGGACACGGGGAGACGGGTCATTTTCACAGGCCTTTTATTCGCCGATAGACAGAGAGAGTTTTTTTTTATTAAATAAAGAAACAAATGAATGAAAAACTTTCCCCCTTGTGGGTTAAATAAATAACAAGCTTTCCACTTCTTCAGCTGTCCAGCTCTTCAGCTCAGCCTCTTGTACTTAGTTTACTCAGACACCTTTAGGCCCTGGGCTGATTCGCCAACGCTGCCCAGGTGTGTGCCCATTCAACGACTAGGCGTGTCTCCAGCCTGCCATAAAAGTATATAAAGTATTACTGACTGCCTAAATTGTCACTGTAACGTGTATGTACACAGGTAGGTGAATGTATGTAAGAAGGCTTGTGTGTGGACTGCAAAGATATTTTAAGCCATTTGTATTCTGACTTGTTTCTAATTATTTCAACCCTTACAGACTTTGTCAGCAGACGTGAGCTGCCCCAGAATCCTCTGCTCTCCGGATCTCAGCCATGGCAGGAACGGCAATAGCATCAGCTGTGATAGCCGGGGCAACAGCTTCCATTCATGGAGTTATTCTGTTGAATTTCATCACTAAGCAGTCTCTCAACGCCGCCAGTAGAAGCGTCTCCATTTATCTGTCCAACTGCTCATCTAACATCCTGATAAACCCACAGTGAGTTCATTGCAATTTAAAGTGATACTGCAGTCAAAAACCGACTTTTCCCGTTGAAAACCGATGTTTTGGGTTAGATTATGATCATACACAACTGTTTATGTCCGAAAATCTCATGTTTAGTAAAAATGGTTTTATCTGAGCTTTTGTGTAGGTTTACCAATACGCTGGTTTCCAGGGGTTCATGACGTCACGAGATCCTTAACATAACAATGGGTGGAGTTGAGGTGATCCTAGGGGTGGTCTCAGCTGGGCACGTGGTATAAAAGCAGAGACCAACGTTTTTTTTTTTCTTTGAGACTGAGACTAGCTAGTTCAAGTTCAAACACGAATTGCTTTGTATTACTGCTAACGTTAATATTACGACTTATATCGAGCTACATAGAGAGTTATTCATCTTCAACGTCTTACTATTTGATATCTTTAGCTAACTTGCCTGCATTATGCCAAGGAGTCAGAGATGTATCGTTCCTCTGTGCAACGCCACCGGCTCTGTTAGCTTTCATAATCTGCCGAGAGACGGAATGTATCGATAAGTTAGGTAATGCAAGGCAGTCTATTGTGTGTGAGTTTAGCCCCATTTGGTCCAGAGAGAACTGGTACTTAGCTATTTATGAATAATGTTAGCTAATAAATGAATAAATGATAACAATTCTCTCCGGACCAAGTGGAGCTATGAGGGCGCTACAACCAGCCATGTTCAATATACTAACGTTACTGTGTGACTGGGTTTTACTGTGTATTTGAGTATTCAATAGTAACGTTACTTTAGGCAGACAAACAAGCTAACTTAGCTAGGTAACGTTAGCTCTACCAGTCGGTTACATCCCCGGTCTTCTCCTCGATCGCGAAGACGTCGCTCAACCAATATAGCCGGGGCGGCGGCTGCTGCTGCCAGGGGCTCGAATGAATACGGCTGTATTGCCCGAGCAACATCTTCGCGAGGAGAGTCTTCCACCACAAAGGAATCCTCTTCCTCCACTTAAAACTCCTCCACCTCAAAACTCCCTGCAGTACTGCTGTCACTCTTGTCGCTCGCCATTTTGTTGTTTGTTTAGCTAGTAGTGAGGAGAGAGCGTATTGAGTTCAGTGGGGCTGAGTCAGTTCACCAAGACACACCCTTTCACTCCTTGACTGTATGAATATTCATAATATGACTACGTGGCATCATCGTCATATGACCACACCTACTCACGAGTTCCAGTTCAAATTGAAGCGGTAAAAAAGGCTCTGCAGTATCTCTTTAAAATGGGTATGATCTGTTATCAAAAATACTATCAAGGGAACATTGTGTTGAATTAATTTGCTCTTTGGGCATTTTTGGCAAAACAATCTTTGGTAAGAATGTCTCCCTTATATTGTCAATTTTATTTCTTAGGGTTTACACCTACAGTGGAAACTGCTTTGAACCGCCACAACCCACGGTGGAAAAGGGGGTCACAGAAATCTCTTTTGGAAGTACGACGGCAAGTTCATCTGGTGCTGTGGGGGTCATGACCTATGACATCACTGAAGACCGGAAGAACGCAGTCAAGCGTCTGGCCATCATGTTCTCTGTACCTTACAACTACAATCACTATGAGAACTGGTTTGCTCTGGGTTTGTTTGACCCTTATCAAGCGTGTGATGAATCTCTATATGATATGATGTATAACAAGGTTGGAACATTCGAAAGGGGAAAGGCTGTTGGCACAGAAATCCGCTTCCAGAGTGGAAAGTTCACCTTGAGAGGAAACATGTCTCCTGTGGCAAAAGCAGAAATGAAAGTAGAGCTCTGGGAGGACTAATTTGATCAATGTGATAAATTCTGAAAACAATGTGAGTTACTGTATGTAGCTGATGAAACATATTTTCATGTCTTATCATACAAGACTGCCTACAACCAGTAACCTGGGTAAAGGTTACAAACCAATTACATAAACATATTCTGCCTGACTATCAGACTATCAGTGTTTAATTAGTTCTATATATATCAATTTTCTTAAGAGCATATAAACTAAGTTTTAAGCATACAATTCTTAATATCCTTGTTGCATTCAATGATTAAACAGATGTTTCTGATTGCATATGTTTTGGTGTCTTAATTTCCACTTGATTCAGAGCTTCTCCAAAGGCATTGGGCCTCATGCGAGAACATTCTCTGGTTCTCTTACCTTTCTCTTTTATTCGTTCTTCAGAGATGTTCGTACGAGGATTTCACGTCTGAATCACCAAACGTTCTTAACCTCCAAAAATCTTCTTACAGGCCAGTGTAAATTCACCTGTTCTTGAATGAACGTGCGTTCACAATTCTCTATTAACATAATTAACGACCCAAAAATGCCATATCGGACCACTTGTCCTGCCCCCTGTTCCTGGAAGATACATTTTGTAGAGAAAAAAGGAAAAAAGACGACAGGTCCTTTGTTTCATCTTTCACTTTTTGCACACGAGCACATGTTGATAAATATATTGCATTGGCTGCACACGAGCACATGTTGATAAATATATTGCATTGGCTGCACACGAGCACATGTTGATAAATATATTGTATTGGCTGCACAGGAGCACATGTTGATAAATATATTGCATTAGCTGCACATGAGCACATGTTGATAAATATATTGCATTGGCTGCACACGAGCACATGTTGATAAATATATTGCATTGGCTGCACACGAGCACATGTTGATAAATATATTGCATTGGCTGCACACGAGCACATGTTGATGAATATATTGCATTAGCTGCACAGGAGCACATGTTGATAAATATATTGTATTGGCTGCACACGTGCACATGTTGATAAATATATTGCATTGGCTGCACACGAGCACATGTTGATAAATATATTGTATTGGCTGCACACGAGCACATGTTGATAAATATATTGCATTAGCTGCACATGAGCACATGTTGATAAATATATTGCATTGGCTGCACACGAGCACATGTTGATAAATATATTGCATTGGCTGCACACGAGCACATGTTGATGAATATATTGCATTAGCTGCACAGGAGCACATGTTGATAAATATATTGTATTGGCTGCACACGAGCACATGTTGATAAATATATTGCATTGGCTGCACACGAGCACATGTTGATAAATATATTGTATTGGCTGCACACGAGCACATGTTGATAAATATATTGCATTAGCTGCACATGAGCACATGTTGATAAATATATTGCATTGGCTGCACACGAGCACATGTTGATAAATATATTGCATTGGCTGCACACGAGCACATGTTGATAAATATATTGCATTGGCTGCACACGAGCACATGTTGATAAATATATTGCATTGGCTGCACACGAGCACATGTTGATGAATACATTGCATTAGCTGCACATGAGCACATGTTGATAAATATATTGTATTGGCTGCACACGAGCACATGTTGATAAATATATTGCATTGGCTGCACACGAGCACATGTTGATAAATATATTGTATTGGCTGCACACGAGCACATGTTGATAAATATATTGCATTAGCTGCACATGAGCACATGTTGATAAATATATTGCATTGGCTGCACACGAGCACATGTTGATAAATATATTGCATTAGCTGCACATGAGCACATGTTGATAAATATATTGTATTGGCTGCACATGAGCACATGTTGATAAATATATTGCATTGGCTGCACACGAGCACATGTTGATGAATATATTGCATTGGCTGCACACGAGCACATGTTGATAAATATATTGCATTGGCTGCACACGAGCACATGTTGATGAATATATTGCATTAGCTGCACAGGAGCACATGTTGATAAATATATTGTATTGGCTGCACACGAGCACATGTTGATAAATATATTGCATTGGCTGCACACGAGCACATGTTGATAAATATATTGTATTGGCTGCACACGAGCACATGTTGATAAATATATTGCATTAGCTGCACATGAGCACATGTTGATAAATATATTGCATTGGCTGCACACGAGCACATGTTGATAAATATATTGCATTGGCTGCACACGAGCACATGTTGATAAATATATTGCATTGGCTGCACACGAGCACATGTTGATAAATATATTGCATTGGTTGCACACGAGCACATGTTGATGAATATATTGCATTAGCTGCACATGAGCACATGTTGATAAATATATTGTATTGGCTGCACACGAGCACATGTTGATAAATATATTGCATTGGCTGCACACGAGCACATGTTGATAAATATATTGTATTGGCTGCACACGAGCACATGTTGATAAATATATTGCATTGGCTGCACACGAGCACATGTTGATAAATATATTGTATTGGCTGCACAGGAGCACATGTTGATAAATATATTGTATTGGCTGCACACGAGCACATGTTGATAAATATATTGCATTGGCTGCACATGAGCACATGTTGATAAATATATTGCATTAGCTGCACATGAGCACATGTTGATAAATATATTGCATTGGCTGCACACGAGCACATGTTGATAAATATATTGCATTGGCTGCACACGAGCACATGTTGATGAATATATTGCATTAGCTGCACACGAGCACATGTTGATAAATTTGTATGAATTGGTAAATCTTCGTTTGGATTTATTTGATTTTTCCTCAGTGTGTGGGTTTCTTTCATTCATTTTTTTCTTCATTTATTTCTGTAACCAACACACCTGGATTATACATTTCAGGATTATAAGAGCGAAAACTAATTTAAAAACTTGTCTCGCATAGTGCAAGACTCTTGCTACAGTTGTGTGCTTTCCTGCGGGAAAAAGAAAAGAAAATATATTTTATAGGCTAATTAGTAATTTGCGCGCTGGAGTCAAACGAGATGTATTTCAGGTTGATAATATCAGGGAAGTAGTATGCTCTTCTTGACCAGCAAGGACCAGGTGTATTTTGCATCTAGGCTATTCACTATGGCATCTAGGCTATTCACTATGGCATCTAGGCTATTCACTATGGCATCTAGGCTATTCACTATGGCATCTAGGCTATTCACTATGGCATCGAGGCTATTCACTATGGCATCGAGGCTATTCACTATGGCATCTAGGCTATTCACTATGGCATCTAGGCTATTCACTATGGCATCGAGGCTATTCACTATGGCATCTAGGCTATTCACTATGGCATCGAGGCTATTCACTTGGACGTTGATGGCATCGAGGCTATTGTTTTCGATTGATGAAGATAAATACAGGCTGCTTGCCATACATTTAAGTAAGTATTTCAATAATATCATTTTAACAATTAAAACACAAAATAACAGGATAATTTAAACAATGTAATACAATTATGGAAATTTATAAATTCTATTTTATTTTAAATAATCTAAATTAAAACAATCCAATTGCTGAGGATATAATTTAGGCCTAAATTATATCCCCATACAACAGGTCGCGAGCACTCTTAAATTGTGTTCTTATACCTACGAGTAAATCCAAAATAAGAGAAAAATGGCAGGCACCATAAACATTCTTACCTGTCACGGAATAAATATTTGTACGTACAAGCTTTTATTACATGCGGCCCATAAATTGTGTGCCTGATGTAGGCCGACAAAGATTTTTGTGACGAGTTTTACACGCAGATATGAGTTCTGCTCCAGAAACCTGCGCGTTATGTAAAAACGGGATGGATGCGCAGCGCAGCACGCAAGTCATTACAAGATACGCTTCTGTCCTTAATGCATTTAACGGGAGGTTCACGCAATAACAGGTGGATATATTATAAGTGTACAATATTATGTAGTGTATTCAGTTGAATTTAGTAAAGTTAGCGCAATTAACCTGGGTAGATTTTTGTATGAAATTCCTCCTCTAAAGAGTAAGCATATGGGGATGGAACCCCAGCTCACACAGGTTTAATGGTGGGGATTGAACCCCAGCTCACACAGGTTTAATGGTGGGGATTGAACCCCAGCTCACACAGGTTTAATGGTGGGGATTGAACCCCAGCTCACACAGGTTTAATGGTGGGGATGGAACCCCAGCTCACACAGGTTTAATGGTGGGGATGGAACCCCAGCTCACACAGGTTTAATGGTGGGGATTGAACCCCAGCTCACACAGGTTTAATGGTGGGGATGGAACCCCAGCTCACACAGGTTTAATGGTGGGGATGGAACCCCAGCTCACACAGGTTTAATGGTGGGGATGGAACCCCAGCTCACACAGGTTTAATGGTGGGGATGGAACCCCAGCTCACACAGGTTTAATGGTGGGGATGGAACCCCAGCTCACACAGGTTTAATGGTGGGGATTGAACCCCAGCTCACACAGGTTTAATGGTGGGGATGGAACCCCAGCTCACACAGGTTTAATGGTGGGGATTGAACCCCAGCTCACACAGGTTTAATGGTGGGGATTGAACCCCAGCTCACACAGGTTTAATGGTGGGGATTGAACCCCAGCTCACACAGGTTTAATGGTGGGGATTGAACCCCAGCTCACACAGGTTTAATGGTGGGGATTGAACCCCAGCTCACACAGGTTTAATGGTGGGGATTGAACCCCAGCTCACACAGGTTTAATGATGGGGATTGAACCCCAGCTCACACAGGTTTAATGGTGGGGATTGAACCCCTGCTCACACAGGTTTAATGGTGGGGATGGAACCCCAGCTCACACAGGTTTAATGGTGGGGATTGAACCCCAGCTCACACAGGTTTAATGGTGGGGATTGAACCCCAGCTCACACAGGTTTAATGGTGGGGATTGAACCCCAGCTCACACAGGTTTAATGGTGGGGATGGAACCCCAGCTCACACAGGTTTAATGGTGGGGATTGAACCCCAGCTAACACAGGTTTAATGGTGGGGATTGAACCCCAGCTCACACAGGTTTAATGGTGGGGATTGAACCCCAGCTCACACAGGTTTAATGGTGGGGATTGAACCCCAGCTCACACAGGTTTAATGGTGGGGATTGAACCCCAGCTCACACAGGTTTAATGGTGGGGATTGAACCCCAGCTCACACAGGTTTAATGGTGGGGATTGAAACCCAGCTCACACAGGTTTAATGATGGGGATTGAACCCCAGCTCACACAGGTTTAATGGTGGGGATTGAACCCCTGCTCACACAGGTTTAATGGTGGGGATGGAACCCCAGCTCACACAGGTTTAATGGTGGGGATTGAACCCCAGCTCACACAGGTTTAATGGTGGGGATTGAACCCCAGCTCACACAGGTTTAATGGTGGGGATTGAACCCCAGCTCACACAGGTTTAATGGTGGGGATGGAACCCCAGCTCACACAGGTTTAGTGGTGGGGATTGAACCCCAGCTCACAGAGGTTTAATGGTGGGGATTGAACCCCAGCTCACACAGGTTTAATGGTGGGGATTGAACCCCAGCTCACACAGGTTTAATGGTGGGGATTGAACCCCAGCTCACACAGGTTTAATGGTGGGGATTGAACCCCAGCTCACACAGGTTTAATGGTGGGGATTGAACCCCAGCTCACACAGGTTTAATGGTGGGGATTGAACCCCAGCTCACACAGGTTTAATGGTGGGGATTGAACCCCAGCTCACACAGGTTTAATGGTGGGGATTGAACCCCAGCTCACACAGGTTTAATGGTGGGGATTGAACCCCAGCTCACACAGGTTTAATGGTGGGGATTGAACCCCAGCTCACACAGGTTTAATGGTGGGGATTGAACCCCAGCTCACACAGGTTTAATGGTGGGGATTGAACCCCAGCTCACACAGGTTTAATGGTGGGGATTGAACCCCAGCTCACACAGGTTTAATGGTGGGGATTGAACCCCAGCTCACACAGGTTTAATGGTGGGGATTGAACCCCAGCTCACACAGGTTTAATGGTGGGGATGGAACCCCAGCTCACACAGGTTTAATGGTGGGGATTGAACCCCAGCTCACACAGGTTTAATGGTGGGGATGGAACCCCAGCTCACACAGGTTTAATGGTGGGGATTGAACCCCAGCTCACACAGGTTTAATGGTGGGGATTGAACCCCAGCTCACACAGGTTTAATGGTGGGGATTGAACCCCAGCTCACACAGGTTTAATGGTGGGGATTGAACCCCAGCTCACACAGGTTTAATGGTGGGGATTGAACCCCAGCTCACACAGGTTTAATGGTGGGGATTGAACCCCAGCTCACACAGGTTTAATGATGGGGATTGAACCCCAGCTCACACAGGTTTAATGGTGGGGATTGAACCCCTGCTCACACAGGTTTAATGGTGGGGATGGAACCCCAGCTCACACAGGTTTAATGGTGGGGATTGAACCCCAGCTCACACAGGTTTAATGGTAGGGATTGAACCCCAGCTCACACAGGTTTAATGGTGGGGATTGAACCCCAGCTCACACAGGTTTAATGGTGGGGATGGAACCCCAGCTCACACAGGTTTAATGGTGGGGATTGAACCCCAGCTCACACAGGTTTAATGGTGGGGATTGAACCCCAGCTCACACAGGTTTAATGGTGGGGATTGAACCCCAGCTCACACAGGTTTAATGGTGGGGATTGAACCCCAGCTCACACAGGTTTAATGGTGGGGATTGAACCCCAGCTCACACAGGTTTAATGGTGGGGATTGAACCCCAGCTCACACAGGTTTAATGGTGGGGATTGAACCCCAGCTCACACAGGTTTAATGGTGGGGATTGAACCCCAGCTCACACAGGTTTAATGGTGGGGATTGAACCCCAGCTCACACAGGTTTAATGGTGGGGATTGAACCCCAGCTCACACAGGTTTAATGGTGGGGATTGAACCCCAGCTCACACAGGTTTAATGGTGGGGATTGAACCCCAGCTCACACAGGTTTAATGGTGGGGATTGAACCCCAGCTCACACAGGTTTAATGGTGGGGATTGAACCCCAGCTCACACAGGGGAACTTGTGGCTTGAAATTAGGTCGCCCTTTGGACTGCCCCATGTCTCACCAAAATTTTTTTAAACTTTGACATTTAATTTTTTTAATTTACAATAACTATTACAGTTTTAATACAGTTGATACATCAGGTGTTGATAATTTTGTAGATATTGTAGGACCTCTAATGGACCATATGGCTCATCCTTGGCCCTAGGAAACTTCAAAGGGCTAGCCCTGAGCAGCCTAGAGATATAGAGAACAGGCAATGGGGGTAGCTATTAGAGGTGTAAATGTGTGTGTGTGTGTGTGTGTGTGTGTGTGTGTGTGTGTGTCAACAGGGGTGGCATGACAAACCTCATGCTGACCTACCTCATAGTATTAGGATCCCATACAGTAAGATAGGTTAACACACCTACGGCCGCTACGTGGAGATTCTGGGCCAGGCCATACCAGAATAAAGCAGAAGGTAATACACCTACGGGCACTATGTGGAGATTATGGGCCAGGCCATACCTGAATAAAGCAGAAGGTAATACACCTATGGGCACTATGTGGAGATTCTGGGCCAGGCCATACCAGAATAAAGCAGAAGCCAGAGTGGTACTGCTGGCTTTGTACCTTATTTAATTCATCGCCTGATCTAGTCTCTCCACATATTAGCTCACAAACAGTTCAATACAGCCAAAGCTGTCCCTCCTCTGATAATTCATTAAGTATGCATTGTCTTATATACTGTATGTCTAACTCTCTGAGTCTCCCTGTAAAAAAGGTAATGTGTGCATAAAATGTCTTGCTTTAATCAGTGGGGTTTTATTGTTTGAGTTGTTTGTTATAGTGACCTTAGTGACCTTGAGTAGTTTGTTATAGTCATTCTCTCCATTTCTGCTATATCATCTACTGTTTTCACCCATTTTTGTACTGATGGTAAATTAGGTTTTAACCAGCTCCTAGTTATATGCTTCAAAGCTGAGATTCTTAATATTAAGTACAAGTATTTATCCACTTCTAAATTTAAATCTGGTGGAGTAATACCTAAAATAATAAATTCTGGCCCTATAATTCTTTTAATTAAAAAAATTTGACATATAAAGTTAATAATTTTATCCCAGAAAGTTCGCAATTTTGGACAGAAATAGAATATATGGGAGTAGTTTGCGTTTATTTCACCACAGTTTCTCCAACAGTTAGATGTAGTGGATTGACAATATTTTGCTTGGACATTTGGTGTAATAAAGTATCTTGAACATATATTCCATGAATATTCTTTCCAAAATTTTGAATTTGTAGATTTATGTGCACCAGAAAATGCTTCTTGCCAATCATCATTTGAGAGTTCCGTTCCAAGTTCAGAGTTCCATTTAAGTTTTGTGTTCATCTCCTCCCTTTCCAAGTTATTTTGCAATATTTTATAGATTTTGGACAGGTTATTTTTCTTTTCATTATTTTGATCTTCAATTATAAACTTTGTTAGTGGGTGTACCTTAGGTTGATTGTTGTCTTATTTTAGTCTGTATATTCAATTCAATTCAATTTTATTTATATAGCGCTTTTCACAGACGACTGTCACAAAGACGCTTTACAGAACAGAAAGGGGAGGAAAGGGGAAATATAACTGTGTATATAACTGTGAATCTGAAGATATTTAAAGAAATTAGATTGTGGTAATCTAATTTTAATGATAATGATTCAAATGAGTCTATTGTACCATTCCTGATCAGCTGAGAATAGGAGAAGAAGTTTTTAGTCCTTTTATTGACCATGTTTTTAAAATATTGTCCATTTTATTTGGTGTAAAGTCTGGATCCCATGACATTTCTCTAAGAAGTAGTAATTTGTTCTAAGTCTTACATATGTCTAATAAGTTCTGAGTCTTACATATGTGTTTCCATGTGGTAAGTGTATTATTTACCCATTGATTTTGTCCTTTATTTAGCTTAGTATCTTTTCCAATAAAAGGCAGTGTTTTAATTGAAATATCCACACTTGTACTTTCTATGGTTCGCCATTTTGTTGAGGAATTATCATTGATCCAGATCATTATACTTTTAATTTGTGTAGCATTAAAATAATTACATAAATTTGGAAGAAGATCCTTTGCTTTTTATTATTCTAGATGAAATTTGATATCATTCCATTTATTAAATCTAAGTGAGGGTATGGGGAGTGGCAGTGCCTGAAATAGAATCTAAGTGAGGGTATGGGGAGTGGTAGTGCCTGAAATAGAATCTAAGTGAGGGTATGGGGAGTGGCAGTGCCTGAAATAGAATCTAAGTGAGGGTATGGGGAGTGGCAGTGCCTGAAATAGAATCTAAGTGAGGGTATGGGGAGTGGTAGTGCCTGAAATAGAATCTAAGTGAGGGTATGGGGAGTGGTAGTGCCTGAAATAGAATCTAAGTGAGGGTATGGGGAGTGGCAGTGCCTGAAATAGAATCTAACTGAGGGTATGGGGAGTGGCAGTGTCTGAAATAGAATCTAAGTGAGGGTATGGGGAGTGGCAGTGCCTGAAATAGAAACTAACTGAGGGTATGGGGAGTGGCAGTGTCTGAAATAGAATCTAAGTGAGGGTATGGGGAGTGGCAGTGCCTGAAATAGAAACTAACTGAGGGTATGGGGAGTGGTAGTGCCCGAAATAGAATCTAAGTGAGGGTATGGGGAGTGGCAGTGCCTGAAATAGAATCTAACTGAGGGTATGGGGAGTGGTAGTGCCTGAAATAGAAACTAACTGAGGGTATGGGGAGTGGTAGTGCCTGAAATAGAATCTAAGTGAGGGTATGGGGAGTGGCAGTGCCTGAAATAGAATCTAAGTGAGGGTATGGGGAGTGGCAGTGCCTGAAATAGAATCTAAGTGAGGGTATGGGGAGTGGTAGTGCCTGAAATAGAATCTAACTGAGGGTATGGGGAGTGGTAGTGCCTGAAATAGAATCTAACTGAGGGTATGGGGAGTGGCAGTGCCTGAAATAGAATCTAAGTGAGGGTATGGGGAGTGGCAGTGCCTGAAATAGAATCTAAGTGAGGGTATGGGGAGTGGCAGTGCCTGAAATAGAATCTAAGTGAGGGTATGGGGAGTGGCAGTGCCTGAAATAGAATCTAAGTGAGGGTATGGGGAGTGGCAGTGCCTGAAATAGAATCTAAGTGAGGGTATGGGGAGTGGCAGTGCCTGAAATAGAATCTAAGTGAGGGTATGGGGAGTGGCAGTGCTTGAAATAGAAACTAACTGAGGGTATGGGGAGTGGCAGTGCCTGAAATGGAATCTAAGTGAGGGTATGGGGAGTGGCAGTGTCTGAAATGGAAAAAGGAATTGTGGCAGCACTTTCATTTTTATAGTATCCACTCATTTATATAGATTCTGGTATTGTTCTCCATCTATTTAAGTTCTGCCTAATTATATTTTCTAGGGTTTGGTAGTTACAGTGGTATAAATTCTTTAAGTTCTTGGGGATTGTAATACCTAAATACTTTATTTCATTTTGATCCCATTTAAGTTTTAATGTATTTTTGATGTTTCTTGTCAGTTGTTCTTCTCGGACCATCGCTTCACACTTATTTTCGTTCAGTTTATACCCTGAGTGTGTACTATATTCACCGATGGTTTCCAATAGCACTGGTAAGGAGTCTTCTGGATATGATAGATACACTATGACATCATCGGTATATAGTGATATTTTATGAGTTTCATGGCCTATATATTTTATATTTACTTGTTGTCTTCTGGATTCCGCCAAGGTTCCATACATAGAGCAAATATTAATGGGGAGAGCGGATCTCTTTGCCTTGTCCCCTGATAGATTTTAAAATGGCTAAATAGCGTGCCATTGACCTTAACTTGTGCATTTGAGTTTCTATACATTGCTTTAAGCCATGAAATAAAATATTAATTAAATCCAAATGCCCTAGCAGTTTCAAATATATATGGCCATACCATCCAGTCAAAGGCTTTTTCTGCATCCAATGTTAATAAACAAGTTTGTGTTTTAAATTTTTGGGAGTGATCCATAATGTTCATACGTCTAATATTATCTGTTAGGAGTCTATTAGTGATAAATCCGCATTGATCTGTATTAATTATATCCGGGATAATCACCTTCAGTCTATTTGCTATAATCGCTGTTAATATTTTTTGGTCTGTATTTAGCAGTGAAATTGGTCTGTATGATGAGCAAGCAGTCTCATCCTTCCCCTCCTCATATATAACCGTTATCATAGATGAATTAAATATATGTTATTTAGAAAATAAAAACACTGATATTTTTTAAAATTCTTTCCCTGCATCCTGACAATGTAGGAACTACATATTTACACGCGCGCACACACACACACACACACAAACACACACATGCAATCAGAAAATTCCGTTTAATCATTGGCTATATCAATTGTTAACAAAGACATTAAGAAGTATATGCTTACAATGTAGTTCATATCGTCTTTAAATTATTATATAATATATTTAACTGATTATGTGCTTATACTCAGAGTCAGAATATATTTATGTAAAGTAACTGATTTGCAACATTTACCCAGTTTACTAAACTGGTCGTAGGCATTATGCAATCTGTTATGATAAGACATGAAAATTTTATTTCATCAGCTATGTTTTGTAGCTCACATTGTTTTCAAAATTGATCAAATCAGTCATCCCAGAATTCTACTTTCATTTCTGCTTTTGCCACAGTAGACATGGTTCCTCTCAACATGTACTCTCCACTTTGGAAGCGGATTTCTGTGCCAACAGCCTTTCCCCTTTCGAATGTTCCATCCTTGTAATACATCATATCATATAGAGATTCATCACACGCTTGATAAGGGTCAAACAAACCCAGAGCAAACCAGTTCTCATAGTGATTGTAGTTGTAAGGTACAGAGAACATGATGGCCAGACGCTTGCCTGCGTTCTTCCGGTCTTCAGTGATGTCATAGGTCATGACCCCCACAGCTCCAGATGAACTTGCCGACGTGCTACCAAAGGAGATTTCTGCGACTCCTTTTGGCAGTGTGGGTTGCGGGGGTTCAAAGCAGTTTCCACTGTAGGTGTAAACCCTAAAATAACATTGATAATACATCTTGAACAGTAAGACTTAAGGACAAACTAAACTATCTTGCTGTGTTAGACCTCTCACATAAACACTGCTAATAAAATGCACCTTTATCTGACAACAGGCTGGAGAGAGAGAGAGAGAGAGAGAGAGAGAGAGAGAGAGAGAGAGAGAGAGAGAGAGAGAGAGAGAGAGAGAGGAAGATTCTTACCAAAGAAAATCCAATAATAACTTGTTCTCAAGCACTGATAGTTCTTATTGTCATAGTGTAGGAGTTGGGGGGAAACACACTGCAGCCCTACAACATGTCAGTTAAAAATGCCCGAAGAGCAAATTAACTAAATACACCGTTTGCTAAATGCTATTTTAATGACAGATCTCTGTAGACTACAGTCTGTAGTCAAGTATAATGAACTCACTGTGGGTTTATCAGGATGTTAGATGAGCAGTTGGACAGGTAAATGGAGACGCTTCTATTGGCGGCATTGAGAGACTGCTTAGTGATCATATTCAGCAGAGAAACTCCAGAAACGGAAGCTGCTGCCCCGGTTGCCACGGCTGCTGCTGTTGCTATTCCCGCCATGGCTGAGATCCAGAAAGCAGAGGATTCTGGGACTGTTCACGACCGCTAACAAAGTCTGTAACGACCAGAGACACACCGTACTATTAGAATCAAGGCATCATAACAGTAGTATGGGAAAGGGTATTCTACTGACCCAGAAAAACTGCTAAATTTTATATTTTATATTAACAGTGTTTATGTTTATAACAGCTGTATGGGAAAGGGTATTCTACTGACCCAGAAAAACTGCTAAATTTAATATTTTATATTAACAGTGTTTATGTAATATTTATAGATAATTCCTAATGGAATTGATAATTCATCATTTAAGATTCCACACTGCTGTTGAATCCGGGAGGATGTACAACCTGCTGAGACAAATCAAAATTATTGAGCTCTCGAGAAACTCATTTTCTCACTGTTATAAAAGACAAAACGCACACCATTGTCACACCTGCAGCACATATAGCGATAGCTTGTACACGTGTCAAGTGTCAAAATCATAACCCATTTATTTTGTGTTAAAGATTTCCAGTAAGAACCCATGGAATTAAAAAATATATTGCTTTTCCACTAAAGGAACAAATACATACCAGTATCCGCTGTTGTTGTAAACCCTAATAAAACAAAATAATAAGGCAAAAAAAAAAAAAGGGTTAAAATGATAAGAAACAAGTCAGAATATACATGTAAATGGCTGAAGATATCTTGGCACTCCACACACAAGCCTCCTTACAGATAGGCTACATCCATTCACCTACCTGTGCCCTAACACTCTTCAATGACAAAGAAGAGTTATTAATACTTGATATAGTTTTGGCAGGCTGTAGCCACGCCTAGTCGTTGAGTAGCCACACACCTGGGTTGTGCTGGCGAATCATCCCACAGCTTACAAGGTGTGACTGCAGGAGTGTAATTCTCGCTGATTTCACTCCTGTATTGAATAACAGAGTATAAAAAAGAATTACAGGTAAATGGGGAAAAATCTACTGCACTGTACACTCCTTCCTCTGCTTTGAATGAATATGCTATTTGAAACATTTTAGCTGTAGCTGTTCAAGAGCTATTGACAGAAATATAATCATAAAATGCCATTTAATCATTGGCTGTATCAGTTGTTAACAAAGACATTAAGAAGTATATACTTAAAATGTAGTTCATATGGCCTTTAAATTATTATATAATATATTTAACTGATTAAGTGCTTATACTCAGTGAGTCAGAATATATGTATTTAAAGTAACTGATTTGCAAGATTTACCCAGTTTACTGAACTGGTCGTAGGCATTATGCAATCTGTTATGATAAGACATGAAAATTATACTTCATCAGCTATGTAGTTGTAAGGTACAGAGAACATGATGGCCAGACGCACTAATGATGTCTTTTTGTCTTCAGTGATGTCATAGGTCATGACCCCCACAGATGCACTTGCCGTTGTACTTCCAAAGGAGATTTCTGCGACTTATTAATATTAACAAATTAAATATGAAAAATAAAGGAAACATTATGGTTGGAGTATACACACATTTTCTTACCCAGAGACTGAATCTGTCTTTCATAACTAGTAAGTATTAATAACTGTAGATAACAATAATTTATTATAGCTTGTCGATCAAAACCTACTGACATTTAAAAAGCCAATGTATGTTGAATGTCCATGGTTAAAAAAACTGCTTTTATGGCAATTTACAGAAATGAATCCAAGTATCCCATGTGAAATAAGTGTAAGCCACTTCAACTGAAAAATGCTGCAATGTGTGGGTTAGGCTACCAGCATGTCAGTGTGTTTTAATCTGATGTTGATGTTAATCTGATGCCCAACCAGCAAGGGACGGGTTTGCACAGTCGCACAGCACTGCATGTCTATCTGCCCTAGGCCCCTGCCACACGCGGACATTCCTGCTTGCTGGCATTCCAATGGGCTCAATCCCATCTCTGAGGGAAGTTGTGTCTACGAACACCAGCCTAACGGGCTGGGGTACAGTGTGGTGCCACTTCCCTGCTCAGGGGGTGTGGTCCGCCAGCTGAAGTTGAGATCCCATCAATGCGTCGGGACTCTGGACTGTCTTTCTGGCACTGAAGCATGGGCTGATGGGAAAGCATGCACTGATTTGGACGGACAATCAAGCCACAGTTTTTTTTTTTACATAAAGCACCACAGCAGCCTGCTGTGCATAGGGCTTCAGATCTGGACATGGGCACTCCCTCACTTGGCCTCACTCAGGGTAATTCACTTGCCTGGTATCCAGAACCAGGTGGCAGATGTCGGCCTTGTCGAGACACAGTGGGAGGATGTATATTTAACGAAGAGGATAGGCCCAAACATGGACCCTTGAGGGACCCCACAGGTGATGGAGGCCAGTGTTCACTGAAAGGGTCCTATGCCTGAGATAGGAAATAAACCAAGTTAGTGCTGTGCCCTGAACACCGTCATCAGCATCGAAAGCAGCACTGAGATCTAATAGGATTAAAATGGTACAATCGTCAGCATCAACAGCAAGTAGCAGGTCATTCATCACATTCAGGAGTGCAGAATCTGTGCAATGGAAAGCTCTGAAGCCGGACTGGAATATTTTGAGGATGTCATTATAACTCAATTGGGAGACACTTGGGAGAGGAATACTTTTCAGGATTCTGGAGAAGAAAGACCATTTAGAAATGGGACGAAAATAACGAAGTGTTGTGGACTCAAGGTTAGGTTTCTTGAGAAGGGGCTGAACCACTGTGTGTTGAAAGCAGGCAGGAACAGTACCAGGCTAAAGAGGTGTTGATGATGTGGAGAACACTAGTACCGATTACATCAAATGAGTTTTGAAAGAGACATGGAGGAATAACTTTGAATGCAGAGGTTGTGGAATTCATGTGAGATACTAAATCTGACAGGGTGGAGAGAGAAACTGGTTCAAACATGTTAAGGACAGCAGTACACACCAGATAGGGAGAGGAGTCACAAACAGAGGGAGTGACATGTGATCTAATGTTATCAATTTTGATAATAAATATTTCAAAAATTTCCCCCCAGGGCTCTATCTTGGCGATCTTAGCGCTTGGTCTAAGCGCATGGCGTAAAGTGCATTTAGGGCGTGTCCAAGTCCACTTTTGCTAGTTTGACGGCGTGTTTTTGAGCGCTAAGCATGGCGCAATGTGCAAATGGACTGAACCTAGTCTCTTCATTAATTATAGGAGTGTCTTGGGCGTGACATGCAATAAACCAATCAAAATGTCATATCCCATTACCTTTAAAAGCCTGCTTTTCCACCTTGGCGGATTACTTATATGATGGCGAAATAGACATCCTCGTGCATGTTTAGTGCGATCAAGAAATAGGCTATATGGAGTATGATCAATATTATTCGGACTAACCATTATGAGTTCTTGGTAATTCCTGACAGTGCTGTTATTTTACAAAATATATGCGGTTAAATTTCGTTAAAAGCACCTGCACCAGCTGAGAATAAGCTACAAATGTCTTCCGTCTCACCTTAGAAAGCGCCAAATTAGCCTGCTTGTTAAAACAAATTTTGTTTGATTATGCAATAAAACATTGTCAAACATAAATTCCATGAGGCTGTTCTCATGAAGTTCTAGAAGTTCAAGCTTCATCTGAAATTCATATTGATTAATAACACAAATACCATTATGTTGCCTTAATGATGACACTGAATACAATAAAGCTGTCAGGTTGGCCAACCAGAGTTCCATGCATATTTTCCCTTGTCCTGCTTATGGAAATGTGGCCAACGTGTTTTACTAGCAGCTAATGCTTTAGAAACAAGTCCACTTTCCCGGGAAGACCGTGAAAAGTGCAATTTAAAGCAGGTGAAACAGACATCGTCATCGACATGACGTATTCTCAAAATAACGTTGCACCGTGCTTAGCGCTAAAAAAACACACCTTCAAAATAGCAAAAGTGGACTTAGACACACCCTAAATGCACTTAACGCCATGCGCTTAGACCAAGCGCTAAGATCGCCAAGGTAGGGCCCTAGACCAGGTTTGTGATAGTTTTAGCGCAAGCGCTTTCTGCTGGCTCAAGATAGCAATACGCCAAAAATTATCCTGGCCACTTCTCATCTTAAGACCGACATGCCCAGTTCACTTGCAACGGGCGCAAGAATACATGGTATTTAAACAATGTGAGCGCTAGGCTATAATGAACCCTGCGCCGGGTGTAAGATAGCAAAGACATTTGCGTTTGGGTTAGAGTTGCTTAGCGCCGGGTGTAAGATAGGGCCCCCCAGTGTTTTACTGACAGCTCGAGGTTTAAAGGGATAGTGTCACTTTTTGAGCTTTTTATATTATTCAGTTTTAGTGTGTGTTTCTGATTGGCCCATACAGGTTTAGTGTGTGTTTCTGATTGGCCCATACAGGTTGTATGGGTGATGACGGATATTTTAGATATTTACAGAAGTTTCTGACAGTCTGCAGCTTTACAATGGCTGGTATTTAGGTAACTCCAAAGCAGCTTGCCCAGTAATGTCTCCAGTGGTTCTTTGTGTGTATATTACCCAATTATCCTTCAAAATATGATATTTTAGTAATAAGTTTCGTTATTTTCTGAACTCCTATGGCTCATGCAACCTGAAATCACTGCGCTTAAGGAAAGAAGTACCGGTATGATATAAAAACTGATATTTATGACTATAATGAATGTCTTCAAATGTACAGCCTCTGCAAACATAACATCTCTGTACAAGCTGAATTCTGACTTACCAGAAGCCAACTTTATAGAAATGTTTTAATAAACTGTGAGCAATAAGAAGCCTTTATAACACTCACAATGCTGCTTCCAAGGTAATTGGCTGATTGGTTTTCCATGGTTTTACCTGCTCGCTTCTGCTTTCTGTACACATTGGGGTGAAGGAAGGGGACAGGTGGGAGAAGGGAGATATGCACCGGCACAATTGCTCCACCAGAGGGAGCCATAAAAGCTTTCAGACATGGAATTCAAGACATGGAAACCTACTGGTTTATACCAGTACTCTGCTCCCTATATAAGCCCTGCCACTCCACACCTATACCTACTGGTTTATACCAGTACTCTGCTCTCTATATAAGCCCTGCCACTCCCCACCTGTGTGTGAAGTACCTGTGGGGAAAAGTATAGAGGGAGAATTGGTGTAAATATTAGTTTTCTGGCGACATTGGAATTTGTGTACAACCTGTTTTGTAGGAGGGACTGTCTGTTGAACTGACCCTGCATGACTGAAGACCTAGCCTGAACTTTTCTGTAACTGGAATGGATTAACAACTCTGAGAGCCATTGCGCTTTTGTGTTTGTTTGATGCTCTGGTAAAGCACTTAGTGATCCAGGTGTAGGGAGGGAATCAGAGAAGAAGAAGTGAAGGTAGACTCCAAAATGGAGTTAGGTTTATATTTCTGTTTTCTTCTTGTGTTTGTAGCTAAGTGCTGGGTTGGATCTGAGTTGGTGTTGGTATTTCTATTAATGCACAATGTACAGAGGAGGTACACTCTTTAAAGTGTATATTAGCATTTGTATGTATGTATGTATGTATGTACATTACATTTACATTACAGGCATTTAGCAGACACTTTTATCCAGAGCGACTTACACAACTTCTTATTACATTTATCCATTCATACAACTGGATATATACTGAAGCAAGGCAGATGAAGTACCTTGCTCAAGGGTACAACGGCAGTGTCCTACCTGGGAATCGAACCTTTCGGTTACAAGCCCAGTTCCTTAACCACTATACTACACTGCCGCCCTATGTATGTCTGTGCATGTGGATATGTGTCCTGTATTTGGTATTGTGTGTGTGTGTATGTGTGTGTGTGTGTGTGTGTGTGTTCTCATTGTCTCATCCTCCACTGTTGATTGGGGAGAGTGCAGACCAGCGTAAGCTCTTCTCCTAAACACACCATGTCAGCCACTGCTTCTTATCACACCGATATTCACACGTTGGGCTCGAGGGACGTAACACACACACATGAGTCAGAGGAAGAGACATTTCATGTGCAACTGTACGCACCACATCCCCCCCACACACACACGAACATATAAAATGCTTAGCTATGAAATATTATTAAAGTAGCCTACACGGAGTCAAAAAAATTTATATCTCGCATGATGAGCCATGTTCTTAGTAGCAGTATAGCTGCGATCAAATGGCCAATCATACAATTCAAGGCCGGTATTTAAAGTGACCAATCAAAGGAGTGGATGCATCAGCCACTCCGTATCCCATCCCCGCCCCCAAAGTCTCCAAAATCAACTTTCCAAGTGAACGCGAGGTAACTCATTTCGAGCGAGAGGAAACCAAGTTCACTTGTGTCACAGCTCCGTGCGCGCAGGACTGCACGGAAAACAGAAAAGCTCCCTCACGCGGATAGTTCTCTGCTCGCTCGCGTGACAGCTCCACACGCGCGGATATTGTTCTGTGCGCTCATTTCACAACTCCGCGCGCGATATTTATAGGACTAAATAAACGCCATAAAATATCCACTCTGTTCAGCCTGGCCTCAGTCCAACACCACTCCTCCTGCAGCTGTGGGCAGAACCAGGAAGTCACTCCCACTCTCTCTCTCTCACGCAGTTTCAGAAAAACGAAACTTAACTCTCTGTCTCTGTCAGTGTGAGCAGTAAAATGGCTGAGGCTAGTATCTCAGTGGATCAGGACCAGTTCAGCTGTGCGATCTGTCTGGATCTACTGAAGGATCCGGTGGCTATTCCCTGTGGACACAGTTACTGTATGGGCTGTATTAAGGGCTGCTGGGATCAGGATGATCATACTGGTGTCTACAGCTGTCCCCAGTGCAGACAGACCTTCACCCCAAGGCCTGTTCTGGGCAGAAACACCATTCTGGCTGAAATGGTGGAGAAACTGAAGAAGACAGGACTCCAAGCTGCTCCTCCTGCTCACTGTTACGCTGGACCTGGAGACGTGGAGTGTGATGTCTGCACTGGGAGAAAACGCAAAGCCGTCAAGTCCTGTCTGGTGTGTCTGGCCTCTTACTGTGAAACTCACCTCCAGCCTCACTATGAATCTCCTGCCTTTAAGAAGCACAAACTGGTCAAAGCCACTGGAAACCTGCAGGAGAAGATCTGCACTCATCATGACAAAGTTCTGGAGGTTTACTGTCGTACCGATCAGCAGTGTATCTGTTATCTGTGTACAATGGATGAACACAGAGGCCATGATCCAGTCTCAGCTGCAGCAGAAAGGACTGAGAAACAGGTAAGGACTGAAACTCTTACACACAACGCTCTTTTTTATACTGATAACATATCATCTTGGCTGTACATCATTTCTGCAATATGTAGACTTATGACCAGTGTTTTGTTGTTTTATGTTTAATGTATTTAATAAATACATTAAACATACATTTGTTTAAGGTATTTATTAAATATTTATTAAATATATTTTATTTTTTAGACTTCATGCAAAAGTGTAGAAGGTGCAAATTCAGTAACTTTTTCCTGTCTGGTTTCACTATGGAAGACAATAGAGAAATCTGAAGGGAGAAAGTTACTGAATTTGAACCTTCTACATTTTCACATAAAGTGATGGAGACGTGATGATTTATGTTTTCTTTGAACCCCCAGGGACTCAAATGCCATCCATGAAGGAACAATATCAGATAAACTCTGTTTTAGTCTTGCAATGTAAAGTCCATTGTACTTCCGAAAATCCCATTGAGAGCCATTAAAATGTATTGAAGGGACCTGGTCTTGGCTTTGTTATCAAGAAAGACACTATTAACACATATTTTAAAACAAAATATGGTTCAACATCTTTAAATACAATCTAAACATGATGTCTGGGCACGTTATGATGTGGAATTTTGAACAAAGTTTTGCCTGTTTGGCTGTTAAAGTACAATGAAGCAAGGGGACTGCATAATTAAGGAATTGATTGTTTTCGGTTTTATATTTATAAATAATTTGAAACATATTGTAGATTTTACTTTTCACATTGACTTTCGTAAAGTTGTTTGTGTTGAATACCAGCAAAAAAGCCTGATTGAATAAATTTTTATCAAATGTTCATACACAGCCAAATATGAAAAAGTCTAAGGGGGCTGAATACTTTTTCAACCCAATGTAAAATATTAAAAATATGCGTCCACAGAAGCAGCTGGGGGCGACACAGAGTAAACTCCAGCAGAGAATCCAGGAGAGAGAGAAGGAGCTGCAGGATCTGAGACAGGCTGTGCAGTCACTCAAGGTGGGTACTGACCAGAGGAGAAGACAACAGCTGGCTGCTGGAAGAGCCATTTCAGGGCTCAGTCAGGGCTCTCCTCCAGTCAGCCAGTGAGGAGCCCAGTGTTGGGCCACTTTCCAGCCCTGTGGGGCTCAATCCCACTGAGCCACACTGTGGGGAACAGGCTGTCTGGGGTCCCAGTAAGAGCTGAGTGAAAGGCCTAGTTAAAATGTACAGTGTCACACAACACAAGTGTGGTCAGGTGAGGCCTGGCGCGTGTCTGGGAAAAACAAACAGTCGTTATGGCAAAGTGGCCAATTTTGTGATGATATTTATTCCCAGAAAAGTGCAAAATTATATCCAGTGCATCCCACCACTCAGTATGTACAATGATCCAAACAGAGACAAAACAATAATATATATGTAGCAGGAGAATATACAAAAAACACACACACACCAAATAAATCAATAACTGGACCAGGTTGCTGGCTAGACTCTAAGCCGAATTATCACCTTCCTTCTCATCCAACTCCTGCAGTTCTGCCTATTCCCTCCCTAGTGGTGGGCAGATCGATACTGAAATATCGATATTTCCATCCTGACGTTTCCTTTCTCAGAATCGATCCGCACGTAAAAAATATCGATGCCAAGTGTTTTATTTATTAAAAAATAAATTTTTATATTTATTTTTTAAGGAAATTGAATGTGTATCTGTTGCTGAAAAAGTGAAAGAATTAAATGTTGTAGTAGCAAATAATTGTGTAGGATAGGAACTACTTCTCCTTCCGCCCTCTCCCTCTGCCACACAGGCACGCCCAGAAACACAAGCAAAGCAGCAGTCAGTCAGACAGTCATGCAACGAGATGGCACCAGTGCTGCTCTGCTAATATAGCAGAAAGAAAGCGAAGCATTGTTTGGAGTTCACTCCACTAAACAGTATTGAAGTAAACTATGATACGTGTCAAAAGTGTACCACGAACCTGCCGGAATGCATGAAAATGCTGCAACGGCCTAGATGAGAAGAGAATGGGAATCCTGTGTCGGAAAGAGAAAGAAAACGTTTAGAAAGGGGAGCTAGTGGAGAGGAAGGGAATATGGAGAGGAGAAGAAACTAGATAAAAAATTCCTAACTAAATTGTAGGTGTGGTTGCTTCGCAGTGGTATCAATTGCTGTAAATGGTAAAGAAAGATGGTAATATGGTATAGTGTGAGGTTGAAATGGTATGAGGTGGTAATGCAGTATAATGGGATCTAAAGAAGGTGAAAGTGTTAAAATATGGTGACTTATTTTGTGGTAAGTAGTCTAAAGAACCTGGAAGTGATACAAAGAAGAAATGAATTGTGATGAAAGCACAAAAAGGTAATGTCAAATCATCTGGTTACAGCATCCATATTCTATTGCATCAGCTTTCAAAATGTGCCCATTCACTCCCATTCGTTTTTTTGGCGATAGAAGGTCAATTACCTGAAAAAGTGTACGATATAAAGGTAAAAAGTAATAACAGCCAGGAGGGTGTATAAAGGTATAGTATGAGGTATGAATGGTGTAGGAGGAGAAAGTTGCGGAATAATAAGAAGTATGGAGAGTAATAGAAGGTGTGGTTTCACAACCACACAAGAAACCAACAGATGGCTCTGTCACATACAGCCCTCCTCTCTCTGTGTCTCCTAACAGTGCTCTGTCACATACAGCCCTCCTCTCTCTGTGTCTCCTAACAGCGATCTGCACATACAGCCCTCCACTCTCTGTGTCTCCTACCAGCGCTCTGTCACATACAGCCCTCCTCTCTCTGTGTCTCCTAACAGCGCTCTGCACATACAGCCCTCCTCTCTCTGTGTCTCCTAACAGCGCTCTATCACATACAGCCCTCCTCTCTCTGTGTCTCCTAACAGCGCTCTGCACATACAGCCCTCCTCTCTCTGTGTCTCCTAACAGCGCTTTGCACATACAGCCCTCCTCTCTCTGTGTCTCCTACCAGCGCTCTGTCACATACAGCCCTCCTCTCTCTGTGTCTCCTAACAGCGATCTGCACATACAGCCCTCCACTCTCTGTGTCTCCTACCAGCGCTCTGTCACATACAGCCCTCCTCTCTCTGTGTCTCCTAACAGCGCTCTGCACATACAGCCCTCCTCTCTCTGTGTCTCCTAACAGCGCTCTATCACATACAGCCCTCCTCTCTCTGTGTCTCCTAACAGCGCTCTGCACATACAGCCCTCCTCTCTCTGTGTCTCCTAACAGCGCTTTGCACATACAGCCCTCCTCTCTCTGTGTCTCCTAACAGCGCTCTGCACATACAGCCCTCCTCTCTCTGTGTCTCCTAACAGCGCTCTGCACATACAGCCCTCCTCTGTCTGTGTCTCCTAACAGCGCTCTGCACATACAGCCCTCCTCTCTGTGTCTCCTAACAGCGCTCTGCACATACAGCCCTCCTCTCTCTGTGTCTCCTAACAGTGCTCTGCACATACAGCCCTCCTCTCTGTGTCTCCTAACAGTGCTCTGCACATACAGCCCTCCTCTCTCTGTGTCTCCTAACAGCGCTCTGCACATACAGCCCTCCTCTCTCTGTGTCTCCTAACAGCGCTCTGCACAGGCAGCAGTGGAGGTCAGTGAGAGGATCTTTACTGAGCTGATCCGCTCCATTGAGAGAAGGCGCTCTAAGGTGAAAGAGCTGATCAGAGATCAGGAGAAGGCTGAAGTGAGTCGGACTGAAGGACTCCTGGAGCGACTGGAGCAGGAGATTGCTGAGCTGAGGAGGAGAGATGCTGAACTGGGGCAGCTTTCACACACAGAGGATCACATCCATTTCCTGCAGGTAACATCACTGGCTCATCTGCACTCTGACAGTCTGCACTATGGAGTGAAAATGTCACATTTAAAGCCATTTGATTATGAAACAGTCTTTGCGAACCTGCGGGGAGCTGAAACTATTTTTCGCCATGGATATATTCACCATACATTGTACATACAAGGTGAGGTGTGTTCCTCACTTACAAAGATCTGCACACATATCTGTATTGAGACTGTTCTCCTTCTGTCTGTCTGCAGAGCTGTCCATCTCTCTGTGACCCTCCTGGACCTGGAGACTTACCCAGCATCACTGTCAGTCCACAAATCTCTTTTGAGGCTGTGAGGAAATCTGTCTCTGAACTGAATGAGCGACTGGAGGACGTCTTCAAGAAGGAATTAGTCAAAATCTCTCAAACAGGTTAGAACTACTGAAACAACTTTTTCCCAATGATTTATTTAACTAAAAATAACAATTGTTGATCTTTTGTGAATAGAAGTAAAGTGTTGTAGATACTTTGTGTAGCCGTGAGTCTGACAGGAGTGAGCAGAGACTGTTCCTCCATCACCCAACCGTAGCAACTTGTTTTTTCCCTACAGGAACCCACCCGCCACAGTACAACACCAGACACGGTAAGTAAAGGAGAAAAATGCTTTATTACAGAATTCATAAAAGGTTTACAGATGACAACCCAGTCAGAACCGGACCCACGCTGGGTTTAAAAATATTAAAATGGGGCAAAAAGTGAAGCATGATAACTTGTCAATAAAACAGGGGTCATAGCTGGGGCTTGTTTAAGTTGAGCAAGCTTTGTAATGTGAAGTAACCTACTATAATGTACGTACATGTACATGTTTTTTCTAATGCATATACCTTTTAAATGTCACTTTCTCTCCTGTTATGACAGTTAATAGCAGCACAAAGGTTTTAGTGTTTCTGCATCTGATAGCTGATCCTGTGCAGTAAAGCAGTCTGCACTGCTGTAAAACACCAGCAGAGATTTGTGGGATGGGTGGAGAGATGCAGCATTCCTGGGGAGTGAAATCTCTTCTCATTATTCCCTTTGATTGAGATTAAAGCACATTTAGGTCTTCCTTGTGCTTTCACATGGCTGTCTGATGCTTCTTTACATAAATATGTCATCCTGCAACTTCTAGTGACTAATCAGCCTTTCACTAGTGACATCACTGGGAGAAACGTTGGTGACTCTACTGTACGATCCTGTATCTCTGGCCCTGTGAACACTCGACCTTTTCTGCCACATATATCCAAGTTATTGAGAAATCCAATATGTTACATTTTATTACTTTAGTCTAAAAGTAAGAATTAGGATATGGGTCAGATTTGTGATATGAATCACATCTGGAGGTAGTTTAGGTTGGATTCCGATGGTATCGGATCTGAATGTAAACGCTCCAGTGTGTCTTCTCCTGTCAGCCTTCTACTGACAAACAACATCCCATAATAAGTGTGTGGGAGTGTGTATTGGATATGAGTGTAAACAGGGCCTCTGCTACCTGCCCTCTGTCTGCTCGCCATGGCAACCAGGGAAATTCCCAACTGCCAAAAACTACTGAACCTTCAGCTTCAACAAGATATTATGTGATATTAATCAAACTTTTTATTTAATATTTTCATTATTCCTGAATGAGCTGCAGTTTCATTTACATGCACTTTATTTATTAAAATAGATTTCCATTTCTCCAGGAATTATGATATGAAGGTTATCTTTAGGAGCTCATCTTTCTTGTGATCTCTCTCTACAGTGGAAGACGTCCATATTCTAGAGCCCAGGACCAGAGAGGACTTTTTACAATGTGAGTCTGTAATTAAATATAAATGAACACAATTAAGCAACATGAGAATATGAGGTAATACGAAGAAAAATATTATTGAAAGCATTTTCTATATTCATGACATACTTGCTTTTGGGGGTGCATCTGGGGACTTGACAGTATATGCAGAGAAGCTGGGAGGGTGTGCTGGAAAAGGCATGTGCCAGGATGTCAAGGTGGAAATGGCTTCTTCCACAGGTTTCCTTTAGAGGACGGGTGTTGATTTTAAACAGCCTGGTAGTATTAGCATTGTGGCATAAGTTAGCGGTGCTGTCACCAACTGATGGCTTTCTTCCAACACGCCAAAGGTATCTGGTGCAGTTTTTCTGCTCAGGGCAGCGGTCCTGCTCAATCTGCCCCCTCTGATTGTGCCCCGTTTATAAGGGCAGGTCTGACCAAACTGGCCCATTTGAGGAGGGTGGATGTTGGGGGCTGGAGAGCAGCACAGGGGGGTCTGTTCTGTGAGGGGGGTTGAGGGCGACAGCGTGTGTTTCACAGGAGAACCGTGGATGTCTAAACTCTCCCCGCAGTTGGATTGGCGCATGAACGCGGCTGCGGTTGCAGATGATTGGCCTTTCCAAATTGGGGAGGGAATTGGACATGCTCAGTCCCACATTGAGGGGGTTATAATAATAACATAAGAAAGGATTCAAATATGAAATTAAAATGTTTGTAAAATATGTAAGTGATGTAATTTTATTATTATGATCACTGAGCTCTCCTCTCCTTCTTCTCCTCTATCAGATTCCTGTCGGCTCACACTGGACCCCAACACAGTGTTTAACTACCTCCGTCTGTCTGAGGGAAACAGAGAGGTGACCCTTGTGAGAGAGATCCAGTCATATCCTGATCATCCAGAGAGATTTGAGCGCTGGAAGCAAGTGCTGTGCAGAGAGGGTCTGTCTGGTCGCTGTTACTGGGAGGCTGAGTGGAGTGGGGATGGGGTTTATATAGAAGTGTCATATAAAGAGATCAGCAGGAAAGGGTGGGGTAATGACTGTGGTCTGGGACGTAATAATAAGTCCTGGAGTTTGCGCAGCTGTCCCTCCAAGTACTCTTTCTGGCACAATAATAAGAGCACTGAAATCCCTGTTCCCTCCTCCTCCAGAATAGGAGTGTACCTGGATCACAGGGCAGGAACTCTGTCCTTATACAGCGTCTCTGACACAATGACCCTCCTGCACAGAGTCCAGACCACATTCACTCAGCCCCTCTATCCTGGGTTTGGGGTTTATTATGGATCCCCTGTAAAACTTTGTGATCTGGGATGAGGCAGAGAGTGAAGGGAACATCAGCTCTAATTAAAGAGGGAAAAACACTCAAATGAGACAGAAAAACAAAAAAAATTCAAATAGATAAAACTGGTTGTTTGTCAAAACAGTTGTTTGTCACAATATTTAACCCTTGTGTTGCCCTCAGGTCAAAACTGATCCTTTTCTGAGGTCAACAGCAGTGAAAATCCCCTAAATATAATTTTCTCAGCATTCAATTTGATGGCTTTTCCTGGAGTGACCCTACAATTAAAAAAGGTAAACATTGCACTTTTGTACATTTTCATAAAAGCGGTACACCATCAAGGTACAAAGATTGTCTTATGAGTCTTTTGAATCCTGCAGTTATGAAATCATATGTCATCATAATTAAGTGCCACGCATCTATTACAGCAAAAAGATCAATTATGATGTTTGTTTTCTAGTAAAAATGAGTGGTGTAGACTGAAGAAATACAGTTTGTCTGGACTGTGAAGTAGGAAAGCACAATTATTCACTGGTTTATTGATGAATGACAGGTTATTTCATTATAATTCAGTGAAGAGGCTTTTATCACAGGGGGTCTGGTGAGGGGGTTCATTTTTGACCCTGTGGACATGGGGTGCAGATATAATATGAAGACAACACAAGGGTTAAGCAGCCACTCTTATGCATGTGTTCCATTCGTATTATGTACGAGTGCACAGTAAAATTTCCATTTTCAAAAGTGTTCATTCAGTTCTAGCAGGGATCAAATGTCCTCTATCTGATGTGATTTAACACTGAACATTTTACTTCATAAAGGATTTCCAAACTGAATTTATAAATGGGTAAATAAAATACAACTGTTTTTTGTATTCATTCTAGTGGTATAATCACATGATTCAGAGTTTTTGGGGGATCTGCTGCAGAAATTGCAAATGTAAAGATTTTGATATGAAACGGCATAAAAGTACTGAATTCAAATTCCGTAAATAAATGCAATATGCATAAAATAGAACAAATACATTTATTTTTTGGTCACAATATTAATCTCATGAGTTCTGAGTGATCCAGCAGAACCTCTGGTGCCAGTCCAGGTGTGTCCCCCATTAACTGTGTTTCCATGGCAACACATCCTAATAACAGTCTCCCTTAGGGAGGAGTGATCTGAGCTGATATTTAATCAAACATCAGAAAACAGAGGAATCTATGAACAAAACTGCTTTTAGCCGTGTGTAACATTTCATGCCGATTGCTCTTATTATTAGTGCTTGTGCTTTTGTTTTGGCTGGTATGGGTTCAGACTTTTGTTCTATCCAAACACCTGATTCTACTAACCAACCACTAGAGTCTTTGCTAAGGACCTTTATTAGTAGAATCAGGTGTGTAACTGCTTGGTTGGAACAAAAGCCTGCACCCACACGAGCCCTTACTGGATAAGATTGAGGCCCCCTGGCCTAAGGGGAAATTGAGATGTGTGGTGCACTGGACAGCATATTGTTTGCTGTAATCTCCAATAGAAGCAAGCGGTTACGTCTGTTTGATATCATAGAGTTCAGTGATTTGCCCACTCACATGGGTGTCTGCATCTCTCTCTGTGCCATTATAGTGTAATTTACCTTCAGTTCTGGGCGTTGCCACGAAGAAAAACCCCACCGGTTATGAAGAGGGTCGAATAATACCTGACGCCAGGGAATCGTGAATGTAGGCTTCCATCAAAGCCTTCTCGGGACCAGGCAGGCTGTCGAGGCGACTTGACGGGAGTTTTGCACCGGCCAGCAGATCAATACAGCAATCGTAGGGTCTATGGGGAGGTAAGGACACAGCATGGGATTTACAAATCACTTGTGACAGGTCATGATATTGCTGAGGTACACAAGACAAGTCTGGCTCCGGAGCTATAGTAGAAGCCCTGGCGGCCCCAGATGGAGGAAGGGCTGAGCGAAGACAATCAGCATGGCATTGAGAGCTCCAGTCCTGGACCTGAGATGTTCGCCAGTTAATGTGAGGATTGTGTATGCGAAGCCAGGGTTGGCTGAGAACCAGCGGAGACTGGGCAGAGTGGATAATATAGAACCGAATAGTCTCACAGTGGTTACCCGACAATACGAGTTGGAGAGGAATGGTGGAGTGAGTAACCCGGGCCAGGATATTTCCATCCAAGGCATAGGCATTGAGCAGGGCAGACAGCGGCTCGACAGGAATTCCCGACCTCTTGACTAGACTTGAATTGATGAAATTGGCGTCGGCTCCCGAGTCGACCAGGGCCAACAATGAGGTAGATTGGGTGCCCCATAACAGGGTAGCCTTCAGTTGAACACGAGACTGAGCAGAGTGAGCAGTGGAGATTGGGCTCGCCAGTACGCCCCGTCTTACCGGCGAGCCATCCCTTCTTGGGCGAATGGGACAGGAGGCCACGAGATGGCCCGGACGGCCACAATAGAAACAGAAAGCGGAGACCACTCTTCGGCGACGTTCGCCGACATCGATAGTGGTGCGGTTCAACTGCATAAGTTTCTCCTCTGGTGGGCCCAGCATCGGAGGAGAACGGTTACTTGGAGGTGACGAGACTTGTGAACATGGTGGGTAAGGAGATGCACTCCGTTAGCCCCTTCTATCCCGGGCTTGGGCTCGGAGCCGGTTGTCAGGGGAGATGGCGAGTGTGATTAGACTGTTCAGAGAACTGGACTCATCGCGGGTCGCCAGCTCGCCTTTCAGTTCTTCACTGAGGGCTTGGAGGAAGGTCCCTTGGAGAGCGGTGTCGTTCCACCCTGATTCGGCTGCCAGAGTGCGGAATTTCCATTTCTGCCAAGCTGCGGTTGCCCTGGCGCAGTTAGAGTAGGCGTTGGGTAGCATCGCGCCCACAGACTGGATGGTCGAACACCCGACGCATCTCAGAAGTGAAGGAGGCGAAATGGAAACAGGCGGGTAGTTGGCTGTCCCACAGAGCTGTAGCCCACTCCCGTGCGCTCCCTCCCAGACAGGCCATCACAAAGGCAACTTTACTTGCATCAGAGGAGTAGGAGGCAGGCTGTAGGCGGAACACGATGTCACACTGGAGTAGAAAACTTTGGCACTTTCCTAAGTCCCCCAGGTAGCGCTCCGGATGTGGCGCGTGTGGTTCTCTGCCAGGGAAGAGCGGCGGTGCTGCGGGCTGAGGCTCCGGGGTAGGCAGTGCTTGACTGACGTGGGCCCCTGGGAGGGGCAGCTGAGCCGCCAGCTGGCCAATCATGGGCCCCATCTGACTCACTGAGTCCATATCTTGGCCAGTTCATTCTGTTATGGATCCGAGAAGGGACTGGACTCAAATGCACGACTCTGAGACAGGAATTGCAATAATTCAATAATTTATTACTTCGTCCAAAACTCCAGAAGTATAGGGAGAGATAAGGGTAGGGACTGGATCCTGGAATGGCGTTAGCAGGGGTAGAACGGGAGTGAGGAGCAGGCAAGGGGCTGGATAGTGGCTGAATCCTGGGTAGGCGTAGCAGAGGAGGAGCGGGAAGCAGGAGACAGGGATGTGTGGCGTGGAGCTAGGATGTGGCTGCAGGCAGACAAGCAGAGCAAAACAAGACGTTAGTTTAAGCAAGACATGAACAAAACTATGAGGCGTTAGTTGCTTAGGCGAAGCAATAATTAGATTACGATTTAGCTTTAAGCAAGACAAAGCGTGACTATGACTAATATATGAGACCAGACAAGACAAGTTTTTCCAACAACAAGACTTAACGAACTGGCACAAGACAATGAGGACCGGAAGACTATATAGGAGAGTTAATGAGCTAATGAATGCATGCCGCGTGAGAATGTATGAGAGAATGATTAATGGCGAAGAGAGCGTGAGGAATGCAAGCGGGGAAAGGAATGTGATAGGCGGAGGAAATGCGAGAGGGAATTAGTAACAACACAGAGGGAAACCATGCCCGGCCTGCACCACGAGGAAGACAAACAGGAAAACGTGAAAACAAGTCAAGAAATGTGAGGAACGGTAAAACAAGGAGCACAAACGTGGACGGGGACTGAGAGGAACGGAGAGTGTAACACTAACATGTCTGCTCCCTGTTTTAAACACTAACATGTCTGCTCCCTGTTTTAAACACTAACATGTCTGCTCCCTGTTTTAAACACTAACATGTCTGCTCCCTGTTTTAAACACTAACATGTCTGCTCTCTGTTTTAAACACTAACATGTCTGCTCCCTGTTTTAAACACTAACATGTCTGCTCCCTGTTTTAAACACTAACATGTCTGTGTACATGTCTGCTCCCTGTTTTAAACACTAACATGTCTGTGTACATGTCTGCTCCCTGTTTTAAACACTAACATAACTGTGCATATGTTGTCCCCCTTGCTGCTACCTGGAGTTTGGGGCGGAGTTACACCTGGGTGGAGTAACACGTGTAATCCCGCCCCACAATCGTTTTCATTGGCTGTTCCACTCGCTGCAGTTTAACCCTTCGATGGATAATTACAGAAGCCTGTCTTATTTTCATCAATACATTAATTCATCAACACAATTTCAAGGGATGATTTTGCTCCGTTTAACAGATTAAAAATCCTTTACATCTGCAAGATGTGAAATGAATCATAACGACATTTGAGAGATCTTCACAAAAAATTCCTAGAGATTTTTTGTGCTGGGGAGGACTTACAACAGCTTTTGAAGGACATCACAATTGAAATGGAAAAATTAAAACGGTGGTTTGACCGAAATAAATTATCTATAAATTTGAACAAAACTAAAATCATGTTGTTTGGTAATTATAATACGAACATTCAAGTGGAGGTAATGATTGATAACATTGTCATTGAAAGAGTATATGAAAATAAATTTCTAGGTGTGATATTGGACAACAAAATCTGCTGGAAGCCTCATATCAAGTATGTAAGTGCAAAGCTGGCACGTAGCGTTGCAGTAATAGGAAAAACAAGACAGATTTTGGATCAAAAATCTTTACATACTATTATTCACTTGTTTTGCCATATTTGTCTTACTGCGGAGGTCTGGGGTAATACCTACAGAAGCAACCTACAGCAATTACACATATTACAGAAAAGAGCCATCAGAATAATATACAATGCAGGATATTGTGATCATACAAAGAATCTATTCTTGAAGTCACATGCGTTGAAATTCATGGATCTGATTGAATTTAAAACAGCTCAGATAATGTACAAAGCAAGAAATAATTTGCTACCAGGTAACATACAAAAAATGTTTTTGAATAGAGAAGGGGGTTATAATTTGAGGGACAAATTTAATTTGAAGAAGATTTATGCTCGTACTACTATGAAGAGTATGTGTATTTCATGCAGTGGGGTTAATCTGTGGAACAGACTTGAGTTGGAACTGCAACAAAGTTTAACCATTCATCAATTTAAGAAAATATACAAAAATAAAATCTTTAATAAATATATAGAGGAGGAAAGTGGTTAATAAGGGTATATATTGTGTCTGGTGATTTGTTAGTGTAGCAGAAATGATGGAGTAGTGTGTGGGGAGTTATATGGATGCTGATGATGAAGTATTTACATATGTAATATGTTTATTGTACTATTATTTACTTGAGTATGATTTTGTTTAACAGTTGAGAATGGGGGTAGGACTAGATAAGCCTTTGCTTCTTCCTATCCCTTTTTGAGCAAGCCTTATATTAGTTATGATAAAAAAAAAGAAATTTTGACATTTATTTTAATTTAAAAAATTTTTTCTTTTTAATATGTTATCTTTTTTTAAATTGTTCGAAATAAAGATTCATTCATTCATTCATCATTTGTATGACGAAAAACTTGACACTGTACTGTAAATCTTACATCACATCGGTAATATTTAAATAAGCTCCCTAGTTGTGGTAATTCTTTCTAAATTGGGATGGCAGGTATATACCTATACAGTACCGAGAGTTTGGCACTTTTCAAGGTTTCCTACAGAAGTAACCACGATGACCATAGACTCTCAGCCCTTAAAAACATTAACTTCTGTATGTTCTGACCTCACGTAACCACACAGCATTCAGATACAACTTCACACATCCACACAAAAAAGCCCAAAACTTGGGTTATTTTGACGTTTTTCTCCTTCCTCGTCCGCTCCTTCTTCTTCTTCCCATTTTCCTGCCAAACTGCCTGCCTCCGTCGCGATGTTATCCAATGGGGAGAATTATTATTTGAGGGTATGGTCCGTATACCTGCTCATCAAGCTTATCGTCCAATAAAAATGCTTCCTACTAATGTTTTTTAATGTTAATATAGCTAATGGCTTCACATTTTCCAAGAAGCTACTGTGGTTTAGTGGTCTCTCACACAATAGTGATGGGCAAAACAGTTCACTTCAGTGACACGAATCACTAGAATCAGTTCATTAAAAAGATTCGTTCAAAAGATTCGTTCACCAAATCGTTCAGTGCTTGGGCGGAGCTCCGACTGCGTACTGCGTAGTCCGACTCACTCAGTGAACTGACGGCCGAACAGTTCATGCGGAAGTGCTGTCGCTTTGACAAATGCGCCAAACTCCGTTTACAAATCTTGATATTTTAAAAGTTTCCTCATTGAATATCAATATTGGAGGTGAACGCTGGTTTTCAATTACTTTTAAGTCTTAACTTGCTGGGCCTGATTCTGGCAGTTTGAGCCGCTGATTATCACTCAGGATCACGTCACGTTAACTCACTGTGTCTAGTAGCTTCAGTGAACGGATCACTGAACTTGCACCGTTACGTCACAGTTTAAGGATCTGAGAGTCTCAGCCACACGTTTTTTTTTCTTCCATATTGCAGGTTTCACCACGCATTGTAAACTCGAAAGGTGGTGAGATTTTAAAAATCTGTAATGTGCATTTTCCCTGTCAAATAAACAAATAAGGTGTGGCCTATGCAACTAAATGTCAGGTTTTTTATTATAGGCTACTGAAATCAAAACACAAAATTATAAAAGTAGGAAATAATTCACATCTTTTAATGCTATTCATAATTTTGTTGACATTCATTTTGTTCTACCACTAACTTCAATCACTCACTCATATTTTGTTATATTGCTACATGATTCTAAACATGTAGCAACAGAACAAAATATGAGTGAGTGATTGAAATTAGCAACAGAATAAAATATATATGAATGTCAACACACAACAACACTCGTCACGTGGTGCTGTAGCTTCTGTAGCCTACGTGTGTTGCTGTGGCAAAGCAATTTCCCTCCGGGATCATTACTTGAACGCACCCCACACGCATCGTTTTTCTTTTCTTTTTTTCTGGAAATATACACTCCTGCCTGCACCGGTGAGTCTGTCGCTACAATCTCCTTTCATTACGGGCCAGCCTAACATTTTAAGTTTGTTTATCTGGAAGTCTGTTAAAACAACAGGGAACTTGAAAGTGTGCGTTTATGTTAATTCATGTGGCTTTGTAAGTTTAACAATCATGTGCTAACGCCCGGCTCCATTAGCTGTCAGCTCGGAGAAAATAGACCCATGTGAGTCTATCCTATCGCTGCGAACGAATGACTTCAATCACTCGGGGATTTAGTGCTGTGTCGTTCGCGAACGTCCCCCGGGGTATTCGCAGTGAACGAATCAGTCCACTCTGCACGCTCGCTGCCTCGCTCGGCGCCCGCCCGCCCGTGAATTTTTTTTATAAATTTTTTTTTTTTAATATAAACTTTATTTCGAACAATTTAGGAAACAAATTAGAGAAAAAAAACTTTCTAGTATACAACACGCAAACACGGTACTCATTTCGGCTATACAATACTTAGAACAATACGTCCGAAATGGAATAGGAAGAAGCAAATGCGAATGATTCGTTCAGCACAGCAGAACTGGTTCCGCAAGGGACGAATCACGTTCGCTCGCGGCAGTCCCTCCCCCTCCCTGCACGGTGCACGCTCGCTGCTGATCAGATCCGTTCGAGAGCTCAACTGAACTGAGAAATGAACGGATCTTTTCAGTAAGTGATTCAGTTCAGTTCGTTCACCCAAAAGATTCGGTCTTTTGAACGAATCGTTCGCGAACGACACAACACTATCACACAGTGGATTGTGGGTTCAAGCCCAGCAGGGCACATGCTTATTTTCCACAAAAACAATGTGCAACTGTTAAGTACTTTTCATTTCTTAGACTGTTATTATTTTCACATTAACACATTAACATATTTTTATTGCAAAGACAAAAGAGGTTTCCAATATTAACTGTTCAATGTTTCACTTGTATTTCACTTGTACTATATCACACAACCGGATGCTAGCTCTTCTGGTTTGGGGAGGGTGTTACGCTCTGCTCTTGCGGTCATGACTGACTGACTGTGGAAACCAACCTCAACGTACTCTTGCCTCGGCCAACATTTCTTTATTCATTAATTTCTTCACTTCAGCTCTGTTCACTGTATCCTTTTCACACATAACACAATGTCACCATAAAATTAGCTACTAGGAAAATTAAGAGTTTACGATAATAGCCTACATTAAGAATTGATAATAGCCTCCTACAAGCTGCAATCCTTTAAGAGATCAGATTTATAAACCGCCACTTCGCCAAACATATCTGATTCATGGTTAGTCACTTTAAAAAAAAACAAAAAAAAACAATAGCTTCCGAATGTGGCTCTAGCCTAGTCTACGCTACTCTGCAGATAATGTAGCTGCAAACACTTTTAATTTAACTACTGGAAAAAAAGGCAAAAGACGTTTCCAATATTAACTGTTCAATGTTTCACTTGTAGCCTATTTATTTCACTTGTACTACAGTGAAATGGTGAAAGTCAGACCGACACTGACAAATGGCCTATATATCACGTGACTATATCCCTTTGGTCTTCTAGTTAGCATCAAGCCTTAGTATTGCCAGAGACATGGGTTCATACCTCGCCCCGTTGATATTAAAGTGTAATTTCATTTTGGACTCAAACAGTGTGTACATGTTCTGGTTTTCTCATGCAAGTATGTTTTTTTATTGCAAAGGCAAAGACACGTTTACAATATTAACTGTTCACTTGTAGCCTGTTAAACAATTCAGTCACTGGACACCACGACAGTAATGCAATAGGCTAGCTAACGTTATGGGAACAGGCATCCCATGGCCATTTGTCAAGCAAAGAAAAAGGTTTCAACGCAGAATATCATCTGGTTAACATCGCGTTAACGTTCAACGCTCGCCTCGGCCAACATTTCTTTATTATGTCTTAATTAATTTCTTCACTTCAGCTCTGTTCAGTTTATCCTTTTCACACATAACACAATGTCACCATAAAATTAACTACTAGGAAAATTAAGAATTTACGATAATACATTAAGAATTGACGACAGCCTACTATAAACTGCCATCCCTTAAGAAATCGGATTTATAAACATCCAATTCCCTAAACATATGTGATTCATGGTTAGTCACTTTAAAAAAATTACTATAGCTTCCGAACATTGCTCTAGTCTACGGTACTCTGCAGACAATGTATCTTACTGCAAACACTTTTAATTATAATTATAATCAGAAGAATAATCTCTGGTAGGCTACTTTCTTAGTTTCTTGCTGGCTAAGATTCCTGGGAAATAAATATTTGCATATGCGTTGTCCAATTAAGCTTGTTAGCCAACGTTTTGCCAGAGAAACGTCAGTCAGCTGCTAGTCAGGAAGCAGGTACAAGCTAAAAAGGTAGCCTACAAGCTTTTTTTACCTTTGAAAAAAAAAACTGCGAAGGTATTATGCTGTGCTTATGAAGTTCGGCAACTCGTAGCCCAGACATGGAAGATTGGAGTTATGCATCCGACAAGCCAGTGTTGAATAGCCTAACATTATTTCTATAGAATACTAATATGCCTATTTTACAACCGTATTCCCATATTTTAGGCTGTATGTATTTCTTTCAGCTACAATGTGTATGCATCTAGCCTATTGTGCATGCATGTCTCCATATAGACTCGGTTAATTAATTTACATGCTTCTTCATGATCCATAGTTCAGGTGGTGCTGTTCATTGTATTCCATTACACATTAAATACAGCTCATCTACAAACTCTTTTAATGTAATTGTGGGAGAAATGTTATCATTCTCGTCAGTAGAGGGCGTTATGGTTATGCGAATGTCTGCATGCATTTATTTGGAATGCACGTAGGCTACTATTCTGTATGCATGTCTCTCTCGATGTCATTATCTTCATGCATTGTTCATCATTAGTTAGCTACCAAAAATAAGTGATATCTGAACAAAAACGTCTCCGACGATAGGCAATATTGTTAGTTGTAACTTGGCTACATTTTGATATCAATACTTTTAAAGGCAGGCCTAGTTTTTGCAAGTTGGAATTAAGGACTTATAGACAGCGCTCTGTAGGCTATGCGTGAGTAACTTGGCTTTTTTTTACGTCGGAGACCCTTCAGACCTAAACAACTACCGCCCTATTTATAAACTTCCTACCCTTGCCAAGATTTTAGAATCTCAAGTAAACTCTCAATTGAAACAATTCTTGGCTGACAACAATATCTTAAATGATAATCAGTCTGGCTTTAGATCAGGTCATAGTAACATAACAGCAACTTTGTTGGTAACAAATGATATTATCAATGCCTTGGACAGAAAGCAGCATTGTGCTGCCCTGTTTGTTGATCTGTCCAAGGCATTTGATTCTGTCGACCATGAGCTGCTGTTGGCTAGACTCATTGATGTCGGTATGGGTGAAAAGGCTATAGAGTGGTTCAGAAACTACCTTGCAGATAGAACCCAGTGTATATTTACAGATGGTCACAAATCAAGCTTCATGGAGATTGCCAGGGGAGTCCCCCAAGGTTCAATTTTAGCCCCTGTCTTATTTTCTATTTTTATAAATGACATTGGGAAGGACATGCTTACAGTTAAAGTGCACCTCTATGCAGATTAGGGGTGTAACGATTCTCCAAATCCACGGTTCGGTTCAGACCTCGATTTTTGAGCCACGGTCCGGTTCATACCTCGGTTTTTATTGTTTTGTTTGTATAATGTGTAATATTTACAAAATATACTGGTGCGGTTTAATTCCGCTTCTGTGGCGTGTCTATTTTTAGATGCACTTTCTGAATCCTAATCTGTTGCGTTTTGGTTCTCAATTTTCTAACCCAAACCTGACAAAAGTAGGATGGATCTCTTTAAGGAAGAGAAGGGAACTACATTCCATTTAGTTTATCTATAAGGCTCTACTTAAGAAACTTCCCCATTATCTCATCTTTAATTACGTTTAAATCCAGTAACTATGGTACCAGGTCTCAGGACTTTCTAGCCTTAGATACACCACATATAAACACTGAACTGGGAAAACAGGCTTTCAATACTGTCCCCCTAACAGTTGGAATGAATTGCAAAAACTTTGAAATGAGAATCTCTTCTTCCCCCAGAAAATTTTAGTCTTATACTTGAATTTTCTTCATGTTGTATGATCTTGTTTTGTAAGGTGCAATTTTACTGTTTTAACCTCTTCACTCTGGACTTTCAAACTCCACTGCTGTACAACTTTTTTTTGTACAACTCTATTGTTATTTACTGTAACATATCAATACTCTGATTCCTGTACTGCAGAGTACTAATGTATACTACTACAAGGAGACCATAGCATAGTGTGCACAAGCTAAGCTGGAAGTATCCCTCATGTACGTACCGAAGCCACCCCTACATGGAGCAAATATGGGAGAGCCTGTCCCCTCTGCAGCTGAGAGTAGCTAAGAACGGTCTTAGCATCTTACCAGCCTTACTGTAAAGCGGACCTGAACCATGGGGGAAATATGCCTTTTGCAGTGGTGCAGAAATGAGCTCCACACACACTCACCGCAGACACACACACACACACAAGTAGACCAGAGCAGTTTACATGTGTTGTCATATGGGACAATGTGTTTCCACTGTGAATATGAGAATATGTGTCCTGATCAAGAGCAGAGACCAGAATAATTTATTTTTGGTTTTACTTTGACATTTTTTTGTTTACTCCCAGTACAGTTTCATTTTCTTCTGTTTGTTTTTATTTTACATTGTCTCTACTACATTTATGTAATTTGGAAAAATAAAAAATCACGCAGTACACGCAGTACACTCAAACAGTACTGATACCTAACTAATATAGCAGTAATAGCGTCTTTCATTTTTTACACCAGCAGTGTGTAATTGGCAAATATCATTTGTTGACCAGTGTTTATTATTTGAAGGGAAAATGTCATTTTGGGGTGAGAGTACATGGTTTTTAACATAGTGTTTGATTTTGACAAGAGATATATGAAGTTTTGCAGAAAGATTTGACAGTGTGGGTTTTGTGTTTATAGTTTTGCGAAATGAGTTACAGTTTCAGAAAATGTGTCTAAACAATTGAGAAAAACTAATTAATATACGCAGTAATCAGTCTGGTATGGTAAGGCATGGCAATTTCATTAGATACACACAGTAGCTCGCCTTGTTTTCAGAATTAATCAAATTGATCAAATAAGGTGTCATCCCAGAGTTCTACTTTCATAAATGCTTTTGCTGCAGGAGACATGGTTCCTCTCAAGGTATACTTTCCGAATTGGTATCGGATTTCTGATCCAGATGCCTTTCCCCTTGTGAACTTCCCCTTCTGGTAATACATGTGCTCATACAGAGATTTATCACACGCTCTATCAATGTCAAACAAACCCAGAGCAAACCTGTTCTCATAGCAACAGTAGTCAAAAGGTACAGAGAACATGACGGCCAGACTCTTGACTGGTTTCATCCTCTGGTGTTCAGCGATGTCATAAGTCAGGACCCCCACAGCACCACATGCAGTTCCTTTCGTATGTCTGAAAGCACATACGTCTGTAACCCCCTGTCGCACCGTGGGTTTTGGGGGGTCACAGCAGTATCCACTGTAGGTGTAAACCCTAAGAAAATAAAAATTGACAATTTAACGTGAACAGGAATAATTCAGTAAGAGAGGCTGCAGAATGAGAGACATTCTTACCAAAGAAAATCCCAAAATAAAAAAACTTGCCCAGAAGCCCAGAAGCAATTTCTTACCATAAAAGTGTAGGACTACAGCGTGCCAGTCACAAATGCCCAAATTAACTAAACACAATGTTCCCTATTTCTGTTTACGGATCTTATCCTTGAGTCTATTTCCAGACTGTGGATTTATCAGGATTTTAGATGAGCAGTTGTACAGATAAATGAAGACACTTCTATGGGCGGCCATACACTTAGACAAGCCAGTATTAAATGCAAAATGTGAACTAAATGTGAGGATGAACTAAATGTGAGAATACTATCAGATTAAAAAAGAATGTGTAGGCCTCATAGCTACGAGAAGTTGTTTAACCAATGTTACTTATGATTTTTGAATCACAATCTTGCTGTTGATTTCAACATAACATTTAGAATTTTGTGTAGGCTATTACCGGAAAAATAAAGAAAGTAAGGCCTAGGGACAATTAATTTTCTACACAAAATCTGAACACAGCGCCTAAGAAGAAAGAAACATCAATAGAAAAATAATTACAACAATTAATATTGTATCCAATACTCAACGGATCAGATCAACATTTTGACGACCTGTGCAGGCACTCAGCCGCAGGTATAACGGTCAATAGACTGCGCACACGTTTGACTCCGGAGCATGTCGACATGCTAATATTTTTGAACAAAAACATGTAAGTTAGACTAGCTAAGTTATCTAGCTGTCAGCCCACGTTTGTTTGCGGCTTGTGTTTAAACTGAGTTAAATGGAAAAGAAAGGAAAAAGCAATGCTTTGATATTTTCGTTATTTGCAATTTAACGCATTTTAATGTATCTTTTTATTTATTTCATTTTATTTATCTGAATTCATATACTGTACCTTAAGGTTATTCTATACTTTTTGTTGCTTAATGGTAAAAGTAATACAATAAACATCATTTCTTGATCTGAACTTTAGCATAGGCTACTGTCATTTCTTCTGCCTACCCCCCCCCCCCCCCCCCCTTCAAACGAGTAACCCAATACTATTCCAATAGAGAAAGTGAGTAATTGAATACCAAATTATTCGTTATTTACATCCCTAATGTATTTATTAACGTTAACTAGCTACAATGGCTATGATATAACGTAGCCTACAGGATAATAAGGAGAATATCAGCGCATAATATCAGCTATTACTCTAAACAAGAGAAGCTTAACCTGTTGTCAGTGGAAGTGAGCAGCTCTGCCATATCATGACAGAACTGTTTGTAGCCTATCGTGCACAGTAGCTAAGTAACTAGCTAACGTTACAAAACAATTTAATTGAACATAATTTTTATATTTATTGTTTACCTAACCTATGGGACATGGACAATTGATTTGCTAATCTTTGCTCCCCGGACACACTGTTTAACCAATTTTTTGTTATTTTGATATAGCCTACAGAGCTACAACTCTTCGTTTTAGTTGGACTACAATCTTGAAATTAGAAAGTAATGATTTATACAGAAGCTTTACGGAGTCAGTGGTGATTAGCAACCGTTGCTATGCACAGGAGCGCTCTGATTGGTCTTTCAGCTTTGTGTTTGGGAAGGAAAAAAAAAAACGTGGGCTGCGTGGTGCCCCTGGGCACGTGCCCAACTGCCCATATGGTAGATTCGGCCCTGCCACCAAAGGAAGCTGACACCACTTCCGCTCAGAGCAATCATTTGCAGCAAGGAGAGGGTCTCATTCATGAAACGTGAGCAGAACGAATTTGTACATAAATCGTTCGTATTAGCAATTATGTCCATATTTTGGCATTCATCAACGATTTCGTATCTGAGATTTATTCGTAAGTACAAAATTTAAACCTGCTCAGGACCACACGCACCTCATACGTAAATTCACTAGCTTGTCAAAATTTATTCTAACAATGTAGCCTCTGAAATGCACAATGCAAACGTAGCTAATAAATTAGGATTATGATAAAAAGCAAACACTTTAGATGACGCCTATTAATCAGTTGTAGGCTATGAACTTTAATTAGACTCATATCGTAATGAATGTGCTATTTAAAACACACATTGCACGGGTAATTGCATACCTAAAATAAGGTATGCAATTACCCGATTTCAAACGACATCTCACACGCACAGAACACCAACAAAATTACGAAATGAATAATGTTTTTTTTATTATTTCCATAATAATAATATGCTGCGTATGCGTATACTCCACAGATGGAGGCAATGTGCTCGTCCGATGCAGACTAGACTAACTTTGACCACCTCCTACAGCTGTGGTGCTTTTGGCAGTTATGCGTTTCTTCGCCTCCTATTTAATGTCAATCCATTTCATGACACCGGTAGGTACTGACAATACTAAAATTTTATTTTATTTTTTCCTTGACTGAACATCTGCTAATAAAACTTGGGTTTCAGAGTCGGGATCATTTTTTCTTTCGCTTTTCTGGGCCACTTGGACTTCGTATGGACCTTCCATATATGGCAAATAATGCTAATTGCGAAATAACGTGCACGTGTCTGTCTTTTACGATGAATCGGAATGTATGATCATACGAACAAATCTGCCTTTCCCACATGGTTTGATGAATCCGGCATAAATATTTCGTACTAAATTGTTTTGTACGCGCATATTTATAAGATTTCATGAATGAGGCCCAATGTTCCCTAAATACAATTTTAATGACAGGCCCAACCTTGAGTCTATATTCACTTATAATAAACTCACTGTGGGTTTTTCAGGATGTTAGATGAGTAGTTGGACAGATGAACGATGACACTTCTCAAAGCTGCGCCAACAGACCGCTTACTGATTTCAGTCAGCACAGCAGTTGCAGTAATGGCAGAAGCTGCTGCTGTTGCTATTTCCGACATGGCTGAGATCCAGAGAGCAGAGGATTCTGGGACAGCTCACGACTGCTGACAAAGTCTGTAATGACCAGAGAAACACCTGACCATTAGAATCATGCCATTGTCACACCTGCAGCACATATAGCGATAGCTTGTACACGTGTCAAGTGTCAAAATCATAACCTATTTATTTTGTGTTAAAGATTTCCAGTAGAACCTGTGGAATTAAAAAAAAAACATGTTTTTATAAATACATACCAGTATCCGCTGTTGGTGTAAACCCTAATGAAACAAAATAATAAGGCAAAATAAAATAAGGGTTAAAATTACAAGAAACAAGTCAGAATATAAATGGCTGAAGATATCTTGGCACTCCACACACAAGCCTCCTTACAGATACATCCATTCACCTACCTGTGCACTAACACTCTTCACCTACCTGTGCACTAACACTCTTCACCTACCTGTGCACAAACACTCTTCACCTACCTGTGCACTAACACTCTTCACCTACCTGTGCACTAACACTCTTCACCTACCTGTGCACAAACACTCTTCACCTACCTGTGCCCTAACACTCTTCACCTACCTGTGCACTAACACTCTTCACCTACCTGTGCACTAACACTCTTCACCTACCTGTGCACTAACACTCTTCACCTACCTGTGCACTAACACTCTTCACCTACCTGTGCCCTAACACTCTTCACCTACCTGTGCCCTAACACTCTTCACCTACCTGTGCACTAACACTCTTCACCTACCTGTGCACTAACACTCTTCACCTACCTGTGCACTAACACTCTTCACCTACCTGTGCCCTAACACTCTTCACCTACCTGTGCCCTAACACTCTTCACCTACCTGTGCACTAACACTCTTCACCTACCTGTGCACTAACACTCTTCACCTACCTGTGCCCTAACACTCTTCACCTACCTGTGCCCTAACACTCTTCACCTACCTGTGCACTAACACTCTTCACCTACCTGTGCACTAACACTCTTCACCTACCTGTGCACTAACACTCTTCACCTACCTGTGCACTAACACTCTTCACCTACCTGTGCACAAACACTCTTCACCTACCTGTGCCCTAACACTCTTCACCTACCTGTGCACTAACACTCTTCACCTACCTGTGCACAAACACTCTTCACCTACCTGTGCACTAACACTCTTCACTGACAAAGAAGAGTCATTAATACTTGATATAGTTTTGGCAGGCTGAAGCCACGCCTAGTCGTTGAGTAGCCACACACCTGGGTTGTGCTGGCGAATCATCCCACAGCTTACAAGGTGTGACTGCAGGAGTGTAATGCTCGCTGCTTTCACTCCTGTATTGGATAACTGAGTATAAAAAAGAATTACAGGTAAATACAAGGGGAAAAATCTACTGGACTGTACACTCCTTCCTCTGCTTTGAATGAATATGCTATTTGAAACATTTTAGCTGTAGCTGTTCAAGAGCTATTGACAGAAATATAATCATAAAATGCAATTTAATCATTGGCTGTATCAGTTATAATAATAATAATAATAATAATGCATTTATATAGCGCCTTTCTAGATACTCAAAGCGCTTTACAATGATGAGGGGGAAACTCGCCTCTACCACCACCAATGTTGTTAACAAAGACATTAAGAAGTATATACTTAAAATGTAGTTCATATGGCCTTTAAATTATTATATAATATATTTAACTGATTATGTGCTTATACTCAGAGAGTCAGAATATATTTATGTAAAGTAACTGATTTGCAACATTTACCCAGTTTACTGAACTGGTCGTAGGCATTATGCAATCTGTTATGATAAGACATGAAAATTATCCTTCATTAGCTATGTTTTTTAGCTCACATTGTCTTCAAAATGTATCAAATCAGTCATACCAGAGTTCTACTTTCATTTCTGCTTTTGCCACAGGAGACATGGTTCCTTTCAAAATGTACTTTCCGCATTGGAAATAGATTTCTGAACCAGATGCCTTTCCCCTTTCGAATGTTCCATCCTTGTAATACATCATATCATATAGAGATTCATCACACACTTGATCAAGGTCAAACAAACCCAGACCAAACCAGTTCTCATAGTGATTGTAGTTGTAAGGTACAGAGAACATGATGGCCAGACGCACTAATGATGTCTTTTTGTCTTCAGTGATGTCATAGGTCATGACCCCCACAGATGCACTTGCCGTTGTACTTCCAAAGGAGATTTCTGCGACTTATTAATATTATCATATTAAATATTAAAAATAAAGGAAACATTATGGTTGGAGTATACACACATTTTCTTACCCCAGAGACTGAATCTGTCTTTTATAACTAGTAAGTATTAATAACTGTAAATAACAATAATTTATTAAAGCTGGTCGATCAAAGCTACTGACATTTAAAAAGCCAATGTATGTTGAATGTCCATGGTTAAAAAATCTGCTTTAATGGCAATTTACAGAAATGAATCCAAGTATCCCATGTGAAATAAGTGTAAGCCACTTCAACTGAAAAATGCTGCAATGTGTGGGTTAGGCTACCAGCATGTCAGTGTGTTTTAATCTGATGTTGCTTTATAACAATAGCGAGAGAGAGGACTGGCATAGGGGCGAATGTGGGTGGTAACAACGGAACAGAACAATGGAACATTCATGACATTCCACTTCCCTCCCGTACTATTCCATCAGGGCTCATGCAGCGATGCATGGGCGCTGCACTGTCCCTGCTAAAATCACATGGGGCGGAAGATACCCCCCAACATCAACCACTGGCGGCTCGTCTGCACCCCGTCTCGGGCAGTCACAATGCAGCACATGGCTCTGACACTAGACCACATCACGGACTTGGCTCTGACAGTGAATTTTTTCAAAAGAGCAACGGACTACCTTCATCGGTCTGGACCTCGATTTGCGGCAGACGAAAGCCCACCTGCCCTCCAGCCGTGTGGAACGAATACGGTGTCCCCTCAGCAGCTTCCGCCTGGGGGCTCGGTTTGCTTGTGTGGTGATACCGCTGGGTCTCCTCCACATGAGACCGCGACAGTTATGGTTCAACGGCTCGGTATTACAACCAGCAAGGGACGGGTTTGCACAGTCGCACGGCACTGCATGTCTATCTGCCCTAGGCCCCTGCCACACGCGGACATTCCTGCTTGCCGGCATTCCAATGGGCTCAATCCTGTCTCTGAGGGAAGTTGTGTCTACGAACACCAGCCTAACGGGCTGGGGTACAGTGGGGTGCCACTTCCCTGCTCAGGGGGTGTGGTCCGCCAGCTGGAGTTGAGATCCCATCAATGCGTCGGGACTCTGGACTGTCTTTCTGGCACTGAAGCATGGGCTGATGGGAAAGCATGCACTGATTTGGACGGACAATCAAGCCACGGTTTTTTTTTTACATAAAGCACCAGAGCAGCCTGCTGAGCATAGGGCTTCAGATCATTGGAACAGTACCAGGCTAAAGAGGTGTTGATGATGGGGAGAACACTAGTACCGATTACATCAAATGAGTTTTGAAAGAGACATGGAGGAATAACTTTGAATGCAGAGGTTGTGGAATTCATGTGAGATACTAAATCTGACAGGGTGGAGAGAGAAACTGGTTCAAACATGTTAAGGACAGCAGTGCACACCAGATAGGGAGAGGAGTCACAAACAGAGGGAGTGACATGTGATCTAATGTTATCAATTTTGATAATAAAAATTTCAAAAACCCCCCAGGGCTCTATCTTGGCGATCTTAGCGCTTGGTCTAAGCGCATGGCGTAAAGTGCATTTAGGGCGTGTCCAAGTCCACTTTTGCTAGTTTGACGGCGTGTTTTTGAGCGCTAAGCATGGCGCAATGTGCAAATGGACTGAACCTAGTCTCTTCATTAATTATAGGTGTGTCTTGGGCGTGACATGCAATAAACCAATCAAAATGTCATATCCCATTCCCTTTAAAAGCCTGCTTTTCCACCTTGGCGGATTACTTATATGATGGCGAAATAGACATGCTCGTGCGTGTTTAGTGCGATCAAGAAATAGGCTATATGGAGTATGATCAATATTATTCAGACTAACCATTATGAGTTCTTGGTAATTCCTGACAGTGCTGTTATTTTACAAAATATATGTGGTTAAATTTCGTTAAAAGCACCTGCACCAGCTGAGAATAAGCTACAAATGTCTTCCGTCTCACCTTAGAAAGCCCCAAATTAGCCTGCTTGTTAAAACAAATTTCGTTTGATTATGCAATAAAACATTGTCAAACATCAATTCCATGAGGCTGTTCTCATGAAGTTCTAGAAGTTCAAGCTTCATCTGAAATTCATATTGATTAATAACACAAATACCGTTATGTTGCCTTAATGATGACACTAAATACAATAAAGCTGTCAGGTTGGCCAACCAGAGGTCCACGCATATTTTCCCTTGTCCTGCTTATGGAAATGTGGCCAACGCGTTTTACTAGCAGCTAATGCTTAAGAAACAAGTCCACTTTCCCGGGAAGACCGTGAAAAGTGCAATTTAAAGCAGGTGAAACAGACATCGTCATCGACATGACGTATTCTCAAAATGACGTTGCGCCGTGCTTAGCGCTAAAAAAACACACCTTCAAAATAGCAAAAGTGGACTTGGACTTAAATAGACTTGGACCTAAATGCACTTAACGCCATGCGCTTAGACCAAGCGCTAAGATCGCCAAGATAGGGCCCTAGACCAGGTTTGTGATGGTTTTAGCGCAAGCGCTTTCTGCTGGCTCAAGATAGCAATACGCCAAAAATTATCTTGGCCATTTCTAATCTTAAGACCAACATGCCCAGTTCACTTGGAACGGGCGCAATAATACATGGTATTTAAACAATGTGAGCACTAGGCTATAATGAACCCTGCGCTGGGTGTAAGATAACAAAGACACTTGCGTTTGGGTTAGCGCCGCTTAGCGCCAGGTGTAAGATAGGGCCCCCAGTGTTTTACTGACAGCTCGAGGTTTAAAGGGATAGTGTCACTTTTTGGGCTTTTTATATTATTCAGTTTTAGTGTGTGTTTCTGATTGGCCCATACAGGTTTAGTGTGTGTTTCTGATTGGCCCATACAGGTTTTATGGGTGATGACGGATATTTTAGATATTTACATAAGTTTCTGACAGTCTGCAGCTTTACAATGGCTGGTATTTAAGTAACTCCAAAGCAGCTTGCCCAGTAATGTCTCCAGTGGTTCTTTGTGTGTATATTACCCAATTATCCTTCAAAATATGATATTTTAGTAATAAGTTTAGTTATTTTCTGAACTCCTATGGCTCATGCAACCTGAAATCACTGCGCTCAAGGAAAGAAGTACCGGTATGATATAAAAACTGATATTTATGACTATAATGAATGTCTTCAAATGTACAGCCTCTGCAAACATAACATCTCTGTACAAGCTGAATTCTGACTTACCAGAAGCCAACTTTATAGAAATGTTATGTTATGTTAATAAACTGTGAACAATAAGAAGCCTTTATAACACTCACAATGCTGCTTCCAAGGTAATTGGCTGATTGGTTTTCCATGGTTTTACCTGCTCGCTTCTGCTTTCTGTACACATTGTGGTGAAGGAAGGGGACAGGTGGGAGAAGGGAGATATGCACCGGCACAATAGCTCCACCAGAGGGAGCCATAAAAGCTTTCAGACATGGAATTCAAGACATGGAAACCTACTGGTTTATACCAGTACTCTGCTCCCTATATAAGCCCTGCCACTCCACACCTATACCTACTGGTTTATACCAGTACTCCGCTCTCTATATAAGCCCTGCCACTCCCCACCTGTGTGTGAAGTACCTGTGGGGGAAAGTGCAGAGGGAGAATTGGTGTAAATATTAGTTTTCTGGCGACATTGGAATTTGTGTACAACCTGTTTTGTAGGAGGAACTCTGGTGAACTGACCCTGCATGATTGAAGACCTAGCCTGAACTTTTCTGTAACTGGAATGGATTAACAACTCTGAGAGCCATTGCGCTTTTGTGTTTGTTTGATGCTCTGGTAAAGCACTTAGTGATCCAGGTGTAGGGAGGGAATCAGAGAAGAAGAAGTGAAGGTAGACTCCAAAATGGAGTTAGGTTTATATTTTTGTTTTCTTCTTGTGTTTGTAGCTAAGCGCTGGGTTGGATCTGAGTTGGTGTTGGTATTTCTATTAATGCACAATGTACAGAGGAGGTACACTCTTTAAAGTGTATATTAGCATTTGTATGTATGTATGTATGTATGTACATTACATTTACATTACAGGCATTTAGCAGACACTTTTATCCAGAGCGACTTACACAACTTCTTATTACATTTATCCATTCATACAACTGGATATATACTGAAGCAAGGCAGGTGAAGTACCTTGCTCAAGGGTACAACGGCAGTGTCCTACCTGGGAATCGAACCTTTCGGTTACAAGCCCAGTTCCTTAACCACTATACTACACTGCCACCCTATGTATGTCTGTGCATGTGGATATGTGTCCTGTATTTGGTATTGTGTGTGTGTGTGTGTGTGTGTGTGTGTATGTGTGTGTGTTCTCATTGTCTCATCCTCCACTGTTGATTGGGGAGAGTGCAGACCAGCGTAAGCTCTTCTCCTAAACACACCATGTCAGCCACTGCTTCTTATCACACCGATATTCACACGTTGGGCTCCAGGGACGTAACACACACACATGAGTCAGAGGAAGAGACATTTCATGTGCAACTCTACACACCACATCCCCCACACACGCACACACATGAACATATAAAATGCTTAGCTATGAAATATTATTAAAGTAGCCTACACGGAGTCAAAAAAATTTATATCTCGCATGATGAGCCATGTTCTTAGTAGCAGTATAGCTGCGATCAAATGGCCAATCATACAATTCAAGGCCGGTATTTAAAGTGACCAATCAAAGGAGTGGATGCATCAGCCACTCCGTATCCCATCCCCGCCCCCAAAGTCTCCAAAATCAACTTTCCAAGTGAACGCGAGGTAACTCATTTCGAGCGAGAGGAAACCAAGTTCACTCGTGTCACAGCTCCGTACGCGCAGGACTGCACGCAAAACAGAAAAGCTCCCTCACGCGGATAGTTCTCTGCTCGCTCGCGTGACAGCTCCACACGCGCGGATATTGTTCTGTGCGCTCATTTCACAACTCCGCGCGCGATATTTATAGGACTAAATAAACGCCATAAAATATCCACTCTGTTCAGCCTGGCCTCAGTCCAACACCACTCCTCCTGCAGCTGTGGGCAGAACCAGGAAGTCACTCCCACTCTCTCTCTCTCACGCAGTTTCAGAAAAACGAAACATAACTGTCTGTCTCTGTCAGTGTGAGCAGTAAAATGGCTGAGGCTAGTATCTCAGTGGATCAGGACCAGTTCAGCTGTGCGATCTGTCTGGATCTACTGAAGGATCCGGTGGCTATTCCCTGTGGACACAGTTACTGTATGGGCTGTATTAAGGGCTGCTGGGATCAGGATGATCATACTGGTGTCTACAGCTGTCCCCAGTGCAGACAGACCTTCACCCCAAGGCCTGTTCTGGGCAGAAACACCATTCTGGCTGAAGTGGTGGAGAAACTGAAGAAGACAGGACTCCAAGCTGCTCCTCCTGCTCACTGTTACGCTGGACCTGGAGACGTGGAGTGTGATGTCTGCACTGGGAGAAAACGCAAAGCCGTCAAGTCCTGTCTGGTGTGTCTGGCCTCTTACTGTGAAACTCACCTCCAGCCTCACTATGAATCTCCTGCCTTTAAGAAGCACAAACTGGTCAAAGCCACTGGAAACCTGCAGGAGAAGATCTGCACTCATCATGACAAAGTTCTGGAGGTTTACTGTCGTACCGATCAGCAGTGTATCTGTTATCTGTGTACAATGGATGAACACAGAGGCCATGATACAGTCTCAGCTGCAGCAGAAAGGACTGAGAAACAGGTAAGGACTGAAACTCTTACACACAACGCTCTTTTTTGCACTGATAACATATCATCTTGGCTGTACATCATTTCTGCAATATGTAGACTTATGACCAGTGTTTTGTTGTTTTATGTTTAATGTATTTAATAAATACATTAAACATACATTTGTTTAAGGTATTTATTAAATATATTTTATTTTTTAGACTTCATGCAAAAGTGTAGAAGGTGCAAATTCAGTAACTTTTTCCTGTCTGGTTTCACTATGGAAGACAATAGAGAAATCTGAAGGGAGAAAGTTACTGAATTTGAACCTTCTACATTTTCACATAAAGTGATGGAGACATGATGATTTATGTTTTCTTTGAACCCCCAGGGACTCAAATGCCATCCATGAAGGAACAATATCAGATAAACTCTGTTTTAGTCTTGCAATGTAAAGTCCATTGTACTTCCGAAAATCCCATTAAGAGCCATTAAAATGTATTGAAGGGACCTGGTCTTGGCTTTGTTATCAAGGAAGACACTATTAACACATATTTTAAAACAAAATATTGTTCAACATCCTTAAATACAATCTAAACATGATGTCTGGGCACGTTATGATGTGCAATTTTGAACAAAGTTTTGCCTGTTTGGCTGTTAAAGTACAATGAAGCAAGGGGACTGCATAATTAAGGAATTGATTGTTTTCGGTTTTATATTTATAAATAATTTGAAACATATTGTAGATTTTATTTTTCACATTGACTTTCGTAAAGTTGTTTGTGTTGAATACCAGCAAAAAAGCCTGATTGAATAAATTTTTATCAAATGTTCATACACAGCCAAATATGAAAAAGTCTAAGGGGGCTGAATACTTTTTCAACCCAATGTAAAATATTAAAAATATGCGTCCACAGAAGCAGCTGGGGGCGACACAGAGTAAACTCCAGCAGAGAATCCAGGAGAGAGAGAAGGAGCTGCAGGATCTGAGACAGGCTGTGCAGTCACTCAAGGTGGGTACTGACCAGAGGAGAAGACAACAGCTGGCTGCTGGAAGAGCCATTTCAGGGCTCAGTCAGGGCTCTCCTCCAGTCAGCCAGTGAGGAGCCCAGTGTTGGGCCACTTTCCAGCCCTGTGGGGCTCAATCCCACTGAGCCACACTGTGGGGAACAGGCTGTCTGGGGTCACAGTAAGAGCTGAGTGAAAGGGCTAGTTAAAATGTACAGTGTCACACAACACAAGTGTGGTCAGGTGAGGCCTGGCGTGTGTCTGGGAAAAACAAACAGTCGTTATGGCAAAGTGGCCAATTTTGTGATGATATTTATTCCCAGAAAAGTGCAAAATTATATCCAGTGCATCCCACCACTCAGTATGTACAATGATCCAAACAGAGACAAAACAATAATATATATGTAGCAGGAGAATATACAAAAAACACACACACACCAAATAAATCAATAACTGGACCAGGTTGCTGGCTAGACTCTAAGCCGAATTATCGATGCCAAGTGTTTTATTTATTAAAAAATAAATTTTTATATTTATTTTTTAAGGAAATTGAATGTGTATCTGTTGCTGAAAAAGTGAAAGAATTAAATGTTGTAGAAGCAAATAATTGTGTAGGATAGGAACTACTTCTCCTTCCGCCCTCTCCCTCTGCCACACAGGCACGCCCAGAAACACAAGCAAAGCAGCAGTCAGTCAGACAGTCATGCAACAAGATGGCACCAGTGCTGCTCTGCTAATATAGCAGAAAGAAAGCGAAGCATTGTTTGGAGTTCACTCCACTAAACAGTATTGAAGTAAACTATGATACGTGTCAAAAGTGTACCACTAACCTGCCGGAATGCCTGAAAATGCTGCAACGGCCTAGATGAGAAGAGAATGGGAATCATGTGTCGGAAAGAGAAAGAAAACATTTAGAAAGGGGAGCTAGTGGAGAGGAAGGGAATATGGAGAGGAGAAGAAACTAGATAAAAAATTCCTAACTAAATTGTAGGTGTGGTTGCTTCGCAGTGGTATCAATTGCTGTAAATGGTAAAGAAAGATGGTAATATGGTATAGTGTGAGGTTGAAATGGTATGAGGTGGTAATGCAGTATAATGGGATCTAAAGAAGGTGAAAGTGTTAAAATATGGTGACTTATTTTGTGGTAAGTAGTCTAAAGAACCTGGAAGTGATACAAAGAAGAAATGAATTGTGATGAAAGCACAAAAAGGTAATGTCAAATCATCTGGTTACAGCATCCATATTCTATTGCATCAGCTTTCAAAATGTGCCCATTCACTCCCATTCATTTTTTTGGCGATAGAAGGTCAATTACCTGAAAAAGTGTATGATATAAAGGTAAAAAGTAATAACAGCCAGGAGGGTGTATAAAGGTATAGTATGAGGTATGAATGGTGTAGGAGGAGAAAGTTGTGGAATAATAAGAAGTATGGAGAGTAATAGAAGGTGTGGTTTCACAACCACACAAGAAACCAACAGATGGCTCTGTCACATACAGCCCTCCTCTCTCTGTGTCTCCTAACAGTGCTCTGTCACATACAGCCCTCCTCTCTCTGTGTCTCCTAACAGCGCTCTGCACATACAGCCCTCCTCTCTCTGTGTCTCCTACCAGCGCTCTGTCACATACAGCCCTCCTCTCTCTGTGTCTCCTAACAGCGCTCTGCACATACAGCCCTCCTCTCTCTGTGTCTCCTAACAGTGCTCTATCACATACAGCCCTCCTCTCTCTGTGTCTCCTAACAGCGCTCTGCACATACAGCCCTCCTCTCTCTGTGTCTCCTAACAGCGCTCTGCACATACAGCCCTCCTCTCTCTGTCTCCTACCAGCGCTCTGTCACATACAGCCCTCCTCTCTCTGTGTCTCCTAACAGCGCTCTGCACATACAGCCCTCCTCTCTCTGTGTCTCCTAACAGCGCTCTGCACATACAGCCCTCCTCTGTCTGTGTCTCCTAACAGCGCTCTGCACATACAGCCCTCCTCTGTCTGTGTCTCCTAACAGCGCTCTGCACATACAGCCCTCCTCTCTGTGTCTCCTAACAGCGCTCTGCACATACAGCCCTCCTCTCTCTGTGTCTCCTAACAGTGCTCTGCACATACAGCCCTCCTCTCTGTGTCTCCTAACAGCGCTCTGCACATACAGCCCTCCTCTCTCTGTGTCTCCTAACAGCGCTCTGCACAGGCAGCAGTGGAGGACAGTGAGAGGATCTTTACTGAGCTGATCTGCTCCATTGAGAGAAGGCGCTCTGAGGTGAAAGAGCTGATCAGAGATCAGGAGAAGGCTGAAGTGAGTCGGACTGAAGGACTCCTGGAGCGACTGGAGCAGGAGATTGCTGAGCTGAGGAGGAGAGATGCTGAACTGGGGCAGCTTTCACACACATTGGATCACATCCATTTCCTGCAGGTAACATCACTGGCTCTCTGACAGTCTGCACTATGGAGTGAAAATGTCACATTTAAAGCCATTTGATTATGAAACAGTCTTTGCGAACCTGCGGGGAGCTGAAACTATTTTTCGCCATGGATATATTCACCATACATTGTACATACAAGGTGAGGTGTGTTCCTCACTTACAAAGATCTGCACACATATCTGTATTGAGACTGTTCTCCTTCTGTCTGTCTGCAGAGCTGTCCATCTCTCTGTGACCCTCCTGGACCTGGAGACTTACCCAGCATCACTGTCAGTCCACAAATCTCTTTTGAGGCTGTGAGGAAATCTGTCTCTGAACTGAATGAGCGACTGGAGGACGTCTTCAAGAAGGAATTAGTCAAAATCTCTCAAACAGGTTAGAACTACTGAAACAACTTTTTCCCAATGATTTATTTAACTAAAAATAACAATTGTTGATCTTTTGTGAATAGAAGTAAAGTGTTGTAGATACTTTGTGTAGCCGTGAGTCTGACAGGAGTGAGCAGAGACTGTTCCTCCATCACCCAACCGTAGCAACTTGTTTTTTCCCTACAGGAACCCACCCGCCACAGTACAACACCAGACACGGTAAGTAAAGGAGAAAAATGCTTTATTACAGAATTCATAAAAGGTTTACAGATGACAACCCAGTCAGAACCGGACCCACGCTGGGTTTAAAAATATTAAAATGGGGCAAAAAGTGAAGCATGATAACTTGTCAATAAAACAGGGGTCATAGCTGGGGCTTGTTTAAGTTGAGCAAGCTTTGTAATGTGAAGTAACCTACTATAATGTACGTACATGTACATGTTTTGTCTAATGCATATACCTTTTAAATGTCACTTTCTCTCCTGTTATGACAGTTAATAGCAGCACAAAGGTTTTAGTGTTTCTGCATCTGAAAGCTGATCCTGTGCAGTAAAGCAGTCTGCACTGCTGTAAAACACCAGCAGAGATTTGTGGGATGGGTGGAGAGATGCAGCATTCCTGGGGAGTGGAATCTCTTCTCATTATTCCCTTTGATTGAGATTAAAGCACATTTAGGTCTTCCTCGTGCTTTCACATGGCTGTCTGATGCTTCTTTACATAAATATGTCATCCTGCAACTTCTAGTGACTAATCAGCCTTTCACTAGTGACATCACTGGGAGAAACGTTGGTGACTCTACTGTACGATCCTGTATCTCTGGCCCTGTGAACACTCGTCCTTTTCTGCCACATATATCCAACTTATTGCCAAATCCAATATGTTACATTTTATTACTTTAGTCTAAAAGTAAGAATTAGGATATGGGTCAGATTTGTGATATGAATCACATCTGGAGGTAGTTTAGGTTGGATTCCGATGGTATCGGATCTGAATGTAAACGCTCCAGTGTGTGTCTTCTCCTGTCAGCCTTCTACTGACAAACAACATCCCATAATAAGTGTGTGGGAGTGGGTATTGGATATGAGTGTAAACAGGGCCTCTGCTACCTGCCCTCTGTCTGCTCGCCATGGCAACCAGGGAAATTCCCAACTGCCAAAAACTACTGAACCTTCAGCTTCAACAAGATATTATGTGATATTAATCAAACTTTTTATTTAATATTTTCATTATTCCTGAATGAGCTGCAGTTTCATTTACATGCACTTTATTTATTAAAATAGATTTCCATTTCTCCAGGAATTATGATATGAAGGTTATCTTTAGGAGCTCATCTTTCTTGTGATCTCTCTCTACAGTGGAAGACGTCCATATTCTAGAGCCCAGGACCAGAGAGGACTTTTTACAATGTGAGTCTGTAATTAAATATAAATGAACACAATTAAGCAACATGAGAATATGAGGTAATACGAAGAAAAATATTATTGAAAGTATTTTCTATATTCATGACATACTTGCTTTTGGGGGTGCATCTGGGTACTTGACAGTATATGCAGAGAAGCTGGGAGGGTGTGCTGGAAAAGGCATGTGCCAGGATGTCAAGGTGGAAATGGCTTCTTCCACAGGTTTCCTTTAGAGGACGGGTGTTGATTTTAAACAGCCTGGTAGCATTAGCATTGTGGCATAAGTTAGCGGTGCTGTCACCAACTGATGGCTTTCTTCCAACACGCCAAAGGTATCTGGTGCAGTTTTTCTGCTCAGGGCAGTGGTCCTGCTCAATCTGCCCCCTCTGATTGTGCCCCGTTTAAAAGCCCCGTTTATAAGGGCAGGTCTGACCAAACTGGCCCATTTGAGGAGGGTGGATGTTGGGGGCTGGAGAGCAGCACAGGGGGGTCTGTTCTGTGAGGGGGGTTGAGGGCGACAGCGTGTGTTTCACAGGAGAACCGTGGATGTCTAAACTCTCCCCGCAGTTGGATTGGCACATGAACGCGGCTGCGGTTGCAGATGATTGGCCGTTCCAAATTGGGGAGGGAATTGGACATGCTCAGTCCCACATTGAGGGGGTTATAATAATAACATAAGAAAGGATTCAAATATGAAATTAAAATGTTTGTAAAATATGTAAGTGATGTAATTTTATTATTATGATCACTGAGCTCTCCTCTCCTTCTTCTCCTCTATCAGATTCGTGTCGGCTCACACTGGACCCCAACACAGCGTTTAACTACCTCCGTCTGTCTGAGGGAAACAGAGAGGTGACCCTTGTGAGAGAGATCCAGTCATATCCTGATCATCCAGAGAGATTTGAGCGCTGGAAGCAAGTGCTGTGCAGAGAGGGTCTGTCTGGTCGCTGTTACTGGGAGGCTGAGTGGAGTGGGGATGGGGTTTATATAGCAGTGTCATATAAAGAGATCAGCAGGAAAGGGTGGGGTAATGACTGTGGTCTGGGACGTAATAATAAGTCCTGGAGTTTGCGCAGCTGTCCCTCCAAGTACTCTTTCTGGCACAATAATAAGAGCACTGAAATCCCTGTTCCCCCCTCCTCCAGAATAGGAGTGTACCTGGATCACAGGGCAGGAACTCTGTCCTTATACAGCGTCTCTGACACAATGACCCTCCTGCACAGAGTCCAGACCACATTCACTCAGCCCCTCTATCCTGGGTTTGGGGTTTATTATGGATCCCCTGTAAAACTTTGTGATCTGGGATGAGGCAGAGAGTGAAGGGAAGATCAGCTGTAATTAAAGAGGGAAAAACACTCAAATGAGACAGAAAAACAAAAAAAATTCAAATAGATAAAACTGGTTGTTTGTCAAAACAGTTGTTTGTCACAATATTTAACCCTTGTGTTGCCCTCAGGTCAAAACTGATCCTTTTCTGAGGTCAACAGCAGTGAAAATCCCCTAAATATAATTTTCTCAGCATTCAATTTGATGGCTTTTCCTGGAGTGACCCTACAATTAAAAAGGGTAAACATTGCACTTTTGTACATTTTCATAAAAGCGGTACACCATCAAGGTACAAAGATTGTCTTATGAGTCTTTTGAATCCTGCAGTTATGAAATCATATGTCATCATAATTAAGTGCCACGCATCTATTACAGCAAAAAGATCAATTATGATGTTTGTTTTCTAGTAAAAATGAGTGGTGTAGACTGAAGAAATACAGTTTGTCTGGACTGTGAAGTAGGAAAGCACAATTATTCACTGGTTTATTGATGAATGACAGGTTATTTCATTATAATTCAGTGAAGAGGCTTTTATCACAGGGGGTCTGGTGAGGGGGTTCATTTTTGACCCTGTGGACATGGGGTGCAGATATAATATGAAGACAACACAAGGGTTAAGCAGCCACTCTTATGCATGTGTTCCATTCGTATTATGTACGAGTGCACAGAAAGATTTCCATTTTCAAAAGTGTTCATTCAGTTCTAGCAGGGATCAAATGTCCTCTATCTGATGTGATTTAACACTGAACATTTTACTTCATAAAGGATTTCCAAACTGAATTTATAAATGGGTAAATAAAATACAACTGTTTTTTGTATTCATTCTAGTGGTATAATCACATGATTCATGAGTTTTTGGGGGATCTGCTGCAGAAATTGCAAATGTAAAGATTTTGATATGAAACGGCATAAAAGTACTGAATTCAAATTCCGTAAATAAATGCAATATGCATAAAATAGAACAAATACATTTATTTTTTGGTCACAATATTAATCTCATGAGTTCTGAGTGATCCAGCAGAACCTCTGGTGCCAGTCCAGGTGTGTCCCCCATTAACTGTGTTTCCATGGCAACACATCCTAATAACAGTCTCCCTTAGGGAGGAGTGATCTGAGCTGATATTTAATCAAACATCAGAAAACAGAGGAATCTATGAACAAAACTGCTTTTAGCCGTGTGTAACATTTCATGCCGATTGCTCTTATTATTAGTGCTTGTGCTTTTGTTTTGGCTGGTATGGGTTCAGACTTTTGTTCCATCCAAACACCTGATTCTACTAACCAACCACTAGAGTCTTTGCTAAGGACCTTTATTAGTAGAATCAGGTGTGTAACTGCTTGGTTGGAACAAAAGCCTGCACCCACACGAGCCCTTACTGGATAAGATTGAGGCCCCCTGGCCTAAGGGGAAATTGAGATGTGTGGTGCACTGGACAGCATATTGTTTGCTGTAATCTCCAATAGAAGCAAGCGGTTACGTCTGTTTGATATCATAGAGTTCAGCGCTTTGCCCACTCACACGGGTGTCTGCATCTCTCTCAGTGCCATTATAGTGTAATTTACCTTCAGTTCTGGGCTTTGCCACGAAGAAAAACCCCACTCCCACCGGTTATGAAGAGGGTCGAATAATACCTGACGCCAGGGAATCGTGAATGTAGGCTTCCATCAAAGCCTTCTCGGGACCAGACAGGCTGTCGAGGCGACTTGACGGGAGTTTTGCACCGGCCAGCAGATCAATACAGCAATCGTAGGGTCTATGGGGAGGTAAGGACACAGCATGGGATTTACAAATCACTTGTGACAGGTCATGATATTGCTGAGGTACACAAGACAAGTCTGGCTCCGGAGCTATAGTAGAAGCCCTGGCGGCCCCAGATGGAGGAAGGGCTGAGCGAAGACAATCAGCATGGCATTGAGAGCTCCAGTCCTGGACCTGAGATGTTCGCCAGTTAATGTGAGGATTGTGTATGCGAAGCCAGGGTTGGCTGAGAACCAGCGGAGACTGGGCAGAGTGGATAATATAGAACCGAATAGTCTCACAGTGGTTACCCGACAATACGAGTTGGAGAGGAATGGTGGAGTGAGTAACCCGGGCCAGGATATTTCCATCCAAGGCATAGGCATTGAGCAGGGCAGACAGCGGCTCGACAGGAATTCCCGACCTCTTGACTAGACTTGAATTGATGAAATTGGCGTCGGCTCCCGAGTCGACCAGGGCCAACAATGAGGTAGATTGGGTGCCCCATAACAGGGTAGCCTTCAGTTGAACACGAGACTGAGCAGAGTGAGCAGTGGAGATTGGGCTCGCCAGTACGCCCCGTCTTACCGGCGAGCCATCCCTTCTTGGGCGAATGGGACAGGAGGCCACGAGATGGCCCGGACGGCCACAATAGAAACAGAAAGCGGAGACCACTCTTCGGCGACGTTCGCCGACATCGATAGTGGTGCGGTTCAACTGCATAAGTTTCTCCTCTGGTGGGCCCAGCATCGGAGGAGAACGGTTACTTGGAGGTGACGAGACTTGTGAACATGGTGGGTAAGGAGATGCACTCCGTTAGCCCCTTCTATCCCGGGCTTGGGCTCGGAGCCGGTTGTCAGGGGAGATGGCGAGTGTGATTAGACTGTTCAGAGAACTGGACTCATCGCGGGTCGCCAGCTCGCCTTTCAGTTCTTCACTGAGGGCTTGGAGGAAGGTCCCTTGGAGAGCGGTGTCGTTCCACCCTGATTCGGCTGCCAGAGTGCGGAATTTCCATTTCTGCCACGCTGCGGTTGCCCTGGCGCAGTTAGAGTAGGCGTTGGGTAGCATCGCGCCCACAGACTGGATGGTCGAACACCCGACGCATCTCAGAAGTGAAGGAGGCAAAATGGAAACAGGCGGGCAGTTGGCTGTCCCACAGAGCTGTAGCCCACTCCCGTGCGCTCCCTCCCAGACAGGCCATCACAAAGGCAACTTTACTTGTATCAGATGAGTAGGAGGCAGGCTGTAGGTGGAACACTATGTCGCACTGGAGTAGAAAACTTCGGCACTTTCCTAAGTCCCCCAGGTAGCGCTCCGGATGTGGCGCGCGTGGTTCTCTGCCAGGGAAGAGCGGCGGTGCTGCGGGCTGAGGCTCCGGGGTAGGCAGTGCTTGACTGACGTGGGCCCCTGGGAGGGGCAGCTGAGCCGCCAGCTGGCCAATCATGGGCCCCATCTGACTCACTTGGTCTTCAGAGTCTCCTTGACATCTTCCAGGCGGAGGTGTTGAGCAATCACTGCACCCTGATAGGCAAGGGCGTGGTGTAACTGAGTCCATATCTTGGCCAGTTCGTTCTGTTATGGATCCGAGAAGGGACTGGACTCAAATGCACGACTCTGAGACAGGAATTCCAATAATTCAATAATTTATTACTTCGTCCAAAACTCCAGAAGTATAGGGAGAGATAAGGGTAGGGACTGGATCCTGGAATGGCGTTAGCAGGGGTAGAACGGGAGTGAGGAGCAGGCAAGGGGCTGGATAGTGGCTGAATCCTGGGTAGGCGTAGCAGAGGAGGAGCGGGAAGCGGGAGACAGGGATGTGTGGCGTGGAGCTAGGATGTGGCTGCAGGCAGACAAGCAGAGCAAAACAAGACGTTAGTTTAAGCAAGACATGAACAAAACTATGAGGCGTTAGTTGCCTAGGCGAAGCAAGAATTAGATTACGATTTAGCTTTAAGCAAGACAAAGCGTGACTATGACTAATATATGAGACCAGACAAGACAAGTTTTTCCAACAACAAGACTTAACGAACTGGCACAAGACAATGAGGACCGGAAGACTATATAGGAGAGTTAATGAGCTAATGAATGCATGCAGCGTGAGAATGTATGAGAGAGTGATTAATGGCGAAGAGAGCATGAGGAATGCAAGCGGGGAAAGGAATGTGATAGGCGAGAGGAAATTAGTAACAACACAGAGGGAAACCATGCCCGGCCTGCACCACGAGGAAGACAAACAGGAAAACGTGAAAACAAGTCAAGAAATGTGAGGAACAGGGTAAAACAAGGAGCACAAACGGGGACGGGGACTGAGAGGAACGAAGAGTGTAACACTCACATGTCTGCTCCCTGTTTTAAACACTAACATGTCTGCTCCCTGTTTTAAACACTAACATGTCTGCTCCCTGTTTTAAACACTAACATGTCTGCTCCCTGTTTTAAACACTAACATGTCTGCTCCCTGTTTTAAACACTAACATGTCTGCTCCCTGTTTTAAACACTAACATGTCTGTGCATATGTTGTAATCTGGAGTTTGGGGCGGAGTTATACCTGGGCGGAGTAACACGTGTAATCCCGCCCCCCACTCGTTTTCATTGGCTGTTCCACTCGCTGCAGTTTAACCCTTTGATGGATAAGTGTCTAAAGCCTGTCTTATTTTCATCAATACATTAATTCATCAACACGATTTCACAGGATGATTTTGCTCCGTTTAACAGATTAAAAAGCCTTTACATCTGCAAGATCTGAAATGAATCATAACGACATGTGAGAGATCTTCACAAAAAATTCCTCGAGATCATTTGTACGACGGAAAACTTTACTCCTACTGTAAATCTTACATCACATCAGTAATATTTAAATAAGTTCCCTAATTGTGGTAATTCTTCTCTAAATATACATTACAGAAACAGACCTTAAAGAAGAAAACAGGACAAATCAGTAGTGTACTCCCTATATTCCCTCATAGTGACATCATGGTGGAAAGAAAGTAATCAAGCTAAACCCACTGCAAGCCTGTGGAACTGGCTGAAACAATAAAATGAAACATAATGCTGGTCTTAATTTTATTTATTTTTGTTTTTGTAACTTTTTACTACAAGTCAAAACAATGGCTGTTCAAATATTTCTTGGCCATGAGTTTGGGAATGTGGTGGGACTGGATGGGCCAGTATTCTTGTCCCCTTTAGTCCAAACCTGGTCTGCATCATTACAGAAAAGAGAGAGAGAGGGAAGGACAAAAACATGAGAACCAAGGCACCATTACTATTTCAGTTACACACACACTGTTAGGATCCTGTAATTCTGTCTGTTTATTTCTTTATTTGTTATTATTTTCCTGATTTCTTTTCCCTCGCGATTGTCAGTCCGCGTTCCATGTTTTCTGAGATTCCACTCCCTGTCTTTGTCATTGCACTATTCGGGTGATTTTGGGAACATTCGGGTTTCCTCTGTATTTCGTATATCTCGTTTTCTTCCTTCTGGCTTTATTTATATTTGTATATAATACTAATGTACTAATCATACTAACTGTTAGATTAGATTTAATACTAACCTGCTAACAAACTAACATGTATATAATACTAACCAGCTAACCTACTAACATTAGGGTTCTAGAGTTAACTACTAACATTACTAATTACTAATTCATCTTGAGTTTCTATCTGCAGCTGTCATTTCCCTCCTCGTTATCCTATCCCTGTATCGATCTGTGATTTCGCATTCTCTGCACGTGTCCACTTTCGTGTTACTCCCCTCTGAGCTGTGCACTTGTTTACCTGCTAACTCCAGGCCGTTTGTTATCATTGTGTCTGTGTATTCCAGTCCGTGTCTTACGTTTCCCCTGTCATTGTTTTATTGGTCCCTGTTAACCCTCACTGTTCTCACCTGTGAGCAATCTCCCCTCCCTGCTTCTACACACCTGATTCCCATTATGTCTGTCTCCCTCTGTGTATATATACCTTGTCATTTCAGTGTTTTTCGCGAGTTCCTTGTACTAAATATTTTGCTTCTGTGGTGCCTGTTTTTTCCTGAGATTCTGCCCGAGTTGTTCTGTTTATTCCTAGTATCTGTTTTCTATTTTTTTTTGTTTCCCTCGTCTGTTACCTGTTGTTGTTTTATTTCAGTTTTGTTTTCTTTTGGTTCCTCCTCTGCCTTACCGGTTTTGACCCCTGCCTGTGTTCTCGTGACCCTGGTTTTGGATCCTGCTTTTGTACCTTTGCTGTGCCTTCCCGGTTTGACCCCTGCCTGTTCCTTGACCATTCTTTGGACTGTTCTTTGTACCGTTGCCCTGTCTCTCCGGTTTTCGACCCTGCCTGTTCTACTACGGATTGCTGCCTAGCCCTTATTAAACTTCGGTTTTTTCTTTTTTTATACTCCTGCCTGCATTTGGGTCCTTCCCCCACTGACACCTAACACACCCACACACACACACACACACACACTCTTACACACATTACTATTTCAGTTACTCACACACACTCTTACACACATTTGTACCTAAAGTTGGAACTTTGTTGGATGTATTTTCCTTGCCCTCCTCCTCTCATCAGTATTCTTGTGTGAGATGCTTACATCATTCACTGTGTAAGTACAGAAGATGTTGGCCTACACAGCCCCACAACAGCAAATGAGTTTCTGGTCTGAAACAAATACCACAGGATTCACATCAATTATACTCACAGCACAGGGACATTATCCAGCAGACAAATGCACCATCAATGTTGAATTTGCATCATGTCTGCCTGTTAAAAGATAAATACACATACTCAAACACTCAGCACTTTCTAATTTCTTATTTTTTTCAGAACACCACTCACCTCAGCAAAATCGAAATGCCCTCCCATCAGGAAATAGAAGATGTGATGCAATTTTTTGAGAAAATAGTTATATACAGATGCATTACAAACACACATGCACACAGGCACACAGACAGATGCACACATGCACACAGGCACACAGACAGATGCACGCACACACACATAATGGGGGACATAAAGTACAAAAAAAAAAAGCCTGAACTCACCATCAAAACAAATAGTCCACAATTATTGGACACCCCCTGCCTTGGTAAGCCCTGTGGATTCAAATTTTTTAATTTACAAGTTTGTAAGCATAAATGGTTATGAAATATAATGTAAGAACAGAGAAGAATAATGTCAGCAGAAGCAAACATTCATCTGCTCCAAATTCCCTGCAATGTCACAGTTTTTCTCAATTGTTTACACACTAAAATTGGTTTTATGACCCTTTTAATAAAACACTAAGTTTATGTGCCAAAAGAAAGACATTTTTTTCAAAACTACAAGAACTATGTATTCATCTATTGACTAGTGTTTTTCATGTGAAAACAAGAGATGTACTTTTTTGAAAATTGTTCCTGAAGAGGAGAATTGTGTGAGGTGTATTCAAAAAGTGGTAAAGAGTCTGAAATTTGTGTTAAATCAAGCTAAATAGTGCTTATAGTTTTGAAAAAAAATATGTCTTTTGGCACGTAAACTTAATGTTTTATTAATTGGGTTCATAACACCAATTTTAGTGTGTAATGTTACGTGTGTCTGTCTCTCCCCTGCTGTGCTGTTGGTCCGTATTGTTTCTCCATCCAGAGTTGATTGATTGTTTGATTGGAGTCATCTGGGCCCACGCCTTTAAAAGACTGGTTTTCCCAGGAATCAGGAGTTGTGTTTTGTAGTTTTGTACCAGTGCTTCTGTCACTGATGGGTTTTGTAGTTTAGTACCAGTGCTTCTGTCACTGATGGGTTTTGTAGTTTAGTACCAGTGCTTCTGTCACTGATG
>CM056377.1:131833247-131856061 GCA_029718625.1 Synaphobranchus kaupii
GTTTCCAAACTCATACCAAAGAACAAGAACAAATTCAGATAAGAGAAAAATAATGAATACCAAAATGTTTCACTGGGTAAATTTGTCTTGTACAGAAATAAAGCATGCTTCTCTTTTGTTAATAGGAAGACTATTGTACAATAAACTGTCCTGTCTGTATTTGATTATGGAGATATTCTGTATATGCACGCTGCCCCTTCCAATTTAAAGCCCCTTGATGCAGTTTATGATTGACAGCTGCGTTTCACACCAGGGACACATTTCTCACTCATCATTGTGTTTTATATGGAAAAGTAGGATGGATCTCTTTAAGGAAGAGAAGGGAACTACATTCATTTAGTTTATCTATAAGGCTCTACTTAAGAAACTTCCCCATTATCTCATCTTTAATTACGTTTAAATCCTATGGTACCAGGTCTCAGGACTTTCTAGCCTTAGATACACCACATATAAACACTGAGCTGGCTTTCAAAACAGGCTTTCAATACTATCCCCCTCACAGTTGGAATGAATTGCAAAAACTTTGAAATTAGAATCTCTTTTTCCCTCAGAAAATTTTAGTCTTATACTTGAATTTTCTTCATGTTGTATGATCTTGTTTTGTAAGGCGCAATGTTACTGTTTTAACCACCACATTGCATCTTTGCCTCTTCACTCTGGACTTTCAAACTCCACTGCTGTACAACTTTTAGCCCAAAAGCACGGGTCATAAACGGCAGCTGGAAAGGCTACAACTGGACATTGGAGGTTGTACACGGCACTCTTCAGGACATGGGACAGTCTCGCGACCCTTTTGACTCCTAATGACACCCCTGGACAGGACTACAGCAGGACCCCAGGGTTTCTCATGGGGGGAAACAGACGAGCGGGACATGGTCTTTCTGAAACTTTTATTCAGCTCTATCAGGCTCCTCTAAATGATGTTTAGGGTTCTCTGTGCTCAGAAATGGGTTCTTCTGCACATTTATTCTCAGAGCTGAAATAAATTTTATTATGTTATGAAAATATGTAAATTGGATTTGATTTATTCATATATTATTTGAGAGATGAAGCGTTTGGGTCGAATTGCTTGAACAATGTTTATATTTAATGTCATATTTCTAATTAGATGATGCTGTAGTAAAGAAAGATATAGGTGTGTTCTTCTGTGTGGCTCGGTGATGATACGGGTACATTGTGTCTACAGGGAGAGCAAACAGTTTTTGACTGCAATGCATTTAAGATTTAAGTTTGGAAAGCTGAAATGCAGACAAATCATATTTTGAAGAGGTGTTTTTGTTTGATAAAAATTGAATATTAACTTTGGATCATTTTCAATAAAACAGAGTCTTTGGAATTGTTTTGGAACAAGCGAGTCAGAAACAAAAATCACGCCACCACCACACCACAAAATGTAATCCTACATGTGTGTATAAAGATGCAAGGCATAATTGGACACAGTATGTACAGAATCATACGCACACACACACACACACACACACACACACACACACACACGCACGCATGCGCACACGCATGCACGCAGTGTTGGAAATGCAGTGAACGTCAATGCAAATTAGGACACAAAAACAGATGTAATCATAAAAAGTGGTTTAATCTTTGGCTATATCAGCTGTTAACAAGAACATTAATTAGCTTAACAATTAGGTTATATGGTCTTAAAATATTAAAATATATTTAACTGATTATGCTCATACTCAGATAAACTGTAATTAACATATTTGGACTTTCTCAATTGTTTACGCACAAAAATTGGTGTTATGACCCCACTAATAAAACATTAAGTTTATGTGCCAACAGATAGACAATCTTTTCAAAACTATAAGCAGTCTTTTGTTTGTTTTAGCACAAATTTCAGTCTCTTCAACACTTTTTAAATACAATTCACACAATTTTCCTGTTTCAAAAAGGACACAAATTTCACAAGGTACATCTCTTGTCTTTACATGAAAAACACTGCCATTAAAAACTATAAACTTCAATGATCAATTAACACACCCATTCTTCACAGGTAAAACACTGGTTGATTTAATTATTCAATCGGCAATCAGAGCTTTAGCACAAATAAAAAGGCAGAATGTGAGCTCTCCTGTATGTGGAGAACAATGGCTGACGAACATTTAGAAATGAGAATAGGTAGATCTGCTCTATTGTTATTTACTGTAACATATCAATACTCTGATTCCTGTACTGCAGAGTACTAATGTATACTACTACAAGGAGACCACAGCATAGTGCGCACAAGCTAAGCTGGAAGTATCCCTCATGTACGTACCGAAGCCACCCCTACATGGAGCAAATACGGGAGAGCCTGTCCCCTCTGCAGCTCAGAGTAGCTAAGAACGGTCTTAGCATCTTACCAGCCTTACTGTAAAGAGGACCTGAAACACGGGTTTCACAGTGTGTTCACAGCGCTGCAGAAATGAGCTCCACACACACTCACCGCACACACACACCACACACACACACACACACACACACACACTCACACACACACACACTCACCGCAAACACACACACACACACACACACACACACACACACTCACCGCAGACACACACACACACACACACACACTCACACTCACCGCAGACACACACACACACACACACACACACACACACACACACACACACACACACACATGCACACACACACACACACACACACACACACTCACCGCAAACACACACACACACACACACACACACACACACACACACACACACACACACACACACACACACACACACACACACACACACACACACACACACACACACACACACACACAAGTAGACCAGAGCAGTTTACATGTGTTGTCATATGGGACAATGTGAGTTTCCACTGTGAATATGAGAATATGTGGCCTGATCAAGAGCAGAGACCAGAATAATTTATTTTTGGTTTGGTTTCTTTGGTTTTTTTGTTTATTCCCAGTACAGTTTAATTTTCTCCTGTTTGTTTTTATTTTACATTGTCTCTACTACATTTATGTAATTTGGAAAAATAAAAAAATCACAAAAACCATCTCACTGTTTTTTTAAATCTTTTTTACAGGCAGTACACTCAAACAGTACTGATACCTAACTAATATAGCAGTAATAGTGTCTTTCATTTTTTACACCAGCAGTGTGTAATTGGCATTTATAATTTGTATTCATTTGTTGACCAGTGTTTATTATTTGAAGGGAAATTGTCATTTTGGGGTGAGAGTACATGGTTTTTAACATAGTGCTTGATTTTCACAAGAGATATATGAAGTTTTGCAGAAAGATTTGACAGTGTGGGTTTTGTGTTTATAGTTTTGTGAAATGAGTTACAGTTTCAGAAAATGTGTCTAAACAATTGAGAAAAACTAATTAATATACGCAGTAAGCAGTCTGGTATGGTAAGGCATGGCAATTTCATTAGATACACACAGTAGCTCGCCTCGTTTTCAGAATTAATCAAATTGATCAAATGAGGTTTCATCCAAGAATTCTACTTTCATAAATGCTTTTGCCACAGGAGACATGGTCCCTCTCAAGGTGTACTTTCCGCATTGGTATCGGATTTCTGATCCAGATGCCTTTCCCCTTGTGAACTTCCCCTTCTGGTAATACATGTGCTCATACAGAGATTTATCACACGCTCTATCAATGTCAAACAGACCCAGAGAAAACCAGTTATCATAGTGAATATAGTTGTAAGGTACAGAGAACATGACGGCCAGACTCTTGACTGGTTTCATCCTCTGGTGTTCAGCGATGTCATAAGTCAGGACCCCCACAGCACCACATACAGCTCCTATCGTATGTCTGAAAGCACATACGTCTGTAACCCCCTGTCGCACCGTGGGTTTTGGGGGGTCACAGCAGTATCCACTGTAGGTGTAAACCCTAAGAAAATAAAAATTGACAATTTAACGTGAACAGGAATAATTGCCCAGAAGCAATTTCTTACCATAAAAGTGTAGGACTACAGCGTGCCAGTCACAAATGCCCAAATTAACTAAACACAATGTTCCCTATTTATGTTTACGGATCTTATCCTTGAGTCTATTTCCAGACTGTGGATTTATCAGGATTTTAGATGAGCAGTTGTACAGATAAATGAAGACACTTCTATGGGCGGCCATACACTTAGACAAGCCAGTATTAAATGCAAAATGTGAACTAAATGTGAGGATGAACTAAATGTGAGAATGAACTAAATGTGAGAATACTATCAGAATAAAAAAGAATGTGTAGGCCTCATAGCTACGAGAAATTGTTTAACCAATGTTACTTATGATTTTTGAATCACAATCTTGCTGTTGATTTCAACATAGCCTACACAAAATTCTAAATGTTATTACCAGAAAAATAAAGAAAGTAAGGCCTAGGGACAGTTAATTTTCTGCACAAAATCTGAACACAGTGCCTAAGAAGAAAGAAACATCAATAGAAAAATAATTACAACAATTAATATTGTATCCAATACTCAACGGATCAGATCAACATTTTGACGAACTGTGCAGCCGCTCAGCCGCAGGTATAAAGGTCAATAGACTGCGCACACGTTTGACTCCGGAGCATGTCGACATGCTAATATTTTTGAACAAAAACATGTAAGTTAGATTAGCTAAGTTATCTAGCTGTCAGCCCACGTTTGTTTGCGGCTTGTGTTTAAACTGAGTTAAATGGAAAAGAAAGGAAAAAACAATGATATTTTCGTTATTTGCAATTTAACGCATTTTAATGTATCTTTTTATTTATTTTATTTTTATTCATCTGAATTCATATACCTTACTATTCGAATAGAGAAAGTGAGTAATTGAATACCAAATTATTCGTTATTTACATCCCTAATGCATTTATTAACGTTAACTAGCTACAATGGCTATAACGTAGCGTATAGGCTAATAAGGAAAATATCAGCACATAATATCAGCTATTACTCTCAGTGAAAAAAAGAGAAGCTTAACCTGTTGTCAGTGGAAGTGAGCAGCTCTGCCATATCATGACAGAACTGTTTGTAGCCTATCGTGCACAGTAAGTAACTAGCTAACGTTACAAAACAATTTAATTGAACATAATTTTTATATTTATTGTTTACCTAACCTATGGGACATGGACAATTGATTTGCTAATCTGTGCTCCCCGGACGCACTGTTTAACCAATTTTTTGTTATTTTGATATAGCCTACAGAGCTACAACTCTTCGTTTTAGTTAGACTACATTCTTGAAATTAGAAAGTAATGATTTCTACAGAAGCTTTACGGAGTCAGTGGTGATTAGCAACCGTTGCTATGCACAGGAGCGCTCTGATTGGTCTTTCAGCTTTGTGTTGGGGAAGGAAAAAAAAAAACGTGGGCTGCTTGGTGCCCCCCTTGGGCGTGGTGCCCCTGGGCACGTGCCCAACTGCCCATATGGTAGATTCGGCCCTGCCACCAAAGGAAGCTGACACCACTTCCGCTCAGAGCAATCATTTGCAGCAAGGAGAGGGTCTCATTCATGAAACGTGAGCAGAACGAATTTGTACATAAATCGTTCGTATTAGCAATTTTGTCCATATTTTGGCATTCATCAACGATTTCGTATCTGAGATTTATTCGTAAGTACAAAATTTAAACCTGCCCAGGACCACACGCACCTCATACGTAAATTCACTAGCTTGTCAAAATTAATTCTAACATTTTTTTTTTCTACAAAAATGTAGCCTCTGAAATGCACAATGCAAACGTAGCTAATAAATTAGGATTATGATAAAAAGCAAACACTTTAGATGACGCCTATTAATCAATTGTAGGCTATGAACTTTAATTAGACTCATATCGTAATGAATGTGCTATTTAAAACACACATTTGACCAATGAACGAAATTAGCCTTACAGGTCTGTAGCCACTATAGCCAATGTTGCAATGGCTGATCTTGCCTGTCCAATGTTACCGGTGCCTTAGAGTGCACAGTGCACGCACGCACGCACGCACGTAGGGTACGCATCAAGGCTCCATCCGATGATGCGTTTGCGTCATAGACTGTATAAAAATATTTTTGCGTATATAAATAGAATGGACTATCACTCCAGCAGCTCATATGTGATGTGAAATGTGTGTTGCTCAACTTTTCTACAAACCTGGGAAGGTGTGCAAAATAATATTGGCTGCTGTGTTCTGCACAACATGGGCATGAAAAACACCCTTCCTATAGCTACCAGACGTCCCCAATCTACCCGAACTAGGGATGCTGTGGGATGAACCACCGCTCAAACTCGACAATGTGACCGCAATTAGAATGCACCAGCAATTCAGAAAGTTTCTAAAATAAGGTATGCAATTACCCGATTTCAAACGACATCTCACACGCACAGAACACCAACAAAATTACGAAATTAATAATGTTTTTTTATTATTATTTCCATAATAATAATAATAATATGCTGCGTATGCGTATACTCCACAGATGGAGGTAATACGCTCGTCTGATGCAGACTAGACTAACCTTGACCACCTCCTACAGCTGTGGTGCTTTTGAGCAGTTATGCGTTTCTTCGCCTCCAATTTAATGTCAATCCATTTCATGACACCGGTACTGACAATACTAAAATTTTATTTTATTTTTTCCTTCACTGAACATCTGCTAATAAAACTTGGGTTTCAGGGTCGGAATAATTTTTTCTTTCGCTTTTCTGGGCCACTTGGACTTCGTATGGACCTTGCCATATATGGCAAATAATGAGGGTAAATTTATGCTAATTGCGAAATAACGTGCACGTCTTTTACGATGAATCGGAATGTATGATCATACGCACGGAATACGAACAAATCTGCCTTTCCCACATGGTTTGATGAATCCGGCATAAATATTTCGTACTAACTTGTTTTGTACGCGCATATTTAGGAACATTTCATGAATGAGGCCCAATGTTCCCTAAATACAATTTTTAATGACAGGCCCAACCTTGAGTCTATATTCACTTATAATAAACTCACTGTGGGTTTATCAGGATGTTAGATGAGTAGTTGGACAGATGAACGATGACACTTCTCAAAGCTGCGCCAACAGTCCGCTTACTGATTTCAGTCAGCGCAGCAGTTGCAGTAATGGCAGAAGCTGCTGCTGTTGCTATTTCCGACATGGCTGAGATCCAGAGAGCAGAGGATTCTGGGACAGCTCACGACTGCTGACAAAGTCTGTAATGACCAGAGAAACACCTGACCGTTAGAATTATGCCATTGTCACACCTGCAGCACATATAGCGATAGCTTGTACACGTGTCAAGTGTCAAAATCATAACCTATTTATTTTGTGTTAAAGATTTCCAGTAGGAACCTGTGGAATTTAAAAAAAAACATGTTTTTACAAATACATACCAGTATCCGCTGTTGGTGTAAACCCTAATAAAACAAAATAATAAGGGTTAAAATTATAACAAACAAGCCAGAATATAAATGGCTGAAGATATCTAGGCACTCCACACACAAGCCTCCTTACAGATACATCCATTCACCTACCTGTGCACTAACACTCTTCAGTGACAAAGAAGAGTCATTAATACTTGATATAGTTTTGGCAGGCTGTAGCCACGCCTAGTCGTTGAGTAGCCACACATTGGCTGAGAGCAGAGAGCAGAGGATTCTGGGACAGCACACCACCACTGACAATGTCTGTAACGACCAGAGAAATACCTGACAGTTAAAATCAAGGCATCATGATGTCCGTGTGGGAAAGGGCGTTCTACATTTAAGATTACACCCTGCTGTTATTACTTTCTCACAGTTTAATAGTGAAAGCAGTATGGGAACATGCCATGTTACCCAGCAATAACTTTAAAATTTCAACACGCAACTAAAATTTCAACATGCAACCAAAAGAGTATTACAGAGAGCAAAAATCCTCCTCAAAATGGACCCTTATCTGACAGCAGGCTGAAGAGAGAGAGAGCGAGAGAGAGATAGAAAGAGAGAGAGAGAGAGAGAGTACCTGCATTTTGTAATGTGTAGGAATTGGTGGGGGGGGGGGGGGTACACCCATTGGATTGCAGCTCTACAACATTCCAGTCAAAATGTTCCCTAAGTGCTATTTAAAAAATAATAATTTTCACACTTTTTCAGCTTTATTGGACAGCACAGTTTCGAGAGACAGGAAGAATGGGGAGCGAGAGTGAGGGAGTGTGTGTGTGCATGTGTGTGTGTGAGGGTATGTACAGCACAGTAGTGTGTGTGTGAGTGTGTACTGTATGTGTGTGTGTGAGAGTATGTACAGCACAGTAGTGTGTGTGTGAGTGTGTACTGTATGTGTGTGTGTGTGTGTGTGTGTGTGTGAGGGTATGTACAGCACAGTAGTGCGTGTGTGTGTGTGTGTGTGTGTGTGAGGGTATGTACAGCACAGTAGTGTGTGTGTGAGTGTGTACTGTATGTGTGTGTGTGAGAGTATGTACAGCACAGTAGTGTGTGTGTGAGTGTGTACTGTATGTGTGTGTGTGTGTGTGTGTGAGGGTATGTACAGCACAGTAGTGCGTGTGTGTGTGTGTGTGTGAGGGTATGTACAGCACAGTAGTGTGTGTGTGTGTGTGTGTGTGTGTGAGGGTATATACAGCACAGTAGTGTGTGTGTGTGTGTGTGTGCATGTGTGTGTGTGAGGGTATGTACAGCACAGTAGTGCGTGTGTGTGTGTGTGTGTGTGTGAGGGTATGTACAGCACAGTAGTGCGTGTGTGTGTGTGTGTGAGGGTATGTACAGCACAGTAGTGTATGTGTGTGTGTGTGTGTGTGTGTGTGAGGGTATGTACAGCACAGTAGTGTGAGTGTGTACTGTATGTGTATGTGTGAGAGTATGTACAACACAGTAGTGTGTTTGTGAGAATGTGTGTGTGTGTGTGTGTGAGTGTGTGTGTGAGAGTGAGTGTGTGTGAGTGTGTGTGTTTGTGTGAGCGCGCGTGTGTGTGTGTGAGCATGTGCGTGTGTGTGTGTGTGTGTGTGTGTGTGTGAGGGCCTGCCGGAATGAGCATGTGGATACTGCTATACCCTAAGTACTATGTTTCATACCCTTGAATCCATTATAATTAACTCACTGTGGATTTATCAGTACTTTTGATTGGCAGTTGTTGGCTAGATGAATGGAGACGGTTCTATTGGCTGCATCGATTGACTTCTGAATGATGTCACTCAGCAGAGAAACTCCAGAAATGGCGGTTGATGCCCCGGCTGCCACAGCTTCTGCTGTTTCCGCTTCCGACATGGCTGAGAGCAGAGAGCAGAGGATTCTGGGGCAGCACACCACCACTGACAATGTCTGTAACAACCAGAGAAATACCTGACAGTTAAAATCAAGGCATCATGATGTCAGTGTGGGAAAGGGCGTTCTACATTTAAGATTACACCCTGCTGTTATTACTTTCTCACAGTTTAATAGTGAAAGCAGTATGGGAACATGCCAAGTTACCCAGCAATAACTTGAAAATTTCAACACGCAACTAAAATATCAACATGCACACCAAAAGAATATTACAGAGAGCAAAAATCCTCAGAGTGTGACCAAAAGTTTTCACTCTCAATATCTTTTGCTTGCAATGCAAATTAATTGAAATAATATCAAAACTTTTAAGGTATATTTTTGCTTTCAATAAAAGTTTGTAATATACTGGTCTTTCACTCTAAACTGAGAGTGTTAATTCTACACTGCCCGGCCAAAAAAAAAGTCGCACACTGTAATATTTTGTTGGACCGCCTTTAGCTTTGATTATGGCGCGCATTCGTCGTGGCATTGTTTCGACAACATTATGCAACGTCACAACATTTATTTCCATCCAGACTTTTGGCCGAGATCTTGTATTGACGACGGGAGAGTCGAACCACTCCGTGAAGTCTTCTCCAGCACATCCCAAAGACTTTCAATGGGGTTAAGGTCAAGACTCTGGTGGCCAATTCATGTGTGAAAATGATTCCTCATGCTCCCTGAACCACTCTTTCACAATTTGAGCCCGATAAATCTTGGCATTGTCGTCCTGTAATATGCCCATTGATGGGATAACCTGGTCATTCAGTACATTCAGGTACTCAGCTGACTTCATTTTATTGCTGCATAACGTTGCTGAGCCTAGACCTGACCAATTGAAGCAACCCCAGATCATAACACTGCCTCCAGAGGCTTGTACAGTGGGCACTATGCATGACTGGTACAACTGCGACTTTTGGCCAGGCAGTGTATAACTCCATACTACAATCTTTATGCTGCTACAATTTTATGGAAGTGAATGCCCCTAGTGGTACAATTAGGAATTGACGTTAATAAATAAACAACGAAAAACATCTAGGGCCCTATCTTGGTGATCTTGGCGCTTAGTCTAAGCGCATGGCGCTAAGTCCATTTAGGGCGTGTCCAAGTCCACTTTTGCTATTTTAACGGCGTGTTTTTTTGGCGCTAAGCACGGCGCATGGCGCAACTGGGCTGAACCTAGTCGCTTCATTAATTCTTGGGCATGACATTCAATAAACCAATCAAAATGTCATATCCCATTCCCTTTAAAAGCCTGCTTTTCCACCTTGGCGGATTGCTTATGATGGCGAAACAGACATGCTCGTGCGTGTTTAGTGTGATCAAGGAATAGGCTAAATGGAGTATGATCAATATTATTCGGACTAACCATTAGCCTATGAGTTCCCGGTAATTCCAGACAGGGCTGTTATTTTACAAAATATGTGCGGTTAAATTTCGTTAAAAGGACCTACAACAGCTGAGAATAAGCTATCAATGGCTTCAGTCTCACCTTAGAAAACGCCAAATTAGCCTGCTTGTTCAGCGAATTTCGTTTGATTATGCAATGAAAGTGTCAAACATCAATTCCAAGAGGCTGTTCTCATTCGTTCTCGAAGTTCAAGCTTCATCCAAAGTTCATTAGGCTACCTGCATAGTAGGCTAATATTGATTAATAACATACATACCGTTATTTTGCCTTAATGATGACACTAAATAGCCATACAATAAAGCTGTCAGGTTCGCAACCCATAAGTTCACACATATTTCCCCTTGTTTAATAATGTCCTGTTTATGGAAATGTGACCAACCTGTTTTACTCGTAGCGTAATCCTTTAAAACAATCCACTTTCCCAGGAAGACCGTTAAACGTGCGACTTACAGCAGGGGAAACAGAACATGCAGCTCACGTGCAGAGAATGGCATTAAAAGTAATTGTGAATTAATTGTGTAACGTGCTGCAAATTTGTTTTAGTTTCTAATTAGACGCTTAGTTCTCTTTAAAATCGTTTTGTTCAGTTAAGAAATAACGGGTGAAATCAGCTGGGTTTTAAACGGTGAGAGTATGGAAACCTGGTCACTGTAATTTAAAAAAATATGAAGGACGAAGAATAGCTAAGGTTACAATTTAGTTAACATGGTGACATCTCCATTTTTTAACCATAGGCTATCGAAAAAAAACCTTATGCACAGCGAATTCGCTGTAGCCTAGGCTATTTGAAAAACAATAAATGCAATATTCACTGGACAAGGTTTTGAACTTTTTTCAGTCACAAACCATTCTATTTACTTACAGGCTGTATTCATAGATAAACAGAGCTGTATTGTAATGACATCTGAAGCGCATTTTCAGAACTTAAATGTCCGTCTATTGCCGTGCGAGAGTTTTCCATTGAATGACAATTCACGCATTAGGTGCAAAGACAATTTGCGCATTAGGCTTGATAGCTATAGGTGTTATCAGCACCTTTTTAATGGATAGCCATTGTCCCGTTCCATCGCACATCGCCTGGATGTTGATGGAGTGGGCTGAGAGCAATGTAATGTGGCATTGTTTCCCTTCGCTGAGGGAAAGGTATGTGGACCTATGGAACCTTTTATTATTATGCATTTTTGATATAGCCTACACAATAATAATATTTCACATTGTGATCTAGATATTTTAGTCATGCCTGTGCACGCCCCTGTGTGTAACAGACAGGAGGGTATGCGCGTTGTGCACGCGCCTATGTAGACGCACTTATATGCGCCGTTAAAATAGCATGTAAACAACTGCGACATGACTTTAGACCAGGTTTGTGGTGGTTCTAGCGCAAGCGCTTTCTGCTGGCTCAAGATAGCAATACGCCAAAAAGAATCCTGGCCACTCCTCATCTTAAGACCAACACGCCCAGTTCACTAATGATGGTGCAAGAGTTACGCCGTCAACATGCTAGTTTGACGGCGTAAGCGTTAGGCGTTATTATGGACCTAGCGCCGGGTGTAAGATAGCAAAGACACTTGCGTTTGCGTTAGCGCCGCTTTGCGCCGGGTGTAAGATAGGGCCCCTAGTAACCTCTATTTAGAATAAATGGGGACCAAAGACCTCTAGCTACCTGTAGCACAGGAAGGTATGCCCATAGCATCCTCAGAGTGTGGAAAAACCACTAAACTCTAATCGGCATAATAATAATCTAATCGAAATAAGTGAAACGTTCTCTCTCTGTTCCTGAACAGCAACAAAAATTAATTTCAAGGAAAGTCAGTTTTACCTTTTTATAATTTGGACTTAAACTGCAATCAAAGCAAGGCTCCGACAAACAGCCAGCAAATGCAAACAGCAGATAACAGTCCCCAGCCCTGTTCCTGGAGATCTACTGTCCTGTACGATGGTCCCCAACCCTGTTCCTAGAGATCTACCGTCCTGTAGGTTTCACTCCAACCCTAACAAAGCACACCTCATTCAACAGCTAGAGATCTACCGTCCTGTAGGCTTCACTCCAACCCTAACAAAGCACACCTCATTCAACAGCTAGAGATCTACCGTCCTGTAGGGTTTCACTCCAACCCTAATAAAGCACACCTCATTCAACAGCTAGAGATCTACCGTCCTGTAGGTTTCACTCCAACCCTAACAAAGCACACCTCATTCAACAGCTAGAGATCTACCGTCCTGTAGGGTTTCACTCCAACCCTAACAAAGCACACCTCATTCAACAGCTAGAGATCTACCGTCCTGTAGGCTTCACTCCAACCCTAACAAAGCACACCTCATTCAACAGCTAGAGATCTACCGTCCTGTAGGGTTTCACTCCAACCCTAATAAAGCACACCTCATTCAACAGCTAGAGATCTACCGTCCTGTAGGTTTCACTCCAACCCTAACAAAGCACACCTCATTCAACAGCTAGAGATCTACCGTCCTGTAGGGTTTCACTCCAACCCTAACAAAGCACACCTCATTCAACAGCTAGAGATCTACCGTCCTGTAGGGTTTCACTCCAACCCTAACAAAGCGCACCTCATTCAACAGCTAGAGATCTACCGTCCTGTAGGTTTTCACTCCAACCCTAACAAAGCGCACCTCATTCAGAAGCTAGAGATCTTATTGAGCTGCTACTTAGTAGAATCAGGTGTGCTAAATTAGGGTTGAAATGAAAAGCTACAGGCAGGTAGATCTCCAGGAAGAGGTTTGGGGACCACTGTTCTAAAGGGATATGATCAGCCCAACAGTATAGTTTTTCCTGAGTTACAATCAGATGATTGACAGGCTGTTTGAAAATTATATACTTTGTTTTCTTAAATGAAAGAAATTCTAACGTGTTAAAGATGGCAGTTTCCAGTCGTAGTGTTGTAGTCGAGACCACCTAAACCGAGACCGAGTCAAGACCAAGACTTTGAGGTGGCGAGACCGAGTCAAGACCAAGACTTTGAGGTGACGAGACCGAGTCAAGACCAAGACTGAGGGGGGGCGAGACCGAGACCAAGACCGAGACCAGACCAATGCGAGTCCAATTCAACACCATGACTGTAATTGTGTTGGTCTACCATCATAGTGATGGCTCAACATTTACACCATTTCGCTGCTTAAATTCAAAACACAGAAAGCATTATTTAGGAATTTTAATAAAGAAAGCATTATTTTTGCGAAAATACTGATGTACAGTATACAACAGAAGTGAGTACACCCCTGTGCAATATCACTTAAATGTCAAATGATTCAAAATTGTATCACCTCTCAATAATTGCATTATTTCTAAGTTGACAAGTAGAGTGTTTCCTCTTATGAACAATCAAAAACAAATACTTTAGAAAGACAAAAGTGAATACACCTGTGATCACTGTTACACAAGTTAGTTAAAATCATTTTTAACATTTGGTCGCATATCCTTTGCATGACTTCCTGATGTCTGTGACCCAACAACATCAAAAGACTCTTGATATCTTATTTTCTGGTACTCTTACAAGCGATACTATAACGTCTCTGCATTTGAATGGATCTCTATGGGAATTAGGGGGTGGGACTAGATTTAGCTGTAAATTACACTGGAACAGTATGGAACGCATGGTTGGCTAAATGGCTCTAAGTCATCAAAGGTCTGATGTATCAAACAAGCCTTAAACCATCACTCTGCTGCCAGATATGCAGTAGATATGGATGGATAACTTGAAGGGTTTCTTCTCCTGACTTATTTTTCCATAGAGTTCAATAGGAAAATGTGTTATTGTTTGATATTAAATAGTAGCATATTTTGTCATCTGTAACTAGTTTTCCGTGGTGGCCAATCAAATTTCTGTGGGGGCGGGTGCCACCACATGCCCCACCGCCCTGGACACGCCCCTGGTCTTGACCGGTCCTCTTCATCCGAGACCGTGACAAGACCGAGACCAAATGCAGAACGTTATTAAACAAAAGAAGGAACAAATACAAACCAGTATTTGCTGTTGGTGTAAACTCTCATAAAACAGAATAAGACAAAATAATATAACAGTTAAAAAATAAAAAGAAACAAGTCAAACTACAAATGACTGAAGATATCTTGGCACTCCACACACAAGCCTCCTTACAGATAGGCCGTATACATTCCCCTACACCTGTATATACACTATATATTACGGATACCTTCACCTACTGTACATACAGTACAGTCTATGATAACAATTTACGCAGTCATTAATACTTTATATACTGTTGTGGCAGGCTGGAGCCACGCCTACTCTTTAATACTTTATATACTGTTGTGGCAGGCTGGAGCCACGCCTACTCTGAGTTGCGTTGTCCAATCAGCCCAGTTTTTAAAGGTGTGCTCACTCTCCACTGAGTTTCCAATTTTCTAAAAGGAGCTTTTTTTAGAAATGGTTTTTAACGGCCTAACTACTTGCCCCAATGAACCCCACTTAAACCCATTGGGAAGCTGTGGTTAAAATAAATAATAATAATAATCAATAATAAAGCTATCGGAGAGGTGGTACTCTGCACGATTATAAATTATGGGAAACAACCTTTCAATAAGGTCCGGGTTGAAAAAAAGTTCACTTATCCCTTAACCTTTATTTACACAGGATAGTTTGACTGAGCATACATGCTCTTTTACAGCAATGCCCTGTTTCACACTCATACAGATAAACAATCACACAGCAGAAATTACATAAATTATGTGAAATCAATAATATAATATAGATAAAAACAATTACAACAGCCAATTGCATCAAGTTCTCTGCTCTTTACAATGGATTTACATTATCCAAGAGTGACCAGGTCTGTTGGACATTCCAGGCAGAGGGTGCGGAGAACTTAAATCCTTTTTGCCTAGCTCAGTAACGGGCGGTAGGAACCTTCATTATCACAGTATCGTGATCCTAATTGGTATCTGCCATAATTATGGCTCAAGTAACAAGAGAGATAGCTGAGGAGAATTCCTATGATTGCCGTATAAAGAAAAACATGCCAGTGGATAAGTCGAGGCAAAGATAGAGCAGGCCAACCAACCACAGAGTACAATGAGCAACGGTGAGTGAGAATCTCAGGGCTCCATGATACACAGTGCCACTCATGTTGAGTCAAAAGGCAGTACACTCATGTAAAATAAACCACCAGAGTCAAGAACCTTCCATCAATCTAAGCCTCACATTTAAAGAGATACAATATTTGTCTGTAAAGCAAAAACCAAACTTCAGCTTCAGTTTCTTACCCAGTGGGGTATTTCACAAAACAGGATTGCTGAGTTAGCTGGATAACTGCACTGGGGGGATGTTTCACAAAGGAGGATTGCTGAGTTAGCTGGATAACTGCACTGGGGGATGTTTCACAAAACAGGATTGCTGAGTTAGCTGGATAACTGCACTGGGGGATGTTTCACAAAGCAGGATTGCTGAGTTAGCTGGATAACTGCACTGAGTAAAACCCAGAGCCGTCCCAAATCTGGAACATGGACTGAACTAAAAAGGGCTGTGCTCAGTGCAGTTATCCAGCTAACTCAGTAATCCTGCTGTAATGGGGCGTGACGTGTGAGGTAGGAGGAGCCAAACGCAGCAAGGGGATTCTTTAAGCCCTATGGCCACTAAGGCGGGAAACCCCGCAGTTAAGGGAGGAGACAAGACAAGGAACACACACACACCACAGCTACAGACCGGCTCACTGTTACACACCAATGAATAGAAGCACAAATGCCTGGTTTAACAACAAGAAAACCAAACAAGGCGAAAGGGAACAAAGAACTGCTACCCCATACTTCTACGAGCTAAGTAACTAATAAACGAGCCGGAAATAACAAAAACCCTGTCTCGGCAACGAGACGCATAAGAACAGGCGAGTAGCATAATGGCACAAATACACACCAACGTACCGAAGCTTCTTCTTCTTCGTTTGGGTAGGATCTTTTTGTCCCACATCCCCAGGCTCGGGGCCGAGGGGCTATCCTTTTACCACCCCGAGCCTAGGGGGGGGTTCACCCGGACTATATTTCAGGGCACACCTCCAGTAGCCACGTTACCGTGTCGTCATCCAGAACCGACAGACCATGCATCCCATTGGGTGCCCGATAAATCGGGCAGTCCAGGATGACATGGTCTGCGGTTTGTTCCTCCGCGCCACACTCGCAGGCTGCGCAAGAAGCCAAGCCCCATCTGTGCATCGATGAGCGGAAGCGCCCAACGCCGGTCCGGAGGCGGTTAAGCCTCACCCATGCCAGTCTAGGCAGGTCCACCCCAATAGGGGGAAAACCGACGTCTGGGATGAAGTCACGGAGTCTAGAGGTGTTCTCCTCCCACTCCGTGATCCAGATGTAATCCGCCCACCGTGCCACACTGATGTTAAGATCACTGCATTGCTGCAGGAATTCCTGTGCGGCAGGCACAAATGGGTGTCTCGACTTAAGGCGCCGGGGAGGCTCAGCAATTACAGCAAGCCTTTCGTGGAGCAGATGGTTTGGCTCCACGGCCCGGCACGCGAGACGTGCTGTGGCTCCCGCGCGACGAAGCCCAGCGGGCTGGATGCCTGCAAGAATGGGAAGATTGTCCACGGGAGTGGGACGCAGGCATCCTGTCACGATGCGCAAGGCTTCGTTGATGGGCGTATCGATGAGGCGGGTGTGGGCACTGCGACACCATACCGGTGCGCAGTACTCACTAGTCGAGTAAACAAGGGCCAGGGCTGCCGTACGCAATGTTCTTGCGTCGGCGCCCCAGCCTGACCCGACTAGTCGCCTCATCAATGCCACACGAGATGTTAACTTCTTGCGCAGTGACTCAAGGACACCGAAGCTACGAACCGGCACACTACAACACGCAAATGAGTAGAAGCACAAACGCCTGATTTCACAGCAAGAAATCCAAACAAGGCGAAGGGGGACAAAGAACTGCTACCCCCATACTTCCACGTGCTAAGTAATTAAACGGCCAGCAAACAAACACAGAAAACTAATGCGAATTAGAATTACCAGGAGGTGAAAGGAACGGGGATCTAACGCTCCAAGGCTACTCTCAGAGGCTCGTAGTCAAACGCAAACATGTCCACAACATCGCCCAATCCTCCCCACAGGAAGACATGCACCGAAAGGCGAAACAGAACTACAGTTCCGAACAAAAACGCCCAAAACTCCATATACGGAGAAAAGCACACAGGGACGAAAGGACAGCTGTACCGGAATTACCGGCTATCTGACTAACACGAGTATAGAAAATAAAAAAGACCTACCTCTTGGTAAAGAGGAATGTAAGGAGGAGGCGAAGGAACAGAGATAACGTTCCGTGGCTACTTCCATAAGCTAGCAGTCACATGCAGAACATAAAGGGGTAAACGCCCGATCTCCCAGGAGGGAGAAACATTTTACAGGCGAGCCGACGGAGCACCGCAGTCCCATAACTTTACTAGCAGAATGACTAAGCTTAAAATAGAAAAACACACGCCCTAGCCTCTCAGTAAGGGGAAATGTAACGAGGCGAAGGAACCGAGAACAGACGTTCCTACGCGCAGTAACACACAAACATGTCCACAACCTCGCCCAAACTCCACATAAGGAGAAACATACCCGGAAAACAAACAGAACAACAGTTCCGAACAAAATCGTCCCGTAGGTAATAAGGACGGAGGACAGCTGCAACGGAATTATCGGCTATCAGACTAACGCAAGCTCAAACAAAAATACATGCCCTGCCTCTAAGAATATATAAAGCCCTAAAGTCAGTATGATAAAACGCCCTGTCTCCCAGCAAACAGACTCCTCTTGCTTTCACGAAAGACAGCAGACAGAGAGAGGAGAAGGAGACAGCAAAGGGCAAACGATCTAGGCAAAACGACAAACAAAGGACAGACCAGAAAGCGGCGACTGAAATGAGCACACAAAACAGGAATTTAACCTGAAAGCTCAAAGCACAAAGCCAAGTCCCGCAAAACTCCAACAAAGCACAACAGAGCAAAACGGTCTCCTTAAAACACTAGATCTACATACTGGCTAAAATATTAAAAGGGCTAAATAAACCACACACAAAACAGCACCAATAATGCCAAACAACACACCACAGCACTAACAACAAACAATCAATCTCGAAGCCCCGACCGAAGGAAACGGGAGGCTTATATAACTCCCAGGTAACCAAGCACAGGTGTGGATGCAGACAGAAGCTCTGCAATCAAGGCGGGGCGGAGCAAGCATCCACAAAAACGGCAGCGCCCTCGCGTGGCCACCAGAGGAAAACGACCGCATGGGGAAAAAGGCGTCAAAACCATGGCACCTGCTTTGTGAAATTCCGCCCAGGAAGAGGCCTGGGGACGTAACAACAGAACATCAGTTTAACTGAATACATGGTCAATCCGCAGAGCCTCCCACCGTGCTCCATCAGCCCCAGGTTTCTCTATTTGTTTTGTTTCTGGAATGTAGTGCGTGTGCCAAAAGCTGAATATCTGCAGTGTAACTGCTTTCCTGTATTCTCCAGATCTGAAATCCCCCCCAAGTCTGTCAAGACTTTTGACGTGTTACACATAGTTCTTGGTATTTGATAGTATGCATGCATGTAAGTTATGATACTTAACATAGCTACATAGATTCTCACATTACAATGTATGGCTACCGATGGCTATGATTCTGGGTTTAGATTAACTAAAATTACATGTCTACCATGTTTGCTAGTCTAATCAGAGATGACAGGTGTAGTTTAGGCCATTTCATAAATTGACAGACAAGAAACAACTGAATATGAGCAACAGAACATAAGCAGCCTAATGTTTACAGGTGTGTTACCATAACAGATGACAGCTTAGCTAAATAATTTAGTTATTCGATAATGAGACGGCACCCAGCGCTTTAATTCCAATGGCAATTATACATATTTATTCAAGAACTTTAATTGCAGTTTCACTTTGGAACAATTCAGGGTGCTTAGCCAAAGTCGCATAGCAAAAGATAAATATTGACTACCCTAACACTACAAGTTATTAAATAATGTAAGTCAGTATTAAAACAACCTTAATTCGTTCTCCATTTCTTCAAGATTTTGAAGTAAAAAGGACATTTCTGTCGCCTCCAAGTCCTCCACAACAACAAACAACACGGCTAACTCCTCCATATTGTTTTTCTCCCTGCCGGTTTCAGAAACGTCTGAAACTGTCCCAGTTCGATCTGCTCAGCCATTTGTCATTTCCGCCTGAGGCAGGCAAGCCAACTGCTCACCGATGTCTACTCGAACACGCCCAACTGCTCACCGATGTCTAGTCGAACACGCTCAACTGCTCACCGATGTCTACTCGAACACGCCCAACTGCTCACCGATGTCTACTCGAACACGCCCAACTGCTCACCGATGTCTACTCGAACACGCCCAACTGCTCACGATGGCTACTCGAACACGCCCAACTGCTCACCGATGTCTACTCGAACACGCCCAACTGCTCACCGATGTCTACTCGAACACGCCCAAAGTATTAATCATATTCACTTCTGTTTCATATTCAAGGGAACTGTAGAGAATATAAACTGAGAAACTTAAACCTCACCACACTGTATGCAAAATAAAGTTATTTTTTCATAATGGAAACGCCAAAGGATTTTTGCACGGGAATTTTATGTGAATAAAGAAAAATGACCCACAACTTGAGAGGGTGTAGCGAGCAGTTTGGAAAACAACTCAAATCATTTAATGGCTTTAAAGAAATCATAGAAACCTGATTTACCAACTGTGTTTACAAACAAAATTGAAAACATTTTTCGCCGAAACATGTGATGCGGTTCGTATCGGGGCCCAATCTTAAGCCATGTCTGAATTCCCCTGTGTGTTACCCTCTCTGCTTTATACCTGTCTGTTACCCTCTCTGCTTTCTACCTGTGTGTTACCCTCGCTGCTTTCTACCTGTGTGTTACCCTCTCTGCTTTCTACCTGTCTGTTACCCTCTCTGCTTTCTACCTGTCTGTAACCCTCTCTGCTTTCTACCTGTCTGTAACCCTCTCTGCTTTCTACCTGTCTGTAACCCTCTCTGCTTTCTACCTGTCTGTTACCCTCTCTGCTTTCTACCTGTCTGTTACCCTCTCTGCTTTCTACCTGTCTGTAACCCTCTCTGCTTTCTACCTGTCTGTAACCCTCTCTGCTTTCTACCTGTCTGTTACCCTCTCTGCTTTCTACCTGTCTGTAACCCTCTCTGCTTTCTACCTGTCTGTAACCCTCTCTGCTTTATACCTGTCTGTAACCCTCTCTGCTTTCTACCTGTCTGTAACCCTCTCTGCTTTCTACCTGTCTGTAACCCTCTCTGCTTTCTACCTGTCTGTTTCCCTCTCTGCTTTCTGCCTGTCTGTTACCATCTCTGTTTTCTACATGTCTGTAACCCTCTCTGCTTTCTACCTGTCTGTAACCCTCTCTGCTTTCTACCTGTCTGTAACCCTCTCTGCTTTCTACCTGTATGTTACCCTCTCTGCTTTCTACCTGTGTGTTACCCTCTCTGCTTTCTACCTGTCTGTTACCCTCTCTGCTTTCTACCTGTCTGTAACCCTCTCTGCTTTCTACCTGTCTGTAACCCTCTCTGCTTTCTACCTGTCTGTAACACTCTCTGTTTTCTACCTGTCTGTTACCCTCTCTGCTTTCTACCTGTCTGTAACCCTCTCTGCTTTCTACCTGTCTATAACCCTCTCTGCTTTATACCGGTCTGTTACCCTCTCTGCTTTCTACCTGTCTGTTACCCTCTCTGCTTTCTACCTGTCTGTAACCCTCTCTGCTTTCTACCTGTCTGTTACCCTCTCTGCTTTCTGTGTGTGTGTGTGTGTGCGCACGTGTGTGTGTGCGTGTGTGTGTGTGTGTGTGGGGGGGGGGGGGTCCAGCATATGCACTGAATGAAAATGTTTTTTTTTCTTGTTCCTTAGAAAAATTAAAGCCAAGCACAGGGAATCTCATGCTTCATTCCACTTTTACTCAAAGATTAAGACCGAACACAAGCGTTTAAAGAATAAAATGGACACACTGAGAAAGTTTTCATAGCACGGCCTTTAACCAGGTGTTTAACCAGCATGTACACACACACACACACACACACACACACACACACACACACACACACACACACACACACACACAGTGTGGAAAAAAAATGCTCTGAATTGACAATGCAAATGAAGACACAAAAACAGATGCAATCATAAAAAGCTGTTTAATCATTGGCTGTATCCGCTGTTAACAAGGACATTAAGAATTAATTACAATTTAGGTTATATGGTCTTAAAATATCAAATATATATTTAACAGATTATATGCTCATACTCAGAAAATCAGACAGATTATGTTAATTAACATTTCCAGATTTACTGAACTGGTTGTACACAGTACGCAGTCTGGTATGGTAAGGCATGAAAATTTTATTAGATACATACAGTAGCTCACATTGTTTTCAGAATTATTCAAATTGATCAAATAAGGTTTAATCCAAGAGTTCTACTTTCATATCTGCTTTTGCTGCAGGAGATATGGTTCCTCTCAAGGTGAACTTTCCGCATTGGAAGTAGATTTCTGAACCAGACGCCTTTTCCCTTCTGAACGTCCCACGCTTGCGATACATGCGATTAAACAGAGATTCATCACACTCTTCATCAAGGTCAAAGAAACCCAGAGCAAACCAGTTGTCGTTGAAAAGGTAGTTGTAAGGTACAGAGAACATGAGGGCCAGACGCTTGACTGCTCCCTCATTCTGGTCATCAACGATGTCATAAGTCAGGACTCCCTCAATACCAAATAGACTTCCCTTCGTATCTCCAAAAGCGCATACTTCTGTGACCCCCTGTGGCACCGTGGGTTTTGGGGTGTTATAGCAGTATCCACTGTCGGTGTAAACCCTAAGAAAATAGAATTGACAATATATCTTGAACAGGAATAATTAAGGACAAACTAAACTATCTTACCATGTTAGACTTCTGACATAAACACTCCTCATAAAATGCACCCTTATCTGACAGCAGGCTGAAGAGAGAGAGAGAATCCATAACTTGTTCACAAGCACTGATTGTTCTTACCATATGAATGTACGACTTATACACCAATTGGACTTCAGCCCTACAACATGCCAGTCAAAAATGCCCAAACATCAAATGAACTAAACACAATGTTCCCTAAATACAATTTTTAACAACAGATCACACCCTTGG
>CM056377.1:131856561-131912041 GCA_029718625.1 Synaphobranchus kaupii
GTAGTTCTGGCTCAGTTCAGTGGTGCTGTATTTGCCCCTGTTTGGGGTAGTACTGGCTCAGTGCAGTGGTGCTGTATTTGCCCCTGTTTGGGGTAGTACTGGCTCAGTGCAGTGGTGCTGTATTTGCCCCTGTTTGGGGCAGTACAGGCTCAGTGCAGTGGTGTTTTATTTTCCCCTGTTTGGGGCAGTACTGACTCAGTGCAGTGGTGCTGTATTTGCCTCTGTTTGGTGTAGTACTGGCTCAGTGCAGTGGTGTTTTATTTACCCCTGTTTGGGGCAGTCCTGGCTCAGTGCATTGGTGCTGTATTTGCCCCTGTTTGGGGTAGTACTGGCTCAGTGCAGTGGTGCTGTATTTGCCCCTGTTTGGGGCAGTAATGGCTCAGGGCAGTGGTCCTGTATTTGCCTCTGTTTGGGGTAGTACTGGCTCAGTGCAGTGCTGCTGTATTTGCCCCTGCTTGGGGCAGTACTGGATCAGGGCAGTGGTGCTGTATTTGCCCCTGTTTGGGGCAGTACTGACTCAGGGCAGTGGTGTTTTATTTACCCCTGTTTGGGGCAGTACTGGCTGTGGTGCTGTATTTGGCCCTGTTTGGGGTAGTTCTGGCTCAGTTCAGTGGTGCTGTATTTGCCCCTGTTTGGGGTAGTACTGGCTCAGTGCAGTGGTGCTGTATTTGCCCCTGTTTGGGGCAGTACTGGCTCAGGGCAGTGGTGCTGTATTTGGCCCTGTTTGGGGTAGTTCTGGCTCAGTTCAGTGGTGCTGTATTTGCCCCTGTTTGGGGTAGTACTGGCTCAGTGCAGTGGTGCTGTATTTGCCCCTGTTTGGGGTAGTACTGGCTCAGTGCAGTGGTGCTGTATTTGCCCCTGTTTGGGGCAGTACAGGCTCAGTGCAGTGGTGTTTTATTTTCCCCTGTTTGGGGCAGTACTGACTCAGTGCAGTGGTGCTGTATTTGCCTCTGTTTGGTGTAGTACTGGCTCAGTGCAGTGGTGTTTTATTTACCCCTGTTTGGGGTAGTACTGGCTCTGTGCAGTGGTGCTGTATTTGCCCCTGTTTGGGGCAGTACTGACTCAGTGCAGTGGTGCTGTATTTGCCTCTTTTTGGGGTAGTACTGGCTCAGTGCAGTGGTGCTGTATTTGCCCCTGTTTGGGGTAGTACTGGCTCAGTGCAGTGGTGCTGTATTTGCCCCTGTTTGGGGTAGTACTGGCTCAGTGCAGTGGTGTTTTATTTACCCCTGTTTGGGGCAGTCCTGGCTCAGGGCAGTGGTGTTGTATTTGCCCCTGTTTGGGGCAGTCCTGGCTCAGTGCATTGGTGCTGTATTTGCCCCTGTTTGGGGCAGTCCTGGCTTAGGGTATTGGTGCTGTATTTACCCCTGTTTGGGGCAGTACTGGCTCAGGGCAGCGGTGCTGTATTTGCCCCTGTTTGGGGCAGTACTGGCTCAGGGCAGCGGTGCTGTATTTGCCCCTGTTTGGGGCAGTCCTGGCTCAGGTCAGCGGTGCTGTATTTGCCCCTGTTTGGGGCAGTCCTGGCTCAGTGCATTGGTGCTGTATTTGCCCCTGTTTGGGGTAGTACTGGCTCAGTGCAGTGGTCCTGTATTTGCCTCTGTTTGGGGTAGTACTGGCTCAGTGCAGTGCTGCTGTATTTGCCCCTGTTTGGGGCAGTCCTGGCTCAGTGCATTCGTGCTGTATTTGCCCCTGTTTGGGGCAGTCCTGGCTTAGGGTATTGGTGCTGTATTTACCCCTGTTTGGGGCAGTACTGGCTCAGGGCAGCGGTGCTGTATTTGCCCCTGTTTGGGCCAGTACTGGCTCAGGGCAGCGGTGCTGTATTTGCCCCTGTTTGGGGCAGTCCTGGCTCAGGTCAGCGGTGCTGTATTTGCCCCTGTTTGGGGCAGTCCTGGCTCAGTGCATTGGTGCTGTATTTGCCCCTGTTTGGGGTAGTACTGGCTCAGTGCAGTGGTGCTGTATTTGCCCCTGTTTGGGGCAGTAATGGCTCAGGGCAGTGGTCCTGTATTTGCCTCTGTTTGGGGTAGTACTGGCTCAGTGCAGTGCTGCTGTATTTGCCCCTGCTTGGGGCAGTACTGGATCAGGGCAGTGGTGCTGTATTTGCCCCTGTTTGGGGCAGTACTGACTCAGGGCAGTGGTGTTTTATTTACCCCTGTTTGGGGCAGTACTGGCTGTGGTGCTGTATTTGGCCCTGTTTGGGGTAGTTCTGGCTCAGTTCAGTGGTGCTGTATTTGCCCCTGTTTGGGGTAGTACTGGCTCAGTGCAGTGGTGCTGTATTTGCCCCTGTTTGGGGCAGTACTGGCTCAGGGCAGTGGTGCTGTATTTGGCCCTGTTTGGGGTAGTTCTGGCTCAGTTCAGTGGTGCTGTATTTGCCCCTGTTTGGGGTAGTACTGGCTCAGTGCAGTGGTGCTGTATTTGCCCCTGTTTGGGGTAGTACTGGCTCAGTGCAGTGGTGCTGTATTTGCCCCTGTTTGGGGCAGTACAGGCTCAGTGCAGTGGTGTTTTATTTGCCCCTGTTTGGGGTAGTACTGGCTCAGTGCAGTGGTGCTGTATTTGCCCCTGTTTGGGGTAGTACTGGCTCAGTGCAGTGGTGCTGTATTTGCCCCTGTTTGGGGCAGTACAGGCTCAGTGCAGTGGTGTTTTATTTTCCCCTGTTTGGGGCAGTACTGACTCAGTGCAGTGGTGCTGTATTTGCCTCTGTTTGGTGTAGTACTGGCTCAGTGCAGTGGTGTTTTATTTACCCCTGTTTGGGGTAGTACTGGCTCAGTGCAGTGGTGCTGTATTTGCCCCTGTTTGGGGCAGTACTGACTCAGTGCAGTGGTGCTGTATTTGCCTCTTTTTGGGGTAGTACTGGCTCAGTGCAGTGGTGCTGTATTTGCCCCTGTTTGGGGTAGTACTGGCTCAGTGCAGTGGTGCTGTATTTGCCCCTGTTTGGGGTAGTACTGGCTCAGTGCAGTGGTGTTTTATTTACCCCTGTTTGGGGCAGTCCTGGCTCAGGGCAGTGGTGTTGTATTTGCCCCTGTTTGGGGCAGTCCTGGCTCAGTGCATTGGTGCTGTATTTGCCCCTGTTTGGGGCAGTCCTGGCTTAGGGTATTGGTGCTGTATTTACCCCTGTTTGGGGCAGTACTGGCTCAGGGCAGCGGTGCTGTATTTGCCCCTGTTTGGGGCAGTACTGGCTCAGGGCAGCGGTGCTGTATTTGCCCCTGTTTGGGGCAGTCCTGGCTCAGGTCAGCGGTGCTGTATTTGCCCCTGTTTGGGGCAGTCCTGGCTCAGTGCATTGGTGCTGTATTTGCCCCTGTTTGGGGTAGTACTGGCTCAGTGCAGTGGTCCTGTATTTGCCTCTGTTTGGGGTAGTACTGGCTCAGTGCAGTGCTGCTGTATTTGCCCCTGTTTGGGGCAGTCCTGGCTCAGTGCATTCGTGCTGTATTTGCCCCTGTTTGGGGCAGTCCTGGCTTAGGGTATTGGTGCTGTATTTACCCCTGTTTGGGGCAGTACTGGCTCAGGGCAGCGGTGCTGTATTTGCCCCTGTTTGGGCCAGTACTGGCTCAGGGCAGCGGTGCTGTATTTGCCCCTGTTTGGGGCAGTCCTGGCTCAGGTCAGCGGTGCTGTATTTGCCCCTGTTTGGGGCAGTCCTGGCTCAGTGCATTGGTGCTGTATTTGCCCCTGTTTGGGGTAGTACTGGCTCAGTGCAGTGGTGCTGTATTTGCCCCTGTTTGGGGCAGTAATGGCTCAGGGCAGTGGTCCTGTATTTGCCTCTGTTTGGGGTAGTACTGGCTCAGTGCAGTGCTGCTGTATTTGCCCCTGCTTGGGGCCGTACTGGATCAGGGCAGTGGTGCTGTATTTGCCCCTGTTTGGGGCAGTACTGACTCAGGGCAGTGGTGTTTTATTTACCCCTGTTTGGGGCAGTACTGGCTGTGGTGCTGTATTTGGCCCTGTTTGGGGTAGTTCTGGCTCAGTTCAGTGGTGCTGTATTTGCCCCTGTTTGGGGTAGTACTGGCTCAGTGCAGTGGTGCTGTATTTGCCCCTGTTTGGGGCAGTACTGGCTCAGGGCAGTGGTGCTGTATTTGGCCCTGTTTGGGGTAGTTCTGGCTCAGTTCAGTGGTGCTGTATTTGCCCCTGTTTGGGGTAGTACTGGCTCAGTGCAGTGGTGCTGTATTTGCCCCTGTTTGGGGTAGTACTGGCTCAGTGCAGTGGTGCTGTATTTGCCCCTGTTTGGGGCAGTACAGGCTCAGTGCAGTGGAGTTTTATTTTCCCCTGTTTGGGGCAGTACTGACTCAGTGCAGTGGTGCTGTATTTGCCTCTGTTTGGTGTAGTACTGGCTCAGTGCAGTGGTGTTTTATTTACCCCTGTTTGGGGCAGTACTGGCTCAGTGCATTGGTGCTGTATTTGACCCTGTTTGGGGCAGTACTGGTTCAGGGCAGCGGTGCTGTATTTGACCCTGTTTGGGGCAGTACTGGCTCAGGGCAGCGGTGCTGTATTTGACCCTGTTTGGGGCAGTACTGACTCAGGGCAGTAGAGCTGTATTTGACCCTGTTTGGGGTAGTACTGACTGAGTGCAGTGGCATTTTATTTACCCCTGTTTGGGGCAGTCCTGGCTCAGTGCATTGGTGCTGTCTTTGCCCGTTTGGGGCAGTCCTGGCTCAGGGCAGTGGTGTTGTATTTGCCCCTGTTTGGGGCAGTCCTGGCTCAGTGCATTGGTGCTGTATTTGCCCCTGTTTGGGGCAGTCCTGGCTTAGGGTATTGGTGCTGTATTTACCCCTGTTTGGGGCAGTACTGGCTCAGGGCAGCGGTGCTGTATTTGCCCCTGTTTGGGGCAGTACTGGCTCAGGGCAGCGGTGCTGTATTTGCCCCTGTTTGGGGCAGTCCTGGCTCAGGTCAGCGGTGCTGTATTTGCCCCTGTTTGGGGCAGTCCTGGCTCAGTGCATTGGTGCTGTATTTGCCCCTGTTTGGGGTAGTACTGGCTCAGTGCAGTGGTCCTGTATTTGCCTCTGTTTGGGGTAGTACTGGCTCAGTGCAGTGCTGCTGTATTTGCCCCTGTTTGGGGCAGTCCTGGCTCAGTGCATTCGTGCTGTATTTGCCCCTGTTTGGGGCAGTCCTGGCTTAGGGTATTGGTGCTGTATTTACCCCTGTTTGGGGCAGTACTGGCTCAGGGCAGCGGTGCTGTATTTGCCCCTGTTTGGGCCAGTACTGGCTCAGGGCAGCGGTGCTGTATTTGCCCCTGTTTGGGGCAGTCCTGGCTCAGGTCAGCGGTGCTGTATTTGCCCCTGTTTGGGGCAGTCCTGGCTCAGTGCAGTGCTGCTGTATTTGCCCCTGCTTGGGGCAGTACTGGTTCAGGGCAGCGGTGCTGTATTTGCCCCTGTTTGGGGCAGTACAGGCTCAGTGCAGTGGTGTTTTATTTTCCCCTGTTTGGGGCAAGTACTGACTCAGTGCAGTGGTGCTGTATTTGCCTCTGTTTGGTGTAGTACTGGCTCAGTGCAGTGGTGTTTTATTTACCCCTGTTTGGGGCAGTACTGGTTCAGGGCAGTGGTGCTGTATTTGACCCTGTTTGGGGCAGTACTGGCTCAGGGCATCAGTGCTGTATTTGACCCTGTTTGGGGCAGTACTGGCTCAGGGCAGCGGTGCTGTATTTGACCCTGTTTGGGGCAGTACTGACTCAGGGCAGTAGAGCTGTATTTGACCCTGTTTGGGGCAGTACTGACTCAGGGCAGTAGAGCTGTATTTGACCCTGTTTGGGGTAGTACTGGCGCATGAACGTGGCTGCGATTGCAGATGATTGGCCGTTCCAGATTGGGGAGGGAATTGGACATGCTCAGTCCCACATTGAGGGGGTTATGATAATAACATAAAGGATTAAAATATGAAATTAAAATGTTTGTAAAATATATAAGTGATGTAAGTTTATTATTATGATCACTGAGCTCTCTTCTCTCCTTCTTCTCCTCTATCAGATTCCTGTCGGCTCACACTGGACCCCAACACAGCGTATAAACACCTCCGTCTGTCTGAGGGGAACAGAGAGGTGACCCGTGTGAGAAAGAATCAGTCATATCCTGATCATCCAGAGAGATTTGACTACTATGACCAAGTGCTGTGCAGAGAGGGTCTGTCTGGACGCTGTTACTGGGAGGCTGAGTGGAGTGGGGATTATGGGGTTTATATAGCAGTGTCATATAAAGAGATCAGCAGGAAAGGAGGGGGTAATGACTGTGCTCTGGGGTGGAATAACAAGTCCTGGGCTTTGCGCTGCTCTCCCTCCAGTTACTCTTTCTGGCACAATGCTGAGAGCACTAAAATCCCTGCTCCCTCCTCCTCCAGAATAGGAGTGTACCTGGATCACAGGGCAGGAACTCTGTCCTTCTACAGCATCTCTGACACAATGACCCTCCTGCACAGAGTCCAGACCACATTCACTCAGCCCCTCTATCCTGGGTTTGGGGTTGATTCTGGATCCTCTGTAAAACTGTGTGATCTGGGAGGAGGCAGAGAGTGAAGGGAACATCAGCTCTCATTAAAGAGGGAAAAACACTCAAATGAGACAGAAAAACAAAGCAAATTAAAATAGATAAAACTTGTTGTTTGTCAAAATATTTGTTTTTCAAAACAGTTGTTTGTCACAATATTTAACCCTTGTGTTGCTCTCAGGTCAAAACTGACCCTTTTCTGAGGTCAACAGCAGTGAAAATCCCCTAAATGTAATTTTCTCAGCATTCAATTTGATGGCTTTTCCTGGAGTGACCCTACTATTAAAAAAGGTAAACATTGCACTTTTGTACATTTAAAAAGCGGTACATCATCAAGGTACAAAGATTCATGCTTTTATTACCACGCGGCTGGATTATTGTAATTCTCTGGATGTTGGTATTGACCAGTCTTGCAGCTTGTACAAAATGCAGCTGCTCGTCTCCTAACTGGTAAAAGAAAGAGCACATTACACTCCACTGGCTCCCTGTCCGCTTCAGGATTGATTTTAAACTTTTGTTGTTTGTTTTTAAAGCTCTGAATGGTCTGGCACCTCTGTACTTAGCTGAACTTTTACATTGTCATACCCCAGCTAGAGCACTGAGGTCGGCAGATCGGCTGCTGCTGGACGTCCTCAGGACTAGGCTAAAAACCAGAGGTGACCGAGCCTTTGTGGCGGCTGCCCCTAGGCTCTGGAACAGCTTGCCTTTGCATATTAGAGCTGCCCAGACCCTAGAGGTTTTTAAGTCCTTATTAAAGACTCACATTTTCTCCCTGGCTTTCAATTCAGGTTGAGCTAGACACCCATGTATTGTATTTTTATTTTTTTTGTATTACTTTTTCTTACTGTATTGTATTACATGTACTGTTTTGTAACCTACTGTTTATTGACCTGTACAGCACTTTGGTCGACCGTTGGTTGTTTTAAATGTGCTCTATAAATAAAGTTTGAGTTGAATTGAGTTGAAAGATTGTCTTATGAGTCTTTTAAACCCTGCAGTTATGAAATCATATGTCATCATAATTAAGTGCCACGCATCTATTACTGCAAAAAGATCAGTTATGATGTTTGTTTTCTAGTAAAAATGAGTGGTGTAGACTGAAGAAATACAGTCTGTTTGGACTGTGAAGTAGGAAAGCACAATTATTCACTGGTTTATTGATGAATGACACGTTATTTAATTATAATTCAGTGAAGAGGCTTTTATCACAGGGGGTCTGGTGAGGGGGGTCATTTTTGACCCTGTGGACACGGGGTGCAGATATAATATGAAGACAACACAAGGGTTAAGCAGACACTCTTATGCATATGTTCCAATATTATGTACAAGTGCACAGTAAAATTTACATTTTCAATAGTGTTCATTCAGTTCTAACAGGGATAAAATGTTCTCTAAGTTTATTTACTAAGTTACTGAACATTTTATTGCAAAAAAGATTTTATTGAATTTATAAATGGGGAAATAAAATATGACTGTTTTTAAAATGTATTCATTCAAGTGGTATAATCACGCTATTCTGAGTTTTTGGGGGATCTGCTGCAGAAATTGCAAATGTAAAGATTTTGATATGAAACAGAAAATGACATAAAAGTACTAAATTCAAATTCCATAAATAAATGAAATATGCATAAAATCGAACAAAGGCATTTCTTTTTTGGTCACAATATTATTCTCATGAGTTGTGAGTGATCCAGCAGAACCTCTGGTGCCGGTCCAGGTGTGTCCCTCATTAACTGTGTTTCCGTGGCAACACATCCTAATAACAGTCTCCCTTAGGGAGGAGTGATCTGAGCTGATATTTAATCAAACGTCAGAAACACACAGGAATCTGAACAAACCTGCTTTTTGCCGTGTGTAACTTTTCACCCCGATGGCTCTTATTATTAGTGCTTGTGCTTTTGTTTTGGCCGGTGTGCATTCAGACTTTTGTTCCATCCAAGCAGTTACACCTGATTCTACTAACCAACCGCTAGAGTCTTTGCTAAGGACCTTTATTAGTAGAATCAGGTGGAACTGCTTGGTTGGAACAAAAGCCTGCACCCACACCGGCCCTTACTGGATAAGATTGAGGCCCCACACCGGCCCTTACTGGATAAGATTGAGGCCCCCTGGCCTAAGGGGAAATTGAGAGGTGAGGTGCACTGGACAGCATATTGTTTGCTGTAATCTCCAATAGAAGCAAGCGGTTACGTCTGTTTGATATCATAGAGTTCAGCGCTTTGCCCACTCACACGGGTGTCTGCATCTCTCTCTGTGCCATTATAGTTAAATTTACCTTCAGTTCTGGGCTTTGTCCAAATCTACTGCGCCCTGTCTCCTGCGTACAGTGCACTGTGTCTGAATCAGAGCCCTATCTACTGCGCCCTGTCTCCTGCGTACAGTGCACTGTGAATCAGAGCCCTATCTACTGCACCCTGTCTCCTGCGTACAGTGCTCTGTGTCTGAATCAGAGCCCTATCTACTGCACCCTGTCTCCTGTGTACAGTACACTGTGTCCGAATCAGAGCCCTAGCTACTGCGCCCTGTCTCCTGTGTACAGTGCACTGTGTCTGAATCAGAGCCCTATCTACTGCGCCCTCTCTCCTGTGAACAGTGCACTGTGTCTGAATCAGAGCCCTATCTACTGCGCCCTGTCTCCTGCGTACAGTGCACTGTGAATCAGAGCCCTATCTACTGCGCCCTGTCTCCTGTGTACAGTACACTGGCAGAAGTGTGCTGTTTAATCTGCACTGTTTAGCAGTTCGCGAAAAATATTCCCCATACTATTTTCCAACCGCACTGTGGAAGTGTCGTAAGCAGATCATAAGACGTCCCACCAGTGTTGCCATGTTCTTGGTTTTACAGCTAAATTGGGATACTTTCAAAGTGCAGTCACGGGTAAAAATGAAAAGTCGCAAAGCACGCATTTATTTCAAAAAGTAAAAATAAGATTCTATTTAATCTACGTTGGTTTGGGTTAAAAATATATTTTGGGCTAGTTTTGAGTCTCCATTTCGCTGGTAGGTCTTGCAAGATCTGGCAACCCTGCGCTGCCATGTCACGTGTTGTTTTTGTCGTATTTGAAGGAAAACATCAGTGAAGCTGCGCCTCATTTTTTTTAAAAGCTTCACGTCATAATTATGTGACCAAATGTTTGTGTACTCCTTAAAAAGTGTGCTCCCGAATGTACTCAGCGAAACCCTGGAAGTAAGTGTATCATCCGGGTGTTTCAAGTGTACTGCAATTTGAAAAATTTTCACCTACTCAACAACTTACTTGTCCTATCTACTCACCAAGGCTACTCAATATTGTGGAAGACTGCTGATTCGGACACGGCCCTGGGGTGCGTCCCAATATTCTTCACTCCCCACCTCCTTTCCTCCACTCCCCCACTACCACTCCTCTCCTACCCGGAAGTATGCAAAACTTTTTGCATGTACAGTATACAATGTACCTGACGTTGCGGTTTGCATCAAGACATTAATATGTAACCATTAATAGGTAATTAATATGTAATCAGCAACATTAGATTAAAACACAAAGATCCGTTTCTGGGGCACAGAGGAGAGGAGGTGGTAGTGGAGGAAAGGAGGAGAGGAGGTGGTCGTGGAGGAAAGGAGGAGAGGAGGTGGTCGTGGAGGAAAGGAGGAGAGGAGGTGGTCGTGGAGGAAAGGAGGAGAGGAGGTGGTAGTGGAGGAAAGGAGGAGAGGAGGTGGTAGTGGAGGAAAGGAGGAGAGGAGGTGGTAGTGGAGGAAAGGAGGAGAGGAGGTGGTCGTGGAGGAAAGGAGGAGAGGAGGTGGTCGTGGAGGAAAGGAGGAGAGGAGGTGGTCGTGGAGGAAAGGAGGGTGCATTTTTCGAGTATTGGGACTCACCCCGGGAGATTATTACTGGGCTTCTGTCCCTTCTTGATGATGTCACACTTTGTATTCCTGAGACTAACACTGATGTTCTCCCCTTCTGTGCATCACTCTGGATAAGATCATCTGCTCACTGATTGTAATGTAATGTCATTTAATGTGATGTATAAGTAGTTTGGCTAACATTAGGCATGCAAGAACAGGCAGTGCAGTAACTAGCTACCCCTTGCGATACTACACTATACCAGCCTATGCAATAAGAGTACATGGGGGAGTGGCTGACTGTTACACAAAAACACAAAATACACACAAGCCATGAACACTCATTCACTCCTGCAGGCATGAGGCTTTACACTTTTGCATTTTGTATCTTAGATAATATTTTATATTGTGTATTGTGATTGTTTTTTAAGGTATGGAAATGGTAACCAAATAAAATTTTCCTCTAAGATGATGATAAAGTTTCACTTGACTTGATATTAGTGCCACTAACAGGGAATCAGGAGCAGCAGGAACATGGCTGGACTCCACTGGACAGGCCAGTGTATCTAACAGCACTTTTAAACATTTAAACCAGGAGTAAATACCGCTGTTTTTGTAACCCAATCCTCAGCACTGCTCTCTAGTGCAAGAAAGAGTTTAACAAGAAAATATTAAGGAATAAAGAGAATGGATAACCATAAACCATAAATAAGGTATATGCAGATGTTGACATATTAGAAAGACACTTTTCCCTGATCATTCCTGAACTACCGAGGCTGCCAACCATGCTATGTATAACAGCGACCTCGTGTGGTCAGGAAGAGAAGTGCAAGACAACACAAGGTTTTTTATTTCTCTCTCTTTGTGGGGAAGAATGGTTTGTCCCACTGGCAGCTAGAGGTTTACCCCTCAGACTATCTTGACATTTTATGACGCCTTTTATGTTTGTTTGTCTGCTCTCTGTTTCAGCAGATTGTGTGTACAGCAGATTGTGTGTGTGTGTACAGCAGATTGTGTGTGTGTGTGTGTGTACAGCAGATTGTGTGTGCGTATGTGTATTTGTGTGTATGAGTGAGTGCGTATGTGTGTGTAAGTGTGCACGAGTGTGTTTGTGTGTATGAGTGAGTGCGTATGTGTGTGTAAGTGTGCACGAGTGTGTTTGTGTGTATGAGTGAGTGCGTATGTGTGTGTAAGTGTGCACCAGTGTGTTTGTGTGTATGAGTGAGTGCGTATGTGTGTGTAAGTGTGCACGAGTGTGTTTGTGTGTATGAGTGAGTGCGTATGTGTGTGTAAGTGTGCACCAGTGTGTTTGGGGGTTTAAGTATAAATCTCCACTCCCTTTAGAAACTGGTTACACCAGTAAGTATGTAAGTACGTAAATTAATTAAAGTACTGTTGCGGTCACGTTTTGTCTAGGGATAGAGTCGCTTACAACAGGAGGCGGCTGGCCTGAAATGGTGAAACTGGGAGGAAACTGGGACTTACCTCCTCCAGGTCGCTTCACCGGTTTTCCGGGGCTAGTCCAAGCCGTCGCTCTGTCAGCGAAGAGCTCCGCGTCCGTTCGTTTTCGAGTTTAGTTTAGTTTAAAATCTAGTTTCTCTTGGTTAAGCATAGCGGTATCGTGAACCGAGAATCAACACTACAGCCTGGTCGGGAAACAAAGGGGGTTGTCAGTCGTCACGTCGGCAGACCAAACACAGGTACAGTTACACACCTCTCGCTGCCCACCATCTTGGACCTTTTAACAAGACAGGCCCTCCCCCCAATCACCGACCGGCGCCCAATCAGGATATAAGGCATCATCCCAATTTCCTGAACCAGCCACCATTCCCAGTGCACAGCCGCCATGCCACTAAATGAGTGTTATTAATATTTATTGATAACTATCGACTAGGAGGCATTAGTTTCTATTATTATTATTATTATGCCCTGCTTCCTAACACAGGGCATAACAGTCCTCCCACCTTCACACAAAGAAAATAAACCAAAAATAATTCCATAACACCCACAAATTATTATTATTGTTTTTTTTCTTTTCAAATCCTTATTAACATATGTAAGGATTATACAATTTTTTATTTATTGTTTTTTTTTATTTTTTATTTTTTTTTCGGTTTTAGATTTAACACACTCTACACATCTAAAGAAAAAAAAATAACAAAAAGCAAAGCACAATCAGATTAATCATAGCCAAAAATCCCAGCAAGTTTCGTCACAATCATATGGGAGAGCCTCAATATTTCCCCCTAGGTTCCACTCTGCAACTCTGCCTAGGGAGTCTGCACTCAACCCAGACCACAGAAAAAACTACCCCAAGAAAGTGGAGCGCAGCTCTACACCCTTCAAAGAGGTCACGGGACAGTCACAAACGGGATAATGCATCCGCCAGCACATTGTCTTTACCAGCCACATGCCGAACTACAAGGCTATATGGCTGCAAGATTAAACTCCATCTGAACACTCGGGAGTTTGTCACCTGAAATTTCGCCAAAAATGTCAAGGGATTATGGTCAGAATAAACTATGACAGGACCACTCACACTAGAAACGTACACTTCAAAGTGTTGGACCGCTAGGACCAAGGCCAAAGCTTCTTTCTCCACTGTGGAATAGGCTTTCTGATGGCGATTCAACTTTTTAGAGAAGTATGCCACAGGTTTTTCCACCCCAGCCTCATCTGCCTGCAAAAGAACTGCCCCCTACCCCAACATCACAGGCGTCTACTGCCAGAGCAAACGGATGGCTAAAATCAGGGGCCTTTAGCACCGGTTCACAGGATAAGATGGCCTTAACCTGGCCCAAAGCATCCTGACACGCCTGGGTCCAATTCCACTTGACATCCTTGCCTAACAAGTTCGTAAGTGGAGCAGTAACGGCTGCAAAATTAGGCACAAAACGGCGATAAAATCCACACATGCCCAGCACACGCATTAACTGACGCCGAGTGGTAGGTGTGGGGAGCTCCACAATAGCCTGCACCTTCGCCAACCGCGGCAGTACTGCCCCACACCCCTACCAGATGTCCAAGGTAGGTAACCTGACTCCTTCCAAATTCGCACTTTGGGAGGTTGACTACCAGCTGGGCCGACTCTAACCTGCCAAACAATTTCCGCAGATGTTCCAAATGACTCTGCCAGCTCTCACTATATATAACCACATCGTCAATATAAGTTACCACATTATCCAGACCAGACGTGACCAGGTTCATAAGCCGCTGAAAGGTTGCTGGAGCGTTCTTCATACCAAATGGGAGAACCCGGCACCGGTATAAGGCATCATGGGTAACAAATGCAGAGACATCTCGGGCCCTTTCTGTTAATGGCACTTGCCAATACCCTTTGAGCAGATCCAGTTTTGACACAAACCTAGCCTGGCCAATACTGTCAATGCAATCCTCAATACGAGGAATAGGGTATGCATCTGTCCTGGTCACTGCATTCACCTTGCGGTAGTCAATACAGAGACGTGACGTACCATCACTCTTAGGAATGAGGACGACCGGGGAACTCCATTCACCAGACCCTGGCTCTATGGCCCCGATCTCCAGCATGTACTCAACCTCCTCACGAACCTTCTCCTTCTTAAGAGGAGGCAAACGATAAGGGTGTTGCTTCATAGGCATCACCCCACCAGTATCCACATCGTGCTCAACTAGGGAAGTTAACCCTGGCCTATTGCGAAACAGAGAAGGATGTGCAGCCACCAGGGCCATCACATCCTGGGCCTGAGCCTTCAGCAAGTGCTTCAGCTGTTCCTGCAGCTGCTCACAGGCTCGAGAGTTGTCCAGCCGAGCACCCACTGGCTCTGGTGCTAAAAACCCCTCCTCTCTCTCTCTGTCTGAAGGCACCACTACGATACAACCAACAGGGTTAGCCGTATCACGCTCCACATACAACTTTAATAAGTTGATGTGACAGAGTCGCGTCTTCTGCCGCCGCTCTGGTGTACTAATGACGTAGTTACACGCTCCTACCTTCCTCACGACCATATAGGGACCACTAAAACGCGTCCCAAACCTTTCCCTGCCCACTGGCGTAAGGACGAGGACCTTGTCCCCAGGGACAAAAGAGCGTTGCACGGCCTTACGGTCATATTTCCCCTTCATCCTTTCCTTAGCTCCCGTTAGGTTCTGGGCTGCCACCTTCCAGGCTGCACTCAGACGATCATGAAATGTAGAAACGTACTGTAAGATATCACCCTGGGCCTGTGGCTCCAGGAGTCGCTCCCGCATTATGCTTAGCGGACTCCGGACCTCATGCCCATAAACTAATTCAAAGGGACTAAACCCTGTAGATTCGTTCACAGCATCACGGATAGCAAACAAAAGAAAAGGCATTGCTGCATCCCAGTCCTTAGGGCAATCAACACAAAAAGTGCGCACCATTGATTTTAATGTCTGATGACACCTCTCGAGGGCGCCCTGGGACTCAGGGTGGTAGGCAGAGGACAATACCTGAGTGATGCCCAGCTCACACATGACATTCTGGAACACCCCAGAAGTAAAATTGGTTCCACGATCTGACTGGACCTCCTTAGGGAGCCCCACCCGTGAAAAAAATTGCAGCAAAGCCTCAATGACCACAGGTGCACGAATACTACGTACTGGCACCGCCTCTGGAAAACGCGTTGCAACATCCATGATAGTCAATAAGTACTCATTCCCCTTCTTGGTTCTGGGAAGGGGACCCACGCAGTCAATAATTACGCGTGAAAACGGGGCCTCCACTACCGGCGTAGGCTGCAATGGAGCAACCGGAATGGAGTGACCAGCCTTTCCAGCAATCTGGCAGGCATGGCATGAACGACAAAAATGACCAACATCACGGCGAACCGTGGGCCAATAAAATTGTTTTGACACGCGGGCCAGGGTCTTCTTGACACCTAAATGGCCTGCGAAGGGGGTCTCATGGGCCAACCGCAACACCTCACCACGAAAGCTGGAAGGAACTACAATTTGCGCATGGACCCACCAGTCTTCATCCGCCGGGCGGTCTGCCGGCCGCCACTTCCGCATTAAAATATCTTGGTCCACAAATTCTCCGACAGCCATATCCTCACTCTCTTCCACCGTCACAGCTCGCTTCCACAGCGGAGCCAGCGAGGGATCCTGGTTTTGTTCTTGGATCAAAACCTCCCTAGAAAAATGGGTGGCGTCTGCCACCGGAGACGGGGAGAAACCAGAGCCTTTCACAGCAGAGGTCCCTTCCTCGCTCACAGCTTTCGCAAAAACCGTGCCAGCCAAACTAATGTGCTCCTTTTCCCCACTAGTGGCTGACACACAAGGTACCTCCTCACTTATGGGAGTCAACGCCTCACTAGCTTGGGTCTCGGCTTTGCGTGCCAGAGCACGAGGGACCACACATGCAGTAAACACCTCAGGATGTTCCCGTTCTAATTCCTGCGTTTCTGGGACCTCAAGAGGAGTAGAGACTACAACCGGTGTCACGCACACTTGTGACCCTGCTAGGTCGTTGCCCAATAATAAGCTAACGCCCGGCACAGGTAGCGTGGGCACCACCCCAACAGTCACCGGCCCCTTAACCACATTTGATTTTAGATGAACGGTGTACAATGGCACGCAATCATACTGCCCCCCAAGACCTTTAATGAGCGCCGACCGGGAAAAACCATCATGAGGCAGCTCAATCACCCCTTCCAGCAAGAGAGACTGTGCAGCACCGGTATCACGCAGAATGGTGATCGACACTTCCTCTCCACCCGAGGCCACGGACACCGTCCCCACGGAGGTGAAAGGCTGATAGCTTACTGAGGGCCCCTCTCTAGGACCACTACAGCCTATCCCCTCATCACGCTTAGTCAAGGAGGCCACCAGCGCCACAACCTTAGCCCGACTCTCCAGCTGGGAGCGTTGGGGACACTGCGACTGCACATGACCGGGCCGTCGGCAACCATGGCAAATAATATCACGGTCCCTTTCCCTTTTAAGCCGTGGACACCGGGGCTTAATGTGACCGGGTTCCCTACAGTGATGGCACACAACAGCAGAATGAGACTTCTCCATCCCAGGCCGCTGAGCACCAGATGCCTTCCCTCCAAGAGGGAGGCCCTTACCGGAGGTCTCTCTACCCCGGCTATGGTCATGGCTCCCGCCAGCTAGGCGAGCTAACCCCACAGACCCACCATGGATGACCTCATAAGCATCCGCCGCTTGGGCTGCCTCCAGGAGGGTAGAGACCTTCTGCTCACTCAGATATATTTCAACCGCTCGGGGCACACTGTTCTTAAGTTGCTCCAACAAGACTAGCTCTTTTAACTGTGCAAAATCATATGTCTCTGTGGACTTTAGCCAGCGCTCACACGCTACCCCTAATTTTCTAGATAAATCTAAATAAGACTCACCGTCTCTCCGTTTCACAGTCCTAAACCGCTGCCGGTAAGCCTCGGGGACACCACCATATGCAGTCAATACTGCCATTTTTAGAGATTCATACTCCAAGCCCATGCGAGGATCCAAAGCCGCAAAGGCAACCTGCGCCTTGCCCTTTAAAACACTCTGCACCAATAATGGCCACTTGGCTTCAGGCCAGTCACATTCACGAGCGACAACCTCAAAAGCGTCAAAAAACGTATCAATGTCCTCTTCTGAAAATTTAGGCATGAGAGATATAGCAGAGCGCACGTCGAAACGAGGCTCCAAGGTGGCAATCCCCTTAGCAGCCCTAGTTCGTTCCACCTCAAACTGAGCCAATCGCTCCCGGGACTCACGCTCTTCTCTCTCTGCCCGAAGTACCCCTTCCCTCTCTGCAACAGCCCTCTCTCTCTCATCATCTGCCCACCACTCTTCCAAGTCCAGCGTAGCCATAATAAGTTTAGCTAAAGCAGGTTTCAGTATACCCTCTGGTACCTCCACCTCTTGCTCTGCTGCTAAACGCACCAACTGATCTTTAGTGAGCTGTCGGAACTTGCGGCGGGTGGGTAATGCCATCTCCACCACAGACTGTTCCATAACTTCCTGCCCGTCACTGGACATTTCAAAATCAATATGAACAACCACACACAGGAGGGGAGGAGAGAAAAAAAAAATCTATATACACATATATACACAATATATATGTATACCAGAGCCGAGACCGGAGACCCTGAATTAGAGAACACAAAGCTGAGGCGAAACTAGTGCCTCCACTAGGCAGACAGGTCCTATATTGCCAACCAATACCAAAAAGAGAAAAAAAAAGGGTGCTTATACCAAGCACTCAAATAGGCCTGCTGCAACGCCCCAAAACGTCAAACAAAGGCCACGCCCCACCGAACACGGGACCAAACAATTCAGCAATAACCGAAGAGGAGACAACACATCTCAACTCTTCTATGCGTTATACGACACTATGCTACTGTAAGACCAACAGCAGCCAAAAAATAAACATACAAACCTATACCTAGTAGCCTACGTCCAATCCTATAATTTAATAGGCTCTCAATCGCTGACACCCCAAAACGCTAATAAACTTGGCAGCACGCAGGCGGAACACACACCGCGAATTTACAAACCAAAAATAAACTCCCTTATCTAGCCGTAAGGCTCAACTACCTCCCCAAAGAGGCTGGCTAATGCCGCTCCGTCAGCCTGCAGCCAAATTAAACGCGTTCAATACCCCCAAACAATCAACACTGCATTAATGACGATCACCACAATTTGGGTTAACTACTAAGTCAAATAAATTTAACCTATGCGATAACTATCCACAATATGCTCCCAGAGAAACCTAACTCCTAACGTTGTTACTTGCTTGAAGTTGTAAGCCTAATCTAACAGTTAAATTAAATAACTCGTTAGCTAGCTAGGAAGACACACCACCCACCTAGCAAACGTGGCTTACAGAACTAGCTTACCCACAAAAGGACCCTACCTGTTTGGCTAGCTATCTACTAACCAAACAGCTTGATACTCAGATCCCGGACGGAGCCCCCAATTGTTGCGGTCACGTTTTGTCTAGGGATAGAGTCGCTTACAACAGGAGGCGGCTGGCCTGAAATGGTGAAACTGGGAGGAAACTGGGACTTACCTCCTCCAGGTCGCTTCACCGGTTTTCCGGGGCTAGCCCAAGCCGTCGCTCTGTCAGCGAAGAGCTCCGTGTCCGTTCGTTTTCGAGTTTAGTTTAGTTTAAAATCTAGTTTCTCTTGGTTAAGCATAGCGGTATCGTGAACCGAGAATCAACACTACAGCCTGGTCGGGAAACAAAGGGGGTTGTCAGTCGTCACGTCGGCAGACCAAACACAGGTACAGTTACACACCTCTCGCTGCCCACCATCTTGGACCTTTTAACAAGACAGGCCCTCCCCCCAATCACCGACCGGCGCCCAATCAGGATATAAGGCATCATCCCAATTTCCTGAACCAGCCACCATTCCCAGTGCACAGCCGCCATGCCACTAAATGAGTGTTATTAATATTTATTGATAACTATCGACTAGGAGGCATTAGTTTCTATTATTATTATTATTATGCCCTGCTTCCTAACACAGGGCATAACAGTACCCATTAAGAATAGCTCAAAAATATGTAAATGTATTCCAGGTTTCTGTAAAGTCATTCTGTGGTTTACATTAAACTAGCAGTTTCCTCATAGCAGCCATGCCATAAATACCAGCTTTGCTAAGCTCACAATGTCCTGGTTTTGTAGAGACACAGGTGTGTCGTGCAGTTTCTGAGAAATTAAACTAAACTCTGTCTCTGTCAGAGTGAGGACAGATTACAATCCAATCTGACCGTATGCATGTTTCCAAACTCATACCAAAGAACAAGAACAAATTCAGATAAGAGAAAAATAATGAATGCCAAAATGTTTCACTGGGTAAATTTGTCTTGTACAGAAATAAAGCATGCTTCTCTTTTGTTAATAGGAAGACTATTGTACAATAAACTGTCTTATCTATATTTGATTATGGAGACATTCTGTATATGCATGCTGCCCCTTCCAATTTAAAGCCCCTTGATGCAGTTTATGATTGACAGCATTGCGTTTCACACCAGGGACACATTTCTCACTCATCATTGTGTTTTATATGGAAAAGTAGGATGGTCCTCTTTAACAAAGAGAAGAGAACTACATTAATTTTGTTTATAATAATCGTAATCTTTAATTACGTTTGAATCCAGTAACTATGGTACCAGGTCTCAAGTACTTGTTTTGTGAGGTGTAATTTTACCTTTACACAAGGCTGTAAAAAATGACCACAGCCACCACAGGTCCAAACGAGACAATACATTCTGCACTGAAAGAAAGCGTTATATGTATGTGCATGTAAATAACTGGATAATATGATAAATGTGGGGCACCAGGAATAATATGAACCCAAATGAGGGGTATGTGAAAGTATAGGAGGTAAACTAGATATTTATTGAAAGGAATAAAGAATGTGGTCAGAAGGAGGATTGTAAGTTATCAGAGATGTGTTCGTCTACATGAGTGTCTGGATCGCAGAGTGTCCATGACCTTGGACCTCCATAGAAAGGTATCTAGAGAAAAGATAGGCAAAATCATAAGATCGCACGGTGTCGTACAAAGCATCTTATTACTATCACTAGATTATGAGGGAGTAGACTATGCAGTTTCTCTCTTCCTGGAGGACAGAGGGGTCTCTTGGTGGTGGGGTGGGGGTGTTACATCCCTATTCCTGGACAGACGTTAATTTGGGAAACTAAGGGGATTTTGGAAGGCTTGTTGGGGATTGAAGGGAAGTCCAAAGGGACATTCGGGGAGAATCTGCTTAACAGTTCTCCTGGTAGCATAGTCTCCTCGTACGAGCGTTTAGGACATACATCATTATTCTCTTTGTGTTTCTTTTCTTTGTCTTAGTCTGTTAGATTGTACGTCTTTTCTCTTTGTATAGAATAGCATTCTTTGACTGTCTTGTCTTGTAAATGAAATGTTTCCTATTTCCATCATTGAAACGGCCTATTCTTCGTTATTTTGTGCCACAATAAACTGTTTTCCCTTTTTCAGCACATCTAAGGTATGTGGTTCGCTTATACGCTGATCGGGGGGGCATCTCTGTGAGAACCAATGACTGTCGTGGTCTCATATTTGGTTTAGGGGTAACGCCGTTAACGGGTTACTCACTGGGCATATTGATAGTTTCACTAGCCGGTTGTGCAGCTGCTCTGGGATAGCTGTTAGAGTCAGTGTGCAGCTGCTCTGGGATAGCTGTTAGAGTCAGTGTGCAGCTGCTCTGGGATAGCTGTTAGAGTCAGTGTGCAGCTGCTCTGGGATAGCTGTTAGAGTCAGTGTGCAGCTGCTCTGGGATAGCTGTTAGAGTCAGTGTGCAGCTGCTCTGGGATAGCTGTTAGAGTCAGTGTGCAGCTGCTCTGGGATAGCTGTTAGAGTCAGTGTGCAGCTGCTCTGGGATAGCTGTTAGAGTCAGTGTGCAGCTGCTCTGGGATAGCTGTTAGAGTCAGTGTGCAGCTGCTCTGGGATAGCTGTTAGAGTCAGTGTGCAGCTGCTCTGGGATAGCTGTTAGTTGCGGTAGCTGGATATACATATATTTCAGCTTATTTAGGGCTCCCTGGGATAGCTGTTCGTTTTGGTACCCGGATATACATATATTTCAGCTTATTTAGGGCTCCCTGGGATAGCTGTTAGTTTTGGTACCCGGATATACATATATTTCAGCTTAAAGTCACTTCTTCATGGCGCAGAAACAATGTTTTCAAGATTCCTTGGCGAGGAGTATGTTTACCTCCTAGGATAGAAGGTCTTGTTGTCTCTCTGTCCGGTAAAAATAAAGGATAAATAAAATAAGGATACACAAAGGACCAGGGGAAGCGCCTAGCCGCTGGGTTCTGTAGAGGTGGCTGAGTATGTGTTCAGTTAGGTGTGTTAAAGGACCAGGGGAAGCGCCTAGCCGCTGGGCTCTGTAGAGGTGGCTGAGTATGTGTTCAGTTAGGTGTGTTAAAGGACCAGGGGAAGCGCCTAGCCGCTGGGCTCTGTAGAGGTGGCTGAGTATGTGTTCAGTTAGGTGTGTTAAAGGACCAGGGGAAGCGCCTAGCCGCTGGGCTCTGTAGAGGTGGCTGAGTATGTGTTCAGTTAGGTGTGTTAAAGGACCAGGGGAAGCGCCTAGCCGCTGGGTTCTGTAGAGGTGGCTGAGTATGTGTTCAGTTAGGTGTGTTAAAGGGGGGCTGGGACCCTGATGCAATCCCAGCCCAGGTAGAGGGGTGGCGAGATCAGGAGAGACATAAGGGTAGCAGAGTGGCCTGTAAGGCGGGGAGGGAGACATGACTTCCCCTGGTCAAATGAAATTATGCAAAAACCTAAATGAAATGCAGAGGTTATAGTATCGCTTCTAAGAGTACCTGGAAATAAGATACCAGGAGTCTTTTGATATCCTTTTTATAGTCATGATGGCATTACCTTTTTACCTGTGGAATACCTGTTTACCACAGAAGTTGTTTGAGAGAATGGCAAGAATGTGCAAAGCCGTTATCAAGGTAAAGGGTGGCTACTTTGAAGAATGTAAAATATAAGACTTTTTTTATTTGTTTAACCCTTTTTTGGTTTCTGCATAATTTAATTTGTGTTATCTCATAGTTTTGATGTCTTTACTATTTCAAAATGTGGAAAACAGTAAAAATAACGGAAAAAAACCTTCTATGAGTATGTGTGTCCAAACTTTTGACTGGTACTGTACATTAGCCACTTGAAAGCAGAAGTCAAGAGGCAATCTGTGAATACTACAAGCCCATAGACCACAAGGTAAGACAGCCATTATAAAATTGTGCAATGTGGGTGAACTACCCCTTTACATGGGTAAACTATCCCTCAGTTTAAATCTCTTCAGAAGAAACTCTCAGGCTACACAGAATGAAGCCTGTCAAGCCCTTTTTTCAAGATGTTTCGATTCAAAGCTGTAGAAGCTTCTGTTGAGCTTTAGCAGAAGCTGATTTTCAAAATTTCTAGGGTCCATCCTGGCTCTCCTGGGGCTAAATAATAGTCTTTCAGATGCAACTGAAGCAGGAAGGGGTGTGTTTAACTTGATGGACACCTTGCATACGGAGAAGGTATTCAGCAGATTGGTGTGGACAACAGAGCAGGCCAAATGTCCGTGAAGTTCTTTGGTACTTTGTGCATTAAACTTGGATGAGAAAAAGTCACCATCATCAGAAGTGCTGGTATGAACATCCCTGAGGGGCTACAAGGGCTCCATTTCCACATTGATGTAGTCCAGGACCAGTCCTGAAAAACAATGCATGTCCCATACACATGCAGAAATTGACCATAATTAGTCAATGACCAATACACATATTTTTCAGTCAAGAAGAGGAATGCAGTGGGGCTTATATGGCAATAGAACAATTAAAAATACATACATTTATTGTTGACACACCACCCCCCCCCCCCCTTAAAGCTGCAGGACATAACTTCTGCATGCTTTGCTTACACATTTCAAATGAATTAAATGCCCCTCATTGAAAAATGAAACTTATAAACGCCTCATGATCGAGACCACCATATAGAGGTTTTTTTATTCTGTAGTTTATGTTTTTATTTACATTTGAAATCATAATAATTGAGATGTTAAAAATAGTCAGGTAAAGTCATTGGCAATCAGTCCTGGCACACGGAGGCCAGACCATGAACTTTGTCATTAGGGAAGCATTTTTACCATTCCCCAGAACCAAACCTATCCTCAGATTTACTAATCTGAAGATGGGTTTGGGGAATTGTAAAAATGTTTCTCTAACCAGAGTTCATAGTCTGACCTTCTGGGTGTCAGGACAAATTGCCCCTGAAAAAAGTGAAATACCCTTATACTGTGGTCTACTATATGATGACAGTTGTTCTAAGATCATTAGGTATTTAAGTTATATTCTTCAAGAAGTAGTGGGTATTTATCATTCATTGATTAAAGTGTAAACAAAGCATGCTCAACTTATATACTGCAGCTTTAATGTGAGGTTGAATTAATTAATTGTTGTCACTGTACAGTTCAATGAACACCCCTATACAGTTATTTAAAAATAAATAATCTGTTCAGAAGAAGCAAGCTTTGCCTTACCATTTTTGAAGAAAGTTTAATCTTTGGTCCAGGACGTCTTGATGACAGCCGCTACTAGTTCTGGGTCTCCAAGGAGCTGGTTCTTCAAACCCTGTTGAATGTAATCGACTAATGGCTTGGAAAACATTTTAAACTTTGGAGACCGCAAGCTAGTTAGCTATCAATAGCCAACTAACGTGCAGGATTCCAATTCGGACCAGCAAATTCGCTAAAGCTCACGCCGTTTGACTAATTGGGTGTCCGCTGAAATGAACGTGAACTTCTTAGCTGATTTGAAATCACGCACTCTCGGGGTTAGCTAATGTTTACAGGGAAAGTTTAAACATGAAATAGCTAACTTTGCTAGCAATAACGTTAACTTACCTTGCCATGTTTTCTCAAATTTGAAGGCGTTTTTTAATTCCGAAATGTCATTCTTCCGCAGCAGACATTTAAGGCGATAAGAATGCCCTCTTACTCCAATACAATCGAACATATCCATTTTATATGGCCATGGGTAACGATAAACCAACGTCGGTTGAATCCAAACCGTTGCATCTAGCGCCCTTTTCTTTTCAAACTTAGGAAAACATATATTTTTCTTCTTTGTGTTTTATAGCAGCTTTTGGTGCATTACCGCCACCTACAGGGCAGGAGATTTTACCTACTTTCCCCAAAATGTAGTACTATTAATATTGTAAGAGAAATAATAAATATTATATATACATGTATATACATAATGCACATAAAACCTAATAATAATAATAAATTAAATAAGTAAAACTCTAAATTAACTTACAGCTAGTACTAAATTTATGTTGTTGTGCAATTATAATATTGACAAAATACCAGTTGAATTGTTGAATTTCGACAAACAGATTTTTTTAGCTTGGTCTTTGGCTTACAAGCACAATTTCTCACCCCACAAATACTTCATTTGGAATAATATGGATATTTTGTACAAAAATAAGTAATTGTTTATTAAGACGTGGTATGATGAGAATATTATTTTGGTATGTCAATTATTGGAAAACAAAGGTTAAATATCCATGTTACTCCAAAAGTATTTGCAACAGTATTTGATACTATGCCTTCTGGTGCTCTTTGCTTTTAAGAAGTGTCACAAGTGACAACATATGTCTCTTTTTGATAGCTTGTTGGTAGGAAAAATCAGTTTCTCCTCTTTACATTATAATAACAACATACAAATCAGAGCCCTGTTTAAAAAAGATTTGGTTTCATTGACTTCTGTTACCTGTTATTGGAACTGTGGTTTTGACAGTATCAATTGGAGAAAATTATGGTTATCACGACTCTTGAAATCTTATTTTCTGGTACTCTTACAAGCGATACTATAACCTCTCTGCATCTGAATGGATCTCTATGGGAATTGGGGGGTGGGACAAGATTTAGCTGTAAATGACACTTGAAAAGTATGGAACACATGGTTGGCTAATACGTGGCGCTGTAATGGCGACATGTAGTCCAGTTGTCTCTCGTGTTTGTGTTTGTTAATTTGAATGTATTTTGTTGTGTTGGGCTTTTGTCTTTTGTTTTTTCATGCGCTGTGTGTCTGTTGTGGGGCGGGTAGGCGGGGTGGAGATTTTTCGGGGCACTCCTGCCGCTTGTTTTGACGATATTGGTGAATTGTCTTGCCGGGATCATTTGGTTTGTGGTCGTCACCATGGAGACGCATTCGCAACATATGCTCGGGAATGTCCATTCCATCTGCAGTAGCAAAGTTTACCATCGCTCTTCAACGGAGTTGAAGATGTCAGGACTGATCAGAGAGTACAGGCGGTCTTCAAAGGGCAACCACGGAAGGGAAGGAGAAGATGCTGCGGGGGAGGAGTGAGACGACGAGTGGGAAGGCGGACGCAGTTTGGTGCTCCGTTTTGACAGTACAGAGACCGCAACACTGCGTGTATGGAGGAAAGTCGTGGAGGCGGAGTTTGTGTGTTGGACTGCTAAATGACACTGGGCATCTCGGGACAGTGGGGGCTATTTTTAATCATGGCTGTATTATAATTTAATTTGCTTAATTTGATATTGTATGTGTTTATTTGGTGTGTTTGTTTCTGTGTTGTGGGTCTACCCCACTGTCTATGTCTTTTTTTTTATGTTGCTGGTGGCTACAACTGAAGTTCCCGAAAGGGAAAAGAAAAGTTATTCTATTCTATTCTATTCTATTCTATTCTAAATGGCTCTAAGTCATCAAGGATCTGACGTATCAAACAAGCCTTAAACCATCACTCTGCTGCCAGATATGCAGTAGATATGGATGGATAACTTGAAGGGTTTCTTCTCCTGACTTATTTTTCCATAGAGTTCAGTAGGAAAATTTGTCAGGAGAAACAACCCTTAAAGTGATCTACTGCATATCTGGCAGCAGAGTGATGGTTTGAGGCTCGTTTGATACCTCAGACCCTTATGACTTACAGCCATTTTGCCAACCATGTATTCCATACTGTTCCAGCATAATTTACAGCTAAATCTAGTCCCACCCCCCAATTCTCATAGAGATCCATTCAAATGCAGAGAAGTTATAGTATTGCTCATAAGAGTACCAGAAAATAAGATATCAAAAGTATTTTGATATTGTTGGGTCACACACATCAGGAAGTCATGGCATGCAAAGGATATGTGACCAAATATGAAAAATTATTACTTTATTCTACATTATGTTAAACTGTCCAATATTTTTTGATGCCTGAAAATGGGGGGACTATGTACTAAAGGTTCTATAATTTCTAAACTTTTCGTCCAAAATGTATGAAAATACCCTCAATTAAAGCTGACAGTCTGCACTTCAACATTGTCATTGTATCCTTTCAAACTCAAAGTGCTAGAATAAAAAACAAAAATAACAAAAGATGTGTCACTGTCCAATGAATTATGGTGCTCACTCTAGATGTTAATTGTTGTTTTTGTAGAGAACATCCAGACACATTAGTCAATTTATTCTGGTATTTTGTATATTCTTACCAGCTTTGGCAAGATATTTGTAAATTCATTATGGATCATTTATATAAAGTTTTGGTATACAAATATGAAAATCTTATTTTTGGTTCTATGCACTACAATACCCTCGAAAATGTATTTATATCATATTCATAGACAGAAATTTAAGGTAAACCCCTATTTATTATTTTTATGAACTTTATATGAAAACTGTGTAATTTTCTAAGAAAGCAATGAAAACTGTTCATTATTGTGCTGCTTATGTATAACATCTTTGTATAAAAATTATTAATTTGTTTAGTTATATGTACCCCTGGCTGTGAAAAAAAGTAAATGAAGGGTCAGTCCATGTTATTTCACACCCTATGACACCCAATATCTCAAATTGTTCTGAAATGTTTCCGGTAGTTAGAAACTGTTAAGATAAGCATTCATGTAACATTGTTTTGTGGAAATATCTTTTGATCTCAGATAAATCGTACTAATTGATTTCACCCAAAGCAGTTTGGTGCAAACAGGATGTTGGGTAGCTGCAATTTACAGGATATTACACTGCCTGGCCAAAAAAAAAGTTGCCATTGCACCCGTCATGCATAGTGCCCACTGTACAAGCCTCTGGAGGCATTGTGCCCACTGTACAAGCCTCTGGAGGCAGTGTTATGATCTGGGGTTGCCTCAATTGGTCAGGTCTAGGCTCAGCAACATTATGCAGCAATAAAATTAAGTCAGCTGAGTACCTGAATGTACTGAATGACCAGGTTATCCCATCAATGGGCATATTCCAGGATGACAATGCCAAGATTCATTGGGCTCAAATTGTGAAAGAGTGGTTCAGGGAGCATGAGGAATCATTTCCACACATGAATTGGCCACCAGAGTCCTGACCTTAACCCCATTGAAAGTCTTTGGGACGTGCTGGAGAAGACTTTACAGAGTGGTTTGACTTTGAATAATATTATATGTGTGTGTGTGTGTGTGTGCGCGCGCGCGCGTGTGTGTGCGCGCGTGTGTGTGTATGTGTGTGCGCGTGTGTGTGTGTGTGTGCGTGTGTATGTGTGTGTGTGTGTGTGTGCGTGTGTGTGTGTGTGCGCGTGTGTGTGCGTGTGCGTGCGTGCATGCGTGTGTGCGTGCGTGCGTGTGCGTGTGTGCGTGCGTGCGTGTGCGCGTGCGCGTGCGCGTGTGCGTGTGTGCGTGTGTGTGCGTGTGTGTGTGTGCGTGTGTGTGTGTGTGTGCGTGTGTGTGTGTGGGGGGGGGGGAGTGGGGGGCCATATGCACTGAATGAAAATGTTTTTTTTTCTTGTTCCTTAGAAAAATTAAAGCCAAGCACATGGAATCTCATGCTTCATTCCACTTTTACTCAAAGTTTAAGACCGAACACAAGCGTTTAAAGAACAAAATGGACAGACTGAGAAAGTTTTCATAGCAGTCCTTTAACCAGGTGTTTTTAGAGATTTCTGGAAACGTTTACCAGCTCTAACAGTTATGTCCTCTGTGCTCACACACACACACACACACGCACACGCACACGCACACAGTGTTGAAAATGCTCTGAATTGACAATGCAAATGAAGACACAAAAACAGATGCAATCATAAAAAGCTGTTTAATCATTGGCTATATCAGCTGTTAACAAGGACATTAAGAATGGTATGCTTACAATTTAGGTTATATGGTCTTAAAATATCAAATATATATTTAACTGATTATATGCTCATACTCAGGTAATCAGACAGATTATGTTAATTAACATTTCCAGATTTACTGAACTGGTTGTACACAGTACGCAGTCTGGTATGGTAAGGCTTGAAAATTCTATTAGATACATACAGTAGCTCACATTGTTTTCAGAATTATTCAAATTGATCAAATAAGGTTTAATCCAAGAATTCTACTTTCATATCTGCTTTTGCCGCAGGAGACATGGTTCCTCTCAAGGTGAACTTTCCGCATTGGAAGTAGATTTCTGAACCAGATGCCTTTTCCCTTCTGAATGTCCCACGCTTGCGATACATGCGATTAAACAGAGATTCATCACACTCTTCATCAAGGTCAAAGAAACCCAGAGCAAACCAGTTGTCGTTGAAAAGGTAGTTGTAAGGTACAGAGAACATGAGGGCCAGACGCTTGACTGCTCCCTCATTCTGGTCATCAACGATGTCATAAGTCAGGACTCCCTCAAAACCAAATAGACTTCTCTTCGTATCTCCAAAAGCGCATACTTCTGTGACCCCCTGTGGCACCGTGGGTTTTGGGGGGTCACAGCAGTATACACTGTCGGTGTAAACCCTAAGAAAATAGAATTGACAATAAATCTTGAACAGGAATAATTAAGGACAAACTAAACTATCTTGCCATGTTAGACTTCTGACATAAACACTCCTCATAAAATGCACCCTTATCTGACAGCAGGCTGAAGAGAGAGAGAGTATCCAAAAATAACTTGTTCACAAGCACTGATTGTTCTTACCATATGAATGTACGACTTATACACCAATTGGTCTTCAGCCCTACAACATGCCAGTCAAAAATGCCCAAACATCAAATGAACTAAACACAATGTTCCCTAAATACAATTTTTAACAACAGATCACACCCTTGGGTCTATATTCAAGTATAATGAACTCACTGTGGGTTTATCAGGATGTTAGATGAGCAGTATAATGAACTCACTGTGGGTTTGTCAGGATATTAGATGAGCAGTATAATGAACTCAGTGTGGGTTTATCAGGATGTTAGATGAGCAGTATAATGAACTCACTGTGGGTTTATCAGGATGTTAGATGAGCAGTATAATGAACTCACTGTGGGTTTATCAGGATGTTAGATGAGCAGTATAATGAACTCACTGTGGGTTTATCAGGATGTTAGATGAGCAGTATAATGAACTCACTGTGGGTTTATCAGGATGTTAGATGAGCAGTTGGACAGATGAATGATGACACTTCTCAAGGCTCCACTAACAGACTGCCTACTGATTTCAGTCAATGCAGCAGCTGCATAGATAGCGGCTGCTGCTCTTGCTATTCCCGCCATGGCAGAGATCCGGAGAGCAGAGGATTCTGGGACAGATCAGGTCCGCTGGCAAACCCTGTAACAACCAGAGAAATACCTGAGAGTTGGAATCAAGGCATCATAACACCAGTGTGGGAAAGTTATTCTACTGACCCAAAAAACTACAGACCTGTTAGTTGGCCTTACATCTCTTGAATATATACTGCTCAAAGAAATTAAGGGAACACTTAAATCACACATCGCGGATCTCGATGAACTAAATATTCAAGTTGAAAATCTTTATTGATTACATTGTGTAATTCGTCGAGAACAAAATGATGTAAGAACGGTCAATGGAAACCAAAATCATTAACCCATTGAGGGCTGGATTCAAAATCACACCGAAAATCAAAGTGAAAAATTGAGCTCTGGCCACATGAGGCCGGGCATTGTCCTGCACCAGGAGGAACCCAGGGCCCACTGCACCAGCGTAAGGTCTGACAATGGGTCTGAGGATTTCATCCCGGTACCTAACAGCAGTCAGGGTACCGTTGGCTAGCACGTGGAGGTTTGTGCGACCCTCCAAGGATATGCCTCCCCAGACCATCACTGACCCACCACCAAACCGGTCATGCTGGATGATGTTGCAGGCAGCATAGCGCTCGCCACGGCGTCTCCAGACTCTTTCACGTCTGTCACATGTGCTCAGTGTGAACCTGCTCTCATCTGTGAAGAGAACGGGGCGCCAATGGCGAACCTGCCAATTCTGGTGGTCTCTGGCAAATGCCAATCGAGCTGCACGGTGCTGGGCTGTGAGCACAGGTCCCACTACAGGACGTCGGGCCCTCATGCCACCCTCATGGAGTCTGTTTCTGACAGTTTGGTCAGAAACATGCACACGAGTAGCCCGCTGGAGGTCATTTTGTAGGGCTCTGGCAGTGCTCCTCCTGTTCCTCCTCGCACAAAGGAGCAGATACCGGTCCTGCCGCTGGGTTGTTTCCCTTCTACGGCCCTGTCCAGCTCTCCTCGTGTAATGGCTCGTCTCCCGGTATCTCCTCCACGCTCTTGAGACTGTGCTGGGAGACACAGCAAACCTTCTTGAGACGGCACGTATGGATGTGCCATCCTGGAGGAGCTGGACTACCTGTGTAACCTGAATGGGCTGCAGGTACCACCTCATGCTACCAGTAGTCACAAGGGCACTAGCAAAATGCAAAACTAGAGAAAAATCAGTCAGGATAAGGAGAGAGAAATGGTCTGTGGCCACCACCTGCAAAACCATTTCCTTTTTGGGGGTTGTCTTGCTTTTGCCTCTCCTGTCCACCTGTTGTCACTTTAATTTGCACCAAAGTAGGTGAAATTGATTCACAAACGTTTACGCTTCCTAACTGGACAGATCGATATCCCAGAAGTTTAATTGACTTGGTGTTATACTGTGATGATTAAGTGTTCCCTTAATTTCTTTGAGCAGTGTAATTTGTGAATACGCCATAGTTATGCATGTTACATACACGCATTACCATACCGACGCACAGAGACTGCAGATACTAGCTTCCTCAATACAGAGTGGGATATTGGCTGTGGAGTTCTGTAAAAGTATTTTTAATGTGTCTACCTCTTATTCATTTCTAGTTGTAATTTTACAATTGATTATTAATATTTGTGAGAGGGAATAAATCTCTCAATGAGTGAGGCAAGTGGAATTAGCTGGACTCACCGCTATAATGTAATAAGGGAATCAATTGTGAGTTTTGGCTGATAATATATTTTGATAATCTTGATATTTACAAGGCGCATTAATGTTGTTATGCAACGTTGCGGTAATATTATGCTCGAGCTCTTAAAGTTTTAAATGTTGCAGGTGCTGCACGCGCCAAACTTTGTTCTAAGCTGCCCTATCAAATAATCTTTATTGAGATCAAACACTTGATTGTTTTGTATAATTTCTTACCACTAGAGGGCAGACAAGAACAAATTCAGAATAAATAGGACTCAATGAAGCTCTACACATAAAGCATACACATACAATTCAAATAATTTTGACTTATTCTCACAATTATGATAATTATGACTTATTTTCAAATACAGTGTTAACCTGTGAGGACTTTAGCATGCTGCTAATGTTACATAAACAGTGTTAACCTGTGAGGACTTTAGCATGCTGTTAATGTTACATAAACAGTGTTAACCTGTGAGGACTTTAGCATGCTGCTAATGTTACATAAACAGTGATAACCTGTGAGGACTTTAGCATGCTGCTAATGTTACATAAACAGTGTTAACCTGTGAGGATTTTAGCATGCTGCTAATGTTACATAAACAGTGTTAACCTGTGAGGACTTTAGCATGCTGCTAATGTTACATAAACAGTGTTAACCTGTGAGGACTTTAGCATGCTGTTAATGTTACATAAACAGTGTTAACCTGTGAGGACTTTAGCATGCTGCTAATGTTACATAAACAGTGATAACCTGTGAGGACTTTAGCATGCTGCTAATGTTACATAAACAGTGTTAACCTGTGAGGACTTTAGCATGCTGTTAATGTTACATAAACAGTGTTAACCTGTGAGGACTTTAGCATGCTGCTAATGTTACATAAACAGTGTTAACCTGTGAGGACTTTAGCATGCTGCTAATGTTACATAAACAGTGATAACATGTGATGACTTTAGCATACTGCTAATGTTCATGAGATGAACAATATACTTGAATTTCAATTAATTTTCTCATTTTTAAAGAATTGATATGGAATCAAACCCTAGCCTGATGCTGGTGTGACAAGGACTGAAATATGGTCAAATAGAATATTTTTAATATAGATCTCCCAAACCTTTTCACCTCAGTGCCATGTAGAATTGGACCCCCACATCCATGAACCATGCTTAGTGTCAGATAACGGTTTAGTTTAATATGAAAATGTAATAAATAAAATGATCAGCATTACCAAGGATGTGGAAACCAAGGTCTGGTTCTAACAGGCAGGTTCTGAGGGGTGAAGGCGGTGGAAATCTCCTACGGATCGTCCCATACAGGTTCACTTTTGTTTAGATCTGGTGATTCAGGAGGCCTTGGGAGTTATTTATCTTTATTCCAGAGTTCATGAAACCACTTTTGAATTTGTTTAGCAATGTGTAATAAAAATAATAATAATAAACTTTATTTGTATAGCACCTTTCATACATAAAATGCAGCCCAAAGTGCTTCACAACAATACAAAACAAAATACAGAACAAAAGCAATAGAAGAAAAATAGACATAAAAGACAATAGAACATTTATGAGACAATATAAAAGGAAATAAGATAAAAACAGATAAAAGGTTACAGTCCATGAATAGATAGCCCCGGTTTCTGTACACTGGTGTGTCTGTACACTGGTGTCTCTGTACACTGATGTCTCTCTGTACACTGGTGTCTCCCCAACAAACACTCCTACCACAAACAGCCTGCTACCTGCCATCTGCTATGCACCGTACAGCCTCTCTCTCTGGGTGATAATATACCTGCCAGGTCCGCTGCAGGACTTTTGTCCCTCCTTCGAGGTATATTTGCCCATGGTTGGGAGCAGCATACAGCCTCCACAGTGTGACGAACCCGTCGGTCCCTAGTCAAACTTTTAAATTGAGCGCCCTACTGGCCTCTTCTTTCACCCCACTATACAGAATAAAAGAAAGAAAAGAAATAAAATAAAATAATAATAATAAAATAAATAAAAGATAAAACAGCTTTAAAAAGATAAATAAGCTTAAATAAATTAGACTAGTACATGGTAATAAAAATAATAAAAAACACACATCAGTCCTAAAAGTAAGAAAATTAAATTAAAATTAAAAGGCAGAGCAAGCTAACTGAAGGCAAGTTTAAATGGGTGTGTTTTAAGAAGTTTCTTAAAAATGTTAAGAGTTTCTGCCTCTGTATTGGGGGGGATATGATCATGGCTATGGGCACATCACATATGACTGGCAAATGAAACACTTTTCTGAGTCGGTATGACAGAGATATGAAAAACAAAATCTTATGACTCATCGCTAATACTCTGACTCATCAACAAAGATGGAGGAAATGTACAAAACCACAAAATACATTTAAGAAATGCAAACACACACACACACACACACACACACACACACACACTCACACATTTCCCCCTCTAAATAATTATCATAAAATGAATGTGCTGTGAAGTCTGAACTTACTCACTGTGGCAGGACCATGTCCTTCTACCCCACCCCATATGTATACTAAAACTACTGTCTCAAACATGTCCAGATTGTGTGAGTGAGTGTGTGTGTGTGTGTGTGTGTGTGTGTGTGTGTGTGTGTGTGTGTGTGCGTGTGTGTGTGATTGTGTATAAGTGTATGAGTATGTATGAGCTTGCTTGTGTGTGGTGGGGGGTGAAGGATAAATCTTAACTCCCTTTAGAAACTGGCGACACCCAAAAGTACGTAGGTAAATTTACTCATTATATTCCAGCAGCTATCAATAAATCAAGTGTTCTGGGCAAAAAAGGGGGAAGCCTTTTTGCCTTGTATATTTTCAAACTTGCCGACTGCAGCTTTAAAGTAAACATTTACTATAATTTTAAAAAATATATATTCCATGTTATATGAATATGTATGAATATCATTCTGTGATATTCATTGGCATGCAGTTTGCTAGAAAGATCACCATGTCTTATGTGCAGTTGTGTGTGTGGTATTTATGAATAAATCCACTTCCTGCTCAGCCTGGGGGGGGTATTTCACAAAGCAGGATTACTGAGCAAATACTCCCCTGGCCCCAGTCCAACACCACCCCTCTTGCAGCTGTGGGCAGAACCAGGAAGTCACTCCCACTCTCTCTGTCACGCAGTTTCACAGAAAACGAAACTTAACTCTGTCTGTTTCAGAGAAATTAAACTTAACTCTGTCTCTGTCATTGTGAGCAGTAAAATGGCTGAAGGTGGAGTTTTACTGGATGAGTTCGAGTTCTGTAAGATCTGTCTGGATCAAATGAAGAATCCGGTGACTATTCCCTGTGGACACAGTTACTGTATGGGCTGTATTAAGGTCTGCTGGGATCTGTATGATCATATTGGTGTCTATAGCTGTCCCCAGTGCAGACAGACTGTTTTAAAGAAAAACGCCATGCTGGCTGAAGTGGTGGAGAAACTGAAGAAGACAGGACTCCAAGCTGCTCCTCCTGCTGACTGTTACGCTGGACCTGGAGACGTGGAGTGTGATGTCTGCACTGGGAGAAAGAGCAAAGCCGTCAAGTCCTATCTGGTCTCTTTCTGTGAAACTCACCTCCAGCCTCACTATGAATCTCCAGCTTTTAAGAAGCACAAACTGGTCAAAGCCACTGGAAACCTGCAGGAGAAGATCTACATTCATCACCAGCCAGGTCAGTATGCAAATCCAGTGGGTTGCTAAGCCAGGCACATGAATTACCTTGGCGAATCAATTTGAGATAGCCTATATGCATCAGGTAATCAAATTGAAAAACGTTACACGGACCAGGTAAGTATATAGTTATATATGTTAGTTAGCTATATACAGAGCTATATAAACACTCAAAATGCTGTATTCTACTAGTGTGACTATTTTGCGTTAGCTAATGTTCTCTACCTACGCCAGCCTTAGGCTATGTTTGCTTGCTGTCAATGGTCAGCTACAGTGGTCGAATTGTAAAATGTTTTCCGCAGGCAGGTAGCTACATCCGATCTTTAGCTAACGCAAAATATATCACACTAGTAGCAATACAGCGCTTTGAGTGTTTATCAACCCTGTATATAACTAACGTAGGCTATATAACTACAGGTGCAGCTCAAAAAATTAGAATATCGTGAAAAAGTTCAATATTTTTTGTCACTCATTTCAGAAAGTGAAACTCATATATTATATAGATTCATTACACAGAGTGAAATATTTCAAGCCTTTATTTCTTGTAATTTTGATGATTAATGGCTTACAGCTAATGAAAACCCAAAATTCAGTGTCTCAGAAAATTACAATATTACATAAGATCAATAAAAAAGGATATTTTAAACAGAAATGTCAGCCTTCTGAAAAGTATGTTCATTTCTATGCACTCAATACTTGGTTGGGGCTCCTTTTGCATGAATTACTGCATCAATGCGGCGTGGCATGCAGGCGATCAGCCTGTGGCACTGCTGAGGTGTAATGGAAGCCCAGGTTGCTTTGATAGCGGCCTTCAGGTCGTCTGCATTGTTGGGTCTGGTGTCTCTCATCTTCCTCTTGACAATACCCCATAGATTCTCTATGGGGTTCAGGTCAGGCGAGTTTGCTGGCCAATCAAGCACAGTAATACCATGGTCATTGAACCAGCTTTTGGTACTTTTGGCAGTGTGGGCAGGTGCCAAGTCCTGCTGGAAAATTAAATCAGCATCTCCATAAAGCTTGTCAGCAGAAGGAAGCATGAAGTGCTCTAAAATTTCCTGGTAGATGGCTGCGTTGACTGTGGACTTCAAAAAACACAGTGGACCAACACCAGCAGATGACATGGCACCCCAAATCATCACTGACTGTGGAAACTTCACACTGGACTTCAAGCAAAGTGGATTCTGTGCCTCTCCACTCTTCCTCCAGACTCTGGGACCTTGATTTCCAAATGAAATGCAAAATTTACTTTCATCTGAAAAGAGGACCACTGAGCAACAGTCTAGTTCTTTTTCTCCTTAGCCCAGGTAAGACGCTTCTGACGTTGTCTCTGGTTCAGGAGTGGCTTGACACGAGGAATGCGACATTTGTAGCCCATGTCCTGGATTCGTCTGTGCGTGGTGGCTCTTGATGCACTGACTCCAGCCTCAGTCCACTCCTTGTGAAGCTCCCCCAAATTCTTGAATGGATTTTGCTTGACAATCCTCTCAAGGCTGCGGTTATCCCTGTTGCTTGTGCACCTTTTCCTACCACACTTTTTCCTTCCACTCAACTTTCTATGAATATGCTTGGATACAGCACTCTGTGAACAACCAGATTCTAATTTTTTGAGCTGCACCTGTATATAATTACCTCGTTAACGTTACGGCTCGTCATCTGCACCACGGCGTGAATAACAGCGTTGCTGCACTTGCCGCCGCTAGCTGAAGTCTAGCAGCTCTGTGATTAGCTAAATGCGAGTTTGACAGTTCCGAACGCTTCTACTTTTCCTGGGAAGCCCGGATGCTTCACCTTTGGCCTAGCTAACATAAAATCAGAATTTTAGAACTTTGAATTTTGAGAGCTTTGTATTTATGGATCTGAATTTTAAAAACCTGAATTTCAGAAATGTGAATCAGAGATTTATATTTATGGATCTGAATTTTTTAAATCTGAATTTCAATCTTTGTTGTATTTCAAAATCAAATTTATGAAATACAGCACAAAAAAATTCAAGTTTATGAAAAGTCACACGTATATAATTCAAATATACTAAATTCAAATTCAAATACTTTTGTCAGTTATTGAGCTCCATAATAGGCTCTCTTAGAGGCCATTGTGTGGAATGTTGGTGTATAGGCTCTCTTAGAGGCCATTGTGTGGAATGTTGGTGTATAGGCTCTCTTAGAGGCCATTGTGTGGAATGTTGGTGTATAGGCTCTCTTAGAGGCCATTGTGTGGAATGTTGGTGTATAGGCTCTCTTAGAGGCCATTGTGTGGAATGTTGGGGTATAGGCTCTCTTAGAGGCCATTGTGTGGAATGTTGGTGTATAGGCTCTCTTAGAGGTCATTGTGTGGAATGTTGGGGTATAGGCTCTCTTAGAGGCCATTGTTTGGAATGTTGGTGTATAGGCTCTCTTATAGGCCATTGTGTGGAATGTTGGTGTATAGGCTCTCTTAGAGGCCATTGTGTGGAATGTTGGTGTATAGGCTCTCTTAGAGGCCATTGTGTGGAATGTTGGTGTATAGGCTGTCTTAGAGGCCATTGTGTGGAATGTTGGTGTATAGGCTATGGAGCTCAATAACTGACAAAAGTATTTGAATTTGAATTTAGTATATTTGAATTATATACGTGTGACTTTTCATAAACTTGAATTGTTTTGTGCTGTATTTCATAAATTTGCATGTAAACAAAGATTGAAATTCAGATTTTCAAAATTCAGATCCATAAATACTAATCTCTCTTATTCAAATTTCTGAAATTCAGATTAAAAAAATTCCGATCCATAAATACAAATCTGTCGGATTAAAATTTCTGGCATTCAGATTTTAAAAATTCAGATCCATAAATACAAATCTCTGATTCACATTTCTGAAATTCAGGTTTTTAAAATTCAGATCCATAAATACAAAGCTCTCAAAATTCAAAGTTCTAAAATTCAGATTTTATGTTAACTAGGCCAAAGGTGAAGCATCCGGGCTTCCCAGGAAAAGTAGAAGCGTTCGGAACTGTCAAACTCGCATTTAGCCAATCACAGAGCTGCTAGACTTCAGCTAGCGGCAGCAAGTGCAGCAACGCTGTTATTCACGCCGTGGTGCAGATGACGAGCCGTAACGTTAACGAGGTAATTATATAGTTATATAGCCTACGTTAGTTATATACAGGGTTGATAAACACTCAAAGCGCTGTATTGCTACTAGTGTGATATATTTTGCGTTTCAAGTTTATGAAAAGTTACACGTATATAATTCAAATATACTAAATTCAAATTCAAATACTTTTGTCAGTTATTGAGCTCCATAATAGGCTCTCTTAGAGGCCATTGTGTGGAATGTTGGTGTATAGACCGGTTTCTCACCAACGTCACAGTAGAGGTGCGCACGCAACACTGGGGAAGAATATTCAATATTGCAAAAGAAATCAACATCAACTTGTAATTGCAGAAGCTGAAATGGATGATGAAGAACACTTGTTTAACTTTGAATATCTTAGTTACATCAACAGTGAGATAGCTAAGCAGTTTGGTGTAAACATGTGTAATATTTATTCAATTTAGTAAGTGTCCAGGAAGTATATTATGCTGGCTCCCATCTCATCATATAAGTTAACTCAATAAGGCACTCAATTGAATAAAGACAGCTTCGACCATAGGCTAGAGCTGCAGTTTTGAAGCAAATGGTGTAGGTGGCTAACCATGACCGAAAACATACTGTGAGACTATTTTGACCCAATATCAAATAACGTTATAATTTAATACGAAGTTATGCAAGTGACAGTGGCGAGAATGAACAAGCTTGCTAACAATGTAGAAATGGACGCCTACCATTTTAGCGAGTTGGCCATGAGATATAAAAAGTAAAAGGTCTTGCTGCATAGTTATATGTTCATGTCGTCAAGACACAGGTCGATATTTATCACTGAGCAGCTGTTATTGCTAGTTACCTGTAGATATCTCGGGTTTGGCAGTAGGCGCTGTGCATTTATAACTTTAGTGTGCTATCTAATTGGGTGGACTAACCGTAACATTAGTTTTCCAGCGTAGATGAGCTGAGGTGGGTCTTAGTCACTTTTTTTTTTGGAATACCCTGTGATTTGTGAACCTGGGACATGTGGTCCAGGGTTGCCAGACTGTGGGATTTTCCCTAAATTTAGGGGATTTTAACAATTCATGGGGGAATTTTTAAAGAAAAAATGTATGGGAGTCAATGATAGATGGGGGATTTTAAAAGGAGGTATGGGGGGAAATTGTGAGAAAATTGTATAGGACTCAATTGAAGATGGGGGATTTTCTGAATTTTTTGGGGGGGAAATTAATTCAGGCATCTGGCAACACTGATGTGGTCTGTCTGTGTCTAGACTAGCGTTAGCTAGCCACTGTAACGTTACTGTCTTGGTTGCATCTCACAGGAACATTAGTCGCTCACATTTGCTAACTGCTAGATTGCCAATGTTAATTTTGTTAAATCTAAATAATTAACCAGTTTAGAGTTAGCCAACGTATTTCCCGAAAAAGCAAGTTTACACCAGTGAACACTTGGATAAAACAAATAAGATGGATAACGTTAAGAAACGTAGCTAGATAGCGCCCATTATCGGGCACGCAACCATACTGGAACTTCCTCGACAGCTGATTTGCCAATGCGGTAAAAAAAAAATATATATATATATGTATATATTTGCTTTGTCTATAGCACATTCACAATATTAGCAAAATGTGTGTTGTTGTTTTTTCATTGTAATGAAAAAACTAGCAAGCACCAACATCAACTCAACTAGCAAGCACCAACATCAAGAAGTGCCATTTTTTATATGTCCACTCGAGGACGCGGTAGGTGAAGAAATAAATCCAATGAGATGGACTGCCATGTGTAAATAATCCAGTTAGCCAGTCATCTTACCAACATATTGGGAATTCAAAAGGTATCTTTCTTGATTCAATAAACTAATAACTGATTATTAAAACAAACAAAAATCATGAGCTTATTTTATGCACTGCAACAGCCGCTAATCGGCTCCCCTTTTTTGGCAGTAGCCTACTAGCCTACTGTCTCATCTAAAAGTAAAAAAAAAAAAAAAGACTACCGGTCACTTCTAACTTACATGTTCATTGGCTTAAAAGTTATCTTATCGTTTTTTGAATCTAAGAAATATAATATGTTGAATAGTAACTTTATGTGCCCGAATAATATCAGTATCGTAGCTTTGTTGTTCACAAAAGTTTCTGTTTTCTGCCTGATAACAGGGTTCGGTACGCTAGCTAGCTAACCATTACAGAAGAAAAACACGGGTAGTAGCTACTAGTGCCATTTCTGTTCTGGCTAAAACTAAAAGTAGGTCAACGATAGGCTTTAGTTAAACATTAAGTTATCAACACATCATCACACAGACAATTTACTGACACAATAGTTGTCAGCTGCACCACCTTTGTGTGTGTTAAGTAACGTTAGCTAGCTAGACAGGCTATGTCGACTCCTATCTGGCCAAACACAATAAAATATTAACGGCGTAACACAGAAGTTACACTAGGCTAACGTTAGCTATATCAATTACAAGCAGACTAGACAATTTTTTAAAATTTGTTAATGTGGTGTATCCTATCTGTCCAAGTTATTGAGTTGGACTAACGTTAAAAAATTAAGTTGTCAACTTGCCGCTGATCAAAAATTGACAGTTTATGACGGTTAGCTTGCAGGCATTTATAAGGTAAATAGGCTATAGCTAAATATGCTACCTTAACGTTAAAACAAAAAAGTTGTAGCCTAATAAGGCTAACACTAGCTATAATTTGTATAACTGCCAAGATTAGTGAAATAAAAGAACCAGAAACAAAATTAGATGCACTTGGTCCGTTAAATCGTTGATGATCAAGTTCACCGCATTGTGATAGCCTGCCAAGGTGATACACTTTTTGCCCCAGGGTTGCGCACGCATCCTCTTTTGTTTACAAACAAGAAATGGGTCTATAGGCTCTCTTAGAAGCCGTTGTGTGGAATGTTGGTGTATAGGCTCTCTTAGAGGCCATTGTGTGGAATGTTGGTGTATAGGCTCTCTTAGAGGCCATTGTGTGGAATGTTGATGTATAGGCTCTCTTAGAGGCCATTGTGTGGAATGTTGGTGTATAGGCTCTCTTAGAGGCCATTGTGTGGAATGTTGGTGTATAGGCTCTCTTAGAGGCCATTGTGTGGAATGTTGATGTATAGGCTCTCTTAGAGGCCATTGTGTGGAATGTTGGTGTATAGGCTCTCTTAGAGGCCATTGTGTGGAATGTTGGTGTATAGGCTCTCTTAGAGGCCATTGTGTGGAATGTTGGTGTATAGGCTCTCTTAGAGGCCATTGTGTGGAATGTTGGTGTATAGGCTCTCTTAGAGGCCATTGTATCGAATGTTGGTGTATAGGCTCTCTTAGAGGCCATTGTGTGGAATGTTGGTGTATAGGCTGTCTTAGAGGCCATTGTGTGGAATGTTGGTGTATAGGCTCTCTTAGAGGCCATTGTGTGGAATGTTGGTGTATAGGCTCTCTTAGATGCCATTGTGTGGAATGTTGGTGTATAGGCTCTCTTAGAGGCCATTGTGTGGAATGTTGGTGTAAAGGCTCTCTTAGAGGCCATTGTGTGGAATGTTGGTGTATAGGCTCTCTTAGAGGCCATTGTGTGGAATGTTGGTGTATAGGCTCTCTTAGAGGCCATTGTGTGGAATGTTGGTGTATAGGCTCTCTTAGAGGCCATTGTGTGGAATGTTGGTGTATAGGCTCTCTTAGAGGCCATTGTGTGGAATGTTGGTGTATAGGCTCTCTTAGAGGCCATTGTATCGAATGTTGGTGTATAGGCTCTCTTAGAGGCCATTGTGTGGAATGTTGGTGTATAGGCTGTCTTAGAGGCCATTGTGTGGAATGTTGGTGTATAGGCTCTCTTAGAGGCCATTGTATCGAATGTTGGTGTATAGGCTCTCTTAGAGGCCATTGTGTGGAATGTTGGTGTATAGGCTCTCTTAGAGGCCATTGTGTGGAATGTTGGTGTATAGGCTCTCTTAGAGGCCATTGTGTGGAATGTTGGTGTATAGGCTCTCTTAGAGGCCATTGTGTGGAATGTTGGTGTATAGGCTCTCTTAGAGGCCATTGTGTGGAATGTTGGTGTATAGGCTCTCTTAGAGGCCATTGTGTGGAATGTTGGTGTATAGGCTCTCTTAGAGGCCATTGTGTGGAATGTTGGTGTATAGGCTCTCTTAGAGGCCATTGTATCGAATGTTGGTGTATAGGCTCTCTTAGAGGCCGTTGTGTGGAATGTTGGTGTATAGGCTCTCTTAGAGGCCATTGTGTGGAATGTTGGTGTATAGGCTCTCTTAGAGGCCATTGTGTGGAATGTTGGTGTATAGGCTCTCTTAGAGGCCATTGTGTGGAATGTTGGTGTATAGGCTCTCTTAGAGGCCATTGTGTGGAATGTTGGTGTATAGGCTCTCTTAGAGGCCATTGTGTGGAATGTTGGTGTATGGGCTCTCTTAGAGGCCATTGTATCAAATGTTGGTGTATAGGCTGTCTTAGAGGCCATTGTGTGGAATGTTGGTGTATAGGCTCTCTTAGAGGCCGTTGTGTGGAATGTTGGTGTATAGGCTCTCTTAGAGGCCATTGTGTGGAATGTTGGTGTATAGGCTCTCTTAGAGGCCATTGTGTGGAATGTTGGTGTATAGGCTCTCTTAGAGGCCATTGTGTGGAATGTTGGTGTATAGGCTCTCTTAGAGGCCATTGTGTGGAATGTTGGGGTATAGGCTCTCTTAGAGGCCATTGTGTGGAATGTTGGTGTATAGGCTCTCTTAGAGGTCATTGTGTGGAATGTTGGTGTATAGGCTCTCTTAGAGGCCATTGTGTGGAATGTTGGTGTATAGGCTCTCTTAGAGGCCATTGTGTGGAATGTTGGGGTATAGGCTCTCTTAGAGGCCATTGTGTGGAATGTTGGTGTATAGGCTCTCTTAGAGGTCATTGTGTGGAATGTTGGTGTATAGGCTCTCTTAGAGGCCATTGTGTGGAATGTTGGTGTATAGGCTCTCTTAGAGGCCATTGTGTGGAATGTTGGTGTATAGGCTCTCTTAGAGGCCATTGTGTGGAATGTTGGTGTATAGGCTCTCTTAGAGGCCATTGTGTGGAATGTTGGTGTATAGGCTCTCTTAGAGGCCATTGTGTGGAATGTTGGTGTATAGGCTCTCTTAGAGGCCATTGTGTGGAATGTTGGTGTATAGGCTCTCTTAGAGGCCATTGTGTGGAATGTTGGTGTATAGGCTGTCTTAGAGGCCATTGTGTGGAATGTTGGTGTATAGGCTCTCTTAGAGGCCATTGTGTGGAATGTTGGTGTATAGGCTCTCTTAGAGGCCATTGTGTGGAATGTTGGTGTCTAGGCTCTCTTAGAGGCCATTGTGTGGAATGTTGATTTATAGGCTCTCTTAGAGGCCATTGTGTGGAATGTTGGTGTATAGGCTCTCTTAGAGGCCATTGTGTGGAATGTTGGTGTCTAGGCTCTCTTAGAGGCCATTGTGTGGAATGTTGATTTATAGGCTCTCTTAGAGGCCATTGTGTGGAATGTTGGTGTCTAGGCTCTCTTAGAGGCCATTGTGTGGAATGTTGATTTATAGGCTCTCTTAGAGGCCATTGTGTGGAATGTTGGTGTCTAGGCTCTCTTAGAGGCCATTGTGTGGAATGTTGATTTATAGGCTCTCTTAGAGGCCATTGTGTGGAATGTTGGTGTATAGGCTGTCTTAGAGGCCATTGTGTGGAATGTTGGTGTATAGGCTCTCTTAGAGGCCATTGTGTGGAATGTTGGTGTATAGGCTCTCTTAGAGGCCATTGTGTGGAATGTTGGTGTATAGGCTCTCTTAGAGGCCATTGTGTGGAATGTTGATTTATAGGCTCTCTTAGAGGCCATTGTGTGGAATGTTGGTGTATAGGCTCTCTTAGAGGCCATTGTGTGGAATGTTGGTGTCTAGGCTCTCTTAGAGGCCATTGTGTGGAATGTTGATTTATAGGCTCTCTTAGAGGCCGTTGTGTGGAATGTTGGTGTATAAGCTCTCTTAGAGGCCATTGTGTGGAATGTTGGTGTATAGGCTCTCTTAGAGGCCATTGTGTGGAATGTTGATTTATAGGCTCTCTTAGAGGCCATTGTGTGGAATGTTGGTGTATAGGCTCTCTTAGAGGCCATTGTGTGGAATGTTGGTGTATAGGCTCTCTTAGAGGCCATTGTGTGGAATGTTGGTGTATAGGCTCTCTTAGAGGCCATTGTGTGGAATGTTGGTGTATAGGCTCTCTTAGAGGCCATTGTGTGGAATGTTGGTGTATAGGCTCTCTTAGAGGCCATTGTGTGGAATGTTGGTGTATAGGCTCTCTTAGAGGCCATTGTGTGGAATGTTGGTGTATAGGCTCTCTTAGAGGCCATTGTGTGGAATGTTGGTGTATAGGCTCTCTTAGAGGCCATTGTGTGGAATGTTGATTTATAGGCTCTCTTAGAGGCCATTGTGTGGAATGTTGGTGTATAGGCTCTCTTAGAGGCCATTGTGTGGAATGTTGGTGTATAGGCTCTCTTAGAGGCCATTGTGTGGAATGTTGGTGTCTAGGCTCTCTTAGAGGCCGTTGTGTGGAATGTTGGTGTATAGGCTCTCTTAGAGGCCGTTGTGTGGAATGTTGCTGTATAGGCTCTCTTAGAGGCCATTGTGTGGGATGTTGGTGTATAGGCTCTCTTAGAGGCCATTGTGTGGAATGTTGCTGTATAGGCTGTCTTAGAGGCCATTGTGTGGAATGTTGGTGTATAGGCTCTCTTAGAGGCCATTGTGTGGAATGTTGGTGTATAGGCTCTCTTAGAGGCCATTGTGTGGAATGTTGGTGTATAGGCTCTCTTAGAGGCCATTGTGTGGAATGTTGGTGTATAGGCTCTCTTAGAGGCCATTGTGTGGAATGTTGGTGTATAGGCTCTCTTAGAGGCCATTGTGTGGAATGTTGGTGTATAGGCTCTCTTAGAGGCCATTGTGTGGAATGTTGCTGTATAGGCTCTCTTAGAGGCCATTGTGTGGAATGTTGGTGTATAGGCTCTCTTAGAGGCCATTGCACATTTTCTGGACAAAAGAACTGACCTTGTACCTAGCACCGCATGTTTAAAAGATCTCACAGAACTGGTGCTCACAAAAAACTACTTTCTTTTTGAAAATGACTTTGATTTAAAGGTTAAAGGGTAAGTTCGCTATTTTGGACCTTGGACCCTATTTGCGGTCCGTCTTCCATGAACCTGACCCATGAAGTCCATTTTTTCGCTGATCGGTCCAGTATTGAGTTCGCTACAGATTTCCTGTAGGCTCTCACTGGGCTACAATAGAAGTCAACGGGGCAATTAGAAATGTTATGGAAAAACAACGATAAATGTGCTTTTATAGCTCAGTGTGTATTCTTACGGTCTCAGTATGCTCTCCTGTGAAATGTAGGCTATCGCAAACGCAAACCGAACGTTGAAACAACAGTTCCATTTGAAACAGAACTATTTCTCCGACCGCACTACCTCGCACTGACTTCGGATAACATTACCTGCGCAACTTCAGCCTCTCTCTCTTCTCTTGCTCTCTTATCATCCATCTCTTGTAGTTCCGTGTCCGTGTATTCTGGCTCAAATCTGTAGCCAGTAACGTCAAAGTCAAAATCGAATTCTTCGTCTTCGTAATCATTATAGTCATCCCATCATCCAAGTTTTTTTGTGGAAATTGTAGCCTACGTTGCTGCAGGTAAACAAACGCAGACTGCTCAACTAGATAGTTTCGTAAACGGCCGGCACACCTTCCCGCTCCCCTACCCCCGACACATAGTACTCCGCGGGAGCAGCGAAAACAAGCAACAGAGAAATGCTTACTTCCAAGCCATGCCAAGCACGTAAAAATGTTCGGATTGAGATACATTTCACAGGAGAGCATACTGAGACCGGTAACAATACACCCTGAGCTTCCCGTCTCATTTATTGTACATGAAAGCACATTTATCGAACATTTCTAATTGCCCCGTTGACTTCTATTGTAGCCCAGTGAGAGCCTACAGGAAATCTGTAGCGAACTCAATACTGGACCGATCAGTGAAAAAATGGACTTCATGGGTCAGGTTCATGGAAGACGGACCGCAAATAGGGTCCAAGGTCCAAAATAGCGAACTTACCCTTTAAGTGTACAGCCGTGGGAAGCACAAAATATTTAAAAAATGATTAGTTTATTCTACATTGTTAAACTGTCCAATATTGTTTGATGCTCGAAAATGGGGGGGACTATGTACAATAGGTTCTATAATTTCTAAACAGTTCATCTGATATGAAAATACTCTCAATCTTACTTCAACCTCATTGTCATTGTATTTTTTCAAACTCAAACTGCTAGAGTACAGAACCAAAATAAGAAAAGATGTGTCACTGTCCAATGAATTATGGTGCTCACTGTATCTATGCATTAAAAAAAAATGTACTTATTATATTTCCGTGGTCAAACATTTTTTTATTACCACACAGATAAAGATATTCATTTTTTTATTATTATTTATTCTAGCCTATGTCATATTTTTGCAGGCTAATTGGCAACCACTTGCATTCACTTAAGGCTTTGAAGTAGCCTTCTTCACGTCTGTGCCTTCCATGTTGTACATGTGACTCCAAGGACACAACTGAGCATGTCTGTTGAGCAACAATTATACTTCCTGGTTCAGATATGCTCCCCATAGGTTTCTATTGGCATCGCTGTCTCTACATATTACATACTCTAAGGTGTCTGCATCTCTATGAGTGCCATTCTAGCTTGTTAATATAATAGCACATAATGCCACATATATCCAAGTTATTGACGAATCCAATATGTTAAATATGTTACATTTGATTACTTTAGTCTATAAGTAAGAATTAGGATATGGGTGAAATTTGTGATATGAATCACATCTGGAGGTAATTTGGGTTGGATTCTGCTGGTATCGGATCTGAATGTAAACGCTCCAGTGTGTGTCTTCTCCTGTCAGCCTTCTACTGACAAACATCCCATAATAAGTGTGTGGGAGTGTGTATTGGATATGAGTGTAAACAGGGCCTCTGCTACCTGCCCTCTGTCTGCTCGCCATGGCAACCAGGGAAATTCCCAACTGCCATAACTACTGAACCTTCAGCTTCACCGAGATGATATGTGATATAAATCAAACTTTATATTTAATATTTACATTATATATGAATGAGCTGCAGTTTCATTTACATGCACTTTATTTATTAAAATAGATTTCCATTTCTCCAGGAATTATGATATGAAGGTTATCTTTAGGAGCTCATCTTTCTTGTGATCTCTCTCTACAGTGGAAGACGTCCATATTGTAGAGCCCAGGACCAGAGAGGACTTCTTACAATGTGAGTCTGTGATTAAACATAAATTAACACAATTAAACAACATGAGAATATGAGGTACTATGAACAAAAATATTATTGAAAGTATTTTCTATATTCATGACATACTTGCTTTTGGGGGTGCATCTGGGGACTTGACAGTATATGCAGAGAAGCTGGGAGGGTGTGCTGGAAAAGTCATGTGCCAGGATGTCAAGGTGGAAATGGCTTCTTCCACAGGTTTCCTTTAGAGGACGGGTGTTGATTTTAAACAGCCTGGTAGCATTAGCATTGTGTTATAGGTTAGCGGTGCTGTCACCACCTGATGGCTTTCTTCCAACACGCCAAAGGTCTCTGGTGCAGTTTTTCTGCTCAGGGCAGCAGTTCTGTATTTGCCCCTGTTTGGGGCAGTCCTGGCTCAGGGCAGTGGTGCTGTATTTGCCCCTGTTTGGGGCAGTCCTGGCTCAGGGCAGTGGTGCTGTATTTGCCCCTGTTTGGGGCAGTCCTGGCTCAGGGCAGTGGTGCTGTATTTGCCCCTGTTTGGGGCAGTCCTGGCTCAGGGTAGTGGTGCTGTATTTACCCCTGTTTAGGGCAGTACTGGCTCAGGGCAGCGGTGCCGCATTTGCCCCTGTTTGGGGCAGTACTGGCTCAGGGCAGTGATGCTGTATTTGCCCCTGTTTGGGGTAGTACTGGCTCAGGGCAGCAGTGCTGTATTTGCCCCTGTTTGGGCCAGTACTGACTCAGTGCAGTGGTGTTTTATTTACCCCTGTTTGGGGCAGTCCTGGCTCAGTGCAGTGGTGCTGTATTTGCCCCTATTTGGGGCAGTCCTGGCTCAGGGAAGTGGTGCTGTATCTACCCGTGTTTGGGGCAGTCCTGGCTCAGTGCAGTGGTGCTGTATTTGCCCCTGGTTGGGGCAGTACTAGCTCAGGGCAGTGGTGCAGTATTTGCCCCTGTTTGGGGCAGTCCTGGCTCAGGGAAGTGGTGCTGTATTTGCCCCTGTTTGGGGGAGTCCTGGCTCAGTGCAGTGGTGCTGTATTTGCCCCTGGTTGGGGCAGTACTGGCTCAGTGCAGTGGTGCTGTATTTGCCCCTGTTTGGGGCAGTACTGGCTCAGGGCAGCGGTGCTGTATTTGCCTCTGTTTGGTGCAGTACTGACTCAGGGCAGTGGTGTTTTATTTACCCCTCTTTGGGGCTGTACTGGCTCAGGGCAGTGGTGCTGTATTTGCCCCTGTTTGGGGTAGTACTGGCTCAGTGCAGTGGTGCTGTATTTGCCCCTGTTTGGGGTAGTACTGGCTCACTGCAGTGGTGCTCTATTTGCCCCTGTTTGGGGCAGTAATGGCTCAGGGCAGTGGTGCTGTATTTGCCCCTGTTTGGGGCAGTACTGGCTCAGTGCAGTGGTGCTGTATTTGCCCCTGTTTGGGGCAGTACTGGCTCAGGGCAGCTTTGCTGTAATTGCCACTGTTCGGGGCAGAACTGGCTCAGGGCAGCGGTGCTGTATTTGCCTCTGTTTGGGGCAGTACTGACTCAGGGTAGTGGTGTTTTATTTACCCCTCTTTGGCGCAGTACTGGCTCAGGGCAGTGGTGTTTTATTTACCCCTGTTTGGGGTAGTACTGGCTCGGTGCAGTGGTGCTGTATTTGCCCCTGTTTGGTGCAGTACTGGCTCAGGGCAGTGGTGCTGTATTTGCCCCTGTTTGGGGCAGTACTGACTCAGTGCAGTGGTGTTTTATTTACCCCTGTTTGGGGCAGTACTGGCTCAGGGCAGGGGTGCTGTATTTGCCCCTGTTTGGGGCAGTACTGGCTCAGGGCAGCAGTGCTGAATTTGACCCTGTTTGGGGCAGTACTGGCTCAGGGCAGGGGTGCTGTGTTTGCCCCTGTTTGGGGTAGTACTGGCTCAATGCAGTGGTGCTTTATTTGCCCCTGTTTGGGGTAGTCCTGGCTCAGGGCATTTGTGCTGTATTTGCCCCTGTTTGGGGTAGTACTGGCTCACTGCAGTGGTGCTGTATTTGCCCCTGTTTGGGGCAGTACTGGCTCAGGGCAGTGGTGCTGTATTTGCCCCTGTTTGGGGCAGTACTGGCTCAGTGCAGTGGTGCTGTATTTGCCCCTGTTTGGGGCAGTACTGGCTCAGGGCAGCTTTGCTGTAATTGCCACTGTTCGGGGCAGAACTGGCTCAGGGCAGCGGTGCTGTATTTGCCTCTGTTTGGGGCAGTACTGACTCAGGGTAGTGGTGTTTTATTTACCCGCTCTTTGGCGCAGTACTGGCTCAGGGCAGTGGTGCTGTATTTGCCCCTGTTTGGGGTAGTACTGGCTCGGTGCAGTGGTGCTGTATTTGCCCCTGTTTGGGGCAGTACTGGCTCAGGGCAGTGGTGCTGTATTTGCCCCTGTTTGGGGCAGTACTGACTCAGGGCAGTGGTGTTTTATTTACCACTGTTTGGGGCAGTACTGGCTCAGTGCAGTGGTGCTGTATTTGCCCCTGTTTGGTGCAGTACTGGCTCAGGGCAGTGGTGCTGTATTTGCCCCTGTTTGGGGCAGTACTGACTCAATACAGTGGTTTTTTATTTACCCCTGTTTGGGGCAGTACTGACTCAGTGCAGTGGTGTTTTATTTACCCCTGTTTGGGGCAGTACTGGCTCAGGGCAGGGGTGCTGTATTTGCCCCTGTTTGGGGTAGTACTGGCTCAATGCAGTGGTGCTTTATTTGCCCCTGTTTGGGGTAGTCCTGGCTCAGGGCATTTGTGCTGTATTTGCCCCTGTTTGGGGTAGTACTGGCTCACTGCAGTGGTGCTGTATTTGCCCCTGTTTGGGGCAGTACCTGGCTCAGGGCAGTGGTGCTGTATTTGCCCCTGTTTGGGGCAGTACTGGCTCAGTGCAGTGGTGCTGTATTTGCCCCTGTTTGGGGCAGTACTGGGCTCAGGGCAGCTTTGCTGTAATTGCCACTGTTCGGGGCAGAATTGGCTCAGGGCAGCGGTGCTGTATTTGCCTCTGTTTGGGGCAGTACTGACTCAGGGCAGTGGTGTTTTTTTTGCCCCTGTTTGGTGCAGTACTGGCTCAGGGCAGTGGTGCTGTATTTGCCCCTGTTTGGGGCAGTACTGACTCAGTGCAGTGGTGTTTTATTTACCCCTGTTTGGGGCAGTACTGGCTCAGGGCAGGGGTGCTGTATTTGCCCCTGTTTGGGGCAGTCCTGGCTCAGGGCAGCAGTGCTGTATTTGCCCCTGTTTGGGGTAGTACTGGCTCAATGCAGTGGTGCTTTATTTGCCCATGTTTTGGGGCAGTCCTGGCTCAGGGCATTTGTGCTGTATTTGCCCCTGTTCAGGGCAGTACTGGCTCAGTGCAGTGGTGCTGTATTTGCCCCTGTTCGGGGGCAGTACTGGCTCAGTACAGTGGTGCTATATTTGCCCCTGTTTGGGGCAGTACTGACTCAGTGCAGTGGTGTTTTATTTACCCCTGTTTCGGGCAGTACTGACTCAGTGCAGTGGTTTTTTATTTACCCCTGTTTGGGGCAGTACTGGCTCAGGGCAGGGGTGCTGTATTTGCCACTGTTTGGGGGCAGTACTGGCTCAGGGCAGCAGTGCTGTATTTGATCCTGTTTGGGGCAGTACTGGCTCAGTGCAGCGGTGCTGTATTTGCCCCTGTTTGGGGCAGTCCTGGCTCAGGGCAGTGGTGCTGTTTTTGCCCCTGTTTGGGGCAGTCCTGGCTCAGTGCAGTGGTGTTTTATTACCCCTGTTTGGGGCAGTACTGGCTCAGTGCAGTGGTGCTGTATTTGCCCCTGTTTGGGGCAGTACTGACTCAGTGCAGTGGCGTTTTATTTACCCCCTGTTTGGGGCAGTACTGGCTCAGGGCAGCTTTGCTGTAATTGCCCCTGTTCGGGCAGTACTGGCTCAGGGCAGTGGTGCTGTATTGTCTCTGTTTGGGGCAGTACTGGCTCAGGGCAGTGGTGTTTTATTTACCCCTGTTTGGGTAGTACTGGCTCAGTGCAGTGGTGCTGTATTTACCCCTGTTTGGGGCAGTACTGGCTCAGGGCAGTGGTGCTGTATTTGCCCCTGTTTGGGGCAGTACTGACTCAGTGCAGTGGTGTTTTATTTACCCCTGTTTGGGGCAGTACTGGCTCAGGGCAGGGGTGCTGTATTTGCCCCTGTTTGGGGCAGTCCTGGCTCAGGGCAGCAGTGCTGTATTTGCCCCTGTTTGGGGTAGTACTGGCTCAATGCAGTGGTGCTTTATTTGCCCATGTTTTGGGGCAGTCCTGGCTCAGGGCATTTGTGCTGTATTTGCCCCTGTTCAGGGCAGTACTGGCTCAGTGCAGTGGTGCTGTATTTGCCCCTGTTCGGGGCAGTACTGGCTCAGTACAGTGGTGCTATATTTGCCCCTGTTTGGGGCAGTACTGACTCAGTGCAGTGGTGTTTTATTTACCCCTGTTTCGGGCAGTACTGACTCAGTGCAGTGGTTTTTTATTTACCCCTGTTTGGGGCAGTACTGGCTCAGGGCAGGGGTGCTGTATTTGCCACTGTTTGGGGGCAGTACTGGCTCAGGGCAGCAGTGCTGTATTTGATCCTGTTTGGGGCAGTACTGGCTCAGTGCAGCGGTGCTGTATTTGCCCCTGTTTGGGGCAGTCCTGGCTCAGGGCAGTGGTGCTGTTTTTGCCCCTGTTTGGGGCAGTCCTGGCTCAGTGCAGTGGTGTTTTATTTACCCCTGTTTGGGGCAGTACTGGCTCAGTGCAGTGGTGCTGTATTTGCCCCTGTTTGGGGCAGTACTGACTCAGTGCAGTGGCGTTTTATTTACCCCTGTTTGGGGCAGTACTGGCTCAGGGCAGCTTTGCTGTAATTGCCCCTGTTCGGGGCAGTACTGGCTCAGGGCAGTGGTGCTGTATTGTCTCTGTTTGGGGCAGTACTGGCTCAGGGCAGTGGTGTTTTATTTACCCCTGTTTGGGTAGTACTGGCTCAGTGCAGTGGTGCTGTATTTACCCCTGTTTGGGGCAGTACTGGCTCAGGGCAGTGGTGCTGTATTTGCCCCTGTTTGTGGCAGTACTGACTCAGTGCAGTGGCATTTTATTTACCCCTGTTCGGGGCAGTACTGGCTCAGGGCAGCGGTGCTGTATTTGCCTCTGTTCGGGGCAGTACTGGCTCAGGGCAGTGGTGTTTTATTTACCCCTGTTTGGGGCAGTACTGGCTCAGTGCAGTGGTGCTGTATTTGCCCCTGTTTGGGGCATTATTGACTCAGTGCAGTGGCGTTTTATTTACCCCTGTTCGGGCCAGTACTGGCGCAGTGCATTGGTGCTCTATTTGCCCCTGTTTGGGGCAGTCCTGGCTCAGGGTATTGGTGCTGTATTTACCCCTGTTTGGGACAGTACTGGCTCAGGGCAGTGGTGCTGTATGTGCTCCTGTTTGGGGCAGTACTGGCTCAGGACAGCAGTCCTGTATTTGCCCCTGTTTGGGGCAGTACTGGCTCAGTGCAGTGGTGCTGTATTTGCCCCTGTTTGGGGCAGTACTGTCTCAGTGCAGTAGTGTTTTATTGACCCCCTGTTTGGAGCAGTACTGACTCAGTGCAGTGGTGTTTTATTCACCCCTGTTTGGGGCAGTACTGGCTCAGGGCAGTGGTGTTTTATTTACCCCTGTTTGGGGCAGTACTGGCTCAGTGCAGTGGTGCTGTATTTGCCCCTGTTTGGGGCAGTACTGGCTCAGGGCAGTGGTGCTGTATTTGACCCTGTTTGGGGCAGTACTGGCTCAGGGCAGCGGTGCTGTATTTGCCTCTGTTTGGGGCAGTACTGGCTCAGGTCAGCGGTGCTGTATTTGCCCCTGTTTGGGGTAGTCCTGGCTCAGTGCAGTGGTGCTATATTTTCCCCTGTTTGGGGTAGTACTGGCTCAGGGCAGCGGTGCTGTATTTGCCCCCTGGTTGGGGCAGTACTGACTCAGGGCTGCGGTGCTGTATTTGCCCCTGGTTTGGGGTAGTTCTGCCTCAGTGCAATGGTGCTGTATTTGCCCCTGTTTGGGGTAGTACTAGCTCGGTGCAGTGGTGCTGTATTTGCCCCTGTTTGGGGGCAGTTCTGGCTCAGGGCAGTGGTGCTGTATTTGCCCCTGTTTGGGGCAGTACTGACTCAGGGCAGTGGTGTTTTATTTGCCCCTGTTTGGTGCAGTACTGGCTCAGGGCAGTGGTGCTGTATTGCCCCTGTTTGGGGTAGTACTGGCTCAATGCAGTGGTGCTTTATTTGCCCCTGTTTTGGGGCAGTCCTGGCTCAGGGCATTTGTGCTGTATTTGCCCCTGTTCAGGGCAGTACTGGCTCAGTGCAGTGGTGCTGTATTTGCCCCTGTTCGGGGCAGTACTGGCTCAGTACAGTGGTGCTATATTTGCCCCTGTTTGGGGCAGTACTGACTCAGTGCAGTGGTTTTTTATTTACCCCTGTTTGGGGCAGTACTGGCTCAGGGCAGGGGTGCTCTATTTGCCACTGTTTGGGGGCAGTACTGGCTCAGGGCAGCAGTGCTGTATTTGACCCTGTTTGGGGCAGTACTGGCTCAGTGCAGCGGTGCTGTATTTGCCCCTGTTTGGGGCAGTCCTGGCTCAGGGCAGTGGGGCTGTTTTTGCCCCTGTTTGGGGCAGTCCTGGCTCAGTGCAGTGGTGTTTTATTTACCCCTGTTTGGGGCAGTACTGGCTCAGTGCAGTGGTGCTGTATTTGCCCCTGTTTGGGGTAGTACTGACTCAATGCAGTGGCGTTTTATTTACCCCTGTTTGGGGCAGTACTGGCTCAGGGCAGCTTTGCTGTAATTGCCCCTGTTCGGGGCAGTACTGGCTCAGGGCAGTGGTGCTGTATTGTCTCTGTTTGGGGCAGTACTGGCTCAGGGCAGTGGTCTTTTATTTACCCCTGTTTGGGGTAGTACTGGCTCAGTGCAGTGGTGCTGTATTTTCCCCTGTTTGGGGCAGTACTGGCTCAGGGGCAGTGGTGCTGTATTTGCCCCTGTTTGTGGCAGTACTGACTCAGTGCAGTGGCATTTTATTTACCCCTGTTCCGGGCAGTACTGGCTCAGGGCAGCGGTGCTGTATTTGCCTCTATTCGGGGCAGTACTGGCTCAGGGCAGTGGTGTTTTATTTACCCCTGTTTGGGGCAGTACTGGCTCAGTGCAGTGGTGCTGTATTTACCCCTGTTTGGGGCATTATTGACTCAGTGCAGTGGCGTTTTATTTACCCCTGTTCGGGCCAGTACTGGCGCAGTGCATTGGTGCTCTATTTGCCCCTGTTTGGGGCAGTCCTGGCTCAGGGTATTGGTGCTGTATTTACCCCTGTTTGGAGCAGTACTGGCTCAGGGCAGTGGTGCTGTATTTGCCCCTGTTTGGGGCAGTACTGGCTAAGGGCAGCGGTGCTGTATGTGCTCCTGTTTGGGGCAGTACTGGCTCAGGACAGCAGTCCTGTATTTGCCTCTGTTTGGGGCAGTACTGGCTCAGGGCAGTGGTGCTGTATTTGCCGCTGTTTGGGGTAGTCCTGGCTCAGTGCAGTGGTGCTATATTTTCCCCTGTTTGGGGTAGTACTGGCTCAGGGCAGTGGTGTTTTATTTACCCCTGTTTGGGGCAGTACTGGCTCAGTGCAGTGGTGCTGTATTTGCCCCTGTTTGGTGCAGTACTGGCTCAGGGCAGGGGTGCTGTATTTGCCCCTGTTTGGGGCTGTCCTGGCTCAGGGCAGCAGTGCTGTATTTGCCCCTGTTTGGGGTAGTACTGGCTCAATGCAGTGGTGCTTTATTTGCCCCTGTTTTGGTGCAGTCCTGGCTCAGGGCATTTGTGCTGTATTTGCCCCTGTTCGGGTCAGTACTGGCTCAGTGCAGTGGTGCTGTATTTGCCCCTGTTTGGGCTAGTACTGGCTCAGGGCAGCGGTGCTGTATTTGCCCCTGGTTGGGGCAGTACTGACTCAGGGCAGCGGTGCTGTATTTGCCCCTGGTTGGGGCAGTACTGACTCAGGGCATTTGTGCTGTATTTGCCCCTGTTTGGGGCAGTACTGTCTCAGGGCAGCAGTGCTGTATTTGACCCTGTTTGGGGCAGTACTGGCTCAGGGCAGTGGTCCTGTATTTGCCCCTGTTTGGGGCAGTCCTGGCTCAGTGCATTGGTGCTGTATTTGCCCCTGGTTGGGGCAATACTGGCTCAGGGCAGCCGTGCTTTATTTGCCCCTGTTTGGGGCAGTCCTGGCTCAGTGCATTGGTGCTGTATTTGCCCCTGTTTGGGGCAGTCCTGGCTCAGTGCATTGGTGCTGTATTTGCCCCTGTTTGGGGCAGTACTGGCTCAGGGCAGCGGTGCTGTATTTGCCTCTGTTTGGGGCAGTACTGACTCAGGGCAGTGGTGTTTTATTTACCCCTCTTTGGGGCAGTACTGGCTCAGGGCAGTGGTGCTGTATTTGCCCCTGTTTGGGGTAGTTCTGGCTCAGTGCAGTGGTCCTGTATTTGCCTCTGTTTGGGGTAGTACTGGCTCAGTGCAGTGCTGCTGTATTTGCCCCTGTTTGGGGCAGTACTGGATCAGGGCAGTGGTGCTGTATTTGCCGCTGTTTGGGGCAGTACTGACTCAGGGCAGTGGTGTTTTATTTTC
>CM056377.1:131912541-131952541 GCA_029718625.1 Synaphobranchus kaupii
CCCTGTTTGGGGCAGTACTGACTCAGTGCAGTGGTGTTTTATTTACCCCTGTTTGGGGCAGTACTGGCTCAGGGCAGGGGTGCTGTATTTGCCCCTGTTTGGGGCAGTACTGGCTCAGGGCAGGGGTGCTGTATTTGCCCCTGTTTGGGGCAGTACTGACTCAGTGCAGTGGCGTTTTATTTACCCCTGTTCGGGGCAGTACTGGCTCAGGGCATCAGTGCTGTATTTGACCCTGTTTGGGGCAGTACTGGCTCAGTGCATTGGTGCTGTATTTGACCCTGTTTGGGGCAGGACTGGCTCAGGGCAGTGGTGCTGTATTTGACCCTGTTTGGGGCAGTACTGGTTCAGGCCAGCGTTGTTGTATTTGACCCTGTTTGGAGCAGTACTGGCTCAGGGCAGCGGTGCTGTATTTGACCCTGTTTGGGGCAGTACTGACTCAGGGTATTGGTGCTGTATTTACCCCTGTTTGGGGCAGTACTGGCTCAGGGCAGCGGTGCTGTATTTGCCCCTGTTTGGGGCAGTACTGACTCAGTGCTGTGGCGTTTTATTTACCCCTGTTTGGGGCAGTCCTGGCTCAGGGCAGTGGTGTTGTATTTGCCCCTGTTTGGGGCAGTCCTGGCTCAGTGCATTGGTGCTGTATTTGCCCCTGTTTGGGGCAGTCCTGGCTTAGGGTATTGGTGCTGTTTTTGCCCCTGTTTGTGGCAGTCCTGGCTCAGGTCAGCGGTGCTGTATTTGCCCCTGTTTGGGGCAGTCCTGGTTCAGTGCTGTGGCATTTTATTTACCCCTGTTTGGGGCAGTACTGATTCAGGGCAGTGGTGTTGTATTTGCCCCTGTTTGGGGCAGTCCTGGCTCAGGGCAGTGGTGTTGTATTTGCCCCTGTTTGGGGCAGTCCTGGCTTAGGGTATTGGTGCTGTATTTACCCCTGTTTGGGGCAGTACTGGTTCAGGCCAGCGTTGCTGTATTTGACCCTGTTTGGGGCAGTACTGGTTCAGGGCAGCGGTGCTGTATTTGCCTCTCTTTGGGGCAGTACTGGCTCAGTGCAGTGGTGCTGTATTTACCCCTGTTCGGGGCAGTACTGGTTCAGGCCAGCGTTGCTGTATTTGACCCTGTTTGGGGCAGTCCTGGCTCAGTGCATTGGTGCTGTGTTTGCCTGTTTGGGGCAGTACTGGCTCAGGGTATCAGTGCTGTATTTGACCCTGTTTGGGGCAGTACTGGCTCAGGGCAGTGGTGTTTTATTTACCCCTGTTTGGGGCAGTACTGGCTCAGTGCAGTGGTGCTGTATTTGCCCCTGTTTGGGGCAGTCCTGGCTCAGTGCATTGGTGCTGTGTTTTCCTGTTTGGGGCAGTACTGGCTCAGGGCAGCGGTGCTGCATTTGCCTCTGTTTGGGGCAGTCCTGGCTCAGGGCAGTGGTGCTGTATTTGCCCCTGTTTGGGGCAATCCTGGCTCAGTGCATTGGTGCTGTGTTTTCCTGTTTGGGGCAGTACTGGCTCAGGGCAGCGGTGCTGTATTTGCCCCTGTTTGGGGCAGTCCTGGCTCAGTGCATTGGTGCTGTATTTGCCCCTGTTTGGGGCAGTCCTGGCTTAGGGTATTGGTGCTGTATTTACCCCTGTTTGAGGCAGTACTGGCTCAGGGCAGCGGTGCTGTATTTGCCCCTGTTTGGGGCAGTACTGGTTCAGGCCAGCGTTGCTGTATTTGACCCTGTTTGGGGCAGTACTGGTTCAGGGCAGCGGTGCTGTATTTGCCTCTCTTTGGGGCAGTACTGGCTCAGTGCAGTGGTGCTGTATTTACCCCTGTTCGGGGCAGTACTGGTTCAGGCCAGCGTTGCTGTATTTGACCCTGTTTGGGGCAGTCCTGGCTCAGTGCATTGGTGCTGTGTTTGCCTGTTTGGGGCAGTACTGGCTCAGGGTATCAGTGCTGTATTTGACCCTGTTTGGGGCAGTACTGGCTCAGGGCAGTGGTGTTTTATTTACCCCTGTTTGGGGCAGTACTGGCTCAGTGCAGTGGTGCTGTATTTGCCCCTGTTTGGGGCAGTACTGGCTCAGGGCAGTGGTGCTGTATTTGCCCCTGTTTGGGGCAGTCCTGGCTCAGTGCAGTGGTGTTGTATTTGCCCCTGTTTGGGGCAGTCCTGGCTCAGTGCAGTGGTGTTGTATTTGACCCTGTTTGGGGCAGTACTGGCTCAGGGTATCAGTGCTGTATTTGACCCTGTTTGGGGCAGTACTGGCTCAGGGCAGTGGTGTTTTATTTACCCCTGTTTGGGGCAGTACTGGCTCAGTGCAGTGGTACTGTTTGCCCGTTTGGGGCAGTCCTGGCTCAGGGCAGTGGTGTTGTATTTGCCCCTGTTTGGGGCAGTCCTGGCTCAGTGCATTGGTGCTGTATTTGCCCCTGTTTGGGGCAGTCCTGGCTTAGGGTATTGGTGCTGTATTTACCCCTGTTTGGGGCAGTACTGGCTCAGGGCAGCGGTGCTGTATTTGCCCCTGTTTGGGGCAGTACTGGCTCAGGGCAGCGGTGCTGTATTTGCCCCTGTTTGGGGCAGTACTGGCTCAGGCCAGCGTTGCTGTATTTGCCCCTGTTTGGGGCAGTACTGGCTCATGCCAGCGTTGCTGTATTTGCCCCTGTTTGGGGCAGTCCTGGCTCAGTGCATTGGTGCTGTATTTGCCGCTGTTTGGGGCAGTCCTGGCTCAGGTCAGCGGTGCTGTATTTGCCCCTGTTTGGGGCAGTCCTGGCTCAGTGCATTGGTGCTGTGTTTTCCTGTTTGGGGCAGTACTGGCTCAGGGCAGCGGTGCTGCATTTGCCTCTGTTTGGGGCAGTCCTGGCTCAGGGCAGTGGTGCTGTATTTGCCCCTGTTTGGGGCAATCCTGGCTCAGTGCATTGGTGCTGTGTTTTCCTGTTTGGGGCAGTACTGGCTCAGGGCAGCGGTGCTGTATTTGCCCCTGTTTGGGGCAGTCCTGGCTCAGTGCATTGGTGCTGTATTTGCCCCTGTTTGGGGCAGTCCTGGCTTAGGGTATTGGTGCTGTATTTACCCCTGTTTGAGGCAGTACTGGCTCAGGGCAGCGGTGCTGTATTTGCCCCTGTTTGGGGCAGTACTGGCTCAGGCCAGCGTTGCTGTATTTGACCCTGTTTGGGGCAGTACTGGTTCAGGGCAGCAGTGCTGTATTTTCCGCTGTTTGGGGCAGTACTGGCTCAGGGCAGCGGTACTGTATTTGCCCCTGTTTGGGGCAGTCCTGGCTCAGGTCAGCGGTGCTGTATTTGCCCCTGTTTGGGGCAGTCCTGGCTCAGGTCAGCGGTGCTGTATTTGCCCCTGTTTGGGGCAGTCCTGGCTCAGGTCAGCGGTGCTGTATTTGCCCCTGTTTGGGGCAGTACTGGCTCAAGGCAGCGGTGCTGTTTTTGCCCCTGTTTGGGGCAGTACTGACTCAGGGTATTGGTGCTGTATTTACCCCTGTTTGGGGCAGTACTGGCTCAGGGCAGTGGTGTTGTATTTGCCCCTGTTTGGGGCAGTCCTGGCTCAGTGCATTGGTGCTGTATTTACCCCTGTTTGGGGCAGTACTGGCTCAGGGCAGTGGTGTTGTATTTGCCCCTGTTTGGGGCAGTCCTGGCTCAGTGCATTGGTGCTGTTTTTGCCCCTGTTTGTGGCAGTCCTGGCTCAGGTCAGCGGTGCTGTATTTGCCCCTGTTTGGGGCAGTCCTGGTTCAGTGCATTTGTGCTGTGTTTTCCTGTTTGGGGCAGTCCTGGCTCAGTGCTGTGGCATTTTATTTACCCCTGTTTGGGGCAGTACTGATTCAGGGCAGCAGTGCTGTGTTTGCCCGTTTGGGGCAGTCCTGGCTTAGGGTATTGGTGCTGTATTTGCCCCTGTTTGGGGCAGTCCTGGCTTAGGGTATTGGTGCTGTATTTACCCCTGTTTGGGGCAGTACTGGCTCAGGGCAGCGGTGCTGTATTTGCCCCTGTTTGGGGCAGTACTGGCTCAGGGCAGCGGTGCTGTATTTGCCCCTGTTTGGGGCAGTACTGGCTCAGGCCAGCGTTGCTGTATTTGCCCCTGTTTGGGGCAGTACTGGCTCATGCCAGCGTTGCTGTATTTGCCCCTGTTTGGGGCAGTCCTGGCTCAGTGCATTGGTGCTGTATTTGCCGCTGTTTGGGGCAGTCCTGGCTCAGGTCAGCGGTGCTGTATTTGCCCCTGTTTGGGGCAGTCCTGGCTCAGTGCATTGGTGCTGTGTTTTCCTGTTTAGGGCAGTACTGGCTCAGGGCGGCGGTGCTGCATTTGCCTCTGTTTGGGGCAGTCCTGGCTCAGGGCAGTGGTGCTGTATTTGCCCCTGTTTGGGGCAATCCTGGCTCAGTGCATTGGTGCTGTGTTTTCCTGTTTGGGGCAGTACTGGCTCAGGGCAGCGGTGCTGTATTTGCCCCTGTTTGGGGCAGTCCTGGCTCAGTGCATTGGTGCTGTATTTGCCCCTGTTTGGGGCAGTCCTGGCTTAGGGTATTGGTGCTGTATTTACCCCTGTTTGGGGCAGTACTGGCTCAGGGCAGCGGTGCTGTATTTACCCCTGTTTGGGGCAGTACTGGCTCAGGGCAGCGGTGCTGTATTTGCCCCTGTTTGGGGCAGTCCTGGCTCAGGTCAGCGGTGCTGTATTTGCCCCTGTTTGGGGCAGTCCTGGCTCAGTGCATTGGTGCTGTATTTGACCCTGTTTGGGGCAGTACTGGCTCAGTGCAGCGTTGCTGTATTTGCCTCTTTTTGGGGCAGTACTGGCTCAAGGCAGCGGTGCTGTTTTTGCCCCTGTTTGGGGCAGTACTGACTCAGGGTATTGGTGCTGTATTTACCCCTGTTTGGGGCAGTACTGGCTCAGGGCAGCGGTGTTGTATTTGCCCCTGTTTGGGGCAGTCCTGGCTCAGTGCATTGGTGCTGTATTTGCCCCTGTTTGGGGCAGTCCTGGCTTAGGGTATTGGTGCTGTATTTACCCCTGTTTGGGGCAGTACTGGTTCAGGCCAGCGTTGCTGTATTTGACCCTGTTTGGGGCAGTACTGGTTCAGGGCAGCGGTGCTGTATTTGCCTCTCTTTGGGGCAGTACTGGCTCAGTGCAGTGGTGCTGTATTTACCCCTGTTCGGGGCAGTACTGGTTCAGGCCAGCGTTGCTGTATTTGACCCTGTTTGGGGCAGTACTGACTCAGGGCAGCGGTGCTGTATTTGACCCTGTTTGGGGCAGTACTTGCTCAGGTCAGTGGTGTTTTATTTACCCCTGTTTGGGGCAGTACTGGCTCAGTGCAGTGGTGCTGTATTTGCCCCTGTTTGGGGCAGTACTGGCTCAGGGCAGTGGTGCTGTATTTGCCCCTGTTTGGGGCAGTACTGGCTCAGTGCATTGGTGCTGTATTTGCCCCTGTTTGGGGCAGTCCTGGCTCAGGGCAGTGGTGTTGTATTTGCCCCTGTTTGGGGCAGTCCTGGCTCAGTGCATTGGTGCTGTATTTGCCCCTGTTTGGGGCAGTCCTGGCTCAGGTTATCGGTGCTGTATTTACCCCTGTTTGGGGCAGTACTGGCTCAGGGCAGCGGTGCTGTATTTGCCCCTGTTTGGGGCAGTACTGGCTCAGGGCAGCGGTGCTGTATTTGCCCCTGTTTGGGCCAGTACTGGTTCAGGCCAGCGTTGCTGTATTTACCCCTGTTTGGGGCAGTACTGGCTCAGGGTAGCGGTGCTGTATTTGCCCCTGTTTGGGGCAGTCCTGGCTCAGGATATTGGTGCTGTATTTACCCCTGTTTGGGGCAGTACTGGTTCAGGCCAGCGTTGCTGTATTTACCCCTGTTTGGGCAGTACTGGCTCAGGGTAGCGGTGTTGTATTTGCCCCTGTTTGTGGCAGTACTGGCTCAGGGCAGTGGTGCTGTATTTGCCTCTTTTTGGGGCAGTACTGGCTCAGTGCAGTGGTGCTGTATTTACCCCTGTTCGGGGCAGTACTGGCTCAGGGCAGCAGTGCTGTATTTGACCCTGTTTGGGGCAATACTGACTCAGGGCAGCGGTGCTGTATTTGCCCCTGTTTGGGGCAGTCCTGGCTCAGAGTATTGGTGCTGTATTTACCCCTGTTTGGTGCAGTACTGGCTCAGGGCAGCGGTGCTGTATTTGCCCCTGTTTGGGGCAGTACTGACTCAGTGCAGTGGCGTTTTATTTACCCCTGTTTAGGGCAGTACTGACTCAGGGCAGCGGTGCTGTATTTGCCCCTGTTTGGGGCAGTCCTGGCTCAGGATATTGGTGCTGTATTTACCCCTGTTTGGGGCAGTACTGGCTCAGGCCAGCGGTGCTGTATTTGCCCCTGTTTGGGGCAGTACTGGGTCAGGACAGCAGTGCTGTATTTGACCCTGTTTGGGGCAGTACTGGCTCAGGACAGCAGTGCTGTATTTGACCCTGTTTGGGGCAGTACTGGCTCAGTGCAGTGGTGCTGTATTTGTCCCTGTTTGGGGCAGTACTGACTCAGTGCAGTGGTGTTTTATTTACCCCTGTTTGGGGCAGTACTGGCTCAGGGCAGCAGTGCTGTATTTGCCCCTGTTTGTGGCAGTACTGGCTCAGGGCAGCGGTGCTGTATTTGCCCCTGTTTGGGGCAGTCCTGGCTCAGGATATTGGTGCTGTATTTACCCCTGTTTGGGGCAGTACTGGCTCAGGCCAGCGGTGCTGTATTTGCCCCTGTTTGTGGCAGTCCTGGGTCAGGACAGCAGTGCTGTATTTGACCCTGTTTGGGGCAGTACTGGCTCAGGACAGCAGTGTTGTATTTGACCCTGTTTGGGGCAGTACTGGCTCAGGGCAGTGGTGCTGTATTTGACCCTGTTTGGGGCAGTACTGGCTCAGGGCAGCAGTGCTGTATTTGCCCCTGTTTGGGGCAGTACTGGCTCAGGGCAGTGGTGCTGTATTTGACCCTGTTTGGGGCAGTACTGACTCAGTGCAGTGGTGTTTTATTTACCCCTGTTTGGGGCAGTACTGGCTCAGGGCAGGGGTGCTGTATTTGCCCCTGTTTGGGGCAGTACTGACTCAGTGCAGTGGCGTTTTATTTACCCCTGTTCGGGGCAGTACTGACTCAGGGCATCAGTGCTGTATTTGTCCCTGTTTGGGGCAGTACTTGCTCAGGGCAGCTTTGCTGTAATTGCCCCTGTTCGGGGCAGTCCTGGCTCAGTGCATTGGTGCTGTATTTGCCCCTGTTTGGGGCAGTACTTGCTCAGGGCAGCTTTGCTGTAATTGCCCCTGTTTGGGGCAGTACTGGCTCAGGGTATTGGTGCTGTATTTGCCTCTTTTTGGGGCAGTACTGGCTCAGTGCAGTGGTGCTGTATTTACCCCTGTTCGGGGCAGTACTGGCTCAGGGCAGCAGTGCTGTATTTGACCCTGTTTGGGGCAATACTGACTCAGGGCAGCGGTGCTGTATTTGCCCCTGTTTGGGGCAGTCCTGGCTCAGAGTATTGGTGCTGTATTTACCCCTGTTTGGTGCAGTACTGGCTCAGGGCAGCGGTGCTGTATTTGCCCCTGTTTGGGGCAGTACTGACTCAGTGCAGTGGCGTTTTATTTACCCCTGTTTAGGGCAGTACTGACTCAGGGCAGCGGTGCTGTATTTGCCCCTGTTTGGGGCAGTCCTGGCTCAGGATATTGGTGCTGTATTTACCCCTGTTTGGGGCAGTACTGGCTCAGGGCAGCGGTGCTGTATTTGCCCCTGTTTGGGGCAGTACTGGGTCAGGACAGCAGTGCTGTATTTGACCCTGTTTGGGGCAGTACTGGCTCAGGACAGCAGTGCTGTATTTGACCCTGTTTGGGGCAGTACTGACTCAGTGCAGTGGTGTTTTATTTACCCCTGTTTAGGGCAGTACTGACTCAGGGCAGCGGTGCTGTATTTGCCCCTGTTTGGGGCAGTCCTGGCTCAGGATATTGGTGCTGTATTTACCCCTGTTTGGGGCAGTACTGGCTCAGGCCAGCGGTGCTGTATTTGCCCCTGTTTGGGGCAGTCCTGGGTCAGGACAGCAGTGCTGTATTTGTCCCTGTTTGGGGCAGTACTTGCTCAGGGCAGCTTTGCTGTAATTGCCCCTGTTCGGGGCAGTCCTGGCTCAGTGCATTGGTGCTGTATTTGCCCCTGTTTGGGGCAGTACTTGCTCAGGGCAGCTTTGCTGTATTTGACCCTGTTTGGGGCAGTACTGGCGCATGAACGCGGCTGCGCTTGCAGATGATTGGCCGTTCCAAATTGGGGAGGGAATTGGACATGCTCAGTCCCACATTGAGGGGGTTATGATAATAACATAAAGGATTAAAATATGAAATGAAAATGTTTGTAAAATATGTAAGTGATGTAAGTTTATTATTATGATCACTGAGCTCTCTTCTCTCCTTCTTCTCCTCTATCAGATTCCTGTCGGCTCACACTGGACCCCAACACAGCGAGTAACTACCTCCGTCTGTCTGAGGGGAACAGAGAGGTGACCTATGTGATAGAGATCCAGTCATATCCTGATCATCCAGAGAGATTTGACTGGTGGGACCAAGTGCTGTGCAGAGAGGGTCTGTCTGGACGCTGTTACTGGGAGGCTGAGTGGAGTGGGTATTGGGTTTATATAGCAGTGTCATATAAAGAGATGAGCAGGAAAGGAGGGTGGCATGACTCTTCTCTGGGACGTAATAACAAGTCCTGGGCTTTGAGCTGCACTCCCTCAAGTTACTCTTTCCTGCACAATGCTGAGCGCACTAAAATCCCTGCTCCCTCCTCCTCCAGAATAGGAGTGTACCTGGATCAGAGCGCAGGAACTCTGTCCTTCTACAGCGTCTCTGACACAATGACCCTCCTGCACAGAGTCCAGACCACATTCACTCAGCCCCTCTATCCTGGGTTTTGGGTTAATATTGGATCCTCTGTAAAACTGTGATGAGGCAGAGAGTGAAGGGAACATCAGCTCTAATTAAAGAGGGAAAAACACTCAAATGAGACAGAAAAACAAAGCAAATTTAAATAGATAAAACTTGTTGTTTGTCAAAATATTTGTTTGTCAAAACAGTTGTTTGTCACAATATTTAACCCTTGTGTTGCTCTCAGGTCAAAACTGACCCTTTTCTGAGGTCAACAGCAGTGAAAATCCCCTAAATGTAATTTTCTCAATTTGATGGCTTTTCCTGGAGTGACCCTACTATTGAAAAAGGTAAACATTGCACTTTTGTACATTTTCATAAAAGCGGTACATCATCAAGGTACAAAGATTCATGCTTTTATTACCACGCGGCTGGATTATTGTAATTCTCTGGATGTTGGTATTGACCAGTCTTGCAGCTGCTCGTCTCCTTACTGGTAAAAGAAAGAGCACATGACACTCCATTGGCTCCCTGTCCGCTTCAGGATTGATTTTAAACTTTTGTTGTTTGTTTTTAAAGCTCTGAATGGTCTGGCACCTCTGTACTTAGCTGAACTTTTACATTGTCACACCCCAGCTAGAGCACTGAGGTCGGCAGATCGGCTGCTGCTGGACGTCCTCAGGACTAGGCTAAAAACCAGAGGTGACCGAGCCTTTGTGGCGGCTGCCCCTAGGCTCTGGAACAGTTTGCCTTTGCATATTAGATCTACCCAGACCCTAGAGGTTTTTAAGTCCTTATTGAAGACTCACCTTTTCTCCCTGGCTTTCAATTCAGGTTGAGCTAGACACCCATGTATTGTATTTTTTTTTTTTTTTGTATTACTTTTTCTTACTGTATTGTATTACATGTACTGTTTTGTAACCTACTGTTTATTGACCTGTACAGCACTTTGGTCGACCGTTGGTTGTTTTAAATGTGCTCTATAAATAAAGTTTGAGTTGAATTGAGTTGAAAGATTGTCTTATGAGTCTTTTGAAGCCTGCAGTTATGAAATCATATGTCATCATAATTAGGTGCCACGCATCTATTACAGCAAAAAGATCAATTATGATGTTTGTTTTCTAGTAAAAATGAGTGGTGTAGACTGAAGAAATACAGTCCGTTTGGACTGTGAAGTAGGAAAGCACAATTATTCACTTATTTATTGATGAATGACAGGTTATTTCATTATAATTCAGTGAAGAGGCTTTTATCACAGGGGGTCTGGTGAGGGGGGTCATTTTTGACCCTGTGGACACGGGGTGCAGATATAATATGAAGACAACACAAGGGTTAAGCAGCCACTCTTATGCATGTGTTCCAATATTATGTACAAGTGCACAGTAAAATTTACATTTTCAAAAGTGTTCATTCAGTTCTAACAGGGATCAAATGTCCTCTATTTGAGTTGATTTAACACTGAACATTTTATGGCAAAAAAGATTTTATTGAATTTATAAATGGGGAAATAAAATATGACTGTTTTTAAAATGTATTCATTCAAGTGGTATAATCACACTATTCTGAGTTTTTGGGGGATCTGCTGCAGAAATTGCAAATGTAAAGATTTTGATATGAAACAGAAAATGACATAAAAGTACTGAATTCAAATTCCATAAATAAATGAAATATGCATAAAATAGAACAAAGGCATTTATTTTTTGGTCACAATATTAATCTCATGAGTTGTGAGTGATCCAGCAGAACCTCTGGTGCCGGTCCAGGTGTGTCCTTCATTAACTGTGTTTCCGTGGCAACACATCCTAATAACAGTCTCCCTTAGGGAGGAGTGATCTGAGCTGATATTTAATCAAACGTCAGAAACACAGGAATCTATGAACAAACCTGCTTTTAGCCGTGTGTAACTTTTCACCCTGATTGCTCTTATTATTAGTGCTTGTGCTTTTGTTTTGGCCGGTGTGCGTTCAGACTTTTGTTCCATCCAAGCAGTTACACCTGATTCTACTAACCAACCGCTAGAGTCTTTGCTAAGGACCTTTATTAGTAGAATCAGGTGGAACTGCTTGGTTGGAACAAAAGCCTGCACCCACACCGGCCCTTACTGGATAAGATTGAGGCCCCACACCGGCCCTTACTGGATAAGATTGAGGCCCCCTGGCCTAAGGGGAAATTGAGAGGTGAGGTGCACTGGACAGCATATTGTTTGCTGTAATCTCCAATAGAAGCAAGCGGTTACGTCTGTTTGATATCATAGAGTTCAGCGCTTTGCCCACTCACACGGGTGTCTGCATCTCTCTCAGTGCCATTATAGTTTAATTTACCTTCAGTTCTGGGCTGTGTCCAAATCTACTGCACCCTGTCTCCTGCGTACAGTGCTCTGTGTCTGAATCAGAGCCCTATCTACTGCACCCTGTCTCCTGTGTACAGTGCACTGTGTCTGAATCAGAGCTCTATCTACTGCGCCCTGACTCCTGCGTACAGTACACTGTGTCTGAATCAGAGCCCTATCTATTGCGCCCTGTCTCCTGTGTACAGTACACTGGCAGAAGTGTGCTGTTTAATCTGCACTGTTTAGCAGTTCGCGAAAAATATTCACCATACTATTTTCCAACCGCACTGTGGAAGTGTCGTAAGCAGGTCATATGACGTCCCACCTGTGTTGCCATGTTTGCGGTTTTACAGCTAAATTGGGATACTTTCAAATGTAGTCATGTAAAAATGAAAAGTCACAAAGCACGCACTTATTTTAAAAAGTAAAAATAAGATTCTATTTATTCTACGTTGGTTTGGGTTAAAAATATATTTTGGGTTGGTTTTGAGTCTCCATTTGGCTGGTAAGTCTTGCAAGATCTGGCAACCCTGCGCTGCCATGTCACGTGTTGTTTTTGTCGTATTTGAAGGAAAAAATCAGTGAAGCTGCGCCTCATTTTTTTAAAAGCTTCACGTCATAATTATGTGACCAAATGTTTGTGTACTCCTTAAAAAGTGTGCTCCCGAATGTACTCAGCGAAACCCCGGAAGTAAGTGTATCATCCGGGTGTTTCAAGTATACTGCAATTTGAACAATTTTCGCCTACTCAACTTACTTGTCCTATCTACTCACCAAGGCTACTCAATATTGTGGAAGAGTGCTGATTCGGACACGGCCCTGGGGTGCGTCCCAATATTCTTCACTCCCCACCTCCTTTCCTCCGCTCCCCCACTACCACTCCTCTCCTACCCGGAAGTATGCAAAACTTTTTGCATGTACAGTATACAATGTACCTGACGTTGCGGTTTGCATCAAGACATTAATTAATATGTAACCATTAATAGGTAATTAAGATGTAATCAGCAACATTAGATTAAAACACAAAGATCCGTTTCCGGGGCACGGAGGAGAGGAGGTGGTAATGGAGGAAAGGAGAAAAGGAGGTGGTAGCGGAGGAAAGGAGGAGAGGAGGTGGTAGTGGAGGAAAGGAGGAGAGGAGGTGGTAGTGGAGGAGAGGAGGTGGTAGTGGAGGAAAGAAGGAGAGGAGGTGGTAGTGGAGGAAAGGAGGAGAGGAGGTGGTAGTGGAGGAAAGGAGGAGAAGAGGTGGTCGTGGAGGAAAGGAGGGTGCATTTTTCGAGTATTGGGACGCACCCCGGGAGATTATTACTGGGCCTTCTGTCCCTCATTGATGATGTCACACTTTGTATTCCTGAGACTAACACTGATGTTCTCCCCTTCTGTGCATCACTCTGGATAAGATCATCTGCTCACTGATTGTAATGTAATGTCATTTAATGTGATTTATAAGTAGTTTGGCTAACATTAGGCATGCAAGAACAGGCAGTGCAGTAACTAGCTACCCCTTGCGATACTACACTATACCAGCCTATGCAATAAGAGTACATGGGGGAGTGGCTGACTGTTACACAAAAACACAAAATACACACAAGGCATGAACACTCATTCACTCCTACAGGCTTGAGGCTTTACACTTTTGCATTTTGTATCTTAGATAATATTTTATATTGTGTATTGTGATTGTTTGTTATGGTATGGAAATGGTAACCAAATAATTCCTCCACTGTACGCAGGAGACAATAATTCCTCAAAGATGATAAAGTTTCACTTGACTTGATATTAGTGCCACTAACAGGGAATCAGGAGCAGCAGGAACATGGCTGGACTCCACTGGACAGGCCAGTGTGTCTAACAGCACTTTGAAACATTTAAACCAGGAGTAAATACCGCTGTTTTTGTAACCCAATCCTCAGCACTGCTCTCTAGTGCAAGAAAGAGTTTAACAAGAACATATTAAGGAATAAAGAGAATGGGTAACCATAAACCATAAATAAGGTATATGCAGATGTTGACTTACATTAGAAAGACACTTTTCCCTATATATATCCATATCCATATCCACATCCATATCCATATCCACATCCACATCCACATCCATATCCATATCCATATCCACATCCATATCCATATCCATATCCATATCCACATCCACATCCATATCCATATCCATATCCACATCCACATCCACATCCATATCCACATCCATATCCATATCCATATCCACATCCATATCCATATCCACATCCATATCCACATCCATATCCATATCCACATCCATATACACATCCATATCCACATCCATATCCATATCCACATCCATATCCATATCCATATCCATATCCACATCCACATCCACATCCATATCCACATCCATATCCATATCCACATCCACATCCATATCCACATCCACATCCACATCCATATCCACATCCATATCCATATCCACATCCATATACACATCCATATCCACATCCATATCCATATCCACATCCATATCCACATCCATATCCATATCCACATCCATATCCACATCCACATCCATATCCATATCCACATCCATATCCATATCCACATCCATATCCATATCCATATCCACATCCATATCCATATCCATATCTATATCCATATCCACATCCATATCCACATCCATATCCACATCCATATCCATATCCATATCCATATCCACATCCATATCCATATCCATATCCATATCCACATCCACATCCATATCCACATCCATATCCATATCCACATCCATATCCATATCCATATCCACATCCATATCCACATCCATATCCACATCCATATCCATATCCATATCCACATCCATATCCATATCCATATCCACATCCATATCCATATCCATATCCACATCCATATCCATATCCACATCCATATCCATATCCACATCCATATCCACATCCATATCCACATCCATATCCATATCCACATCCACATCCACATCCATATCCATATCCACATCCATATCCATATCCACATCCATATCCATATCCACATCCATATCCATATCCATATCCACATCCATATCCATATCCACATCCACATCCATATCCATATCCACATCCATATCCACATCCATATCCATATCCACATCCACATCCATATCCATATCCATATCCATGTCGGGTGAACCGTGTAGCAATTGAAGCCCTTTTTAAACATAGTCCCACCATTTTAGGGTATAAAAAGTAATTGGCCTGGACTTTTCTGAAACTGGAATGGATTAACAACACTGAGAGCCATTGTGCTTTTGTGTTTGTTTGATGCTCTGGTAAAGCACTTAGTGATCCAGGTGTAGGGAGGGAATCAGAGAAGAAGAAGAAGTGAAGGTAGACTCCAAAATAGAGTTAGGTTTATATTTCTGTTTTCTTCTTGTGTTTGTTCCAACTTTAATTTGGGTTTATTACAGTGTTTCTCAATTGTTTAGACATGATCACCTAATTCTCTAAACAGTGCCTCCAAACCCCTCACCGTTATTGCAATTGGCCGCATCCCTATTTCAGTTCTCATTGTGTTTACATAAAAATAAATAGCTAAAGAACATTTTGCAAAACACTAAACGCAATTGTCATTGTGTAGACGCAATTCTCATTCAGATATGACATGCCAGTCAAAACAGATTGTATTTTTCTCAATCAGCTACTGTATGTACATTTCCCACTCGCATTGACACAGTTGTTCATCCGCTAAATCAATGCATGCAAAATACTCTGTACAATGAGCGTTGTGTTTGTACAAAAGAGAAGGCCCGCATGATGTGTGATTGGGTCACTTCCCTTCCCACAACTGAAGAGTAACAACACACGCTGTCAATCCCATCCCAAAGGTGGCTATTGTGAACACTAAATACTCACAAGCATATATAATGCTAAGGGTTCCAGTGCATGGTGTTGCTGAGAATGGAGCAGAAAAGCTGGTGTTAGACAGGGGCAAAAACCCGGCCTTGTGAGAGCGGTCCGAATGCTTCATTCCAGTGATACAGAGATTCAGGGCGGGGTCTACGGGGGAGGATAGGGGCGCATTGCACCCTTAACTGAACCTCATGCATCCTCCTTCCCTGCCAGTAAAGGCCAATTCATAGTCGCCAAACAAAGCATGTGTACGGACTACTTCCACAGGGTCTGCTCGGACCTAAATGACATCATAGCAGACACAAAACGGACCCTGAGCGGCCGTCCGCCTAGGCACTCCCGCACAGCAGTAGTTTTTTTTGTGTTCGCATAGACCTGTCGTTTCACCTACACGCGTACTTTCCACGTACCGTCATCTTTTTCCATGAAGGACGCCATTGTTTGCAATTTGCTTGCAAAAATGATGGAAAATGTAGTCTACAAATGGGGGGTTGGTACGCTCGACTATGAAAGGCAAAAGTCCACAGACAATCCGGAGGACTGTCCGTCCGTGTACACGTCTGCTTCCTGTTTTAAACACTAACATGTCTGCTCTCTGTTTTAAACACTAACATGTCTGCTCTCTGTTTTAAACACTAACATGTCTGCTCCCTGTTTTAAACACTAACATGTCTGCTCCCTGTTTTAAACACTAACATGTCTGCTCCCTGTTTTAAACACTAACATGTATGCTTCCTGTTTTAAACACTAACATGTCTGCTCTCTGTTTTAAACACTAACATGTCTGCTCCCTGTTTTAAACACTAACATGTCTGCTCCCTGTTTTAAACACTAACATGTCTGCTCCCTGTTTTAAACACTAACATGTCTGCTTCCTGTTTTAAACACTAACATGTCTGCTCCCTGTTTTAAACACTAACATGTCTGCTCCCTGTTTTAAACACTAACATGTCTGCTCCCTGTTTTAAACACTAACATGTCTGCTTCCTGTTTTAATCACTAACATGTCTGCTTCCTGTTTTAAACACTAACATGTCTGCTTCCTGTTTTAAACACTAACATGTCTGCTTCCTGTTTTAAACACTAACATGTCTGCTCCCTGTTTTAATCACTAACATGTCTGCTCCCTGTTTTAAACACTAACATGTCTGCTCCCTGTTTTAAACACTAACATGTCTGCTCCCTGTTTTACAGTTTTTCTCAATTGGCCCGGATTTTTAACCTTTTAACCTTAACACCGACCTGATCCAGTGGGTTTTTAACCTTCTAACTAGCAGGCCTCAGCAAGTCCGAGTGGGCAAAAGGGTCCGCCTCACGTCTACAGGGTCCTCACAACGCTGCGTTTTATCCACCCTGCTCTATATTTTATACACACTGCAAAAGCAAACACTCATACACACATCTGATCAAGTTTGCAGATGACACTGCACTTGTCTTTTTTTTAAGTGGGCCTGTTTTAGAGGATTTTATCGAATGGTGCAACCATTCATCCCTGCAGCTCAACATAAGTAAAACAAAGGAAATGCTGGTTGACTTCAGGAAAAGTGCAATCCCCTCCCCCGCTATGGTAATCAGATGTAAACACATTCAGGTTGTGGAAGAATATTACATTACATTACATTAATTTAGCAGACGCTTTTATCCAAAGCGACATACAGTAAGTGCATACAGAGACATCATCAAGATCACTACAGAACAGACAAGACAAAGCACATCCTTCCCATAATGTAGCAGCTATCCCTAGTAATGAACGTTGACTGTAGTTCACAGGGAACTACAGGGAGGAGAAGGTGGAAAAGAGTTTACGTGGGTTAGATACACATGCATCAATTTTAGACTGGAAAAATGAAGTTTTAGCTGATGTGGTTGCAGCTGTGAAGGCTGCCAGCAGAGTGTGGTAGGAGGCCAGGTCATCTGGGGATCTGGATTTCCTCCACTTTCTCTCAGCGGCTCGCAGCATGGTTCTGCTGGATCTGAGAGAATCCGTCAGCCACGGGGAGGGGGGTGATAGTCGGTCTGGTTTGGAGACAAGAGGACATAGTGAGTTGAGAGACTGAGAGAGGCATGAGTTAAACACAGAGGTGGCAACATCAATAGGCATTTTAGCAAAGGTAGCAGGAGGAGGAAGTGCAGAGAGAGCAGAAGTAGTGAGAGAGGACTGTGAGAGGGTGCGGCGATTTCTCCTGAACATAACCGCGAGTGGGTTGTTAGCGGAGTTGAGGGAGAGTGGGAGGAGAGAGAAAATTAGATAAAGAAATGGTCCGATACGTGGAGGGGGGTCACCATGAGTTCAGATGTGGCGCAACTCCTGGTGAGTACAAGGTCCAGTTGGTTACCACCCTTGTGGGTGGCAGGCGATGGGGACTGAGTGAGGGCAAAGGACTGGAGGAGTGAGGTGACACTGGATAGCTGGGCACTGTCTGGTTGGAGGTTGAAGTCTCCCAGTAGGATTACAGGGGTACCATCCTCAGGGAAGGAGCTCAGGAGAGTGTCCAGTTCATCCAGGAAAGCGCCGAGCGGACCTGGAGGGCGATAGAGAACAACAATGTTAAGTGCAGATGGGTGAGTTACAGTGACTGCATGAAACTCAAAGGAGGAGATATTCAGGCAGGGTACAGTGGGAATAGAGAATTTCCAGGACGTGGAAATGAGCAAACCAGTACCCCCGCCTCTGCCAGAGGCCCTGGGGGTGTGGGAGAAGGAGTAGCCAGCAGACAGAGCAGCTGGAGTGGCTGTGTTATCGGGAGTGATCCAGGTCTCAGTGAGAGCCAGGAAGTGGAGGGACTTCACCTTGGCATATGCAGTGATGAAGTCTGCTTTCTGGACGGCTGACCAGCAGTTCCATAGTCCACCCACCACTGACAGTTCCTTATGAGAGGACAGCGGTGGGCAGACCAGGTTAGCCGGACAGCGTCTGCGGTGGTTGGGCCTCCTGGAGCGAGGCATGGAGCACAAAGGAATGGGGGTTAGACACATGGTAGGGGGTGATAAAACAGGTTAGGTGGGGAAAGATCATTACAAACAGATTACAGACAGTTCAAATTGCCAATGAGGTTGCCGTATTTACGGCAGCCTCTGTTTTTAACTTATAGACTACTTGCTAATTTCCCGATTGCGCTCAGTTGCTTGCAGGGCTAGTTCACTTCAGGTGAATCTATTTTCGATTAGCAACACAAAAGACTAGCAGCTTGCCTAAAAGCACAAAGCAAGTAAACAACTGACCGCTAATGCTGCAATTTACATCAACTAAACAGTGACTACACTACAAACAGTTCAATCAACTAACGCACAGCTGAAACCGAATGAAAAGACAACACTTAGCCTACCCGACGGTAGATTATTGACAACGCTGGTCTGATTGCACTCATATAAATATCTGGGGCTTGTGTTGGACTGCAGCCTGTGCTGGGAACAGATGCATCAACCTAATGTACAAGAAAGGGCAGCAGCGCCTCTTTTTCTAAAGGAAGCTGTACCATCCTTACACTGTTTTATAGATCCTTCATTAAAAGTGTTTTAACCTGCTGTTTTATGTGTTGGTTTGGAAATACAAGTACAGCCAACCTGAACAGACTGGGAAGAATCCTTAAATTCTGTAGCAAAATCATAGCCACAAACCAGCCCTGTACAAAATTAGGGCACTTAAGAAAGTGTAGATTATTTTAAATGACTCAACCCACCCCCTGTAGACAGAGTTTAATCTCCTCAGACAGATGTCTGTCTGTTCCCCTCAGTAAGTATTATAGGTACAAGAGTTCATATATTCCTGCAGTCATTCCTTTTTAAATAGCAAATAACCTTTTCGGTCCACTTTTAAAACTCTTAGGGCCTGAGTTACTAAGACCTTTAGCGGGTGCAAAACCATTTAGCATATTAAAACTCTTACTTTAAAAAAAATATTGTAGCCAATGTACTGTGTTTTTGTTTACATTATTGATTTAATTTGGCTGCAAAACCAATTTCCCCATGAGGGATAATAAAGTTTTCTACTTCTGCTATGTAGTTGAAAATCTGAATATTGTAATATCATGTGAAAAATATCTGTCCACAGAAGCAGCTGGGGGCGACACAGAGTAAATTCCAGCAGAGAATCCAGGAGAGAGAGAAGGAGCTGCAGGATCTGAGACAGGCTGTGCAGTCACTCAAGGTGGGTACTGACCAGAGGAGAAGACAACAGCTGGCTGCTGGAAGAGCCATTTCAGGGCTCAGTCAGGGCTCTCCTCCAGTCAGCCAGTGAGGAGCCCAGTGTTGGGCCACTTTTCAGCCCTGTGGGGCTCAATCCCACTGAGCCACACTGTGGGGAACAGGCTGTCTGGGGTCCCAGTAAAAGCTGAGTGAAAGGCCTAGTTAAAATGTACAGCCGTCCTCTCTCTGTGTCTCCTAACAGCGCTCTGCACATACAGCCCTCTTCTCTCTGTGTCTCCTAACAGCGCTCTGCACATACAGCCCTCCTCTCCCTGTGTCTCCTAACAGCGCTTTGCACATACAGCCCTCCTCTCTCTGCGTCTCCTAACAGCGCTCTGCACATACAGCCCTCCTCTCTCTGTATCTCCTAACAGCGCTCTGCACATACAGCCCTCCTCTCTGTGTCTCCTAACAGCGCTCTGCACATACAGCCCTCCTCTCTCTGCGTCTCCTAACAGCGCTCTGCACATACAGCCCTCCTCTCTCTGTGTCTCCTAACAGCGCTCTGCACATACAGCCCTCCTCTCTGTGTCTCCTAACAGCGCTCTGCACATACAGCCCTCCTCTCCCTGTGTCTCCTAACAGCGCTTTGCACATACAGCCCTCCTCTCTCTGTATCTCCTAACAGCGCTCTACTATACTGTACATAAATGTTTTTTTATAAGTATACCCCATGTTTACTGAAGGGAATATGAAGGATTTTAATATTTACATTATTCCTGAATAAGCTGCAGCTCCATTAACATGCATTTCATTTATTAAAATGGAATTTCCATTTCTCCAGGAATTATAATATAAAGATTATCTCTAGGAGCTCATCTTTCTTGTGATCTCTCTCTACAGTGGAAGACGTCCATATTCTAGAGCCCAGGACCAGAGAGGACAATTAAGCAACATGAGAATATGAGGTAATATAAAGGGAAATATTATTTATAGTATTTTCTATTTTCATGACATACTTGTTTTAGGGATGTGATGTATCTTCACTTCTATCAGATATATCAGATAATATAGGATGAATATATCCCAGAGTAACACACTGTGTATGGAGATGTACAGGAATAATATATTAGAAAAACAGAAATCACATTCATAGAAAATTGAGAAATAAGAGAATCAGAAAGGTTTCTTAGATCACACAGAATTAATTTTAAAAAAAGTAAAATATCTCGGTGGAGGGAGACATAAGAAAGGATTAAAATATTAAATTAAAACATTGTTAAAATATGTAAGTAGGCTAATGTAAGTTTATTATTATGATTACTGAGCTCTCTTCTCTCCTTCTTCTCCTCTATCAGATTCCTGTCGGCTCACGCTGGACCCCAAAACAGCGAATGAATACCTCTGTCTGAGGGGAACAGAGAGGTGACCCATGTGAGGGAGATCCAGTCATATCCTGATCATCCAGAGAGATTTGACTGCTGGTTCCAAGTTCTGTGCAGAGAGGGTCTGTCTGGACGCTGTTACTGGGAGGCTGAGTGGAGTGGGGATGAGGTTTTTATAGCAGTGTCATATAAAGAGATCAGCAGGAAAGGGCGGGGTTATGACTGTGCTCTGGGATGTAATAACAAGTCCTGGAGTTTGTTCTGCTCTCCCTCCAGTTACTCTTTCTGGCACAACAATGAGCACACTGAAATTCCTGTTCCCTCCTCCTCCAGAATAGGAGTGTACCTGGATCACAGGGCAGGAACTCTGTCCTTCTACAGCATCTCTGACACAATGACCCTCCTGCACAGAGTCCAGACCACATTCACTCAGCCGCTCTACCCTGGGATAAGGGTTTGTTTTTATGGATCCTCTGTAAAACTGTGTGATCTGGGATGAGGCAGAGAGTGGAGAGCAGCTGTAATTAAAGAAAACATAAAAATAAATAAAACTTTAGCAGATGCAGCCACTCTTATGCATTTCTTCCAAGGTTATGTATGGGTACACAGTAAAACTTCCAATCTGAGTTTATTTAACACTGTACAGCAGTACATTTTTACAGCATAAAGGATTTATAATGGGGTTAATAAAATATGAATTGTTTCATGTTTTTATTTTTTTATTTTTTTATGTCCAAGTGGTATGTGGTGTAGTAGCAGTATTTTAACTTTCTTTTGGACGGGGGGTGCAGAAATTGCAAATGTATGGATGCTGACAGAAGATAAGAGCACTGAATTCACAAGTATTAAATAAATGAAATATACAGAAAACAGGACACATTTATTCTTAAAGATTCTATTAAATTTGGCTTGTTTTGCACTTTTTTTTGCACGGACACTGTCACAAAGATGCTTTAGAGAGAAAACAGAAAAAGGACAATTTGGGCAAAAACCAGCCAATGACAAACAAGCAAGGGAGGTTAAGAAAAACAATCCCCACTGGGAAGAAATTTTGGGAGGAACCCGATATCTGAGCAGCCTGGTTATGATATATGGGAAGTAACAGAATAGGCTGAATGGTAACAGTAAGGTTATGAGCAGCCTGGTTATGATATATGGGAAGTAACAGAATAGGCTGAATGGTAACAGTAAGGTTATGAGCAGGCTGGTTATGATATATGGGAAGTAACAGAATAGGCTGAATGGTAACAGTAAGGTTATGAGCAGCCTGGTTATGATATATGGGAAGTAACAGAATAGGCTGAATGGTAACAGTAAGGTTATGAGCAGCCTGGTTATGATATATGGGAAGTAACAGAATAGGCTGAATGGTAACAGTAAGGTTATGAGCAGCCTGGTTATGATATATGGGAAGTAACAGAATAGGCTGAATGGTAACAGTAAGGTTATGAGCAGCCTGGTTATGATATATGGGAAGTAACAGAATAGACTGAATGGTAACAGTAAGGTTATGAGCAGCCTGGTTATGATATATGGGAAGTAACAGAATAGGCTGAATGGTAACAGTAAGGTTATGAGCAGCCTGGTTATGATATATGCGAAGTAACAGAATAGGCTGAATGGTAACAGTAAGGTTATGAGCAGCCTGGTTATGATATATGGGAAGTAACAGAATAGACTGAATGGTAACAGTAAGGTTATAAGCAGCCTGGTTATGATATATGGGAAGTAACAGAATAGGCTGAATGGTAACAGTAAGGTTATGAGCAGCCTGGTTATGATATCTGGGAAGTAACAGAATAGGCTGAATGGTAACAGTAAGGTTATGAGCAGCCTGGTTATGATATATGGGAGGTAACAGAATAGGCTGAATGGTAACAGTAAGGTTATGAGCAGCCTGGTTATGATATATGGGAAGTAACAGAATAGGCTGAATGGTAACAGTAACGTTATGAGCAGCCTGGTTATGATATATGGGAAGTAACAGAATAGGCTGAATGGTAACAGTAAGGTTATGAGCAGCCTGGTTATGATATATGGGAAGTAACAGAATAGGCTGAATGGTAACAGTAACGTTATGAGCAGCCTGGTTATGATATATGGGAAGTAACAGAATAGGCTGAATGGTAACAGTAAGGTTATGAGCAGCCTGGTTATGATATATGGGAAGTAACAGAATGGGCTGAATGGTAACAGTAAGGTTATGAGCAGCCTGGTTATGATATATGGGAAATAACAGAATAGGCTGAATGGTAACAGTAAGGTTATGAGCAGCCTGGTTATGATATATGGGAAGTAACAGAATAGGCTGAATGGTAACAGTAAGGTTATGAGCAGCCTGGTAATGATATATGGGAAGTAACAGAATAGGCTGAATGGTAACAGTAAGGTTATGAGCAGCCTGGTTATGATATATGGGAAGTAACAGAATAGGCTGAATGGTAACAGTAAGGTTATGAGCAGCCTGGTTATGATATATGGGAAGTAACAGAATAGGCTGAATGGTAACAGAAAGCCCCCGTTTCTTAGCGCACCGCAATTCGCAAGTTTTACTCGAGGGACGTAACACACAGACAGGAGTTGGAGGAAGGCACATTTCATGTGCAGCTCAACAGGTCGATTTAGAGGCCCCCCAATCAACTATGTGCTCTCCTGCTGAAACCGTCCTCCCTGGGAGATGGGTGAACCAATAGTGTGTCACTTTGCAGAGCTGCCAGTCACAGTCAATGTCAGACCGTGGGCCCATCAAAGCACTAGAACAGCGTTTAATAGGGTGAACCACCCAGCAGCCCCTGTTTGTAATAAGTCATTTTAAATAGGCTGCTGATCAGCATCATGCTTGCAATCACTGCAAAAAGGTCTGTCTTAACAAGTATTTTTGTCTTGTAATGTGAAATCTTTTTTCTCTCAAATAGAAAATATGAGCTTTTTTTTAAGTTACTTTTTGTTTGTCAAGTGAAACTGGCCACTGGAAAATCTTAAAATGAGTAAAACTATCTCATCTCATTGGCAATCTTTTTGTCTTATTTAGCAAAAATAGTAATAGAACTAAGATTTTAAGTCTAAATATAAGACTAAAATGCTTGTTAAGATGGACTTTTTTTGGTTTTTGCAGTGAGGCCTCACATGGCCTGCATCAGCCCGTTAGCCTTAAAAGCACTGCCCTTTTCTCCAAAATGTTTATTTATTTTCTGGATCCTGCCACTTTCCAGGACTTCAGTTTAAATAGCCTAACATTACCTTTAAAATGGGTCTGGAAAATATTTTCCAGTTTTCATGAAATTTTCTCAATTTGGGTTTTTACATTGTTTTTTGATTCCCTCTGGAAAATAATCACACGTTGTGCTGTGTGACAACCTGTTTGTAAAATAAAATGTTTCTTCAAAAAGAGAATGCATAAACAAACAACAAAAAGACTGGTAACCCCAATTATAACGATAATTTGGATAATAGGTTGGGTAATAAGCAAGATTTAAAACAATTAACTCAACTCAAGTCTGAGAAAATTCCAGCAAGGCAAAGCCATTGACCCCACATAAATATAATAGACATGTAAATAAAGTTGGCTTAACATATTCCTTAGTTGGCATGCGGGAACACGTTGTCCGTTTGAGAGTAATAATCTACCAGAACTGTAATAATAACCTAAATGAGTGATGTGTGAAACCATCATGTTTATTTATTAGTTTGAAACGTACTGTTAAAATAAGGCCTCCTTTGTGTACATGCCGAGAACGGTTGCTAGGGAGAACAATCTCTTACGGTTTACAGCCTTGTTTATTAATTGACAACTGTTTAAACCTCTTATTGTGGGATTCTGTTACGATCCAAGACAAATTGACCAATGAGATGTGAAAGGGTGGGCGGGACTTCCGCTGCGATAGTTTGAGAGCTCGGGAGGACTGGAACGAACCGTATGCTGCTGCAGCGGTGGTGGTGAGCAACTAGTCCAGTCGTAAGTGAAACCTCTATCATTTTATCTTTTTCCAAAACCATACCATGACCATCCCCCCGGGCGCCCTGAAGCGACCTACGCAGGCACGGCTATTGTCAGTTCCGAATTGACACGGATGAATACACTGCGCTTCTTTAAATTCGGTGTAACGTTTTCAGTGACGTTAGCATTAGCCACCCGGTGACTTCGCAGGCCGTACATCGGAGCATCTCCCCGTCTCCAGTCGCGTCAAACTGCGGTCTTATGAATCGGCAGGAATAGATGGATTTTTAGTTGGTATTAGCGGGCGAGACCGACATGTTCTCTTTTAGAAAACAGTGAATTTGCGTTAAGGTGGCCGAATATGCACGATAATTCAGTTTCAGCAGCGTTATTAATGTAACTAAATGGTCATGGTTATGACTAACGTTACCTAACTTACACATTGTAACGTACTCTAGAAGTTTTTATAAATTACGATGGTTAGCTGTTTCGTTGTTCTTTTTTAAAGGTTTTTTTTTTTTTTTTTTTTTTTTTTGGACTAATGTTAGTTGTAAAGTGATCCAGTCTGAGCTAAAGTTACTAACTGTTAATATTTAACGTTACTGGGGCTGATGAGCAAGAAAGCTAACGTTATTATGATATTGAATGTTGATACATGAAACGTTAGCTACAGTATTTGCGATGCTAACTCACTGACCAGCTCTGCATGAATTAAACTACTGCAAAGTAGCTGTAGCCGGGATGCTGCATTGATAGTCCTGGGCTGGCCGGCTGCTCTCTCTAATGTAATTATCATGACAGCAGCGAAGCCGGCTAATGCACCGGAGCCCTGCCATCAATTGAGTTAATCTGGAGTTTCTGAACGGATTAAGTAATATTTCACCGCATTAAAAGACCGTGTCTCTGGCCAAGAGGAGGGGCGCTTCCGACTGTCAGTAAATTATGGCGCTGGGCGAGTCTAATCCCAATTAACATTACATGAGTCGGGAAGTTCATATAAACAAAATAGCAGTAATCGCGACAGATTCAATGTAGTCGGCGATTATGTACCGTTATATAGCTAGTTCACTTTGTTTTTATGACAAATGGTCACTTTTTTTGTTTATTTAGACAATCATTTAAAGTTGTTCTTTTACAGGTAAGTAAATAAGTACAGCCCCCCACAAATTTCTTTATTTTCATAATTCACAATTGCAAATTGAGCACTTATTCCGCCGTCAAACAGACAGTATGGAAATGTGGCTATCGGACGGGTTAGGCTGTGGCTCAGCAGAGACATCCATGGTATCGATAGCAAAAAGCGGAAAATAAATGACTTTAGAAAAATCTGTTTATTTCCATATTTCATAAATATTAAATGATTTCTACTTTCAGATAAATTGAAACAGGCCTGTGGTTTATTTTAATATTGGTAATAATATATATAATCTGTAATAAGAATTTCAGTGACCAATTGCCCATAGGTATGCGTGTGTGAGTGAATGCCCAGCGATAGATTGGTGACCTGTCCAGGGTGTATTCCTGCCTCTCGCCCAATGCATGCTGGGATAGGTTCCAGCCTCCTGTCACCCTGATCAGGCGTGAGCATGTTAGATAGAGAATGGATGGATGTAGTGTTAACGGCGTGTCTTTGTGGCGTGTTTATGCAGTGTTAATGGCGTGTCCGTGTGGCGTGTTCATGCAGTGTTAACGGAGTGTCTTTGTGGCGTGTTCATGCAGTGTTAATGGCGTGTCCGTGTGGCGTGTTCATGCAGTGTTAATGGCGTGTCCGTGTGGCGTGTTTATGCAGTGTTAATGGCGTGTCTGTGTGGCGTGTTCATGCAGTGTTAATGGCATGTCCGTGTGGCGTGTTCATGCAGTGTTAATGGCGTGTCCATGTGAGTGTTCATGCAGTGTTAATGGCGTGTCCGTGTGAGTGTTCATGCAGTGTTAATGGCGTGTCCATGTGAGTGTTCATGCAGTGTTAATGGCGTGTCCGTGTGAGTGTTCATGCAGTGTTAATGGCGTGTCCGTGTGGCGTGTTCATGCAGTGTTAATGGCGTGTCCGTGTGAGTGTTCATGCAGTGTTAATGGCGTGTCCGTGTGGCGTGTTTATGCAGTGTTAATGGCGTGTCCGTGTGAGTGTTCATGCAGTGTTAATGGCGTGTCCGTGTGGCGTGTTCATGCAGTGTTAATGGCGTGTCCGTGTGGCGTGTTCATGCAGTGTTAATGGCGTGTCCGTGTGGCGTGTTCATGCAGTGTTAATGGCGTGTCCGTGTGGCGTGTTCATGCAGTGTTAATGGCGTGTCCGTGTGGCGTGTTTATGCAGTGTTAATGGCGTGTCCGTGTGAGTGTTCATGCAGTGTTAATGGCGTGTCCGTGTGGCGTGTTCATGCAGTGTTAATGGCGTGTCCGTGTGGCGTGTTTATGCAGTGTTAATGGCGTGTCCGTGTGAGTGTTCATGCAGTGTTAATGGCGTGTCCGTGTGGCGTGTTTATGCAGTGTTAATGGCGTGTCCGTGTGAGTGTTCATGCAGTGTTAATGGCGTGTCCGTGTGGCGTGTTCATGCAGTGTTAATGGCGTGTCCGTGTGGCGTGTTCATGCAGTGTTAATGGCGTGTCCATGTGAGTGTTCATGCAGTGTTAATGGCGTGTCCGTGTGAGTGTTCATGCAGTGTTAATGGCGTGTCCATGTGAGTGTTCATGCAGTGTTAATGGCGTGTCCGTGTGAGTGTTCATGCAGTGTTAATGGCGTGTCCGTGTGGCGTGTTCATGCAGTGTTAATGGCGTGTCCGTGTGAGTGTTCATGCAGTGTTAATGGCGTGTCCGTGTGGCGTGTTTATGCAGTGTTAATGGCGTGTCCGTGTGAGTGTTCATGCAGTGTTAATGGCGTGTCCGTGTGGCGTGTTCATGCAGTGTTAATGGCGTGTCCGTGTGGCGTGTTCATGCAGTGTTAATGGCGTGTCCGTGTGGCGTGTTCATGCAGTGTTAATGGCGTGTCCGTGTGGCGTGTTCATGCAGTGTTAATGGCGTGTCCGTGTGGCGTGTTTATGCAGTGTTAATGGCGTGTCCGTGTGAGTGTTCATGCAGTGTTAATGGCGTGTCCGTGTGGCGTGTTCATGCAGTGTTAATGGCGTGTCCGTGTGGCGTGTTTATGCAGTGTTAATGGCGTGTCCGTGTGAGTGTTCATGCAGTGTTAATGGCGTGTCCGTGTGGCGTGTTTATGCAGTGTTAATGGCGTGTCCGTGTGAGTGTTCATGCAGTGTTAATGGCGTGTCCGTGTGGCGTGTTCATGCAGTGTTAATGGCGTGTCCGTGTGGCGTGTTCATGCAGTGTTAATGGCGTGTCTACATGCTCTCTGCAGCCCAGCATGTGGAAACATGGATAAATACAGCAGGATCAACAAGATCGGAGAAGGCTCCTTCGGGAAGGCCATCCTCGTCAAGTCCAAGGAAGATGGGAAGCAGTATGTCATCAAGGAGATTGGCATCTCACGGGTGAGCCAATCACAGGCCTTAAGCCTCTCGAGTGATCCAATCGCAGGCCTTACTCCTCATGTGTGATCCAATCACAGGCCTTTCACCTCTCGAGTGAGCCAATCACAGGCCTTACTCCTCTCGAGTGAGCCAATCACAGGCCTTACTCCTCTCGAGTGAGCCAATCACAGGCCTTACTCCTCTCGAGTGAGCCAATGACAGGACGTTTTTTCCTCTCGAGTGAGCCAATGACAGGCCTTGCTCCTCTCGAGTGAGCCAATGACAGGCCTTGTTCCTCTCAAGTGAGCCAATGACAGGCCTTGCTCCTCTCGAGTGAGCCAATGACAGGCCTTGTTCCTCTCAAGTGAGCCAATGTCAGGCCTTGCTCCTCTCGAGTGAGCCAATGACAGGCCTTGTTCCTCTCAAGTGAGCCAATGACAGGCCTTGCTCCTCTCGAGTGAGCCAATGACAGGCCTTGCTCCTCTCGAGTGAGCCAATGACAGGCCTTGCTCCTCTGGAGTGAGCCAATGACAGGCCTTGTTCCTCTCAAGTGAGCCAATGACAGGCCTTGCTCCTCTCGAGTGAGCCAATGACAGGCCTTGCTCCTCTCGAGTGAGCCAATGACAGGCCTTGCTCCTCTCGAGTGAGCCAATCAGAGGCCTTACTCCTCTCGAGTGAGCCAATCAGAGGCATTCCCAAAGAGAGGCAGGTAGCAGTTGTGCTAAAGGATGATGATGCCCTTCTTCGCCAGTTAATCTGTGTTGGGGAAGGGTTTGTCTGCCACAAAGCGGTGTTCCTGTTATATTCTTCCCTCCCAACTGTCCTCTGGACTGGGAGCTCCCATGTGTAATATACATGGGAATAACCATGTGTAATATACATGGGAATAACCATGTGTAATATACATGGGAATAACCATGTGTAATATACATGGGAATAACCATGTGTAATATACATGGGAATAACCATGTGTAATATACATGGGAATAACCATGTGTAATATACATGGGAATAACCATGTGTAATATACATGGGAATAACCATGTGTCACTCATTTCCCATTTGTTTTTATTCTTTTTGAAAATATTTTCCTTGTACAGTGTGTGGTTTGCAAACACAGGTGACTTACCTGCCTTCTGTGTGATTCCAGATGTCCAACAAGGAGAGGGAGGAGTCTCGTAAGGAGGTGGCTGTGCTGGGCAACATGAGTCACCCCAACATCGTTCAGTACAGGGAGTCCTTCGAGGGTGAGACCTCCAAACTGGACCTGACCCTTACTGACCAGCCCTACCTGCGTGCGAGCGTGCGTGTGTGCGTGCGTGCGAGTGTGCGTGCGTGTGTGCGTGCGTGCGAGTGTGCGTGCGAGTGTGCGTGCGAGTGTGCGTGCGAGTGTGCGTGCGAGTGTGCGTGCGTGCATGCAATACTGTAATATCTCTCGTAAAATACTGCAATAACTCTTATCTCCGTCTCAGAGAGAGAGAGAGAGTGTGTGTGTGTGTGTGTGTGTGTGTGTGTGTGTGTGTGTGTGTGTGTGTGTGTGTGTGTGTGTGTAATACTGCAGTAACTCTTATCTCCGTCTCAGAGAGAGAGAGAGTGTGTGTGTGTGTGTGTGTGTGTGTGTGTGTGTGTGTGTGTGTGTGTGTGTGTGTGTGTGTGTGTGTGTGTGTGTGTGTGTGTGTGTGTGTGTGTGTGTGTGTAATACTGCAGTAACTCTTATCTCCGTCTCAGAGAGAGAGAGAGAGTGTGTGTGTGTGTGTGTGTGTGTGTGTGTGTAATACTGCAGTAACCCTTATCTCCGTCTCAGAGAGCGGGTGTCTGTACATAGTGATGGATTACTGTGAGGGTGGAGATCTCTTTCGCCGCATCAACACGCAGAAAGGTGTGCTCTTTCCTGAAGACCAGGTAAACACCAGTAAAGAAACATGGCCCAGATGGGTATGTGCTGCACTCTGCTCCTCCCTAAAATGGCTTCCGCACTCTGCCCCCTCCCTAAAATGGCTTCCTCACTCTGCCCCCTCCCTAAAATGGCTTCCGCACTCTGCCCCCTCCCTAAAATGGCTTCCGCACTCTGCCCCCTCCCTAAAATGGCTTCCGCACTCTGCCCCCTCCCTAAAATGGCTTCCGCACTCTGCCCCCTCCCTAAAATGGCTGTCCCCTGTTATTCCCCTCAGATCCTGGACTGGTTTGTGCAGATCTGCCTGGCCCTGAAGCACGTGCACGACCGCAAAATCCTCCACAGGGACATCAAGTCACAGGTATGGCTGACGCGTCTGCCAACCGACCGCCAACCGACCGTCAAGCGAAGGGAGAGGGGGCTTCGTTGGTTCTCAAGCAGGGCGGGGCTGTTATGTGTGTCATGACTGACCCAACGACTGCGACCAATCAGATTTGTCACTTTTCTGACTCATGGACGATGGAAGCCCCACCCATTAACGTGGCTCTTGAAGCATCAGTCTCCCATCATTAGTAAATGATTAGTATGGGTATGAAAGTATGATTATTATAAGTTGGTGTGATTACTGTTTAATAACAGTAGTTATTCTACAGCGTTCTGTGTGACATATTTGAGGACGTGCTGTCACGTGATCTTCCCAGACTTCCTGCCGCCAGCCACAGCTTCCTGTCGCTCCACAGTCCTCAGGCAGGCCTGCGCAGTCGCTCTGCCACGCAGTGCACTTAATGCGCAGCTGGTGCAGTCAGTCCCCGCTAATGCATGGGAAATCCCTCCCCCCCCCCCCCCAGCGAATCAGGAACTGCTCTGTGGGACAGGCCCCTCCCCGTCCCTACCAGGCCCCTCCCACCTGAAGGCTCCTCCCACCATTCTGCTTCCCTCCTGTTCTCTGTACAGTAGTGATGGAGCCTGCGCTCTTATCTGTCTGTCTGTCTCTTTCAGAACATATTTCTGACCAAAGATGGGACTGTTCAGCTGGGAGACTTTGGGATTGCCAGGGTTCTCAACAGGTAACCTTTTATTTATTTTTGGTGTTCTATATTCTTTCATTCTTTTCCCCAAAAACTACAAACATGGCTGCTGTGATTGAGGGCATACGGATGGAGCATTCAGTGTGGTTGGCTTTTGACGTTGGTTCTTCTTTAAGGCTGTTACAGGCTGGGTTTAAGTACTGAAGCTGTTGGGTTATATAACTCTATTGTTACAGGTTGGGTTTAAGTACTGAAGCTGTTGGGTTATATAACCCTATTGTTACAGGCTGGGTGTAAGTACTGAAGCTGTTGGGCTATATAACCTTATTGTTACAGGCTGGGTGTAAGTACTGAAGCTGTTGGGCTATATAGCCCTGCAGTTACAGGCTGGGTGTAAGCGCTGAAGCTGTTGGGTTATATAACCCTGCAGTTACAGGCTGGTTGTGAAGCTGCAGCTGTTGGCTTATATAACCCTGTTGTTACAGGTTGGGTGTCAAGCTGAAGCAGAAGCTGTTGGGCTATATAACCCTGCAGTTACAGGTTGGGTGTGAAGCTGAAGCTGTTGGGTTATATAACCCTGCTGTTACGGGCTGGTTGTGAAGCTGAAGCCGTTGGGTTATATAACCCTGCTGTTACGGGCTGGTTGTGAAGCTGAAGCCGTTGGGTTATATAACCCTGCTGTTACAGGCTGGTTGTGAAGCTGAAGCTGTTGGATTATATAGCCCTGCTGTTACGGGCTAGTTGTGAAGCTGAAGCCGTTGGGTTATATAACCCTGCTGTTACGGGCTGGTTGTGAAGCTGAAGCTGTTGGGTTATATAACCCTGCTGTTACGGGCTGGTTGTGAAGCTGAAGCTGTTGGGTTATATAACCCTGCTGTTACGGGCTGGTTGTGAAGCTGAAGCTGTTGGGTTATATAACCCTGCTGTTACGGGCTGGTTGTGAAGCTGAAGCCGTTGGGTTATATAACCCTGCTGTTACGGGCTGGTTGTGAAGCTGAAGCCGTTGGGTTATATAACCCTGCTGTTACGGGCTGGTTGTGACGCTGAAGCTGTTGACTAATGTAACGGTCCTCTCCCCACTCAGCACGGTAGAGCTGGCCAGAACCTGCATCGGCACGCCCTACTACCTGTCCCCAGAGATCTGTGAAAATAAACCCTACAACAATAAAAGGTACCAGATGAGCCACTGTTTACCTATAATTCCTGTGAATGATGACCACTGTTTACCCATAATTCTTGTGAATGATTGCTATGTTTACCCATAATTCCTGTGAATGATCACCAGTGTTTACCCATAATTCCTGTGAATGATGATCACTGTTTACCCATAATTCCTGTGAATGATGGCCACTTTAGCCAGTGTTTGCCTGCAATTCCACTTAATGACAAGCCAGTGTTTACCCATAATTCCTCTTGACAAGGCTTTTTAAGTTCAAAGGAAGGTGGAATTCCTAAGAGGCTATCAGATAGTTTTCCTTTTGTGTAGTGTTCACTGCACAGATCATGAGGGTAGTTCTCCGGGCTTATCTCCCAGTTTGGAAAGCTTGTTCCTACATTGTAAATCAGCACTAAGAGCTGCTATTTATTTGGGAGAGCGCCAACGAGCGTGTGCTTTCCTCCGAAGCACGTGATGTCAGCCACCGCTTCTTATCACACATTCACGAACCGGGCTCACTTAGAGACGGACCGGGCTCACACAGACATGAATCAGAGGAAGACGCTTCATGTGCGGCTCAACAGGTGGCCTTGCATGTGCCCTTGTTTGCCTGTGTTCTTTGTTTGATCGATTGATAGTGTGGCTGAGGGTCTGTTAGGGTTGTAGATGAGCTATAACGATATATCTCTCTCTCTCTCTCTCTCTCTCATTGCTGACTAAGCGCAGGTGCACTATGGGTAATTAGATAATGTAATGAGTTCTCTGTGGGGTGCTGTTGAGGGGGTGTGTCACGACAGGAACCCTTTATTGATCATTCTGCTCCGATTGTTTTAGTGAATTAATCTGTCCCTCCGTCTGCCTGACCTTTTAAACCGTTTCTGCTGCCAGAGAGCGCCGTCACCATGGCGATTGCTCTTGCTGCCAGAAAGCGGCGTCTCCATGGCGATCCCTCTCTTAATTAGTTGATCTTAACGAGTCTGCTCTTCTCTGATTTGATCATCTGATCTGTTGACTGATCTCTCACTGGGTTTTGTAGAAGCCGCGTTGTTATCTTGCAGAAGGACTCAAAGGTCGCTGCTCATTTGATGGTGCATCTCCAGTGTGAGTGAGCGTTTAAAATGGCTCCCTGTGTGGTCTCTGCTTTCAGGCCCAACCCTCCTCCAGTGTGTGAGCGTTTAAAATGGCTCCCTGTGTGGTCTCTGCTTTCAGACCCAACCCTCCTCCAGTGTGAGTGAGCGTTTAAAATGGCTCCCTGTGTGGTCTCTGCTTTCAGACCCAACCCTCCTCCAGTGTGAGTGAGCGTTTAAAATGGCTCCCTGTGTGGTCTCTGCTTTCAGACCCAACCCTCCTCCAGTGTGAGTGAGCGTTTAAAATGGCTCCCTGTGTGGTCTCTGCTTTCAGGCCCAACCCTCCTCCAGTGTGAGTGAGCGTTTAAAATGGCTCCCTGTGTGGTCTCTGCTTTCAGGCCCAACCCTCCTCCAGTGTGTGAGCGTTTAAAATGGCTCCCTGTGTGGTCTCTGCTTTTAGGCCCAACCCTCCTCCAGTGTGAGTGAGCGTTTAAAATGGCTCCCTGTGTGGTCTCTGCTTTTAGGCCCAACCCTCCTCCAGTGTGAGTGAGCGTTTAAAATGGCTCCCTGTGTGGTCTCTGCTTTTAGGCCCAACCCTCCTCCAGTGTGAGTGAGCGTTTAAAATGGCTCCCTGTGTGGTCTCTGCTTTCAGGCCCAACCCTCCTCCAGTGTGAGTGAGTGTTTAAAATGGCTCCCTGTGTGGTCTCTGCTTTCAGACCCAACCCTCCTCCAGTGTGAGTGAGCGTTTAAAATGGCTCCCTGTGTGGTCTCTGCTTTCAGACCCAACCCTTCTCCAGTGTGAGTGAGCGTTTAAAATGGCTCCCTGTGTGGTCTCTGCTTTCAGGCCCAACCCTCCTCCAGTGTGAGTGAGCGTTTAAAATGGCTCCCTGTGTGGTCTCTGCTTTCAGACCCAACCCTCCTCCAGTGTGAGTGAGCGTTTAAAATGGCTCCCTGTGTGGTCTCTGCTTTCAGACCCAACCCTCCAACCCCTGAATCCCAGACCAACAGCCACTTTTCCTCTGTGGTCACTGAGACACTGGAAATGTAGACGCACTTCTGCAGTGCATTATGGGCCATGGGAGTAGCTGATCATCGTGCCTAGTTCTGGCCAGTGTGTTCCTCATTGGCCAGTGTTGACTCCTCCCTTTTGCTCATTGGTCAGTGTTGACTCTTCCCTGTTCCTCATTGGTCAGTGTGGATTCCTACCTCTTGCTCATTGGCCAGGTGTCAGAGGAACCAGTCAGTGAGAATGCTGTTGGGTTGTCGTAGTGAGCTGTTTCTGATTGGTGGGTGTGTTTGTCTGTCTCTCCCCAGTGATATCTGGGCCTTGGGTTGTGTCCTGTATGAGATGTGCACGCTTAAGCATGCAGTAAGTATCCCTGCGCGTGTGTGCGTGTGTGTGCGCGCGTGTGTGTGTGTGTGTGTGTGTGTGTGTGCCTGCGTGTGTGAGCGTGTGTGAGCGTGTGTGTGTGTGTGTGTGTGTGTGCGTGTGTGCGCGCGAGTGTGTGCGTGTGTGTGTGTGTGTGTGTGTGTGTGTGTGTGTGTGTGTGTGTGAGTGTGTGAGTGTGTGAGTGTGTGAGAGTGTGAGAGTGTGAGAGTGTGAGAGTGTGAGAGTGTGAGAGTGTGAGAGTGTGAGAGTGTGAGAGTGCGAGAGTGCGAGAGTGCGAGAGTGCGAGAGTGCGAGAGTGCGAGTGTGCGAGTGTGCGTGTGTGAGCGTGTCACCCATGTCCCGTGTTTGTGGCAGTTTGAGGCAGGTAACATGAAGAACTTGGTGCTGAAGATAATTCGGGGGTCGTACCCCCCCGTACCCCAGCAGTACACCCTGGAGCTGCGGAACCTGCTGGGTCTGCTGTTCAAACGAAGCCCCAGAGAGAGGCCCTCCGTCAGCACCATCCTGCACAAAGCCTTCCTCTCCCGCAGGATACACAGGTTCCTCTCCTCACAGGTAACACACCTGTCTGCAGGTATACATACCACACACCTGTCTGTAGATATACATACCACACACCTGTCTGCAGGTATACATACCACACACCTGTCTGTAGGTATACATACCACACACCTGTCTGCAGGTATACATACCACACACCTGTCTGCAGGTATACATACCACACACCTGTCTGCAGGTATACATACCACACACCTGTCTGTAGGTTTACATACCACACACCTGTCTGCAGGTATACATACCACACACCTGTCTGCAGGTATACATACCACACACCTGTCTGCAGGTATACATACCACACACCTGTCTGTAGGTGTACATACCACACACCTGTCTGTAGGTATACATACCACACACCTGTCTGCAGGTATACATACCACACACCTGTCTGTAGGTATACATACCACACACCTGTCTGCAGGTATACATACCACACACCTGTCTGTAGGTTTACATACCACACACCTGTCTGCAGGTGTACATACCACACACCTGTCTGCAGGTATACATACCACACACCTGTCTGCAGGTATACATACCACACACACCTGTCTGCAGGTGTACATACCACACACCTGTCTGCAGGTATACATACCACACACCTGTCTGCAGGTATACATACCACACACCTGTCTGCAGGTGTACATACCACACACCTGTCTGCAGGTATACATACCACACACCTGTCTGCAGGTGTACATACCACACACCTGGCTGCAGGTATACATACCACACACCTGTCTGCAGGTATACATACCACACACCTGTCTGCAGGTATACATACCACACACCTGTCTGTAGGTTTACATACCACACACCTGTCTGCAGGTATACATACCACACACCTGTCTGCAGGTATACATACCACACACCTGTATGTAGGTATATCTCACACCTGTGTGCAGGTATACATACCACACACCTGTCTGTAGGTATATTTCACACCTGTCTGCAGGTATACATACCACACACCTGTGTGCAGGTATACATACCACACACCTGTCTGTAGGTATATTTCACACCTGTCTGCAGGTATACATACCACACACCTGTCTGTAGGTATATTTCACACCTGTCTGCAGGTATACATACCACACACCTGTGTGCAGGTATACATACCACACACCTGTCTGTAGGTATATCTCACACCTGTGTGCAGGTATACATACCACACACCTGTCTGTAGGTATATCACACACCTGTGTGCAGGTATACATACCACACACCTGTCTGTAGGTATATCTCACACCTGTGTGCAGGTATACATACCACACACCTGTCTGTAGGTATATCTCACACCTGTGTGCAGGTATACCATACAACTGCAGGGCTGGAGTTGAGGTCACTTCCTCTGGAGGTAAAGCTGTGATCCTCCATCTTTCAGCTCATCGCTCAGGAATTCAGCCACACTGTCCTACAGCAGCTGGAACTCAACTCAGATCTACAGGACAAACCAGGTACACACACACACACACACACACACACACACACACTGTCCTACAGCAGCTGGAACTCAACTCAGATCTACAGGACAAACCAGGTACACACACACACACACACACACACACACACACACACACACACAGAGTCCTACAGCAGCTGGAACTCAACTCAGATCTACAGGACAAACCAGGTACACACACACACACTGTCCTACAGCAGCTGGAACTCAACTCAGATCTACAGGACAAACCAGGTACACACACACACACACACACACACTGTCCTACAGCAGCTGGAACTCAACTCAGATCTACAGGACAAACCAGGTACACACACACACACACACACACACACTGTCCTACAGCAGCTGGAACTCAACTCAGAGCTACAGGACAAACCAGGTAACGCTCTCACACACTCTCTCACACACACACACACACACACACACACACACTCACGCTCTCACACACTCTCTCACACTCTCTCTCTCTAGTGAAGCGTCCTGCTGCAGGTCCAGCCTCTGTAGCTCCTGCTCAGAAGATCACCAAACCAGCCGCCAAGTACGGAGTGCCTTTATCCGCCCGCAAGCCTTCAGACAGGAAACCACAGGTCCGCCACAAACCGGTCAGTCTCAGCACCCCCATATATGTGTGTGTGTGTGTGTGTGTGTGCGCATCTTACCACGCCTGTGTGTGTGTATGTGTGTCTGACCACGCCCATTTTGGTATTTGAGCCCTCCCATATGTGACTGACGTGAGGTTCATATACGTGTCTCGCAAGCCACCACTTCACAGGAGAAATGAAAAACGTTACAAAATTACTATCCGGTCAAAATGGAGTTAATACCAGAGTCACATTCCTGATTATCAAATCTACCATTCACCTAAATTTCAAAATTCTAATTGTTGTGTAAATATGTGAAATTTTGTTAAATATTGGGACTAGTTAGTCCTCCAGAGTCTGCCACACATAAGAAATAACTTTGATTCACCAAACAAAACTTTTGTGTGTTCAGACATGTCTGTCATTGATATGGTTTTAAAGATGGTTCATACTTTATCTGTCTCTATGGTGACAAGTTAGAATATAACGTAATACTAATGCTCTAGTGTTATAAAGTATTTATTTTTAATGCCTTGCTCTTCTTCTTCCGTTGTCTGAAATGAGCTTTGTTTCTTCTTCTGTGGAGTGGAAACACTGTAAAAAACGCTGAGGCTCATGGATACTGTAGTACTTGAAATGCCAACAACAACAAAAAAAAAAAAACACGATTTCTCCTAAACAAAGTTGAAACATTCGTAACCGAGGGTCATAACATCAATCATAACGACATTCGTAACCGAGGGTCATAACATCAATCATAACGACATTCGTAACCGAGGGTCATAACATCAATCATAACGACATTCGTAACCGAGGGTCATAACATCAATCATAACGACATTCGTAACCGAGGGTCATAACATCAATCATAACGACATTCGTAACCGAGGGTCATAACATCAATCATAACGACATTCGTAACCGAGGGTCATAACATCAATCATAACGACATTCGTAACCGAGGGTCATAACATCAATCATAACGACATTCGTAACCGAGGGTCATAACATCAATCATAACGACATTCGTAACCGAGGGTCATAACATCAATCATAACGACATTCGTAACCGAGGGTCATAACATCAATCATAACGACATTCGTAACCGAGGGTCATAACATCAATCATAACGACATTCGTAACCGAGGGTCATAACATCAATCATAACGTTTCACCATCCAGGAGACTCCTAGGATTCTCTGTTGCGTAATATTGTGGTTAAAATCTAAGAATCATTTGCGCTACTCAGATCTATTTTTCTACAATCTATGGTTCAGATAGGCCTACGTCTGCACAGCTGCCAGGGGTGTTTATGATATAAATTCTGGTCAGAATTATGAAAATAAACGAATCTAAGTTAGTATTTTAAGTGGTACAACTGTCTTGTTTCACTTGTCAAGCCATTTCCCAAGTTTGTGAAGCTCAAACTGGACTTATAAAGCCTTAAATAGAACACCCCCTAAATAGGTGAGAATTGACCGAATTTGGCATCTGCGTGAAGGGGTTGACAGATACCAGACTGTGGGTCCCATCCACACACTGGAACAGGGCTTTAACAGATACCAGACTGTGGGGCCCATCCACACACTGGAACAGAGCCTTACCAGATACCAGACTGTGGGTCCCATCCACACACTGGAACAGGGCTTTAACAGATACCAGACTGTGGGGCCCATCCACACACTGGAACAGAGCCTTAACAGATACCAGACCATGGGGCCCATCCACACACTGGAACAGAGCCTTAACAGATACCAGACCATGGGGCCCATCCACACACTGGAACAGAGCCTTAACAGATAGCAGACCATGGGGCCCATCCACACACTGGAGCAGTGCCTTAACAGATACCAGACCATGGGGCCCATCCACACACTGGAGCAGTGCCTTAACAGATAGCAGACCATGGGGCCCATCCACACACTGGAACAGAGCCTTACCAGATACCAGACTGTGGGTCCCATCCACACACTGGAACAGGGCTTTAACAGATACCAGACTGTGGGGGCCCATCCACACACTGGAACAGAGCTTTAACAGATACCAGACTGTGGGGCCCATCCACACACTGGAACAGAGCTTTAACAGATACCAGACTGTGGGGCCCATCCACACACTGGAACAGAGCCTTAACAGATACCAGACCATGGGGCCATCCACACACTGGAACAGAGCCTTAACAGATACCAGACCATGGGGCCCATCCACACACTGGAACAGAGCCTTAACAGATACCAGACTGTGGGGCCCATCCACACACTGGAACAGAGCCTTAACAGATACCAGACCATGGGGCCCATCTACACACTGGAACAGAGCCTTAACAGATACCAGACCATGGGGCCCATCCACACACTGGAACAGAGCCTTAACAGATACCAGACCATGGGGCCATCCACACACTGGAACAGAGCCTTATCAGATACCAGACCATGGGGCCATCCACACACTGGAAAAGAGCCTGAACAGATACCAGACCATGGGGCCCATCCACACACTGGAACAGAGCCTTAACAGATACCAGACTGTGGGTCCCATCCACACACTGGAACAGGGCTTTAACAGATACCAGACTGTGGGTCCCATCCACACACTGGAACAGGGCTTTAACAGATACCAGACTGTGGGGCCCATCCACACACTGGAACAGAGCCTTAACAGATACCAGACCATGGGGCCCATCCACACACTGGAACAGAGCCTTAACAGATACCAGACCATGGGGCCCATCCACACACTGTAACAGAGCCTTAACATATACCAGACCATGGGGCCCATCCACACACTGGAACAGAGCCTTAACAGATACCAGACCACGGGGCCCATCCACACACTGGAACAGAGCCTTAACAGATACCAGACCATGGGGCCCATCCACACACTGGAACAGAGCCTTAACAGATACCAGACCATGGGGCCCATCCACACACTGGAACAGAGCCTTAACAGATACCAGACTGTGGGGCCCATCCACACACTGG
>CM056377.1:131957541-131985698 GCA_029718625.1 Synaphobranchus kaupii
CACCAGTGTTTTAGAGGGAGGTAATACCAGCACCAGTGTTTTAGAGGGAGGTAATACCAGCACCAGTGTTTTAGAGGGAGGTAATACTAGCACCAGTGTTTTAGAGGGAGGTAATACCAGCACCAGTGTTTTAGAGGGAGGTAATACTAGCACCAGTGTTTTAGAGGGAGGTAATACCAGCACCAGTGTTTTAGAGGGAGGTAATACCAGCACCAGTGTTTTAGAGGGAGGTAATACTAGCACCAGTGTTTTAGAGGGAGGTAATACCAGCACCAGTGTTTTAGAGGGAGGTAATACCAGCACCAGTGTTTTAGAGGGAGGTAATACCAGCACCAGTGTTTTAGAGGGAGGTAATACTAGCACCAGTGTTTTAGAGGGAGGTAATACCAGCACCAGTGTTTTAGTGGGTGACAAGCCTAATTTTTGTATCAGGTATACTTGCAAGGTCTGAGCAATGCGTTCTTTGATTTAATCTCTGTAGTGCAGCTATGTGTGACCTTTGACCTTTCTCACAGCTGAACCGGATCAATCGAGCGCGAGAGCAGGGCTGGCGACACGTCCTGAGTTCTGGTGGGGGAGGGGGCAGTCCTGAGAGAAAGGTGAGGGGTCAGGTTGTGTTTGGTGTGTGTGTTTGTGCGTGTTTAGGGCTCAGACTGTGTTTGGTGTGTGTGTGTGTGTGTGTGTGTGTGTGTGTGTGTGTGTGTGTGTGTGTGTGTGTGTGTGTGTGTGTGTGTGTGTGTGTGTGTGTGTGTGTGTGTGTGTGTGTGTGATAGAGGGGTCAGGCTGTGTTTGGTGTTTGTGTGTGTGTGTGTGTGTGTGTGTGTGTGTGTGTGTGTGTGTGTGTGTGTGTGTTAGAGGGGTCAGGCTGTGTTTGATGTATGTGTGTGTGTGTGTGTGTGTGTGTGTTAGAGGGGTCAGGCTGTGTTTGTGTTTGTGTGTGTGTTTGTGTGTGTGTCTCACAATAAAGAGATATGCTTCTTCTTTAAGTTTTTTGGAGGTGGTGGAGGGGTGGGTGCAGCCCCTGTCCTAGCAGCGGTTGTGGCCCCTGTCCCAGCAGCGGTTGTGGCCCCTGTCCCAGCAGCAGTTGTGTCCCCTGTCCCAGCAGCGGGTGTGGCCCCTGTCTCAGGCTCAAACAAAAGCCAGCATCCCACCCCAGAACACAGCCCCAAACTACAGCCCAAAGAGGGAGTCAGGATTGGCATGGAGAACCCCAGCAGGTGAGCCACTGTGTGTGCGTGCGTGCGTGCGTGCGTGCGTGCGTGCGTGCGTGCGTGTGTGTGTGTGTGTGTGTGTGTGTGTGTGTGTGCACGCGCCAGTGTGTGTGTGTGCATGCGTGTCCGTGTGTCCGCGCCAGTGTGTGTGTGTGTGTGTGTGTGTGTGTGTGTGTGCACGCGCCAGTGTGTGTGCGTGCATGCGTGTCCGTGTGTCCGTGTGTGTGTGTGTGTGTGTGTGTGTGTGTGTGCACGCGCCAGTGTGTGTGCGTGCATGCGTGTCCGTGTGCGTGTGCGTGTGTGTGTGTGTGCGCGCCTTTGTGTTTAAGGGGTCTTTGTGTTTAAGGGGTGTACCTGCAGCTGCTGGACCTGTCATGTCCAACGGCCCCGCCCACCTCCCCAGCCACGATGCTGTCAAGAGAGAGCTACGCAGACTGGAGTTAGTTACCAGACATGCTAATGCTAACAGGTGAGTCCACTGGACATTATAAACCGCTAATGCTAACAGGTGAGTCCATAGGACATTATAAACCGCTAATGCTAACAGGTGAGTCCATAGGACATTATAAACCGCTAATGCTAACAGGTGAGTCCATAGGACATTATAAACCGCTAATGCTAACAGGTGAGTCCATAGGACATTATAAACCGCTAATGCTAACAGGTGAGTCATAGGACATTATAAACCGCTAATGCTAACAGGTGAGTCCATAGGACATTATAAACCGCTAATGCTAACAGGTGAGTCCATAGGACATTATAAACCGCTAATGCTAACAGGTGAGTCCATAGGACATTATAAACCGCTAATGCTAACAGGTGAGTCATAGGACATTATAAACCGCTAATGCTAACAGGTGAGTCCATAGGACATTATAAACCGCTAATGCTAACAGGTGAGTCCATAGGACATTATAAACCGCTAATGCTAACAGGTGAGTCCATAGGACATTATAAACTGCTAATGCTAAGAGGCGCTCTCTGTCTCCCCCCTGTGGCCATCGTAGGCAGCGCGGGATGGCTGCCGCCGAGAGGGCCAGGCAGGTGGAGGAGTTCTGGCAGCGCAAGCGAGAGGCCATGCTGAACAAGGCGCGCGCTGAAGGCCAGCTGGTATGCCCCCCCCCCCTCTTCCTCATCCTCCTCTTCATCACTCATTTTTTAGGGGTCCCCTGGCGGATGAAGGCTGTGATCGTGGCCCTCTGGCCCTCTGTGCAGTTTGTTTTAAAGGTGCAGTGTGAGTGATACATAGGAGAAGGGGAGGGCCCAACACAGCGTTTCTTTTTCCCCACTCATAGCTGCAGGAGCAACGAATGTCTCAGTTGAGCAAAATCTTGCTGCCGGCACCACGGCCACTAGGCATCTGCTCAAAGGGGTTCATAAAGTCACTGAAAATCTTCCATATCAAGGAGGGTGCTAGCACTCGCTGTAATGCCTCGAACTCGCCCAGATATTCTACAGTATGGGCGAAAGCGGTCATTGTATAACTTGAGCTCTTAGCGGTCATTGTATAACTTGAGCTCTTAGCGGTCATTGTATAACTTGAGCTCTTAGTGGTCATTGTATAACTTGAGCTCTTAGCGGTCATTGTATAACTTGAGCTCTTAGCGGTCATTGTATAACTTGAGCTCTTAGCGGTCATTGTATAACTTGAGCTCTTAGCGGTCATTGTATAACTTGAGCTCTTAGCGGTCATTGTATAACTTGAGCTCTTAGCGGTCATTGTATAACTTGAGCTCTTAGCGGTCATTGTATAACTTGAGCTCTTAGCGGTCATTGTATAACTTGAGCTCTTAGCGGTCATTGTATAACTTGAGCTCTTAGCGGTCATTGTATAACTTGAGCTCTTAGCGGTCATTGTATAACTTGAGCTCTTAGCGGTCATTGTATAACTTGAGCTCTTAGCGGTCATTGTATAACTTGAGCTCTTACACGAGTATGAGGAGCTCCTCATGTTCTTTTTTTTAAAGAATGGGGTGTGTCACCGCCTTGTGCTTTTCATTTGTTTGTTCAACAGAAAGATGACAAACTCATCCTCACTGCTGCTTCTTGTGGACTCTTTTCTGTTGTGTGAACTCGTTTTCAGATAGTGGAGAAAATTTGCATTGGACTCGGTTTGAAGGGGTTTGGTGCGAAAAATCGTTTGCGAATATTTAGAACTTTCTTGTCGTTTATTTGCATCGTGTTCAGTGTGAACAGGCCTTAAGGGTAGGGTTAGGGTAATGTTAGGGTAGAGTTAAAGGGATTGCCAACTCTGCTTAAAACGTGGTTTTCTTTACTTGACGTTACTCCTCGTTATTAAAATAATCATCCACCAAGATTTCAGCCTTTAAAAACGTCTACAGCTGAAAGAAATGAAGATTGAATAGTGTCACTTTCTGCCGACTATGCAATTCTCAGGCCTGGGTGGGCGTGTAAACTATTTAATATTCAGGCCTAGGGGTGTCACGATTCTCCAAATCCGCGATTCGATTTGACTTTCGATTTTAAGGTCACGATTCGATTCGATTTTCGATTTTTTTTTCAGCACAATTTTTTTTCCCAGCACTATAGTCTAACTAATGGCTATGCCATTGTTAGACTATCAAGTCTTGACTTGTAAAGAAAAATACTTGTTTCTCAATAAGTAACTTTTATTTGAATAATAACAATTATAAATAATAACAAAAATATGAGAATATTTAAACACACCTAAACAGTTAAGAGCTTTATCAAAACTAGACTCTAGAATAAACAGTTGAACATTTACCACGCTATTAACAATTTACACATTGGTTTTATGCCCTGACAATGGTCATTTACATTTTCAAATTCTTCTTTAAAAAGATGAGCGTGTTCACATCCTTTGAACAGTTAAGAGCTTTAACAAACTAATCTGAAATAATACAGTCGAACATGTACCACGCTATTAACTATTTACACATTTTTTTCATGCCCTGACAACTGTCATTTGGGTTGTCATTTGAGTTGCCTGTGTCAATGTTTTTTTCCCCATTCAAATCTATTTCTTTGTGATGCCTGCGAATGTGTCCTGCCATATTTGACGTGTTGCCTGAGGTGGCGTATGGTACTCGCGTGTAGCATAGCCGACAAACTGTCGTTTTTTTGTCAATGATGCGTTCGTTGTTTATATAACTCACGGGGAAGGCAAAATGTTGCCACACCGGTGACTTGAGGGAAGCAGGAGGATTTTCCAGTTCTGTTTCTCCATCTCCGACTCCGGCAGTGGCCATGGTGTGTCGAAAAGTAATGCAGGCTACCGGTAAGCTAACGTTAACTAGCAGCTGTGTCTTCTTTGAAATATCGTTGTTTTTTTTTCTTCGGACAAACGCCTGCGTGGACGAACAAAATGCAGTGGAAGGCGTCAAGTTTCGTTTTGTCGGAAACGCTTACATTAGAGATGGCCAAGTAGGCTACTTTTTTTTTACATTTTACCCATCACATGAAAGGCTAAGAAGAGCGCGCGGGGGGCGGGGGTGGAGAGAAAAAAAAAACTTGGAGAATCGCGAACCAGCTTGTGATTTCGAAGTTCGAAATTGAACGCTCATTTCGATCGATTTTCGATTTCGAATCGGTATCGTGACACCCCTATTCAGGCCACACCCAAGAGCCTATAGGCAAGTTACACACATTCGGAAATGCAAACACTGTTTAGCAAAATAAACGATAGCTAAATAAATATGAAAGTGCGTGGTGTCCCATATGTTTGAGCCACTGAACTAAAGAAGATACGTTCACATAATAATACTAACGTTAATCTTAGAGACCTACGTCTTTCAAATATTAATGTTATCGGTACAGCGTAGCATGCGTATTCCGTATTCCGGATAGTGAATCATTGGCTGAGAGGACCAAATTACATTTACTGGTCGCGTTTTAATCCCGTCCAATCAAAAACCTGCCTGATCAAGTACAGGCAATGGTGAAAAATAAAAAGAAGGCATGTCACTTAGTACTGATAGTTTGGTTATGTTTATTCCACCCCTGCATGACAACAATTAACCATTGAAATGCTGAATCATCGATTTGAGTGCAATCCCTTTGATACTTGTATAGTGCATAAAGGTAGTGTGTCACTGTTGCAGTGCATAAAGGTAGTGTGTCACTTGCAGTGCGTAAAGGTATTGGCACTGTTGCAGTGTGTAAAGGTAGTGTTTCACTTGCAGTGCGTAAAGGTATTGGCACTGTTGCAGTGTGTAAAGGTAGTCTTTCACTTGCAGTGCGTAAAGGTATTGGCACTGTTGCAGTGTGTAAAGGTAGTGTTTCACTTGCAGTGCGTAAAGGTATTGGCACTGTTGCAGTGTGTAAAGGTAGTGTTTCACTTGCAGTGCGTAAAGGTATTGGCACTGTTGCAGTGTGTAAACGTAGTTGCGTATTTCATCTCATGTTGCGTACCCTCAAACTGACACTGTCTTGACATAGTTTTGCTTCCTTTTTTCCCCCCATCATGCATTGCAACCAAACTGCATGATGTTTGTGTTTGTGGTGTACTCTCAGCTTATAAGGCTCAGTAATGTACATTTGAATGTCTGTTGAAATGGGCGTGTTTCCCTGGTGATCTGAATGTCTGTTGAAATGCGTGTCTGTTTCCCTGGTGATCTGGATGTCTGTTGAAATGTGTGTCTGTTTCCCTGGTGATCTGGATGTCTGTTGAAATGTGTGTCTGTTTCCCTGGTGATCTGGATGTCTGTTGAAATGCTTGTCTGTTTCCCTGGTGATCTGGATGTCTGTTGAACTGGACGTCCGTGCCTTGGTGATGTAGTAGGGCTGTGCTGAAGATGGTTGCTGGCACATTTGTAATGTGACGTGTCACTGCATTTTCATTGTATTTGTGAGGTCATGAGGCGATTTTAGTGTGGTCATGGGGTTGCAGGTCATGGTGTGTGTGTGTGTGTGTGTGTGTGTATACGTGTTTGTGTATACGTGTTTGTGTTTGTGTGTGTGTATAGTATATGTGTGTGTGTGTGTGTGTATAAGTGTGTACGTGTTTGTGTGTGTGTATAGTATATGTATAGTATATGTGTGTGTGTGTGTGTGTGTGTGTGTGTGTATAAGTGTGTACGTGTTTGTGTGTGTGTATAGTATATGTATAGTATATGTGTGTGTGTGTGTGTGTGTGTGTATAGTATGTGTGTGTGTGTGTGTATAGTATATGAGTGTGTGTGTATAGTATGTGTGTGTGTGTGTGTGTGTGTGTATAGTATGTGTGTGTGTGTGTGTGTGTGTGTGTGTATAGTATGTGTGTGTGTGTGTGTGTATAGTATATGTATAGTATATGAGTGTGTGTGTGTGTGTGTGTGTGTGTATAGTATATGTATAGTATATGAGTGTGTGTGTGTGTGTATAGTATATGTATAGTATATGAGTGTGTGTGTGTGTATAGTATATGTATAGTATATGAGTGTGTGTGTGTGTGTGTGTGTGTGTGTGTGTGTATAGTATATGTATAGTATATGAGTGTGTGTGTGTGTGTATAGTATATGTATAGTATATGAGTGTGTGTGTGTGTGTGTATAGTATATGTATAGTATATGAGTGTGTGTGTGTGTGTGTATAGTATATGTATAGTATATGAGTGTGTGTGTGTGTGTGTGTGTGTGTGTGTGTGTGTGTGTGTGTGTGTATAGTATATGTATAGTATATGAGTGTGTGTGTGTGTGTGTGTGTGTGTTGTCCATCTGAAATGTGGTTAAATTAAATGACAAACAGGGGGCCCGGCAAACCCTGGCAGCTCTTTATGGAAGCAGGACAAACTCAGCCACAGGCAGGAAACGCAACAAAGAGGAGGAGGTAGGACCGCCTCCATTGACCCCATAACCCAGCACGGCCAACATCCCTGCCCCCATCGACCGCATAACCCAGCACGGTCAACATCCCTGCCTCCATCGACCCCATAACCCAGCACGGTCAACATCCCTGCCCCCATCGACCCCATAACCCAGCACGGTCAACATCCCTGCCTCCATCGACCCCATAACCCAGCACGGCCAACATCCCTGCCCCCATCGACCCATAACCCAGCACGGTCAACATCCCTGCCCCCATCAACCCCATAACCCAGCACGGTCAACATCCCTGCCCCCATCGAATGCATAACCCAGCACGGTCAACATCCCTGCCTCCATCGACCCCATAACCCAGCACGGTCAACATCCCTGCCCCCATCGACCCCATAACCCAGCACGGTCAACATCCCTGCCCCCATCGACCCCATAACCCAGCACGGTCAACATCCCTGCCCCCATCGACCCCATAACCCAGCACGGTCAACATCCCTGGCCCCATCGACCCCATAACCCAGCACGGTCAACATCCCTGCCCCCATCGACCCCATAACCCAGCACGGTCAACATCCCTGCCCCCATCAACCCCATAACCCAGCACGGTCAACATCCCTGCCCCCATCGAATGCATAACCCAGCACGGTCAACATCCCTGCCCCCATCAACCCCATAACCCAGCACGGTCAACATCCCTGCCCCCATCGAATGCATAACCCAGCACGGTCAACATCCCTGCCTCCATCGACCCCATAACCCAGCACGGTCAACATCCCTGCCCCCATCGACCCCATAACCCAGCACGGTCAACATCCCTGCCTCCATCGACCCCATAACCCAGCACGGCCAACATCCCTGCCCCCATCGACCCCATAACCCAGCACGGTCAACATCCCTGCCCCCATCGACCCCATAACCCAGCATGGACAACATCCCTGCCCCCATCGACCCCATAACCCGGCACGGTCAACATCCCTGCCCCCATCGACCCCATAACCCAGCACGGTCAACATCCCTGCCCCCATCAACCCCATAACCCAGCACGGTCAACATCCCTGCCCCCATCGACCCCATAACCCAGCACGATCAACATCCCTGCCCCCATCGACCGCATAACCCAGCATGGTCAACATCCCTGCCCCCATCGACCCCATAACCCAGCACGGGCAACATCCCTGCCCCCATCGACCCCATAACCCAGCAAGGGCAACATCCCTGGCCCCATCGAAAGCATAACCCAGCATGGTCAACATCCCTGCCCCCATCAACCCCATAACCCAACACGGTCAACATCCCTGCCCCCATCGAAAGCATAACCCAGCATGGTCAACATCCCTGCCCCCATCAACCCCATAACCCAACACGGTCAACATCCCTGCCCCCATCGAACGCATAACCCAGCACGGTCAACATCCCTGCCCCCATCGAAAGCATAACCCAGCATGGTCAACATCCCTGCCCCCATCAACCCCATAACCCAGCATGGACAACATCCCTGCCCCCATCGACCGCATAACCCAGCACGGTCAACATCCCTGCCCCCATCGACCCCATAACCCAGCACGGTCAACATCCCTGGCCCCATCGACCCCATAACCCAGCACGGTCAACATCCCTGCCCCCATCGAACGCATAACCCAGCATGGGCAACATCCCTGTCCCCATCGACCCCATAACCCAGCAAGGTCAACATCCCTGGCCCCATCGACCCCATAACCCAGCACGGTCAACATCCCTGGCCCCATCGACCCCATAACCCAGCACGGTCAACATCCCTGGCCCCATCGACCCCATAACCCAGCACGGTCAACATCCCTGCCCCCATCAAACGCATAACCCAGCATGGGCAACATCCCTGTCCCCATCGACCCCATAACCCAGCAAGGTCAACATCCCTGGCCCCATCGACCCCATAACCCAGCACGGTCAACATCCCTGCCCCCATCAACCCCATAACCCAGCAAGGTCAACATCCCTGGCCTGCGCACATGTATCATTATAACACTTTCTGTCTGCATGGCGCTTTGCTCCGGTTAAGAGAACCTGTGGTTTCAGCTTTGAACCCAGTGGTGTCCACCCCCACCTGGGCGTGTGTGTGTGTGTTTGTGTGAGCTACCCACTACCATCTTTGACACACCAGCCTGTTGATGATACCCTAACAGGTGTTTTTATTTTTTGCCTGAGTTCACAGAGCTGCGTAAAATATTTGTGCGTTTCAGTTTCCCGCTTTATTTCATTTGTGTTCATGCTTCTCCCCTTTTTTTATGAATGAAATAAAATACATTTCTTGGCTTGGTGGAAACTCACTGGAATGCCTGCCAACTCTAGTATTTGTTTCAAATGTCTGACTTGTACATAAATGGGGCCTGAGTTCTGCTGCCATTTATAACTCACGTGGCCTTATGTGGCTTCTAATCTTCAGTTGTCTCTGTACTCCACTTCTGTGATGGTGATAAAATATGTGATAAATGTGTGACAATGTGGTGGTTGTGTTGCAGTAGTGTTATGATAATGTTGCAATAGAGTTGTGATCATTTCCGATAGTGTTGTGATAATGGTGTGATAGTGTTATGATGGTGGTATGATAGTTTTGTGATTGTGTTGCGATAATGGTGTAGTATATTTGTGATAGCGTTGTGATAGTGTTGCTACAGTGTAGTGATCTTGCTGTGATAGTGTTGCTACAGTGTAGTGATCTTGCTGTGATAGTGCTGTGATAGTGTTGCTACAGTGTAGTGATCTTGCTGTGATAGTGTTGCTACAGTGTAGTGATCTTGCTGTGATAGTGTTGCTACAGTGTAGTGATCTTGCTGTGATAGTGTTGCTACAGTGTAGTGATCTTGCTGTGATAGTGTTGCTACAGTGTAGTGATCTTGCTGTGATAGTGTTGCTACAGTGTAGTGATCTTGCTGTGATAGTGTTGCTACAGTGTAGTGATCTTGCTGTGATAGTGTTGCTACAGTGTAGTGATCTTGCTGTGATAGTGCTGCTACAGTGTAGTGATCTTGCTGTGATAGTGTTGCTACAGTGTAGTGATCTTGCTGTGATAGTGTTGCTACAGTGTAGTGATCTTGCTGTGATAGTGTTGCTACAGTGTAGTGATCTTGCTGTGATAGTGTTGTGATAGTGTTGCTACAGTGTAGTGATCTTGTTGTGATAGTGCTGTGATAGTGTTGCTACAGTGTAGTGATCTTGCTGTGATAGTGTTGCTACAGTGTAGTGATCTTGCTGTGATAGTGTTGCTACAGTGTAGTGATCTTGCTGTGATAGTGTTGCTACAGTGTAGTGATCTTGCTGTGATAGTGTTGCTACAGTGTAGTGATCTTGCTGTGATAGTGTTGTGATAGTGTTGCTACAGTGTAGTGATCTTGTTGTGATAGTGCTGTGATAGTGTTGCTACAGTGTAGTGATCTTGCTGTGATAGTGTTGCTACAGTGTAGTGATCTTGCTGTGATAGTGTTGCTACAGTGTAGTGATCTTGCTGTGATAGTGTTGCTACAGTGTAGTGATCTTGCTGTGATAGTGTTGCTACAGTGTAGTGATCTTGTTGTGATAGTGTTGCTACAGTGTAGTGATCTTGCTGTGATAGTGTTGCTACAGTGTAGTGATCTTGCTGTGATAGTGTTGCTGCAGTGTAGTGATTTTGCTGTGATAGTGTTGCTACAGTGTAGTGATCTTGCTGTGATAGTGTTGTGATAGTGTTGCTACAGTGTAGTGATCTTGCTGTGATAGTGTTGCTACAGTGTTGTGATCTTGCTGTGATAGTGTTGTGATAGTGTTGCTACAGTGTTGTGATAGTGTTGCTACAGTGTAGTGATCTTGCTGTGATAGTGTTGCTACAGTGTAGTGATCTTGCTGTGATAGTGTTGCTACAGTGTAGTGATCTTGCTGTGATAGTGCTGTGATAGTGTTGCTACAGTGTAGTGATCTTGCTGTGATAGTGTTGCTACAGTGTAGTGATCTTGCTGTGATAGTGTTGCTACAGTGTAGTGATAGTGTTGTGATAGTGTTGCTACAGTGTAGTGATCTTGCTGTGATAGTGTTGCTACAGTGTAGTGATCTTGCTGTGATAGTGTTGCTACAGTGTAGTGATCTTGTTGTGATAGTGTTGCTACAGTGTAGTGATCTTGTTGTGATAGTGTTGCTACAGTGTTGTGATCTTGCTGTGATAGTGTTGTGATAGTGTTGCTACAGTGTAGTGATCTTGTTGTGATAGTGCTGTGATAGTGTTGCTACAGTGTAGTGATCTTGTTGTGATAGTGCTGTGATAGTGTTGCTACAGTGTAGTGATCTTGCTGTGATAGTGTTGCTACAGTGTAGTGATCTTGCTGTGATAGTGTTGCTACAGTGTAGTGATCTTGCTGTGATAGTGTTGCTACAGTGTAGTGATCTTGCTGTGATAGTGTTGTGATAGTGTTGCTACACTGTAGTGATCTTGCTGTGATAGTGTTGTGATAGTGTTGCTACAGTGTAGTGATCTTGTTGTGATAGTGTTGCTACAGTGTTGTGATCTTGCTGTGATAGTGTTGCTACAGTGTAGTGATCTTGTTGTGATAGTGTTGCTACAGTGTAGTGATGTTGCTGTGATAGTGTTGCTACAGTGTAGTGATCTTGTTGTGATAGTGTTGCTACAGTATAGTGATCTTGCTGTGATAGTGCTGTGATAGTGTTGCTACAGTGTAGTGATCTTGCTGTGATAGTGTTGCTACAGTGTAGTGATCTTGTTGTGATAGTGTTGCTACAGTGTAGTGATCTTGCTGTGATAGTGTTGCTACAGTGTAGTGATCTTGCTGTGATAGTGTTGTGATAGTGTTGCTACAGTGTAGTGATCTTGCTGTGATAGTGTTGCTACAGTGTAGTGATCTTGTTGTGATAGTGTTGCTACAGTGTTGTGATCTTGCTGTGATAGTGTTGCTACAGTGTAGTGATCTTGCTGTGATAGTGTTGCTACAGTGTAGTGATCTTGCTGTGATAGTGTTGCTACAGTGTAGTGATCTTGCTGTGATAGTGTTGCTACAGTGTTGCTACAGTGTTGTGATAGTGTTGCTACAGTGTAGTGATCTTGCTGTGATAGTGTTGCTACAGTGTAGTGATCTTGCTGTGATAGTGTTGCTACAGTGTAGTGACTTGTGTTCCTTTCTCAGGAGTACTTGGCCAGGCTGCGGCAAATCCGCCTGCAGAACTTCAACGAGCGACAGCAGATCAAGGCTCGCCTGCGAGGAGAAAAGGTAGAGAAGAGATCGCCTGCCATTGTCTGTGTGAAAAGTGACAGGAGGTTTAGCAGCTCTGTGATGCGTGCAGCTCTGTGATGCGTTCAGCTCTGTGATGCGTTCAGCTCTGTGATGCGTGCAGCTCTGTGATGCGTTCAGCTCTGTGATGTCATTAACTGTGCAGCCATTTTCAGAATAGTCCCGATAGTCCTGTAGGACTATAATGGCTGTTCCTCCATTTTGGATTTGAACCTGGGACCTCCTGGTTTCTGAGCTTCTTGGCTCTAATGGTTGTGTGGTTATGGTCTGCTCCCTCCCAGTACGACAGCGATGGTTCCGACAGTCAGGACTCCAATGACGAAACGCAGCTCAGGAGAAAGAAGATCGAGGCTCTTAAGGTGTTTACTCCGCCCCCAAAGCATAACCCCGCCCTAACCCCCTAATGCCCACCCCTAGCCCCGCCCCCATGTTGTAATGTCCACCCCCCCTAACTCCGCCCCCTAACCCAGCCCCCAGATCCAAATGTCTGTCCCCAAAACCTAACCCACACAAAAGCAGTCTTTTTTTCTGCAAATAATTTAGAGCAAAGATCTGTGTGTGTGTGTATGTATGTGTGTGTGCCTGTGTGTGTGTGCCTGTGGGTGTGTGTGTGTGTATGTATGTTCGTGTGTGTGGGTGTGTATGTGTGTGGGTGTGGGTGTGTGTGCGTGTTTGTGTGTGTGTACACGTGTAGGTGCAGGCCCAGACTCGGGCTGCTGTGTTGAAAGAGCAGTTGGAGAAAAAGAGGAGAGAGGCGTATGAGCGAGAGAAGAAGGCCTGGGAGGAGCATGTGAGTGTAAACCCCGCCTCCCATTGTCGTGGTAACACACACACACACACACACACACACACATAGAGATACACACACACAGTACCTTGGTTCCCTGTTGAACAGACTCTGAGGCTCACCTCCTGTGTGTAAATCACTAAGGACCGAATGGGGAACAATTCTCTGGACCTCCACCAGAGGCCGTGCAACTCCATCATTGCTTCGGCGGGACGGCTATGACAGTTTATTGCTAATGGGGAAATGAACTGCACTTAGTGAAGCTATGTCCCACAGCTGTAAGATCTCGTGTTGGGGGTAGAACAGCTGTAAGATCTCGTGTTGGGCATAGAACAGCTGTAAGATCTCGTGTTGGGGGTAGAACAGCTGTAAGATCTCGTGTTGGGGGTAGAACAGCTGTAAGATCTCGTGTTGGGGGTAGAACAGCTGTAAGATCTCGTGTTGGGGGTAGAACAGCTGTAAGATCTCGTGTTGGGGGTAGAACAGCTGTAAGATCTCGTGTTGGGGGTAGAACAGCTGTAAGATCTCGTGTTGGGCATAGAACAGCTGTAAGATCTCGTGTTGGGGGTAGAACAGCTGTAAGATCTCGTGTTGGGGGTAGAACAGCTGTAAGATCTCGTGTTGGGGGTAGAACAGCTGTAAGATCTCGTGTTGGGGGTAGAACAGCTGTAAGATCTCGTGTTGGGCATAGAACAGCTGTAATCTCGTGTTGGGGGTAGAACAGCTGTAAGATCTCGTGTTGGGGGTAGAACAGCTGTAAGATCTCGTGTTGGGGGTAGAACAGCTGTAAGATCTCGTGTTGGGCATAGAACAGCTGTAATCTCGTGTTGGGGGTAGAACAGCTGTAAGATCTCGTGTTGGGGGTAGAACAGCTGTAAGATCTCGTGTTGGGCATAGAACAGCTGTAATCTCGTGTTGGGGGTAGAACAGCTGTAAGATCTCGTGTTGGGGGTAGAACAGCTGTAAGATCTCGTGTTGGGGGTAGAACAGCTGTAAGATCTCGTGTTGGGGGTAGAACAGCTGTAAGATCTCGTGTTGGGGGTAGAACAGCTGTAAGATCTCGTGTTGGGGGTAGAACAGCTGTAAGATCTCGTGTTGGGGGTAGAACAGCTGTAAGATCTCGTGTTGGGGGTAGAACAGCTGTAAGATCTCGTGTTGGGGGTAGAACAGCTGTAAGATCTCGTGTTGGGGGTAGAACAGCTGTAAAATCTCGTGTTGGGGGTAGAACAGCTGTAAGATCTCGTGTTGGGGGTAGAACAGCTGTAAGATCTCGTGTTGGGGGTAGAACAGCTGTAAGATCTCGTGTTGGGGGTAGAACGGCTGTAAGATGTCGTGTTGGGGGTAGAACGTGACTCTTTGGTTTTATGTCCAGCTGGTCTCCCGGGGAGTGAAGGCAGCCGCGCCAGAGTTGGGACCCTCACTTCCAGACCCCGGGGCCCGAGCGCCCCCCCTCCCCCAAAACTACCCCCCCAGCCATCTCCATGACAGCCGCGCTGAAGGATGTGGGCGCGGTGAGTTCTAGCATCCAATCGGATCAATTCTTACTCAATGTGTCCAACCATGGAGTGAGTGAGAGAATGCGTCAGTGGAGTCATGCTCTAAAGTCACCTTTCCCATAATTCCCTTTGTCCCAGGAACTGGCGTCGGCTCAGGGGAGAGTGGAGGAGCCCACGAAGCTGGGCGGGGCTGGTCTCCAGGTAAGCCAGTTCCCAGGTAATGTTTGAGGTAACGAGGGCCGTGGCTGTGCCTGACTGACCATTCATAACCTGTGTTCATACCTAAAACTGTGTTCATACCTAAAACTGTGTTCATACTAAAGGTGCACTGGGGGGGACATGTGCGCACACACACAGTCCCCCTGGATAAGAGCTTTTACTAAATGACTAAATCTGTAAATGTTATGCTCTCTGTAAATATGATGCTCAATCTGTAAATGTTATGCTAAATCTGTAAATGTTATGCTATCTGTAAATTTAGTGGAAAAAGGAGGCGCTGCAGCATCCAGTCTAAAGAAAATAATAAAAAGACAATAAAGATAATAAAATATAAATAATGAGAAGCTGTGTGAGGCGGGGGAGGGGGGGTCGGTCATCTCACGGGGCGTAGTTTTTGTGCATCGCTGTTGGTAAAGCTGCGACCCCTGTCTGACCCCTACCTGACCCCTGCCTGACTTCCATCAGAATGAGAAGCGGGAGATCCTACGCCGGTTGAACCTGAAAGCGCCGAGCAGCGGCGTCGGTGAGGAGGAGGAGGAAAAACAGCCTGCCCCGCCCTGCCCCAGCGTCCCTGATGACAGACCTTCCACGGGGGCGGACAGGAAGCGGTGGGAGGCTGGGGCAGCCCCCCTCCTCCCCATGGCCCAGCAGACCCTGGGGGACACGCATGCAGGTGAGCTGTCCGTCAGCCGCTGCCATGGTTACCTCCCTTCTGCCTTATGAGACCTCTGTGACATCACTATACTGGAAGCACATGGAGAGGAACCCCCACCAATCACAGAGCAACAACAACCACGCTATACTGGCAGACATTGGTGGATAATACACACAGGGTACCTATGAGTATACCCAAAAAGTATCCACCGGTCAGCAGAGAGTACTCAAGTGAGTACCTCAGACGTGGGCGGAGTTTGGTTTCAGAAGCAAATTCCCTATGACAGACAGAACTGGCTTCGGAGACTATCGGCAATTTCTTGAAATCCGATTTATAGAATGAGCCGAAACATTTCTGGATTAGCCTGTGTGGTACAAGGATATAGACCATATATCGCATGTTCCAATTTTTATTTTTTAAAGTAATGTTTTAATGATTGTAGTCCGGTTTGTAGTCCACTTTAATGGACTACATATCCATTACTGCAATGCACGGGTGGTTCTCGACCAATCAGATATCATCATCTCGTCTGGACATATTTGGCAGTGCATACCACCTTGCTAATTCAGCCATTTTACTTCATTGAACTGTCTGGAGGGAATTATGGGACGTCGAGTTTTTAAACAGTGCCAGTGCTGGTATATTCACAAAAAAATACTAAAAGTAAAATATACTCGAAGCTGGTCCAGAAAAATGACATTTTGTGAACGGGCGTTATATTGAACAATCCAGGAAATTGATGGTAAGACATAATCACTAGAAATTGTTTAAAAGTAAGTCTTAGTTAATGTCTATGGTCTAAATGAATGGGGAAGAAACTTCAGAACCCAGCGTGACGTAGTCAATGAGTACTGTATTGTTCTATTAGTTGTTACCAGCGAGCTCTGTGATTGGTGGACCTCCTTGGGTGTCATCACAACCTTATGCCCATTATTATCTTATTCCTGATTTTTTTTTAAAAAGAAAAAATATATTTTTTAAAGTGATACTGCAGTCAAAAACCGACTTTTCCCGTTGAAAATTGATGTTTCTGGTTAGATTATAATCATACACAACTGTCTGTCCGAAAATCTCGTGTTTAGTCAAAATGGGTGTTTTCTGAGTTTTTGTGTAGGCTTACCAATACGCTGGCTTCTGGGGATTCGTGACGTCACGAGATCCTTAACATAAAAATGGGTGGAGTTGAGGTGGTCCTAGGGGTGGTCTCGGCTGGGCACGTGGTATAAAAGCAGAGACCAACGGTTTTATTTTTTCCTCTTTAAGACTGAGACCCTTGTACTGCTAACTAGCTAGTTCAAGTTCAAATGCGAATTGCTTTGTATTACTGCTAACGTTAATATTACGACTTCTATCGAGCTACTAAGGCTACGTTCACACTGCAGGCCTTAGTGCTCAATTCCGATTTATTGCTCAGATTCGATTTTTTTTGTTTGGCTGTTCACATAATTTTTTAATGTGGCCCATATCTGATTCCAGTGTGAACCGATTGCACTCCTCAAATGACCCGTGCAAATTAACAAAAACAAAAGACATAGCGCCTGTTACACAGCCTGCAGAAATAAACAACAAAAAGGAAGTCATCAAAGTCACAGCTTCTGCGTTAATTTTAAAGTTGATGTGCAGTGGAGCTAATGATAAGGGTGAGGAGACGGGGGGAAAGCCAAGGTTTTTACTAGCTTTTTGTGCTGCCATGGCTGCTACTTCTGTGCAGAGTGACTCGTGAATGCGAGATCAGAGCCAGGAATAGGGGGACCGTGACATGGGCGGTTTCAGTGAAACTCAAGCAAGGCATGAAATTAACCTCGCTCACTCGCCTGGGCGAGTTAAGAAAATGGAGCGCTCGGCCGTTTGGCTAGTGAGACCAGTCGATATAGCATTTATAAAACGGATAGTTCCGGAATGCAGATTGGCCAATACAGCGTTCCAGCCGTGTTAAAATACACAATATAAAAAAGCTATCACACGACACATCTGTTCAACTTCATGTGTAACGTATAGCCTAACATCACTGCGCACCCCTAGATTAAACTATTGACACATTATTAGACCGACAACCATAACGTTCGGTAAGCAGCTACATCAAAAATTATGTAAAAAGTCACATTAATTCCGATCTGACAGACTGCGGTCGCTTTGACACAATCGGTTATGTATCGGCATCTAATACCACATTCAAAAGTGGCCCAAATGAGAATTGGAAATGTCAGATTCAATGTGATTTTCGTTGTTCACACTTCCATAAAGAAATCAGATCTGTGTCACATTTGAGGAAAAAATCGGATCTGGGCCACTTTTTACCTGCAGTGTGAACATAGCCATAGAGAGTTATTTATCTACAACGTCTTTCTTTGGTATCTTTAGCTAACTTGCCTGCATTATGCCAAGGAGTCAGAGATGTATCGTTCCTCGGTGTAACGCCACCGGCTCTGTTAGCTTTCATAATCTGCCGAGAGACGGAATGTATCGATAAATTAGGTAATGCAAAGCAGTCTGGTAGTTTAACCCTGTTTGGTCCAGAGAACTGGTAACTTAGCTAACTAGCTAGTTATCACTATCATTTATGAATAATGTTAGCTAATAAATGATAACAATTCTCTCCGGACCAAGTGGAGCTAGGCGCTACAACCAGCCATGTTCAATATACTAACGTTACTATGTGACTAGGTTTTGCTGTGTATTTGAATGTATTTAATAGTAATGTTACTTTAGGCAGACAAACAAACTAACTTAGCTAGGTAACGTTAGCTCTACCATTCGGTTATATCCCCGGTCCTCTCCTCGATCGCGAAGACGTCGCTCAACCGATATAGCCGGGGCGGTGGCTGCTGCTGCCAGTGACTCGAATGAATACGGCTGTATTGCCAGAGCAACATCTTCACGAGGAAGAGTCTTTCACCACGTAGGAATCCTTTCAAACTCCTCCACCTCAAAACTCCCTGCAGTACTGCTGTCACTCTTGTCGCTCGCCATTTTGTTGTTTGTTTAGTTGTGAGGAGAGAGCAGGAAGGGGGAGTTCAGTGGGGCTGAGTTCAGTGGGGCTGAGTCAGTTCACCAAGACACACCCTTTCACTCCTTGACCGTATGAATATTCATAATATGACTACGTGGCACCATCGTCATATGACCACACCTACTCACAAGTTCTAGTTAAAATTGAAGCGGTAAAAAAGGCTTTAGAAAAGGCAGTATCTCTTTAACCAGGAATACCCCATTGAGATCGAAATCTCTTACAAGGGTGACCTAACATAAACACACACACACACACACACACACATACATAAAACACAAGTTTCCCAACAAGACATTTGACAATGCAGTTACAAACATCATACAGGTTTAATGATGGTTCATGAATATTCACGAAGGAGCCAGCAAAAGATTCCAGGGACTTAACATTCAATACCGGAGCAGCCAATCTGGTCGCTGATGCAGGACGTCTATGGTACCCAACCAGTCCAGGTTACCATGACACCCAAACTGTAACTAAATGAAGGGTCGCTCTGTGGAACCCTCCCTCAGGTGTGCAGGTGGATTCACCCGAGGAGAGACCCCACACAGGGGACCGCCGGCGCTGGGAGCCGGGAGCCCCGCCCCACATCTCTGTGGCCCAGCAGACACTGGAGGAGACCAGCCTGGGCACTGCTGGTCAGTACTGCTGTCTGTGACTCTACTGCTGTCTGTAACTCTGCTGCTATCTGTGATTACTGCTGTCTGTGACTCTGCTGCTGTCTGTGACTCTCCTGCTGTCTGTGACTCTCCTGCTGTCTGTGACTCTGCTGCTGTCTGTGACTCTCCTGCTGTCTGTGACTCTGCTGCTGTCTGTGACTCTGCTGCTGTCTGTGACTCTCCTGCTGTCTGTGACTCTGAGGCTGCTGCTATCTGTGACTCTCCTGCTGTCTGTGATTACTGCTGTCTGTGACTCTGCTGCTGTCTGTGACTCTGCTGCTATCTGTGACTCTCCTGCTGTCTGTGACTCTCCTGCTGTCTGTGACTCTGCTGCTGTCTGTGACTCTGCTGCTATCTGTGACTCTCCTGCTGTCTGTGACTCTCCTGCTGTCTGTGACTCTGCTGCTGTCTGTGACTCTGCTGCTATCTGTGACTCTTCTGCTGTCTGTGACTCTCCTGCTGTCTGTGACTCTCCTGCTGTCTGTGACTCTCCTGCTGTCTGTGACTCTGAGGCTGCTGCTATCTGTGACTCTCCTGCTGTCTGTGATTACTGCTGTCTGTGACTCTGCTGCTGTCTGTGACTCTCCTGCTGTCTGTGATTACTGCCATCTGTGACTCTCCTGCTGTCTGTGATTACTGCCATCTGTGATTGCTGCTGTGGTCAAAAGGAGTATGTTTGTGCGAATTTGGGTGTGTGTGTGTTGTAACTGTAATCATTAATGCAGTAGAGGTTTAAGATGTTTTCTTGGAGCAAGCCTTCACTGACAAATTTACCAAATTTCAGCCCCTGGTTGCCTCAGTTAGCACCTTAGTTAGCAGCTTGTTTAGCAGCTTAGCAGCTTGGTTAGCAGCTTAGTTAGCAGCTTGGTTAGCAGCTTAGTTAGCAGCTTGGTTAGCAGCTTGGTTAGCAGCTTAGTTAGCAGCTCAGTTAGCAGCTTACACATGCCATCTTCCCATTCTGATATTGGGTAGCCTTGGACATGTGCACAGGCCGACTGTAACCACCCGAACTATATAGAAAACTAGAAACCACAAAAAGGGGGCGACGTATAATGGTGCATCGCCCTGTCTACACCCATAGACTGCCAGCCCTGTCTACACCCATAGACTGCCAGCAAAATCCGAAGCGCCGTGCCGTAATTAGCGTACTTTAGAGTCTCGTAAATTATAATTATAATAGATTTCATTTGAGATAACGAGGACCATGGCTGTGTTCGGAATCGCTCCCTATACACTTGATAGTGCACTATTTAGGGTATCAGCCATTTTGTATGGTGTCCGAATTCAAAATGGCAAATTTGACACCCTAAATAGTTCACTCAATATCCCCCACATATAGCTAGTTGCACAATATCCCCCTTTTTCAAAACAAAAAAAGAACAATTTTTCTTTTTTTACCGTTTTTTGCATGCTTTCTTTCCCAAACCGGTGACCCACTGTGACGCAAGAGTCGTGCGTTGCTAAGTAACCTGCTCAGAAACGGTAGTGTCCGAAATAGTCTCCTCCTTTCACCAGTGAATCCCTATCTAGTGCTCTATGTAGATTTCCTTAAGTAGTGTGTAGGGAGGGAGTGAATGAGTGAGCCATTCCCAACACAGCCCTTGTATTATATCACAATCTCTGGAAATTATTTTTTATTTTTTTTAATTCCCAGGATTGACCAGGGCTGTGTCCGAATCAGAGCCCTATCTACTGCGCCCTGTCTCCTGCGTACAGTGCACTGTGTCTGAATCAGAGCCCTATCTACTGCGCCCTGTCTCCTGCGTACAGTGCACTGGCAGAAGATCATTTCTATTTAAAATACGTTGGTTTTGGTTAAAAATATATTTTGGGCTAGTTTTGAGTCGCCATTTGGCTGGAAAGTCTCTGCCAAGATCTGGCAACCCTGCGCCCCACTCTTGCGCTGCCATGTCACGTGTTGTTTTTGTTGTATTTGAAGGAAAACGTCAGCGAAGCTGATGAAGCTTCGCCTCATTTCTTTTAAAACAAAGCTTCACGTCATAGTTATGTGACCAAAATGTACGTGTACTTCTTGAAAAGTGTGCTCCCGAATGTACTCAGCGAAACCCCGGAAGTAAGTGTGTCATCCGGGCATTTCAAGTATACTGCAATTTGAAATATTTTCACCTACTCAACAACTTTCTCGTCCTATCTACTCACCAAGGCTACTCAACAGTGTGGAAGAGTGCTGATTCACATACTCACCAAGGCTACTCATATTGTGGAAGAGTGCTGATTCACATACTCACCAAGGCTACTCATATTGTGGAAGAGTGCTGATTCGGACACGGCCCAGCATTCATTGCCACTCTGTCTGAGCAGTACGCAAGACTACGGATGCCAGGAAGCAAATAAAACACAACAGTCTTGGCTCCGGTCAGCCAGGGTGGAAAACTATTTTAAGAAATGTGCGTATTGGTGGTAGGCTACAACTCAGACTTCATGTTCAATAACATACCTAACGTCAAGTCCTGCAAACTGTACATACTAAAACCGGGAACAACTCTTTTTTACTTCAGTCCATATTCCAGATTTGGGAGGGTTTTTCTAGGTGCAGTTGGTGGTATCCAGTTTAAAAAATCCTGCTGTGTCAGAAAGCGTCTTTAATGTTTTTAAATCGTTTCGATAGGTAGCTTAACGTTAGCTACAAGCTAGCTAGATAAGATGCCTAAGCTAACTAACTGCAAATAATCGTCAGGGACGTGATAAGCGGATAAACCAAGGAGGTTATGTGTAAATTACACTGTAATCAACTGATTTAACGTTACAGTTGAAGAGATAATAATCTGTAGCAACATTAGCTATCGTTGCAGTTTTGAGGAGTAGATTTCAGGTGCTTAATTTTTCACTGTACTAATACAAAAGCCTCTTGGACAATCCAGCAGGTTGTCATAGCTCTGATTAGCTAGCACTGGAGGAAGCATATGTAACGTTACCGCATACAAGTGACTAAGTAATATGGGCATAGGCTAGTTGTAATTTTAATGCTGTATTAGTCGTTTGCTGTAATATGTAGCTGTCGTATAAAACACACATTTAGCCGTTTTTCTCCTTATGTTAGGAGGAAAACAACTTGGCTTATTGTTTGCATTTTCATTGCCCAGCTGAACCACCGAACTAACTGCATTTCTTCAGTTCCTGTTTTTATTGAATGCTGTTCTTATTGAGTGTTTTATTAATTACAAAGTCATTTATGGCCTTGTGTGTGGATGGGGGGTTATATTGTTTGAAGCATTTTACTGTTACATTTTACTTGTATGAAAAAGTGCTATACAAATAAAGTCTGATTGATTGATTGCCATGCACGTAATTTTCGTCGATTAGTAACCGAGTAAAATTATTGTCAAATAGTATAGTTTAAAATCTTTCTGTAATGATGAATTACTAAATCAGGACAGATTATTTATTTCAAATAGCCTTTATTCACCAAGACACACAAGACACATGCTATTACACACATTTGCTAATCATGTATTTACTTATTATGAATGTAGCTACTTAGCTTGCTAGGTTCTAAAAAAAAGATTATACTTATAACGTTACATTTCTTTAGATTACTCTACCATCTACTCTCAGTTGACATTCTCATACTGCTGGGCACCGTGATTTTTGGACCACGACGGACACCGTGAATGAAGTGAGCCGTGATTGGCTGCAGGGGCTACCCACAATCCTTAAGTAAATGGTGCAAACTGGCCCGGAGAGGGCGGGGAATGCTGGCTTCAACAGAATGAATGGGAGAGATCCAGCTTGTTTCTAGTTTTCTATATAGTTCCGTGACTGTGACCGGTCTGCGAATTGCAGGCCTGTGAAAGAGTAGTGCTGCTCTGTATCTGCTGCCATAGGCAGCCTGGCAGTGTGGAGGAGAAGCTGCTTTTTCTACCCATGGAAAAGGATTTTCCAGGATTTTTAACCTTGTATACCCTGCTAAAAAAAAGTTGCACACACTAATATTTCGTTGGACCGCCTTTAGCTTTGATTACGGCGCGCATTTGTCGTGGCATTGTTTCGACAACCTTATGCAACGTCACAACTTTTATTTCCGTCCAGAGTTGCATTAATTTTTGGCCGAGATCTTGTGTTGACGACGGGAGAGTCGAACCACTCCGTAAAGTCTTTTCCAGCACATCCCAAAGACTTTCAATGGGGTTAAGGTCAGGACTCTGGTGGTCAATTCATGTGTGAAAATGATTCCTCATGCTCCCTGAACCACTCAATTTGAGCCCGATGAATCTTGGCATTGTCGTCCTGGAATATACCCATTGATGGGATAACCTGGTCATTCAGTACATTCAGGTACTCAGCTGACTTCATTTTATTGCTGCATAACGTTGCTGAGCCTAGACCTGAAGCAACCCCAGATCATAAACCCCAGATCATAATACTGCCTCCAGAGGCTTGTACTGTGGGCACTATGGATGACGGGTGCATGGCCAGGCAGTGTATATTTGGGCAGTGTATATTTGGGCAGTGTATATTTGAGCAGTGTATATTTGAGCAGTGTATATTTGAGCAGTGTATATTTGAGCAGTGTATATTTGGGCAGTGTACATTTGGGCAGTGTACATTTGGGCAGTGTACATTTGGGCAGTGTACATTTGAGCAGTGTACATTTGAGCAGTGTACATTTGAGCAGTGTATATTTGAGCAGTGTATATTTGAGCAGTGTATATTTGAGCAGTGTATATTTGAGCAGTGTATATTTGAGCAGTGTATATTTGAGCAGTGTATATTTGAGCAGTGTATATGTACCTACAGAGGGGACCTCGGGGGAGGTGATCCGGCTGGAGGTGGGGCAGGGCGAGGTCCCCAGGAGGGCTTGGGGGCGGAGCCCGGACACTCAGGTGCTAAAGGTTCTAGGAGAGGCAGAGCTACAGCCTGTCACCCTGCTGCTGGAGAATGCCAGTATCCATGACAACGTCATCACAGCAGGTCAGAGTCCTCATACAGATTTGGAGTTAGGTTTTTGTGTGTGCGCGTGTGTGTCTGCATGCGTGTGTGGACTCATTAATTAAACTTTTGTTTGCAGAAAGCCTGACATCAGCACATTGTCAGAGTGGTGTAGGAGAACCAGGAACACAAGAACCCCGAATCCAGAAACCAGAACCCCGAATCCAGAAACCAGAACGCCAAACACCGCAACCAGTACCCCAAACACCGCAACCAGTACCCCAAACACCGCAAACAGAACCCCAAACACCGCAAACAGAACCCCAAACACCGCAAACAGAACCCAGAACACCGCAAACAGAACCCCAAATCCAGCAACAAGAACCGCAACCAGAACTACTAAAAACACCGCAACAAGAACTACTAAAAACACCGCAACAAGAACCCCAAACACCGCAAACAGAACCCCAAACACCGCAAACAGAACCCCAAATCAAGCAACAAGAACCCCAAACACTGCACCCAGAACCCCAAACACCGCAACCAGAACTACTAAAAACACAGCAACAAGAACCCCAGACACCGCAAACAGAACTACTAAAAACACCGCAACAAGAACCCCAAACACCGCAAACAGAACCCCAAATCCAGCAACAAGAACCCCAAACACCGCACCCAGAACCCAGGGCTCAGGCGACCCCCACAGCAGAATCGACCTTAATATCAGCACCTGCTCCGACACACACAGATGGTGAGTGCACTACACATTACAAATGCACACACTACATATGCACGCTACATATGCACGCTACATATGTACGCTACATATGCACTACATATGCACGATACATATGCACGCTACATATAGTAGAGTGTAGTGGGTCGGCGCTTTTTGTGTTGCCGTGTGTGTGTGTGTGTGTGTGTGTGTGTTGCTGTAAGTGTGTGTTTGTTGCTGTAGGTGTGTGTGTGTGTGTGTGTGTGTGTGTGTGTGTGTGTGTGTGTGTGTGTGTGTGTTGCTGTACGTGTGTGTTTGTTGCGGTAGGTGTGTGTGTGTGTGTGTGTTACTGTACGTTTGTGCTTGTTGCTGTAGATGTGTGTGTGTGTGTGTGTGTGTGTGTGTGTGTGTGTGTGTGTTGCTGTACGTGTGTGTTTGTTGCGGTAGGTGTGTGTGTGTGTGTTACTGTACGTTTGTGCTTATTGCTGTAGATGTGTGTGTGTGTGTGTGTGTGTGTGTGTGTGTGTGTGTGTGTGTGTGTGTGTGTGTTGCTGTAGATGTGTGTGTTTGTTGCTGTAGATGTATGTGTGTGTTGCTGTAAATGTTGTGTGCTTGCCTGACCCTGATCTTATCAGAGCTGCAGGATGTGGAGGTGGAGATTTTGGAGGAGGGTCTGAGACGCCCTTTAAATCCTCCAATCAGAGCTGTTCAGGCCTGGGAAAAGGAGGTCCCCAACACCCCACAGCAAGGGTGAGTAACCCCAAAATACTGTACCCCCAGAGAGAGAGAGCCCAACCCCCCACAGCAAGGGTGAGTAACCCCAAAACACTGTACCCCCAGAGAGAGAGAGCCCAACCCCCCACAGCAAGGGTGAGTAACCCCAAAACACTGTACCCCCAGAGAGAGAGAGCCTTGCGAGTAGAGTGACATTAGAGTGTCAATCTGACAGCTTCACTTTGTGTTCAATGTGCTTCCCTTTCAGGCCACCAGAGGGCAGCGTGGCACCAGTAGAGGCCACAACAGAGGAAGAGCCACCTCAGGATTCCAAAGGTCAGCTGACCTGGGCTCTGAGCACAGACCCCAGTACTGATTTACCCCTGAGCACAGACCCCAGTACTGATTTACCCCTGAGCACAGACCCCAGTACTGATTTGCCCCTGAGCACAGACCCCAGTACTGATTTACCCCTGAGCACAGACCCCAGTACTGATTTACCCCTGAGCACAGACCCCAGTACTGATTTACCCCTGAGCACAGACCCCAGTACTGATTTGCCCCTGAGCACAGACCCCAGTACTGATTTACCCCTGAACACAGACCCCAGTACTGATTTACCCCTGAGCACAGACCCCAGTACTGATTTACCCCTGAGCACAGACCCCAGTACTGATTTACCCCTGAGGGGGGTAAGGGTGTATAAAAAAGGGTGTATAAAATATACATGTTTTGATAAAGACCATTTAAAGAAGGGGCCCCTCTCCTGCTCTCTCTCAGAGGAGGATCCGTTGTTCCGGCGGCTGTCGTCCCCTGCTCACCGCCGGGCCATAGCTCTGGCGCTGCTGGGTCCACAGTCCTCCCAGTCCTCTCAGGAGGACTCCTCCCTGGCGTCCCGGTCCCGCTCCGTGTCCCCTGTCCGGCAGAAGAACAAAGACTCGCTCCTCTTTGGCCTGTCCACCGGCCTCTTCGATGCCAATAACCCCAAGGTGACCCTGCGCCCAACTGCATGGTGTTTGCACACAATACCACTCCTCAATAAACTCTATGGTATTTACACATGATATCACTCCTCACTAAACTCTATGGTATTTACACATGATATCACTCCTCACTAAACTCTATGGTATTTACACATGATATCACTCCTCACTAAACTCTATGGTATTTACACATGATATCACTCCTCACTAAACTCTATGGTGTTTACACACAATGCCACTCCTCACTAAACTCTATGGTATTTACACACAATATCACTCCTCACTAAACTCTATGGTATTTACACATGATATCACTCCTCACTAAACTGGTATTTACACATGATATCACTCCTCACTAAACTCTATGGTATTTACACATGATATCACTCCTCACTAAACTCTATGGTATTTACACATGATATCACTCCTCACTAAACTCTATGGTATTTACACATGATATCACTCCTCACTAAACTCTATGGTATTTACACATGATATCACTCCTCACTAAACTCTATGGTATTTACACATGATATCACTCCTCACTAAACTCTATGGTATTTACACATGATATCACTCCTCACTAAACTCTATGGTATTTACACATGATATCACTCCTCACTAAACTCTATGGTATTTACACATGATATCACTCCTCACTAAACTCTATGGTATTTACACATGATATCACTCCTCATTAAACTCTATGGTATTTACACACAATATCACTCCTCACTAAACTCTATGGTATTTACACACGATATCACTCCTCACTAAACTCTATGGTATTTACATACGATATCACTCCTCACTAAACTCTATGGTATTTACACATGATATCACTCCTCACTAAACTCTATGGTATTTACACATGATATCACTCCTCACTAAACTCTATGGTATTTACACATGATATCACTCCTCACTAAACTCTATGGTATTTACACATGATATCACTCCTCACTAAACTCTATGGTATTTACACATGATATCACTCCTCACTAAACTCTATGGTATTTACACATGATATCACTCCTCACTAAACTCTATGGTATTTACACATGATATCACTCCTCACTAAACTCTATGGTATGTACACATGATATCACTCCTCACTAAACTCTATGGTGTTTACACACAATGCCACTCCTCACTAAACTCTATGGTATTTACACACAATATCACTCCCCACTAAACTCTATGGTATTTACACATGATATCACTCCTCACTAAACTGGTATTTACACATGATATCACTCCTCACTAAACTCTATGGTATTTACACATGATATCACTCCTCACTAAACTCTATGGTATTTACACATGATATCACTCCTCACTAAACTCTGGTATTTACACATGATATCACTCCTCATTAAACTCTATGGTATTTACACACAATATCACTCCTCACTAAACTCTATGGTATTTACACATGATATCACTCCTCACTAAACTCTATGGTATTTACACATGATATCACTCCTCACTAAACTCTATGGTATTTACACATGATATCACTCCTCACTAAACTCTATGGTATTTACACATGATATCACTCCTCACTAAACTCTATGGTATTTACACATGATATCACTCCTCACTAAACTCTGGTATTTACACATGATATCACTCCTCACTAAACTCTATGGTATTTACACATGATATCACTCCTCACTAAACTCTATGGTATTTACACATGATATCACTCCTCACTAAACTCTATGGTATTTACACATGATATCACTCCTCACTAAACTCTATGGTATTTACACATGATATCACTCCTCACTAA
>CM056377.1:131986198-131998698 GCA_029718625.1 Synaphobranchus kaupii
ACAGCTGTTTTACCTGCCAACCACGTGATCTTACAAGCTGTTCTACCCCAACCGAGATCCTTACAGCTGTTTTACCCCCACACACGAGATCTTACAGCTGTTCTACCCCCAACACGAGATATCTTACAGCTGTTTCTACCCCAACACGAGATCTTACAGCTGTTCTACCCCCAACACGAGATCTTACAGCTGTTCTACCGCCAACACGAGATCTTACAGCTGTTCTACCCCCAACACGAGATCTTACAGCTGTTCTACCCCCAACACGAGATCTTACAGCTGTTCTACCCCCAACACGAGATCTTACAGCTGTTCTACCCCAACACGAGATCTTACAGCTGTTCTACCCCCAACACGAGATCTTACAGCTGTTCTACCCCCAACACGAGATCTTACAGCTGTTCTACCCCCAACACGAGATCTTACAGCTGTTCTACCCCCAACACGAGATCTTACAGCTGTTCTACCCCCAACACGAGATCTTACAGCTGTTCTACCCCCAACACGAGATCTTACAGCTGTTCTACCCCCAACACGAGATCTTACAGCTGTTCTACCCCCAACACGAGATCTTACAGCTGTTCTACCCCCAACACGAGATCTTACAGCTGTTCTACCCCCCAACACGAGATCTTACAGCTGTTCTACCCCAACACGAGATCTTACAGCTGTTCTACCCCCAACACGAGATCTTACAGCTGTTCTACCCCCAACACGAGATCTTACAGCTGTTCTACCCCCAACACGAGATCTTACAGCTGTTCTACCCCCAACACGAGATCTTACAGCTGTTCTACCCCCAACACGAGATCTTACAGCTGTTCTACCCCCAACACGAGATCTTACAGCTGTTCTACCCCCAACACGAGATCTTACAGCTGTTCTACCCCCAACACGAGATCTTACAGCTGTTCTACCCCCAACACGAGATCTTACAGCTGTTCTACCCCAACACGAGATCTTACAGCTGTTCTACCCCCAACACGAGATCTTACAGCTGTTCTACCCCCAACACGAGATCTTACAGCTGTTCTACCCCCAACACGAGATCTTACAGCTGTTCTACCCCCAACACGAGATCTTACAGCTGTTCTACCCCCAACACGAGATCTTCACAGCTGTTCTACCCCCCAACACGAGATCTTACAGCTGTTCTACCCCCAACACGAGATCTTACAGCTGTTCTACCCCCAACACGAGATCTTACAGCTGTTCTACCCCCAACACGAGATCTTACAGCTGTTCTACCCCCAACACGAGATCTTACAGCTGTTCTACCCCCAACACGAGATCTTACAGCTGTTCTACCCCCAACACGAGATCTTACAGCTGTTCTACCCCCAACACGAGATCTTACAGCTGTTCTACCCCCAACACGAGATCTTACAGCTGTTCTACCCCCAACACGAGATCTTACAGCTGTTCTACCCCCAACACGAGATCTTACAGCTGTTCTACCCCCAACACGAGATCTTACAGCTGTTCTACCCCAACACGAGATCTTACAGCTGTTCTACCCCCAACACGAGATCTTACAGCTGTTCTACCCCCAACACGAGATCTTACAGCTGTTCTACCCCCAACACGAGATCTTACAGCTGTTCTACCCCCAACACGAGATCTTACAGCTGTTCTACCCCCAACACGAGATCTTACAGCTGTTCTACCCCCAACACGAGATCTTACAGCTGTTCTACCCCAACACGAGATCTTACAGCTGTTCTACCCCCAACACGAGATCTTACAGCTGTTCTACCCCCAACACGAGATCTTACAGCTGTTCTACCCCCAACACGAGATCTTACAGCTGTTCTACCCCCAACACGAGATCTTACAGCTGTTCTACGCCCAACACGAGATCTTACAGCTGTTCTACCCCCAACACGAGATCTTACAGCTGTTCTACCCCCCAACACGAGATCTTACAGCTGTTCTACCCCCAACACGAGATCTTACAGCTGTTCTACCCCCAACACGAGATCTTACAGCTGTTCTACCCCCAACACGAGATCTTACAGCTGTTCTACCCCCAACACGAGATCTTACAGCTGTTCTACCCCCAACACGAGATCTTACAGCTGTTCTACCCCAACACGAGATCTTACAGCTGTTCTACCCCCAACACGAGATCTTACAGCTGTTCTACCCCCAACACGAGATCTTACAGCTGTTCTACCCCCAACACGAGATCTTACAGCTGTTCTACGCCCAACACGAGATCTTACAGCTGTTCTACCCCCAACACGAGATCTTACAGCTGTTCTATGCCCAACACGAGATCTTACAGCTGTTCTACCCCCAACACGAGATCTTACAGCTGTTCTACCCCCAACACGAGATCTTACAGCTGTTCTATGCCCAACACGAGATCTTACAGCTGTTCTACCCCAACACGAGATCTTACAGCTGTTCTACCCCCAACACGAGATCTTACAGCTGTTCTACCCCCAACACGAGATCTTACAGCTGTTCTACCCCCAACACGAGATCTTACAGCTGTTCTACCCCCAACACGAGATCTTACAGCTGTTCTACCCCCAACACGAGATCTTACAGCTGTTCTACCCCCAACACAAGATCTTACAGCTGTTCTACCCCCAACACGAGATCTTACAGCTGTTCTACCCCCAACACGAGATCTTACAGCTGTTCTACCCCCAACACGAGATCTTACAGCTGTTCTACCCCCAACACGAGATCTTACAGCTGTTCTACGCCCAACACGAGATCTTACAGCTGTTCTACCCCCAACACGAGATCTTACAGCTGTTCTACCCCCAACACGAGATCTTACAGCTGTTCTACCCCCAACACGAGATCTTACAGCTGTTCTACCCCCAACACGAGATCTTACAGCTGTTCTACCCCCAACACGAGATCTTACAACTGTTCTACCCCCAACACGAGATCTTACAGCTGTTCTACGCCCAACACGAGATCTTACAGCTGTTCTACCCCCAACACGAGATCTTACAGCTGTTCTACGCCCAACACGAGATCTTACAGCTGTTCTACCCCCAACACGAGATCTTACAGCTGTTCTATGCCCAACACGAGATCTTACAGCTGTTCTACCCCAACACGAGATCTTACAGCTGTTTTACCGCCAACACGAGATCTTACAGCTGTTCTACCCCCAACACGAGATCTTACAGCTGTTCTACCCCAACACGAGATCTTACAGCTGTTCTATGCCCAACACGAGATCTTACAGCTGTTCTACCCCAACACGAGATCTTACAGCTGTTTTACCGCCAACACGAGATCTTACAGCTGTTCTACCCCCAACACGAGATCTTACAGCTGTTCTACCCCCAACACGAGATCTTACAGCTGTTCTACCCCCAACACGAGATCTTACAGCTGTTCTACCCCCAACACGAGATCTTACAGCTGTTCTACCCCCAACACGAGATCTTACAGCTGTTCTACCCCAACACGAGATCTTACAGCTGTTCTACCCCCAACACGAGATCTTACAGCTGTTCTACCCCCAACACGAGATCTTACAGCTGTTCTACCCCCAACACGAGATCTTACAGCTGTTCTACCCCAACACGAGATCTTACAGCTGTTCTACGCCCAACACGAGATCTTACAGCTGTTCTACCCCCAACACGAGATCTTACAGCTGTTCTATGCCCAACACGAGATCTTACAGCTGTTCTACCCCCAACACGAGATCTTACAGCTGTTCTATGCCCAACACGAGATCTTACAGCTGTTCTACCCCAACACGAGATCTTACAGCTGTTCTACCCCCAACACGAGATCTTACAGCTGTTCTACCCCCAACACGAGATCTTACAGCTGTTCTACCCCCAACACGAGATCTTACAGCTGTTCTACCCCCAACACGAGATCTTACAGCTGTTCTACCCCCAACACGAGATCTTACAGCTGTTCTACGCCCAACACGAGATCTTACAGCTGTTCTACCCCCAACACGAGATCTTACAGCTGTTCTATGCCCAACACGAGATCTTACAGCTGTTCTACCCCCAACACGAGATCTTACAGCTGTTCTATGCCCAACACGAGATCTTACAGCTGTTCTACCCCAACACGAGATCTTACAGCTGTTCTACCCCCAACACGAGATCTTACAGCTGTTCTACCCCCAACACGAGATCTTACAGCTGTTCTACCCCCAACACGAGATCTTACAGCTGTTCTACCCCCAACACGAGATCTTACAGCTGTTCTACCCCCAACACGAGATCTTACAGCTGTTCTACCCCCAACACGAGATCTTACAGCTGTTCTACCCCCAACACGAGATCTTACAGCTGTTCTACCCCCAACACGAGATCTTACAGCTGTTCTACCCCCAACACGAGATCTTACAGCTGTTCTACCCCCAACACGAGATCTTACAGCTGTTCTACGCCCAACACGAGATCTTACAGCTGTTCTACCCCCAACACGAGATCTTACAGCTGTTCTACCCCCAACACGAGATCTTACAGCTGTTCTACCCCCAACACGAGATCTTACAGCTGTTCTACCCCCAACACGAGATCTTACAGCTGTTCTACCCCAACACGAGATCTTACAACTGTTCTACCCCCAACACGAGATCTTACAGCTGTTCTACGCCCAACACGAGATCTTACAGCTGTTCTACCCCCAACACGAGATCTTACAGCTGTTCTACGCCCAACACGAGATCTTACAGCTGTTCTACCCCCAACACGAGATCTTACAGCTGTTCTATGCCCAACACGAGATCTTACAGCTGTTCTACCCCAACACGAGATCTTACAGCTGTTTTACCGCCAACACGAGATCTTACAGCTGTTCTACCCCCAACACGAGATCTTACAGCTGTTCTACCCCCAACACGAGATCTTACAGCTGTTCTATGCCCAACACGAGATCTTACAGCTGTTCTACCCCAACACGAGATCTTACAGCTGTTTTACCGCCAACACGAGATCTTACAGCTGTTCTACCCCCAACACGAGATCTTACAGCTGTTCTACCCCCAACACGAGATCTTACAGCTGTTCTACCCCAACACGAGATCTTACAGCTGTTCTACCCCAACACGAGATCTTACAGCTGTTCTACCCCCAACACGAGATCTTACAGCTGTTCTACCCCCAACACGAGATCTTACAGCTGTTCTACCCCCAACACGAGATCTTACAGCTGTTCTACCCCCAACACGAGATCTTACAGCTGTTCTACCCCCAACACGAGATCTTACAGCTGTTCTATGCCCAACACGAGATCTTACAGCTGTTCTACCCCAACACGAGATCTTACAGCTGTTTTACCGCCAACACGAGATCTTACAGCTGTTCTACCCCCAACACGAGATCTTACAGCTGTTCTACCCCCAACACGAGATCTTACAGCTGTTCTACCCCAACACGAGATCTTACAGCTGTTCTACCCCCAACACGAGATCTTACAGCTGTTCTACCCCCAACACGAGATCTTACAGCTGTTCTACCCCCAACACGAGATCTTACAGCTGTTCTACCCCCAACACGAGATCTTACAGCTGTTCTACCCCCAACACGAGATCTTACAGCTGTTCTACCCCCAACACGAGATCTTACAGCTGTTCTACGCCCAACACGAGATCTTACAGCTGTTCTACCCCCAACACGAGATCTTACAGCTGTTCTACCCCCAACACGAGATCTTACAGCTGTTCTACCCCCAACACGAGATCTTACAGCTGTTCTAACGCCCAACACGAGATCTTACAGCTGTTCTACCCCAACACGAGATCTTACAGCTGTTTTACCGCCAACACGAGATCTTACAGCTGTTCTACCCCCAACACGAGATCTTACAGCTGTTCTACCCCCAACACGAGATCTTACAGCTGTTCTATGCCCAACACGAGATCTTACAGCTGTTCTACCCCAACACGAGATCTTACAGCTGTTTTACCGCCAACACGAGATCTTACAGCTGTTCTACCCCCAACACGAGATCTTACAGCTGTTCTACCCCCAACACGAGATCTTACAGCTGTTCTACCCCAACACGAGATCTTACAGCTGTTCTACCCCCAACACGAGATCTTACAGCTGTTCTACCCCCAACACGAGATCTTACAGCTGTTCTACCCCCAACACGAGATCTTACAGCTGTTCTACCCCCAACACGAGATCTTACAGCTGTTCTACCCCCAACACGAGATCTTACAGCTGTTCTACCCCCAACACGAGATCTTACAGCTGTTCTACCCCCAACACGAGATCTTACAGCTGTTCTACGCCCAACACGAGATCTTACAGCTGTTCTACCCCCAACACGAGATCTTACAGCTGTTCTACCCCCAACACGAGATCTTACAGCTGTTCTACCCCCAACACGAGATCTTACAGCTGTTCTACCCCCCAACACGAGATCTTACAGCTGTTCTACCCCCAACACGAGATCTTACAGCTGTTCTACCCCAACACGAGATCTTACAGCTGTTCTACCCCCAACACGAGATCTTACAGCTGTTCTACCCCCAACACGAGATCTTACAGCTGTTCTACCCCCAACACGAGATCTTACAGCTGTTCTACCCCCAACACGAGATCTTACAGCTGTTCTACCCCCAACACGAGATCTTACAGCTGTTCTACCCCCAACACGAGATCTTACAGCTGTTCTACCCCCAACACGAGATCTTACAGCTGTTCTACCCCCAACACGAGATCTTACAGCTGTTCTACCCCCAACACAAGATCTTACAGCTGTTCTACCCCCAACACGAGATCTTACAGCTGTTCTACCCCCAACACGAGATCTTACAGCTGTTCTACCCCCAACACGAGATCTTACAGCTGTTCTACCCCCAACACGAGATCTTACAGCTGTTCTACGCCCAACACGAGATCTTACAGCTGTTCTACCCCCAACACGAGATCTTACAGCTGTTCTACCCCCAACACGAGATCTTACAGCTGTTCTACCCCCAACACGAGATCTTACAGCTGTTCTACCCCCAACACGAGATCTTACAGCTGTTCTACCCCCAACACGAGATCTTACAGCTGTTCTACCCCCAACACGAGATCTTACAGCTGTTCTACCCCCAACACGAGATCTTACAGCTGTTCTACCCCCAACACGAGATCTTACAGCTGTTCTACCCCCAACACGAGATCTTACAGCTGTTCTACGCCCAACACGAGATCTTACAGCTGTTCTACCCCCAACACGAGATCTTACAGCTGTTCTACCCCCAACACGAGATCTTACAGCTGTTCTACCCCCAACACGAGATCTTACAGCTGTTCTACCCCCAACACGAGATCTTACAGCTGTTCTACCCCCAACACGAGATCTTACAGCTGTTCTACCCCCAACACGAGATCTTACAGCTGTTCTACCCCCAACAAGAGATCTTACAGCTGTTCTACCCCAACACGAGATCTTACAGCTGTTCTACCCCCAACACGAGATCTTACAGCTGTTCTACCCCCAACACGAGATCTTACAGCTGTTCTACCCCCAACACGAGATCTTACAGCTGTTCTACCCCAACACGAGATCTTACAGCTGTTCTACCCCCAACACGAGATCTTACAGCTGTTCTACGCCCAACACGAGATCTTACAGCTGTTCTACCCCCAACACGAGATCTTACAGCTGTTCTACCCCCAACACGAGATCTTACAGCTGTTCTACCCCCAACACGAGATCTTACAGCTGTTCTACCCCCAACACGAGATCTTACAGCTGTTCTACCCCCAACACGAGATCTTACAGCTGTTCTACCCCCAACACGAGATCTTACAGCTGTTCTACCCCCAACACGAGATCTTACAGCTGTTCTACCCCAACACGAGATCTTACAGCTGTTCTACCCCCAACACGAGATCTTACAGCTGTTCTACCCCAACACGAGATCTTACAGCTGTTCTACCCCCAACACGAGATCTTACAGCTGTTCTACCCCCAACACGAGATCTTACAGCTGTTCTACCCCAACACGAGATCTTACAGCTGTTTTACCGCCAACACGAGATCTTACAGCTGATCTACCCCCAACACGAGATCTTACAGCTGTTTCTACCCCCAACACGAGATCTTACAGCTGTTCTACCCCCAACACGAGATCTTACAGCTGTTCTACCCCCAACACGAGATCTTACAGCTGTTCTACCCCCAACACGAGATCTTACAGCTGTTCTACCCCCAACACGAGATCTTACAGCTGTTCTACGCCCCAACACGAGATCTTACAGCTGTTCTACCCCCAACACGAGATCTTACAGCTGTTCTACCCCAACACGAGATCTTACAGCTGTTCTACCCCCAACACGAGATCTTACAGCTGTTCTACCCCCAACACGAGATCTTACAGCTGTTCTACCCCCAACACGAGATCTTACAGCTGTTCTACCCCCAACACGAGATCTTACAGCTGTTCTACCCCCAACACGAGATCTTACAGCTGTTCTACCCCCAACACGAGATCTTACAGCTGTTCTACCGCCCAACACGAGATCTTACAGCTGTTCTACCCCCAACACGAGATCTTACAGCTGTTCTACCCCCAACACGAGATCTTACAGCTGTTCTACCCCCAAAACGAGATCTTACAGCTGTTCTACCCCCAACACGAGATCTTACAGCTGTTCTACCCCCAACACGAGATCTTACAGCTGTTCTACCCCCAACACGAGATCTTACAGCTGTTCTACCCCAACACGAGATCTTACAGCTGTTCTACCCCCAACACGAGATCTTACAGCTGTTCTACCCCCAACACAAGATCTTACAGCTGTTCTACCCCCAACACGAGATCTTACAGCTGTTCTACCCCCAACACGAGATCTTACAGCTGTTCTACCCCCAACACGAGATCTTACAGCTGTTCTACGCCCAACACGAGATCTTACAGCTGTTCTACCCCCAACACGAGATCTTACAGCTGTTCTACCCCCAACACGAGATCTTACAGCTGTTCTACCCCCAACACGAGATCTCTTACAAGCTGTTCTACCCCCAACACGAGATCTTACAGCTGTTCTACCCCCAACACGAGATCTTACAGCTGTTCTACCCCAACACGAGATCTTACAGCTGTTCTACCCCCAACACGAGATCTTACAGCTGTTCTACCCCCAACACGAGATCTTACAGCTGTTCTACCCCCAACACGAGATCTTACAGCTGTTCTACCCCCAACACGAGATCTTACAGCTGTTCTACCCCCAACACGAGATCTTACAGCTGTTCTACCCCCAACACGAGATCTTACAGCTGTGGGACATAGCTTCACTAAGTGCAGTTCATTTCCCCATTAGCAATAAACTGTCATAGCCGTCCCGCCGAAGCAATGATGGAGTTGCACGGCCTCTGGTGGAGGTCCAGAGAATTGTTCCCCATTCGGTCCTTAGTGATTTACACACAGGAGGTGAGCCTCAGAGTCTGTTCAACAGGGAACCAAGGTACTGTGTGTGTATCTCTATGTGTGTGTGTGTGTGTGTATCTCTATGTGTGTGTGTGTGTTACCATGACAATGGGAGGCGGGGTTTACACTCACATGCTCCTCCCAGGCCTTCTTCTCTCGCTCATATGCCTCTCTCCTCTTTTTCTCCAACTGCTCTTTCAACACAGCAGCCCGAGTCTGGGCCTGCACCTACACGTGTACACACACACACACGCACACACACCCACACCCACACACATACACACCCACACACACGAACATACATACACACACACACACACACACACAGATCTTTGCTCTAAATTATTTGCAGAAAAAAAGACTGCTTTTGTGTGGGTTAGGTTTTGGGGACAGACATTTGGATCTGGGGGCTGGGTTAGGGGGCGGAGTTAGGGGGGGGTGGGCATTACAACTTGGGGGCGGGGCTAGGGGTGGGCATTAGGGGGTTAGGGCGGGGTTAGGCTTTGGGGGCGGAGTAAACACCTTAAGAGCCTCGATCTTCTTTCTCCTGAGCTGCGTTTCGTCATTGGAGTCCTGACTGTCGGAACCATCGCTGTCGTACTGGGAGGGAGCAGACCATAACCACACAACCATTAGAGCCAAGAAGCTCAACCATCGCTGTCGTACTGGGAGGGAGCAGACCATAACCACACAACCATTAGAGCCAAGAAGCTCAGAAACCAGGAGGTCCCAGGTTCAAATCCAAAATGGAGGAACAGCCATTATAGTCCTACAGGACTATCGGACTATTCTGAAAATGGCTGCACAGTTAATGACATCACAGAGCTGAACGCATCACAGAGCTGCACGCATCACAGAGCTGAACGCATCACAGAGCTGAACGCATCACAGAGCTGAACGCATCACAGAGCTGAACGCATCACAGAGCTGCACGCATCACAGAGCTGCTAAACCTCCTGTCACTTTTCACACAGACAATGGCAGGCGATCTCTTCTCTACCTTTTCTCCTCGCAGGCGAGCCTTGATCTGCTGTCGCTCGTTGAAGTTCTGCAGGCGGATTTGCCGCAGCCTGGCCAAGTACTCCTGAGAAAGGAACACAAGTCACTACACTGTAGCAACACTATCACAGCAAGATCACTACACTGTAGCAACACTATCACAGCAAGATCACTACACTATCACAACACTATCACAACACTGTAGCAACACTGTAGCAACACTGTAGCAACACTATCACAGCAAGATCACTACACTGTAGCAACACTATCACAGCAAGATCACTACACTGTAGCAACACTATCACAGCAAGATCACTACACTGTAGCAACACTATCACAGCAAGATCACTACACTGTAGCAACACTATCACAGCAAGATCACAACACTGTAGCAACACTATCACAGCAAGATCACTACACTGTAGCAACACTATCACAACACTATCACAGCAAGATCACTACACTGTAGCAACACTATCACAGCAAGATCACTACACTGTAGCAACACTATCACAACAAGATCACTACACTGTAGCAACACTATCACAGCAAGATCACTACACTGTAGCAACACTATCACAACAAGATCACTACACTGTAGCAACACTATCACAGCAAGATCACAACACTGTAGCAACACTATCACAACAAGATCACTACACTGTAGCAACACTATCACAGCACTATCACAGCAAGATCACTACACTGTAGCAACACTATCACAACACTATCACAGCAAGATCACTACACTGTAGCAACACTATCACAGCAAGATCACTACACTGTAGCAACACTATCACAGCACTATCACAGCAAGATCACTACACTGTAGCAACACTATCACAACAAGATCACTACACTGTAGCAACACTATCACAGCACTATCACAACAAGATCACTACACTGTAGCAACACTATCACAACACTATCACAGCAAGATCACAACACTGTAGCAACACTATCACAACAAGATCACTACACTGTAGCAACACTATCACAACAAGATCACTACACTGTAGCAACACTATCACAGCAAGATCACTACACTGTAGCAACACTATCACAGCAAGATCACTACACTGTAGCAACACTATCACAACACTATCACTACACTGTAGCAACACTATCACAGCAAGATCACTACACTGTAGCAACACTATCACAGCAAGATCACTACACTGTAGCAACACTATCACAGCACTATCACAACAAGATCACTACACTGTAGCAACACTATCACAACACTATCACAGCAAGATCACAACACTGTAGCAACACTATCACAGCAAGATCACTACACTGTAGCAACACTATCACAACACTATCACAGCAAGATCACTACACTGTAGCAACACTATCACAACACTATCACAGCAAGATCACTACACTGTAGCAACACTATCACAGCAAGATCACTACACTGTAGCAACACTATCACAACACTATCACAGCAAGATCACTACACTGTAGCAACACTATCACAGCAAGATCACTACACTGTAGCAACACTATCACAACACTATCACAGCAAGATCACAACACTGTAGCAACACTATCACAGCAAGATCACTACACTGTAGCAACACTATCACAACACTATCACAGCAAGATCACTACACTGTAGCAACACTATCACAGCAAAATCACTACACTGCAGCAACACTATCACAGCAAGATCACTACACTGTAGCAACACTATCACAGCAAGATCACTACACTGTAGCAACACTATCACAACACTACCACAGCAAGATCACTACACTGTAGCAACACTATCACAGCAAAATCACTACACTGCAGCAACACTATCACAGCAAGATCACTACACTGTAGCAACACTATCACAGCAAGATCACTACACTGTAGCAACACTATCACAACACTACCACAGCAAGATCACTACACTGTAGCAACACTATCACAGCAAAATCACTACACTGCAGCAACACTATCACAGGAAGATCACTACACTGTAGCAACACTATCACAGCAAGATCACTACACTGTAGCAACACTATCACAGCAAGATCACTACACTGTAGCAACACTATCACAGCAAGATCACTACACTGTAGCAACACTATCACAGCACTATCACAAGATCACTACACTGTAGCAACAC